>CM031235.1:126203703-126880650 GCA_018340775.1 Taxus wallichiana var. yunnanensis
GGAATAAAGTGCCATATTTGAAGGGTGAATTTTGATAATCAAATTTCTAGAATAAGGATTTCTATCACAAACTCAACACTGGAAATTAATTTTAATAAAAATGTATAGTTCGGACCTGCACTTTTAAATCAACTTGGAAACCTTAAAATTCCACATGATATATTAGCAATGAACTCACTTGACAAAGAACCCTTATGAAAACAAGTTTAAACATTGCAAATTAGAGCCAAATCCTTCTCACTGTCTTTTTCGTCAACTATTGGAAAATTACAAATTGGAATCAATTGAACAAAACTTACCTTCTCTAAAACACTTTAAACCCTCCCTAGATCAATTCTCCATGCCTATTTGGCATGTTGAGTGAAGGAGGAGATCCAATTTAATCAAATTGGGAAGTTAGAAATTTCTAGTTGGCTTCTTAAAAGCCTGCAGATCTTTTTGTAAAATTGACCCTTTAAAACTTATCAAAATGTAAAATTTTTGTTTCCTGTGCAAAGAGGGCATCGAGAGATTTCCAAAAGTCCTCGTTTTCCCAAAACTAAGCTTCCTAGCAAAAGTTATGGCACTTTGAAGTTTTTGTGCCTTGGCAGGAAAATTTGCGAAAATTTAGGAAAATTTTCCTTAGCGGGCACTGGCCTAAAAATTCCCATTTAAAAATCCTTCGGAAATTTTTTTGAAATTTTGGCTTGGGAAAATTTGCACCTTTTCCTCCGCCACCCATAGCCAATCAAAGGCTGCCACATGTCCTCATGGGGCAGCGGCGGAGGCGCGACATTTTCTTTTGCCCTTAGCCTTTTGAAAATTTTGGAAAAATTTCTTCTTTTCCCCGTCGGCCCGCAACCAACCAGAGGGTGCCACGTGGCACCTTGGGGTGACAGCGGAGGAGGGAGAACTTCGTGGCCTTAGAAGTTTTTGCCTTTGGAAAAATTCCCTAAAACGCTCCATGGCCCCACACTCCTGCCTTTGCCTTGGTGCAACCCCTTCGCGGACGGGCGGACCCGCGCGCCTAATGTTTCCCTTTCTCCCCTTTGTCCCTTTTGGTGAAATTCTCGCATCTCCCCACCGCTCCATGCCCCTCCTTCTCTCTTCTCCCCATAGCCAACCATGGAGCACCACGTGTCCCCAAGCGGACCCATGGGTGCGGGAGCGCTGTTGTTTTTTTCCCTCTTCTTTGGGTGTGATGTCCCAAATCCTTCCGTCACTCGGCCCTTCCCTGTTCCCCGGTGTTGTCTCTGAGGTCGCCACATGTCCTTGGAGGACCCGTGGAGGCACAGGTGCAATTGGAAAAATTTCCCGCGTAAAGAGAAAATTTTCCAAAGCCGCCCGCAACCCGCCAACCCACCATAAGGTTTTACCCTCCTCTTGACACGTGTCCCCCTTGGGGAAAATTTGACCCCAAAACTCCACCCAACCATATCTTGAGTTCTACAAGGAGTTAGGAGGACTTCTTTATATCACCGGAAAGGTGAGAAAATTTCCTATCCAATGGGAATGATTTAGGGAAATTTTGGGGTGTCAAGTGTGAGAAAAATCAAGTTGAAACTCTGAGCCTATTAGAGAGTGGGTTTGGGGTAAATTTCTCCCTGAACCTAACTGAAACTTCTAGCCCTAAGTTTTGGGCCTTGTGACCTCTGAGAATTGTTAATAAAAGAGAAGTTTGTTCTTGTGGATTTGAGTTGTTCGGAATCTATTAGTGGCAATTGTTGCCTAGCAACCTAGTTGTAGACACTCCTAATCAAGTTCTGGGAGTGGGTAAGTGAGACCTTACTCTGTTGATTTTAAATATGTATTCCTTTCCTCACTATAATTAAACCCTGCTCTTGTCTTTGATCTGGTGGAAATTAAATACCTTGGGTATTTAATTGTTTTTGGGTCCCTTAACCCTAAAATTTTAATCAGGGAATATTTAGCTAAAATGTCAATGTAATCAGAAATTAAATTAATCCCTAGAGAGATTTGAGCTAGGGTGGACTTATTGCACTTGTTGCTCTATAATGTGAAATTAGTAATTATTATAATGGGAAAAGTGATATGTTGAATTTATTTGTCTTTGAGACTTTGGTCGTTAACTCCTTATTAAAAAAATTATTCCATAATTTTCTAACTAAACCTAGGTTGTTCATGGTTCTCAAGTGGGTTGTTTTAACCGGGCATCACACACCCATCCTTTTAATATCGATCACCATGGGACTAACCCACTAAGATTCCTCAATTAGTTCAATGATTCCAGATTTAAGCATGTTTTCTATTTCTTCTTTTACCTTCACACGCAAGTTTGGGTTCATCTTGTAAGGCCTCTTTTGAACTAGACATGCACCCTATTTTAGCTTAATCTTCATCTCTCCCAATGAAGGGTGCACTCCTTTTAACTCATGGTAACCTTGTGGGAAATTTTTTTGGAAGTCGTGTAATAGCTCAATGATCTTTAGTACCTCCTGTATTGACCAATAATATCCAATAATGGCCTCCTTGGGTGCATCGTCGATGTACCAGTGTTTACCTTCTTGGTCTTCATGAGAGTGTGGTATGCACATGCCTTTTCATCTTCGGATTTCCATTACTTCCCGCATGCCTTTTCTGCGGCTAATCTCCGTATTTTCTACCTCTTCATAATTAATGAGGTATACCATCTTGCCTTTCTCTTTCTCCTTCTAGGAACAAACCATTTCTATCTCTTCTCTCTCCTATGTATCCATGTGTTCCTCGGGATCAGGTTCGCTAAGTAATGAAGCATGATATCCTATTTTTCACACTATCCCCCAATGCGATGCGCTTTATGGTATACAAGGCTTTATAGAATGGAGGTTTATTAGAAAAATAATCAAAAGTATGAACCATACCATCAGTCATATCTCGCCAAGTTATAGTCTCTTGCTTGAGATCGACATGCACATACCATGCATGTGCGCATTTGTGTAGAGTAGAATAAAATTTGTGCACCCACGAGAGATGGTGGTAAAGCTTCATAACCTTGCATCCACTATCTCTCATAATTAGGAATGTGTACCAAAGTAGGATTCTTCCCATCATACTCATGTATAAGTGTAGGTACATTCTTTATGAGTAAACCTTGTTGAGAAGGTGATTCTCACTTCTTTCCAACCTAATGAGTTATCTCTCGTGTGTCACCCACCAACCCTTTGTTATTCCATGTAAATTATATACTATCAAATTCCTCATGTCACCCTCATTTGGCCACTAGTTCTCCATAGCGCACAAAAAATATTCTAAATTTTCTTCACAAGTATATTTGGGTAACTGAGTTTTTCCCAAGTTCTTGACCATGTGTGGTCTAATCATCCTAGTGACTCTCCCCTTCATCTCACACCTGACCATCTAGTATGTTCCATGGTCCTAGTTATCACAAGCAACAATTATGCAATCTCGAGGTCTCGTACCATGCACGCATAAATCCTATTCAGATCTTCCTCACTCAAAGGCTCGAGTGTATGATACATCCTTTAACTCATCCAAAGGTATGATTATGTACTCATCCTTATTCTCAAAACTAATATAAACCTTGTTGAAACATAGGTCTGCATTGTTCGCATAACACCAAGGTTGCCAAAGTAGTGGTGGAAAGTTATCTACCTCAGCCAACTCCAATACTTCAAAGTCTCCAGTAAACTTGGCTTCCTAAATGGTAATTGAAGCATCCTTCAATACCCCAAAAGGCATATCCCTCATTTCATTTGCCATATACAACAAATTTGAAGATGGATATAATTTTGGTCTCCCCATCTAATTTTTTCATCCGATTCATCACATTTACCTCAATGCCTGTATCTATCAGAATATTTCTTACCAACCACCCATCAATCATGCATCTAATGTGATATCTTTATCATACTCACGGTTTTTTGGTGGAAAGTTTTCATGGGGTATATGTCACTCATGCTCAAATCCTACATGCAGTACCTCCTCACATAGTCATTCTCCTAACAATGAGATGATATTCTCTTTCCGCAACATCTTACAAGCCTCCTTTGAATCATCCATGACTTTTCTGTGGGAGCTCAATGTTCTAAGCATGTTCCCTTCACATGTCTACTCCTTCGGACACTAGATATCACCTGCAAGTCTCTAATCACTCCCATGGTCTCTTGATATAATTCCTTCTAATGGAAAGCATTTGGATACTTGGAATGTATGATATCTTCTCTTCTCATGAGAGGCTTAGCTTTAAGAGGCTCACGTATGCGTCCCGCTTCCGTGTGAGTAATCACTAGCATGGGCTGTAAATATGGATCAAGCGTATTCTTCGGTGTCCATTATTCAATCTTCACGTGTTTGACCTTGATCATCCACACACCCTTATCTTTCTTCTTGTTCTTGCACATGTGCTCATAAAGATCTAGACAGTCCTCAACTTTATGTTGTTTTCCACAATACACACATACAAAAATTTGGGGACACTTGTGCTGATAATGATATGGGGATCCACAACTGTAACATTTCCCATGTGTAAATATACCTCTACAACCCCGGCCTCTGCTGCTATATCCTCTGCGAAATCTTCCTTCGTAACCATGCCCTTCATTAGGTTGAGCTTCTAGTACTAGAGAACTACTTTCCACGGTGGTTTGTTGTAATCCGGACTTGCGAGAATCATGAATTTATCTCTCAACTAAAAATCATTTGTATCATGAGTGTGTGCATCGCAGATATTATAGTACATGGATACATTCTTCATAGTTATGCATCACATGAGAGGATGGTTCCAAAAATTGTGATTCTTGTGACAAATATCATGAGACTATAACAATGCATTCACCATCTTGTGTGGGTAGTTATCCTTAATATGTACTTCAACTTCACATTATGTACACCACAAGCCATTGCGCATCTCGTGCACTAAATTAGTATATATATTCTCTAATTTCTTGTCCATTTCCACTATTTGCACCTCTAGAAAAGAACTCACTCATGTATCTACACTCCCTACTACTTCAACGTGCAAGGTTGCTTCCAAGGCCCCGTGCGGATCCGTATATGTCTTATGAGATAAAGACCTTTGAAATGGTGTCAGGAAACCTCCAACAAACCATTGAGCGAGTTGACTTTGATGAATATCATAAGAAAATTTGGATAAGAGGATTTTAAAACGTGCATCATACTCCCTTACACTTTCGGAAGAACCTGTTTGATATCCTTAAGCATGTTAATGCTCTGTTGTTCAAACTCTTAGATGTGGAATTATCCAAAATATTGCACTTGCATGAAAGCATCATAATCCATTGTATAAATGGTGTGGATCATAATTTCTACACCAACTATGTACGCGGCCTTGAAGTGTAGTGTAAAATTATCTTTCCTTTCTATCAAGGGTTGTAATTCATTTAGCGCGCCATAATAATTCACACTTGTGCACGTGCTCTACTGTATCCTCCACACCCTTGTACTCTGGCAAGTGAAGACACATCTCAAAGAAGACTTGAGGTGTCTATTGTTGTGGTTGTTGAGGTGGTGTTTAATGAGGAAATTTGGTTAAGTGATGGTTGTGGCCCGACCCTGGATTAGGTATGAAACTAGATCCAAAACCCCCACTAGGATTCCTTCCATACGGTGGTTGGTGATTAACAAAAAAATAGAGATTTTAAAAATAAGTTATAAGTTAATATAAATAGAACTTAAATGCTATATTGAAATGCTAGACCTAAATATTTTGCTTTAATATTTGAATATATTGAAATAATGGAAGTAAGAAGGATATGATACTAACCTTGTAAATAACTTACCTCATTGTGTGCGGATTGTAGTAGCCCTGGGCATGTTATGGCCCGAGTGGCTTCGGGAAGGCGGGATTTGAATACTTGTATGTATTGATGCACCCGGGAGAGTCTTGGGGTGCTTGTGGGGTTCCACTGGTTTGTAATCTAGGTGTTGTAGACTACAGGAAATCTTAGAATTTGAATTTGACAACATCGTAATATCCTTGTAATAACTTCACTCTGGTTGCACGGGTGTTGCAATAATGTCTCCTATGTCATAGTAAATGTTATATGAAGATCTACCTGTAAAACACTATCCAAAGCATCAATTCCTAAAAAATAAAAATTCATATGGATAGGTTAGAGTGACCTCATTTTCCAAACTAGCAACCTTATGACTTAGCGATACACTACATTTTAGACCCAATGTAGCTCTATGTGTGTGTGTGTAATTTTGTGCTTAGGGTTCCCTAGCACCAATGATGTGGTAGTAGGGGGCAATAACTAGATGTAAAATGCAAGTGGTTGATGGAATGGAAATAATACAACCCTTTCCCCTATGTTTATGTGATCCGGATGTAGAAGATTCCCAAATGCAGTCCCTTTCCTAGGTAGATAACTGCCCTTAATAGTAGGATGTCCACCCATAATGTGGTGAGTATGCTATGTTTGTATAGGGATATTTGTTCAAATTTCGATACTAGTGACACGAAAACTACCGATTTATTAGCTAAGGGAATGCACAAGGTAATTGTTAGAACCGACCTCGAACAAATAAATTAATACCACAAATTACGATGACACGATTGCCTAAAATCACAAACTAGGATGCCCCTAGGATCCCTAGTGCAACCCTAGGCACCCCAGTATAGACTTAAAGACAACAACCGAGAAAATTACGACACCTAAGACCTCCTAAATGACACCCAAAACTGTAAAGACAAGTGACAAATAAACCAGACAACAACAATGACACCTGACTAACTAAAAACAAGACCAAAGGATGGGTCACTAGTGAATAATTTTATTACACATGATCCATATATAAAATAACATACCCAATGGTATAAATGTAATAGTAAATGTGTGATTTTGTGACTACATTTTCCCCACTTTATGTTAGTGAGCGAAAGGTCGGTAACATAAATTAGATAGAGATGCATACCTAAGAAAAATTTAGAGAATCCCATGTTGTAGAAGAATGCACAGATGTGTAGTAGAAGTGTGTCGATAGAACTATAAAAGTGTGTTGAACCATGGATCAACAATTTGATCCATGCTAACATAAAAATGTAAGTGTCGTGATGAAGTGTGGAAAATAAAAATGATGATTAGGATTTTGGATGATTTGAATGCAGTTTAATAATGAATAGGTGGGTAGGGAGTGATCAGTTCCCAACCTGAATGCTTGTATATAAATGGAATAATTAGAGGATTTGGGCATCCTACCGCCAGAGGAAGAGTGTAGGGAGAAAAGTGTGTTATTCTCCAAGCTTTAACTACATCCTCAAGATCTAGCCGCTGTAGATGGACTCAGATCAAAATGTTGTGATTTTTGGATCCAAATGATTTTGATTAAACAATTGACCCATATAGGAGTGATAAGGGAAAATAAATCTTTCCTCTACTCCATGATTGTTGCCACAATGAGAAGGCTTATAAGTTAGGTCATATGGAAGTGAACACGATATAAAATGAGATAACTTCCAAGTTAGGTCATCTGGAAGTGAACATGATAGAAAATGAGACAACTTCCAAGTTAGGTCATTAGGAAGCAAACACAAAATGAATGAGACGGCTTCCAAGTTGGGTCATCTAGAAGTGAATGTGGAATATAGAATAAAATCCCAAGTTAGGTTGTCTAGGAAAGAAGTGGTGAATGTAACTCCCAAGTTAGGTCATCTGGGAGACCGCTCATGGATTTGAATGATTTGATTTGAACGCGTTGGTTTTGATTGGTTGATTGATTGTTTTGATTGATTACTTGTGGAGAGGTTTTTGCTAATTGCCCCCAAGTTAGGTCATTAGAGGGAAGTCGGTTGAAATTGATGAGATATCATGTAAAATGATTTTTAGTCACTTTTTTCCCCCAAGTTACTCTTGGACTACCCTTTCCTCCTACATTATTTCTCCCGCATTTTACCCATGAATTCATGAAAAATGAACTATCATTAACATTTTTGGACAATATTTTTCCATGGCGGTCACACCATTGGTCAATCTCGGTCAAAAGCTTCCAAAAGAGGCTTTACAATTAGAGCAAAAATGGGCACTCGAGTACACCCTTAACAAAGAGTTATTATGGTCATTTGAAATCCGTGGGTCGATATTTGGAGGAGATAATAATTTTTTGCCATTGGAAAACTACCATTTCAAACATTTGGTCAGCGGGAGAGGCCTTCTGAATTTGGACGAGGAGTTGTTTGTGAGAGGGTAAGGAAAAAACAAAGGAGACAGTGAAATTATATGCAACAGATGAGGCAACGTTTATAAAACAATTTGTGAAATAAATGATTAATATGGCCAACATAAGACCACTCACACGCATATCAGGACCAATTGTTGCTCCGTAAAAGATCAATTAAATGCAATTTCAGATTGTCATGCAAGTATAGGTCTTTTTATGTAATTATGTTATTTTTAACATGTCCCAATAATTTTAGACAATAATATTGTCCATTGTCCCAATAATTTCAATTATTAATAATTTTTGGACTAAAATAATGCACAATGGTCACATGTAAAAATTTGCGAGTCATTTTCTAATTGCTTCATATCATCTTCATTACAATTGAGAGAAACTACACTTCATATTTTGTACTCCCCTTATATTTTCGGCTTAAATTTATATATAATTCATACTTTAAATCTATGTGGTATTAAATTGTTGTTTAGTCAAAACGAAATTTAATGTTATAAAGTATATAATATTTCGATATTTACTTAAAATATATTTTTCATTATAAATCAAATTTGAGTATAAATTTTTTTAATTTATAAATGTATAGTTATAATAAACTATTAGAGAAAGGAAATTGTGAAAATATTATATAACCTTGTAATAATAATTTTTTAATAAATTTAATTATAAATTGTAGTGTGAAAAAGTATTACAAAATTATATGATATTCTCAAATATTATGAATGAATTTTCAATGGTTTTTAGTACACTCAAATTCTTCATTGATATTGAAAGGCTTTTAGTTGAATGTTGGCGATGATGCCTTGTTAAACCATTCATCAAAACTCACATCTCTTAATATATTTGACATGAAGGGTCAAATGAATGATGTTATTTCTAAAAGGCATCATCTATGGAGTTTCCCTTACGGGGAAGTGTCAAGTTCCGGAAACATTTTCTACGGGAAATATTTTCTCGACGACATTTCTAGCTTGATTTTCCAAATGCTGGTGGTACCATTGGCAAGTGTGGCCATGTACATTCAAAATCAAACTTCTGTCACACACAAGAATCCACCAATGCAAACATACCTTTGGGTTATGTAACTAAATGAATACATATTTTAAGGTATGAAATAAATTTGGAAAATATATCATACATACGACACTTGCAACCACATTGTGAACTTAACACAATTATCGCATATTCTCACATTAGTCGAGATATTTCACAATTATAAAGAAATATAACTTAGTTACTCGCCAGAGGAAGTCCCTATCTTACCATGTGTATGGTGCTTTTTTTTCCAAAATGCGTTAGGTTTGGAAAAATAAGGAAGCATGCAAAAGGAATTTCATTGTTTGACAAAATGACTTCAAGAATTATGGTCTCAAGGACTATTGATTACATGATATACATGAGATGGGTTTGTTGCGAAAGGTCTTGGAACATTTCGACAAATGTATTTAACAAGTGTAAATCTAGACTCCACAACCTTTGCAAGTGTCTTCCTAGCTTTTCCCAAGTATGGAAAGTTTAGAATAGGGAACAAGAACTGTTTGATAAAATGCCAAAATTGGAGATTAAGAACAAGGCACGTGTTATGTTCAATAAAATGCTTTAATGGAATGTGGTCGTGTAAACTATAATGAATCCACTTAAAGAACCTAGAAAACAAAATTAAAAAAATTGTGAAGCGGTCAAAATTGGCATTGTTTCACTAAATGCAACCAACACGTGTCCACTCTAATCGGGTTACCTTTACTACCGTGCTTCCCATTGTGCAAAATCCATTTAAGCATACTCATGGTTTGTGGCACAATAAGAGCTTTGTGGTAGGAATGGGCATGCATCAAGGCGTAATAAGGAGTGTTTATGTTATTTTTGTAGTTGTACTACATTGTTTGCTCCTCCCCATCACACAAACTCAAAATAATTTAAAATAGTACATAGTTTTTGTAAATTGTTACTTTAACATGCATAACATTGTTATCCACTCTGTGTAATTTGTAACTCTTGTGCGATTGTTAGTTTTATCCTCTTCTATGTTGTTTCCTAATTTTATTGACTACTCCATGTCTTCGAAATTCCTTTGCCAAGTTAATTTTTTTCATTTATGATTTGCGCATCTTGGGGTTTTCTTGTTTATGATATGATATACACTACATATCCATATAGATATTTTACAATATTATATCCATGGTTATATTGTTTACTTCATATATTTGGTGTTTTTACACCACAAATGGTCACATATGTGACATGTTTTCTTTATTCGATACGTATTCACTATATTGTTCCTAATTGTATTCACTATCTTATGGGCATGTAATATCCCCTTCGGTCGAAGACCTTTAGCCTATTTTGTCTACTCAACAACTAAGGGATGAACACAAGGGTGACTTAAGTCATAAGTAATTTATTATAAAGTGCAAAAAGAAAAAGAAAATTATAAAGCACTTATATTAAATAATTTTGACTTAATGATAAAGTGAAAATAGAAAGGGGAGAAAAGCACTTAGCAAAGTTTATTTATTCTAGGGGAAAATGTGACCTCCCTTGGGAAGAAATACATGTGGTAAAAACATTAAATGAGGAGAAAAAATATGATTGGGTGTTGAGGGAGGTTAGTTGGGCCATCTTCTCTATATAAGTAAGTCGAATTTCTTGGAGGGATCACCACTTGTTATTTTATAAATTTCTAATTTTTGTCTTAGCCAAGGGCTTTAGAAAATATTTTCTAAGGATACAAACCCTCAAGATTTCTAGAGGACAAAACCCTTCCTCTAGTTTGTGAGGATTCTCTACCTTGGGGTTTCCATTGTGTATGATTGAGTTAACAATATATTTCAGTATTTTCTAGCAATATCTAAGGCAATAAAATTACATATTTTGTCTAGGGTTTGAAGAGAGAAAAATGTCATTATTTTCTATGCCCATTTTCTAGGTGGAGTGACCTTTAAGGAGCCGATTTAGGTCGTTTAGGGGTTGTTTTCACTTGCTAATTGTACTACTAATTTTTATAAATCAGAATTTTCATTTTTAGAATTTTTGGAGTTAAGGAAATATTATTATCAGTTGTGTCTAAGGGCAGCATGTCTGCAAATTTAATAAAATTATTCTAGCGTGTTTTGGAGCTCTATTCCGGTATTTATTTCATGATTTTATCATTATAAATATTGTTGATTTATTTTGGGATAAATATCTAGTGGGTTTATGACATATTTCATGCATTTTTTTATCTAGCCCTAGTCACCATTTATAGATTAAATTCATATCTGCATAATAAAAATTTGATATCTTGTCTATAATCTGCATTTGGGGTTTGGGATTGGCCTAAAACCCATTTGGGATCAAAAATGTCCTTTTGGGGACATTTAGTGGTATCAGAGATAAGATTCTCCCAGCCATTAAAAGAGAAAATCGAATCGAAGAATAAGAAGGTGACCATGGATGGGCATAATCATTGAGCTCATCCTAAATATAAGATAAATTGTTTGAGTGAAGAGATCACCATGGAGGCCATAAAAATTGCAAACTTATTGGTTGGATGCTCAAAGAGATTGAAGAAACTCGGTCATAGGAGTTATTGCTGATTTGGGAAGATCGATACAAGGAATGAGTATTATCACATCAAGCTCTCAAGGAAAGTGAGACAATAATGGTGAAGGAATCAAAATAAAGTTTCTCCAAAAAGAGGAACAACCAACTCATGACGATGACATGGAGACATGGGGTAAAGAGTATGCAACACTCAGTTCCAAGGTAAGAGCTATGTTGACCTTTGAAGAATTTTGTGAGTTGAAAGATAGTAAAGGCATTAGAAAAATTAGAAAATATCAAAAAGGTACCATGCAGAAAGTGGAAGGAAATCAGCCCATAGAGTATTCTACCATGCCAAGTGAAGAAGAAGAATCTTCTAAAGAAAAAGGTATGACTTCCATTGAACAAAATATTTGTAGGGAAGGCAAAGAAGAATGCAAAATTGTGGCAGCCAAGAGCATGGAAGGATCAATCCAAGAGGAGCAGATTACACGGGATGCAGATTATGTGGTAAGAGGTACATCATCTTTGTTGTTGCAACAATATTATCATGATGACATTCAGCCCATTGTGGACAAGGTTGCGTTAGGGAATTGATACAAAAAGTCAAGTTATCATAAAGACAAAGGATGATGAGGATATTGATGATACTCAAGGTATGAAGAGCATAATAATGGGTCATATTTATTGTTGCATAGTAAACCATTTCAGATTTGCTTTATTCATGAGGAGTATGGTAATGCAAATTGTAAAATGAAGCATGTGGATCCCTTGTTCCAATTTCATGATTGTGGGCATTATGAGAGCTACATACTTTGGCAAGAGCTCTCTCATTTGACAGGTACGTGATCTAGACTAATTACTTGGAGCACTACAACATGTTTTATCTATTGCATATGGCACTTGGGTGTACAAGTTGCAATTTCTTGAGGGCAAGAAATTTTGGGAAGGGAGGATAGTAATATCCCCTTCCCGGTCGAACACCCTTAACCTATTTTGTCTACCCGATGACTAAGGGATGAACACAAGGGTGAATTAAGTCATAAGTAATTTATTATGAAGTGCAAAAAGAAAAGAAAATTATAAAGCACTTATATTAAATAATTATGACTTAATGATAAAGTGAAAATAGAAAGGGGAGAAAAGCACTTAGCAAAGTTTATTTATTCTAGGGGAAAATGCAACCTCCCTTGGGAAGAAATACATGTAGTAAAAAAATTAGATAAGGAGAAAAAACTGATTAGGTGTTGAGGGAGGTTAGTTGGGCCATTTTCTCTATACAAGCAAGTCAAATTTCTTGGAGAGATCATCACTTGCTATTTTATAAATTTATGATTTTTTTCTGAGCCAAGGGCTTTACAAAATATTTTCTAAGGACGAAAATCCTTAGAGATAATCTCTTGAGGACGAAAACCCTCCAAGAGTTATAGAGAAGGACGAAAAAACCTTCCTCTAATTTGTGAGGATTCTCTACCTTGGGGTTTCCATTGTGCATCATTGAGTCAACAATGTATTTCATTATTTTCTAGCAATAAAAGGCAATAATTTTGCAGATTTTGTAAAGGGTTTGAAGAGGGAAAAGTGCCACTACTTTATATGCCCATTTCTAGGTG
Organism: Taxus wallichiana var. yunnanensis; assembly: GCA_018340775.1. Lineage (NCBI taxonomy): Eukaryota > Viridiplantae > Streptophyta > Pinopsida > Cupressales > Taxaceae > Taxus > Taxus wallichiana. The sequence goes on from CM031235.1 coordinate 126,216,972, forward strand.
GAGCGACCACCTAAGGAGCTAATTTAGGTTGTTTAGGGGTTGTTTTCTATTTTTATTGTACTACCAATTTTTATAAATTAACATATTCATTTTCAGAATTTTTGGAGTCAAGAAAATATTATTTTTAGTTGTGTCCGAGGGCAACGTGTCTGCAGATTTAATAAATTATTCCAGCATGTTTTGGAGCTCTATTCCAGTATTTCTTTCATGATTTTATCATTATAAATATTGTTGCTTTGTTTGGGCTAAAGATCTAGTGGGTTTATGACATATTTCATGCATTTTCTTATCTAGCCCTAGTTGCCATTTATAGATAAAATTCAGATCTGCATGATAAAAATTTGATATCTTGTCTATAATCTGCATTTGGGGTTTGGGATTGGCCTAAAATCCATTTGGGGTCAAAAATGTCCATTTGGGGACATTACACACTACATATCCATATAGATATATTACAATATTATATCCATGGTTATATTGTTTACTTTGTGTATTTGGTGTTTTTGCTCCATAAATGGTCACATATGTGGCATGTTTGCTTTGTTCACGATACATATTCACTATCTTATGGGCATGCTCCATGGTTGGCATACGTGAGATGTTTTCTTCATTTTTTATTATATATATGAATTTTTCCTATTATGATTAGTTTCATTAGATGTTTGGTGTTAAAGTAAGGTATCATGATCCATAATATCATGTCCAGCTCGGTTGTACTACTTGTTTGTTTTCATAATTCATATGTGATGCCCTTAATCTATGACATGTATTAAGATGTGTGTAGTTAAGTTGTGGCTAGTATAACTCTTGAATTGTTCATATGATATTTTATATATTTTCATATTTATTATGGTATGTGTATGGAGTATCCATAAAGTAATTAGGATATATATATATATATATATATATATATATATATATATATATATATATATATATATATATATATATATATGAGATAACTTGTAGATCATCAAATTGTGTATTTTGTTCTTATTGTAAGGTTGTGAAGGTCACCTGAAAGTGGATTTGTCATATGCTTGATATTTTTTTCTTATCTCCATCATATTGTTTTCTATAGTGATTCTACTTGGTGAGATTGTAGTTTCATTACAACCGATGTCGAGCTTCGATTTGGTTAAAAGTTGAGTCAAAACCCTAATTTTGATGAATTGCTTATATCGTAGTTCTCACAAAGCATTGTGGTTTTTCTACAATGCTAGGTTTTGTGGAAGTCGAGGTTTTTCAAGGAATCTATAGTCCTATTTTTAGATTTTGGTGATCATGTTGTACAAAGTTATTCAATTTTTGGGGTTTTAATGAATGCTCTAGAAGCCAAAATTTTGAAATTATTACGATTTGTATACAATTTTAGAAATTTCAAGTTAAGGTTGACCTCATTCGAAATAATTTGATAAAAAGGTATAAATCAAATTATGTATAGTCAGGTTTTTGCATGGTAGGTCTAAATTAGGGGACGAGTTGAAGAATTGGTTACTCCGAGTAGAAGATTCCCATTTAGAAAAAGTTACGAGTTTTTAATGAAGAAGGAAGAATCATCATGGAAGCAAAAGAAATTGTTCAGAGATGTAGATGAGGGTGATCATTGAGTATCTTATGAAGTGAAGGAACTTATTAAGAGAAGTTACCACATGGGAGGACGAAAATTTTATATAAAAACATCCAAAAATAAAAAATAAAAAAATGAATACAATAATTATTTGAATAGTGAGCATGCCATGCCCTTAACCTATGACATGTATTGAAATGTATGCAACTAATTGTAACTATCATAATCCTTAAACTAATAATATGATAATTTTTATACCTTCATATTAATATTAAGATGGGCATGTAGAATATCTACATCTACAACTTTAGTAGAATATTTATGAAAAAGATAGGACAAATCATATTATATATATATATTTTTTTACTGTAAACTTATTAAGGTTTCCCCTCAATCATCGAAAAGTCTTGGGAATTCAAACAAAATGGGAGAGCATATATGGGCGAGAAAAGTAAGTGCACAAAAGGAGAAAGGAAAAAGGGAGAGAATGCATTTTCTAAATACCTTTGCCTTTTGAGGGAGAATAAAGTATTTCGGTAGCCGTGCCCTTTAAAGATATGTTTAATGTTATCGGGAATGAATATGCAATCATGCATCTCTTTAATTTTTGAATTTTTTTTAAATGAATTATGAGTTCAAAGTTTGTTAAACTTGTAGGATTTTTACACATTTTAATTTGCTGCAAATTTATATCGATCCACACTCAAAATTTGAATAATTCTGTTTTAAATGAAGCTTTTGTAAAGATTTACAATTGCATGCAGGTTTGAACTAATATAATTTAATAAATTAGATTTAAAAGTGTTGAAAAAAATATATTTAGGAAAATTTTATAAATTTAGGAAATTAAAGTAATTAATATATTTAAAGGATATAAATTTTAAAGTGATACAGATTTAATTATACTTAAAAAGAAAATTGATAGAAATAGAGAGGGAAGAATGTATTAAAGAAAAATCAACATGAAAGAATCATAACTAGAATTATAATCTTTTTAAGTGGTATGAGTGAAGTTATATTATACAAGGTTAGAAACTATCACATATGATAGAAGTTTAAGTTGATAACCATGTTCTTCTACTTTAAGGCTCTAAAAATTATCCTCTTTTTTTCAACTCATTGCAATTTGATGGAAAATTATTATTGAATAGTAGAACTCTAATATAAATATATCATGTAAAAATGTAAAAACTTGAGTATCCTTCAATTATTATAAAACCCCTACGATGTTGAATGGTTTGGCAAACATCACACTAAGTATAATGTATGGATTAGAAGGTAACCCAATATAATGTAAATATCCATTTGAGATCACTTTTAAATGCTCTAATCAATGTAATAAGTAAATGTTATATGTTCTTCTCTAAATATTTGAAATACACTTTTAACACGAAAATACTTCTTAGATAAATGAATCTGTTATTTTAATAATTTTTCTCTCCTTATTCTTCTATCATTTATTGTCCCAAATATATTAATACACCTATATATCTATATATTTATAGATTTCACCTATAAACTTCATAAATTTCAAATTAAGACCCTATATTCCCATATAAAAAAGGTAACAAACATTATCCTAAACATTTGGTTCTAACTAATGTGCCGTGCTCCGAGTCCTATGGTAGATTTTAAGGATTTTAGAAATTGCATTATAGAATGAAAAAATGCGCTGTAGGAATGTGGTCCATTCATTCCAATCTGATTGGAACAAATCTGCACCGTTCATCTCTGTTTTTTTGGGCGCCTTAATGGTTAGTCTATTTTCAAATGAAAGTATAGATCTACATGACGATCATGTCATTCTAATTTGTTTCGAATTTTATGTCACATCTGCGAAAAAAGGCATACTTGCAGACTGCACTAAACAGACAGAAATTTCTGTGACCTGACGAACACAGAATTCCCGCTGAAAGCTTGGCCAACTCATGATATTTCTCCGTGTGTTCGCAGAAAGCGAGAAAAAAATTAAAAGTTCAAGTTTGAAGTTAAATGACGGAGCTTACACGAACAAAAAATCTCCGACCATCGTCAATGTCATCCCTGAAAACAGATCCATTTTTTAATCTTTCCCACCCGCTCGCAAAATTGTATGAAAATCCATGTCTAATAAGTTTACACCTACAATTCCAACTAGTCTTAACCATAGTTGCATAATACTCTAGCATTGGTTAGATTGGAATGTGGGAATGGCAATTAAAACATTCATTAATATATGAAATTAAAAAGAAATTGTGTTGATACGTGTAATCTATAATGATAGTTTAGTGAGAGGAAGTAATAAAATGAGATGCGTTTGTTTGGCAGTTCTATTATTATATTGTTATTTTATTTTAAAAACATAAATTTTATGCAAAATATAGCTACAAAATATATCAAATGAGTCTATAAAATATTCGGGAAGTGTTTTCTAGTAGATTTGAATACAAATGCAACACAAAATCGTATCATCATGCGAATAAAATAGCCAACTCATAAGTGTTATGAATTTATGATAATTGGCATTCAAAATCATCATCATAAATTGTATATCTATGCAAGTTACAATTTACAATAATTTACAGTTTCCTCCTCCCCATTCTAAAGAAATATCAACATGATGTCTTTATAAGACAAAAAACTACATTTTTTAGCATTAAACCTGCGTTTTTCCCGTTTTCCGTGTTAAACCTGCGAATGGATGAATTTTAGGGTCAAACTTGGTAAATATTGGTGAATATTTGCCGAATACTTTCAACAAATACTCATGAATATTCGCTTTGTGATGAATTGCAATTTTTATCGATGAATATTCACCAGGGAAAAAATTGGCGAGTACTCGCCGAATAGGCAAACTATGGTTATTTCTATATAATGGTTGATCTTAAGTTTCATATTTATTTCATCGCATGTAGTTATCCTTCTTGTTTACGATTGAAAAATCATAACATTGTCCTTGTTAATGATTGACAAATCATACTATCTGAAATTGAGGCCATTCATCATCTAGAAGTAAAATTTTGTAGAGAAAATAAATGAGTTGTTAATCAATATAAAACCCTTTAAAAAACAACACTATTTAAAAAACGAAACTAAAAGCCTTAATATTAATAAGTATAGATAATTATACCAATATTTAAATCTTTAAAATCAATAAGAAAAATTTAAAGAAAAATTGCAAGGACGTCTTTAAAACATCTTCTAAAAAAATGTGTTGGGAGTGTTTCTTTCCTATCTCTAAGACGTCCAAGATAGGTTGGAAATAGGATAATGTGTCCTAGTGTAATATTAATTTTATTTATGTGTTATTCTGGCATAAATTTAAAGGCCACCAATGTGTGTCTAATAATTTTCAAGTGGTTATTTTTAAAAATTAAACTTCAAAATATATAAAATTGTATTATTAATACACTATTTAAAAGAAAACACACCCACACATTAAATTGGTTGCAATTTCACAATGTGTATGATTGATTAAATAGTGTTATGAAACTCTTTGCCAAGATACATCTCTCAAGTGATACCAAATAATAAAATTAGAACCTAAGATCATGCCCCATACAAAGTACTAGAATGCAAACCCCTGAAGCCTAAAAATTGTTTGGATTCAATAAAAATAAATAAAAAATTCAAGAAAAAAAAAACATACAAGAATGTGTTAATATTAATATAATTCAAACCCTGGTTGTCCTTCAGAGACATTAATGATTCAGTGAAGGTCTGAATCGCTAACTGAAACTAACAACTCCGAATATCTGTCAATTTATTGTGCATTGCAGTTTGCGCCCATTAATGTGTCGATGCTTCCTACTTACTGATTTGCACGATTCCACAACAGAATGTCAGCGTCATCCCCGGACTAAATCTTACAGAAAAGAAATCCATTTAAGTAAATGGTAACAAATTTAATCATATAAACATACGCTCTTGGGGCCAGAATTTTATACAAAACAGACAACACAATTTCTGTTCGAAGCACTTTTTTACAGAGGTCCCCGAAAAATAGAAAGAGCGACATCAAACCCGCGTAGTAGAAATTCGTGGCACTAGAGCCACGAAGAGTTGCAGAAGAAATAGAAGATTGGTCGAGCTCAGCAGAATCGACAGCGAGGGGCATCTTCTCTTGGTCTGGACTGCACTGTGACTGCCGGGGGTTTGGCTGGGCGCTGTACATCACGGCTCTCAGAACCGCAGAAACTGTAGGAATATACGCCGTTTTGTTCTTCGCCAGTAACCAGGTCAGCCCCATTAATTCACAGTCTCTGCTATACATTCTGCTCGTCCTCTCCGAGTATCCCTCATTTTTGCCCGGCCTGCCCTTGAGCTGAAAACAAAACCAGGAAATTTTGTTAAAAATGTCACCTTTGTCTGAAATAGAGAAATTCATTCACGGCAAGAATAGAAAAGCCTGGTTACCTTATCGAGGGTTTTGAGGCATGTGGTGCATCCCTGGTAGGAAGGGTCGGTACAGTTCGCCGCCAGGGCTCGAAGCGCGGAGTCGGGGTTTGTAGCATTGCGCCGCTGCGGAGCGGAGAGATTGAAGGCGGTGGGGCAGGTGAGGGAGGTGAGCTGGTGGAGCCTGATGCCGCAGAAGCACAGAATTGGGTCGCAGGTGGCGTTGGGGCGGGGATGTGAATCCCCGCTTGTTCAGAGAAGATTGCAGACTGTCAACACAGGCCTGCGAGTCGTCGGGCACGACGGGCAGCTGGTCGGAGGAGGAGGAAAAGGAAGAGAGAGGCGGCGCCGCCGCCAGCAGCCGGCTCCTGGAGCGCGGTGCGCGCGTGTGCGGCGTATAACCAGGCGGCTAAAACAGGGCAGCAGCGGCTCCGCTCGAGCGTTTCTCCCTCCCCGCAGGCTTCCTTCACTCCTCCGAAGAGCTCGTCTGAGAGATCGAGGCGGCACGTCTGGTTGTGCTGCTGCTGTTGCTGAACCACTGGTAGCGCAGGTATCGTGTTCGAATCCCCGCTCGAGCTCACAATTTCTGCACCCCAAAACGCTGCCATACAAGCTGCGAAAACCACCAGTGCGCCCATTTTTCTTCGGCTTATTCGCAGGTTCTCTGTATTCTAAGTTCCCAAATACCACCGCGCCTAATAATTCATCGATACCTTAGCTGGAAACGATTTGCTGCATTATTTGTTTTTTTGTCATATGTACATCCATTTATAGAGAAAAAATTGTTCACGGGATTAGAAATGCAGACTGTGGCTGGCATTTTCTAAAACGCGAATTAAAAACAACAAAGGAAACCAAAAGCCGTGAATCTTTGTCGTTAGGTTTGTCTGTTGCTGGTTGAATATGATTGAAAATGATAAATGGAAATTATAGAGTACATCATACATGTGATATATTTAGGAGCGCAATACCTTTTTAGAATGATAAGATGGGGTGTCTAATTTGATATGAAGGGCTGTAAAATACGATTTAATGTGATAAATGAAATATAGAATACATCATACATATGATATATGTGAGTGTGCAGTGCTATTAGAAAGACATTATGGGGTGCCTAATTTGATATGAAGGGTTGTAAAATATAATATAAATTGATAAAGGAAACATAGAGTATATCATAGATGTGATATATCTGGATGCATAATATCATTAAAGCGACACATTTGGGTGCCTAATTTGATATGACGGAGCTATATAATATGACTTAAAATTATATAAGAAATATAGAGTACATCATATGTGTGATATATCTGGGCATGCAATATCATTACAATGATACATTTGGGTAGCTAACTTGGTATGAGGGAGCTATAAAATGTGACTTAAAATGATAAAAGGAAATATAGAGTGCATCATACATGTGATATATCTCGGGCACAATATCGTTATAACGACATGACCGGGTGGCTAATCGATATGAAGGGTTGTCGAGTCTAGACCATTACATCTCAATATCCTATTTATCTCATTAGCCAACATTTAATTAGGTAGGGAAAATCCTATTGTTCAATATGTAAAGGAGATAGAGTTTGATTTTTATCAAGCACATATGGAAGGATGCTTGGTGTAATACCCCCTTGCTTCTATCCATGTGTTAGTGGAATCCCCACATCGACAAGATCACATGTAGGCCAAATACAATCATGTTGCATAGCGCACATTGGGGATGGATCTCGCATGTTCAAGTGTATAGAGATCTCCTCAATGATCAAGGATATAAACTCGGAGGAATTAATAAATTGATGCAAGCACTATCCCTTAGCATCACTTACTCAAAATAAAATATATATATCCACTAAATTAGACCATGCTTATATTTACCATCCCAATAATGTTCTTGTAGAGTTTTTGCCATGTCGGGTTAAACTTATCGAGGAGAAGTGGGAGTATAGACAAAATTTGCAAAATTGAACCTCTAATAAGTGGTGAGATAAAGATGGTACATTAGGTCTTAAAAAAATTGATACTAACATTTTTCTTTCTCTAATATCCAAAACCTTGTGTGTGTGTGTGTGTGCTTGCGCGCTTGCATGTACTTGTAATACAAAAAACCAACTTAATTTCATTGGGCAACAATGTTTAGAAAATTGTAAAGAAGACAATATATGTTTTAGGGTAAGTGTTAAACTAAAATATATTTGAACTATCATGATATTTGTCAATCCCTAGATGTAGTAATAATATCAAAAACAACATTCCAATAATTGCATGATCAATTGATCAACCAAAAAAACCAATGTTATGTAATGTTTGAACTTCCTCTTTCCAGTGATTTCTTTAACATATATGCGTAAATAATTATTACCTCAACAAAATGTTCAATAGATCTGCTTGATATTCTATAAATGTTTGGATTCTCCTCAAGAGTGCTTCATGCTAAATGACTTAGATTCTCCTTAGAGTGCTAGATGATAAATGGCTTAAAATGCTTGTATATTTATAATCAAATCGATTTCAAATTAGGATCAGTATTGGTGCCCAAAGCAACCTATAAAGATCAAAAAGAAAAAAAAGCAAGAACAAATAATGACGACACTCATGTTAAAAGAGGCCACAATTACAACCTTTTTAAGGGCATTTGAATTCTCTCAACTAGCCCCGAGAACATTCAAATGCTTTAAACAAGACAATCAAATCTAAGGGAAGTTTAGCATAAAGGAATATATTGGCAGAGGGCCACGGGAAGGGGTCATTAGCCAACAAAAATCGACAAACACTCTAATAACACCCAATTTAAATAAGTAGTCGAACATAATAAAATTGTGCAATATATCAATAAATAAATACTTAAAAGAGTTATTTTTAAATGTGTACAACATGAAACCATCAACACACATCGAGAAGTTAGATTAAAACCACTCAATATAATTGAAAGACCCCTGAACGTTTGGTTGGAATGTTTCAATGGCATTGTGAATCACTATATGAGATTTTGGTTGTGGAAGTTAATTAGAGAATGTTAATATAATAAAATTATTCAAACTAAATGATGAGGATATGGAAGCCCATATGGGTACCCTTGTGGACCGTGGTGTCCTTAAAGTTATATAACAATAAAAATTGCACCGCCGCCATTTTTACCCAAACTCCCAAAGCCAACATTATCCTAAAAGGGAGATACGCTTCACTTTTTCCAGCTATATACAATAATCGCTCTGCATTTCTTTTCAGAGTTGCCCATCTCTACTTTTCCCCCTCAAATGATCACAAAACCCTTGTGATTTCAAACAAAAATGGTAGAGCACATATTGACCAGAGAAAACAATGTGCTCAAAAGAGAGACAACCATATCGCATGCATTTTCTAAATACCTTTGCCTTTTTGAGAGAATAAAGTAATTCGGTAGCCATACTTTTTACATATATATTCTCGGCAATGGATATGCAATCTCTTTAATATAAATCAAACTAGAGCTTCCAAAAGACTCTTAGGTAAGGTTTGAAACTTGTGTCACCTAACTAATTATACTTGAAATTAAATTTAATTAAGTTATTGTTCAACCCACAACTTTATATTGCCATAGTCCTTGTTTGGATGTTTTTTTAGATTTTCACTATTTCTATTTGTAAAAATAATCATCTACCATCGACAATAATCTATACTTTTTCAATATAACTATAATGAATAGTTTTATTTGAGAGTTGTGCTAAAGCAACTTGTTTAGTTTATCAAATGTAATTTTCTTTCTTATCATAGTTTAAATAGATTTTCTAATCTCGCTAATGTATGATATTACACAAAAGTAATTGATGTGATAGATACTACTTCTTAATTTTGATTATCTTATTGGATAATCAAACGATGATCATATATGATGGATGTTGAGATTCCAAAGCATACCTACAAATGGCTAAATAAAGCATGGACTAGTGCCAGTGCCCAATGCCTTTCTCCAAGAATCCATGATGGCAATCTTTGAAAACCTATCCACTACAATAACCTCATGATTGTGTTGGCCTATTGTCATAGGAAACTCGGTTATGAAATCCATGTTAATGGTTTCCCATGATCTCGATAGAACTAGCAGAGGCGTGTAATGTCCTAGCTTCATATTCACGGGATTTGTGATGCAACACCAAATTCAACACTAAGTGATATAGCACTCCACATCGATGTGCATATGCATCAATAAAAATGTGGTTAGACTCTTTATAATGCCAAAATGCATCGATGTATAGGCATAGTGCACCCCGAAATGATTCTTTAACAAGGTGTGCCATCAGGTACACAAAGATGTCCAATCTCATAGAGTAGCTTATCGAACAAGTAGAACTCTTGAACTTGTTCACCCTGAAAAAGAGTATTACAATATGTATGAAGTCCCTACATATGAATAAATGAATATAACCTATGAAGTATTGGTCATACATGTCCATCACTATGACGAGCATATGAACTGGCATTTGGATAAGGTAAGTTGTGGCCTTATTATCCTTTCCATTCTTGTGCTTTATCACGAGATAAAATATTTAAAGATAAGTCATCCAAATCATGTGGCGAAACTCTCCAACTTTGTCAATGTTTTTAGGAACTAAAGTGGTTTATGATCAAAATGGCTAACCATCACCTTACCCAAATTTTAGTGTTGTCATGGCTTGACTGCTTGCACAACAATGTGCGACTCTCTTTTGTAGGTGGGGTATTTTGAACCATATCAATAAACATCTTTCGGTGGCGGAAAATGGATATTTGTGTTATATGAGTATGATAATCGAGTGCATATTCAGATGCATTTGTGTGAAGTTTTAATGAGTGTGAAATGTTGGGTCTTTGTGATAACAAAGGTTATGTATAAGCGTTATTTGAGGACTTAAAAATCATGTTGTTAAGTAGGTTTCTAGATCATGAAGGCCACTTTGGTTTTGCATGATTTAGATGAGAGGACATGCGATATGAGAGTATCCAAGTACAAATAAATGGTATAAATTTGCAATTCCAAGAAAACACCTATATTAAATGAGATTATGTGGATTAGGAAAATCTCAAATCACATTGATCTTCTTAGGGTATACATGAATACAAGTCTATTAGTTGATGCAACATAAGTATTGGATGTTTACAAGTGCCAAATTTACACTTGGCCTTGAACAAATTTTCTAAGACATATGAGACATGCTCCTTTGAAGTCTTGTTGTAGAAGCGGATGTCATCCAAGTAGACAATGGTCAAAGATTTGAAAAATGACTAAATAATGCCATCCATCGGGAGCACAAATTGTTCAAAATCCTAATATTTAATAATAATGGAGGGATACCACATTCCCCTAATAACTCCCTCTAGTTTTTATAGTTTTGTAAGGTGTTGCAGGTATATTAAGGTTTTAAGGAAGGAGAACAATTTCCCAGTGACTCGCAAAGAATTTTGGAAAAGTAAGCAAGGATTTTGAAGCCCAAATGTAGATGAAAAATATCATCATATTAGTTTCACATTTTCTAACACTATTTGAATATGTACTTGATACATTTCTAGATTTTCCACCGAAGAAACCCTATGGTTCTAGTCGAGGTTTTATGTTGTGGCCAATTCGTATGTGTCTCATTTTCCTTCTTGTATCAACATATTCTCCATTTCTAAATTTTAATGGTTATCTCCATAAATGTGATTAAATGGATATCTCTCTAAAATCCTAAATATCTCTAGTATTTCAATTATTCTAATTTACCCATGTTCAAATAATATTAATTAATGTTCTTAGGTTTGAGAAAAGCTTAATTTCTCAAACCTAAGAACATTAATTAATATTATTTGAACATATATATATATATATATATATATATATATATATATATATATATATATATATATATATATATATATATATATATATATATATATATATATATATATATATATATATATATATATATATATATAAGTTTGATCACAATGTCTTGGGGTTAGTTGTAGTGTATAATGAATGCAAAGCTACTTTTCATATCTATACATACTTAGTAAATTTTGTGCTCATTGATCAATCGGTGAGGATTTTGAAGTTTACATGTAGACACATTTCATGCCTTAACTATTTTCCTTGCTCTATTTTTCACTACATAGACTAATATGATGCACAAAACACATGTCAATGCGATGATAATGTGATAGTTTCCATGAATCAAGAAAAATTTGTGTAGTCTCTATGGGATGTTGGGCCATTGGTAAAAGCGTTAATGACAATAAGCCTACATACCTACAAATTGATGACTTTGAACACTTAGTGAATTTTCCAAAGTAATATATGTTGGCCTATTGGAATGTGGATTCTAAAATTTTGATAGATAAGCCTACATGTTGAATTTCTAATATGTTATTAAAGATATCCAATCTTTCACTTTGAACATTTTGGAATTAAAATGACACCAAGAAATAAGGCAAAATGCCTAAGACTCATGACACAATTTACCCGAAGACCTTTGCTTTTCTTATGGGTACCCTTCTTATGTGGTTTGTTAAAGAAACCTAAGGTTTGATATAAGAGATAACACCTATAAAATGTAGTGAAATTTATGTCTCTTGTGTGTTATTTCCTCCACACACACACACCATGTTTGTGTACCAACGATCCCTACGACTCATGCATATTATACTTTGGTATTTATTTTATCGTCTTATGTTTTATTCTATTTCTATTTTCATATAAATAAAATGTAATTTTAGATAATTTCATGAATATCAACAACCTTAGTACGATTAGATAAGTCTTAATTGTCACCCTCGGTCATCCTTTTGCATGCATGTTCTACCTTTTTGCATGCATATTCTCTGAGTTGTCATTTTATTTTAATAAGAATAATTTTCTCTCCTCTATCTTCTATTTGTAACAAAAAGAGAGTGGAATTGTACTAGGATTAGTGATATTAATTTAGCGGTAATTTATTTGTAATTATTTTCTTTGTGTCAAAGCTACAAACATTTGTGAACGTGTGGAAGCATTATGGGCAAGATGGATCTTATAGAAATTTTACAAGTTTGTGTTAATCCATAAAAAGGAGTCTTGCCTTACAAGAGAGTCAATAAAATGTCCTTATGGACATTGTATACAATCTTTGAGGTTAACCTCTTCGAGGTTCTATAAAAGCATTTATGGTAGCACATTGAGATAGCATATAATGCTCCACTTGTCAATAAAAATATTATTTTCAATGCAAAGAATAAAAATACATTTTATGTAATTAGTTTCACTAAAAAAATTTCTAATCTTCTTATCATTAAATGAAATCTCAACCATGAAAGTGTGAAATTTGTGTGAAGAAGAAAAAGAGAAACTAACAAATATGTTTGAAAAATCTATCTCACAAACTTATAATATGGTCCAAAGAAATATATCTTATTATCTAATATTTAGTAGAGTAGATAGTTCACACTATGATTAGATAAAATTGGATAATCTCTTGCTACCATTTGGAAAATAATCACATAAATAGCATCTCAGGAGCATGGTATAGTCATCATGTTTAATGGTGGAAGATCCTTGAATGAAACTTCAATAGAAAGAATGGGCTAGAGCCATTACATAAAATTATAGTCAAAAAGCTAAATATACCTTACCTAAGGTATATATGACCAAAAACTTTTGAGGTTGAAAATTTCATTTTGACTTGCAGGTTGACGGACAAGCAACTGCAAGGAGTCCCCTTTATTGGTATGTTTTCTATAAAAGTTTGATTATTATGTAACAAACCCATGTGCACCCAAATAAAGCAAAAGGAATAATACGCCCCCACCTTGCTTATCATGTGCCCACTGACTAAGAGCATGTTGGAAATTGGAAAACCTACTCTTCAATCAATTAAATTATTTTAAAAAAACTTTGAAGCAACTAAATTTAAAATTAAATTTATTAAATTTTATTAAGTTGAGAATGGGTGGCATTCCCATTTGTCATTTTATGAATGATGGAATCAAACACACCTTGTGAATTGGAGTGCATGGCATTTGTCTTTTTGCATAGTTGGTATGAGAGTGCTATTGAAATGTGGGTATATTGATATGATAGAGAAAATAAATAATGCATTGAATAGATAGTGCACATCATGCCGGATGTTTCTTAATTTAATTGCATCACCATGTTGAGATGGAAATGTATTTCAATCCTTTGATTTGACAAATAAAGCACTGAAATGAGTAGTGCATATAATGGTCTTGTGAATTTTTCTTATTTCAATATGACCATCATGGTGAGTTAGGAATATAAAAAACATCTTATATAACATTTTACTAACTCCCAAAAGCTGGATTACACTACAAATCTAGGTGCCTTTTGGATTATATGGTCATCATAATATGCTTATTATTTGTGAGAAATTTTGGAAAGAACAACTCAATTAATTAATGGCGCCAAAGAAAAAAAAGGATTAAATATGCAATCTAGGTGCTTTTGATTATATGTCCATCATAGAAGGTTTAATTTTCTAAAAACAACTTATAAACAATACTTACCTAATAAATTATTGAACAACTTATTAGATTACTAATGACATTTTAATGGATTTATAAAATATTAGCACTGGAGATCATGGTGAATCTTATGGTATTGTTATATTACGGAATTTTAATTACAAAAATTTCACCCCAATCTCAAATTGGTTTGTGGGGATATTGTTTTATTAGATTAGTATATATGAAAGTTATGTTTATTTATGAGAAGATATAATAAATTTATTATAAGAGTTTTTTTTTTTTTAATAGGAAATAAGGTAAAATTTGACTACCATTTCATGATTTTAGTTGTGAAATATTTACAAATATTTGAAATAATAATTATTTTTACAATTTCCATATTTAAAATATGACGGTTATTTTTATATAGATTTGTGTATAATATAGTAATATATGTACATGTATATTAAAAATAATTAAATAAATATAACACATTTTATTAATAATGTATAAATAACATTGTTTTACATTTTTAAAGGCCAATATTAAAAATTACCATCACCTAAAATTGTTTGACAAGTATGGGTGTATGTCAAATTTAACCCACGATAAAAAAATATTTAAACGATATCATTTCTTTTTCACAAATATGGAGATACTTATCACTTAGATTTATGTACTTCATTACTCAACCAATTCATAGTATTGAATTACATAACAAACATACTTAGAAAAATGGTCATTTTACATGAACTATACTTGTCACTTAGATTGATGTAACCAAGTACTCAACTAATTCATACAATTGAATTAGATGACTAACAAACCTATTAAGAACGGTCATTTTACTTAAACAAATAGAAAAAGTGGGCCTATTTTGCAAATAGGTTAATGCCACATGCGTACTTGTTGGACAATAATACAATTTGCAATCATTTCTTAATAGTGGTTCTAATCAAAACCATTTAGTATTTACTAACTAGAGCTATAATTGTTTTAGTAATTTAAATAAAATGAAATTAATTAAATATTCAAAGTAAGGGTGATTTTACATGATATTTGGTGTACTTGACACAAATATTTATATAAGAAGTTTAAAATTTGCAATCTTATTATATCTTCATTTTATGATGGATCACAAAGAATGATGTGAAACATTGATATATGTTATTCTTTTACATTATTTAGAAATAATTTTGTAATACAAACTTTCAACTTTTAATAACAATAAATTTTATATGCATATATATTTAACATATTTTCCATGTTATGAGTAATTAGTTTGTTTTTATCCCTACAATCTAATACGATGATTGAGGTAAAGCTCATGTCAAGCACACAATGTGTGTGATCGTTTAGGTGCACCGCTGCTATATACAGATTACTTTGATGTGACATGAATATGGATTTATTAAGTTAGAAAAGGAACCTTGATGGTTGCTAAGAATAGTATTGATCGTTATTTAGAGTTTTTAATGACAATGCTTGAATGTCTCAATGCAAAAATGTGGATTTTATGATTGCAATGAACACAAGATGCAAAGGGAAGTTCACAATATAAATTGAGATGATGATATTCTCAAAGAAATTGGATAATAGTCTACACATATCTTCATATAGTGCTACACAAATGTGGTTGGAGGATCAAATGATAGTTAATACATTTCTAGCTCTCTTGGCTTACATTGATAGAAAACCTAGAGTATCAACAATCTCATAGTTCAATCATTAACGAAGTAATGTTAACCATTTTAAAATTTGAGAACCTATTTCAACTAATATTGTTGATGTGAGATTCTTAAAACAAGCTATGAATAATGGGTTGTTAATACTAGTGGTAAATTTGTGATTTGGAGCCAAGGAAATTGTAATTGTTTATACACCTCAAAATGGTGGTCATATTGAGTAGTGATTCCATAAAATCTATTTTTATTAGTCTCTGCAACTTCAATTAGTTCTTATGTGTATATTTCAATTTTTTTTTTTAAGACGATGTCATCCTTAGTTGTGCATTTGTATTTTCTATGGATGTATAGAGAAGATTTTTTTCTTGTTAGTCCATTCGATGGTTAGATGACATGATGGCTTGTTTGAGCTATTTCTTGAATTACTCAATATACACAAGTTTTCAATGAGTAGTGGTAAACACTTTTACCATATTTCTAAACAACAAAAAAATTATAATTACAAACTTTGCAAAGGTTTACCATTTTACCACCTATTTGAATTGCCTGTAAGTAAAAAATGGCGAAGACATGTTGATATGACTACTATCGTGTAAGATATGTATCATATTATAGAAGCATAAAAACACCCATGATTGTAACAAACAAGTTTTAGGTCATGTGAGTCCCATGTTTTGCACTTCCATGTGGAAGCATCTAATAGATCATGTATTTCAACACTCCACCTTAATTTTGATATATAATTCAATTCAATTGATGTATAATTAGAATAGCTTCATTGTTATATTAATAAATTTGTATTATATCCTTGTAATGTAGAGTTATATGTGGATCTATGAGGACATGAGTAGGCTTATCCACAATATTTTGTCGAGTTTCTCAATACAATTTTGTCTCAAGAATTTTAGTATTATAAATACTTAAAAAAACATTCGAGCTTCGAGGTAAGGAATTTTAATATTATAAATAATTTTAGTATTATATGCCCACAATTCTTGAGATTTTGAACTTGCTGCAGATTCATAAAATACCAAACCTCTTTTATTTTAATTTTTTTCTATATTGCATATTCATCGACTAATATACCCTTTATATAATTCCAAGTTATTTGTGCAAGATGTCACTAATAAAATATTAAGAATGGGATATTATTAATTGTATAGCCTCGAAAAGGAAATGTATTTGGAAAATACATGCCACACGTTTGTCTTCTTCTTATTTGTTTTAGTCTTACAGAGTATATATATTGTGCCTTTTGTAATTATTATTATATCTTTTATAATTATTAAGGGGAACACAGGGTGGGTCCATTAATTTCTGCTGAAGGAATCCATAAAGGGCACCTTGATTTTCTTAATCCAATGATTAAGAAAAGGACTTCTTTGCATACGAGATCATCAAGTAAATTTATAGAAATGATGGCATAGATTATTTATGCAGATGAAAAAGGTCCTTCAATCGACCTTTGGTTTTAAACTCTTTTGCTTTAAACCATTTTTAATATTGGGATATTTGGTGAAAGAATTTTTTTTTTATATATATATATATATATAGTAGTGTGATATGTATGTTTTATAGTCAAAGTATATTTAAATGCCTCTTACATATTAAGTATATGAGGTGGTCTCACATATTATAAGTTAACTTGTAAATACAAATCATAATGTCTAATATCATTGACTTGAAAAGATATTTTTTCCTTTTTTTCAGTGTTAATATATTTGTGTACTTATTAGTTATTGGTCTAACTTAGACATTTTTACTCATATGTTCTTATATTTGTTTAGATTTCAACATGTTCTTTTCTATTATTTTAAATTATTCATTTATTTGTTCTATGTATTTTCTTGTTTTACCTTTCTTATGTTATTTGCTCTCTTCCCTAGCTTCTCTCTTCCCCTTATTTCTCGACATCTCCATGCATTTTTCTTAAACTGTAGCAATACACTTTTATCATCTAGAAATGTGCTATTATGATTATGATCAACCCTTTTAACTCTTTTTCAAGTCCCTTGAGCTTTTGGCCCTTCATTTTTAATCCTTTCCCACCCCTTGTGTCTCGGTGTTCATGCCAATAATGTCCTAGATTGAATTCAAGAAGTCTATAAATACATAAGTACATTAGTGTATTTAGGATATATAGGATAACAATCATTAAAGTTGTAAAAGCAAGGAATGCATTTATTAAAAAGTTCTCCTTGTGTCAAAACATATTTCAAGTATTTATAGAAGTTCATATAACATTTAGTGGTCACATTTATGCAAGCATTAAAGTGATAAGGGTTGAAACACTTGCATTACTGAGAGACTACTTGTTGAACTACATTGTACTTAGTGTATTATTTCCAAATTGTCCAAAATTCTAGGGGCTAATCTAATAATGGAGGAAAACACATGCCCCGTAACTCCTAGTTTTAATAGTTTTACAAGGTGTTACAATCATATTAAGGTCCTAAGGAAGGGGAGTGTTTTTCAAGCAATCCATCTTGAATTCTATAAAAATAAGTAAAAATTTTGAAACCCCAAATGAGATGAATAGGGTCATCCAATTTGATTCGTCTAGCTTATGTTTTCCATAATGAAAAAATCAATTTTGGTCTTGTCAAGAAGGGAGTATTATGGTAGAAGCCAAGGTTGTGTACTTGCGCTAATTTTTATGTGTCTACTTCACATCATCATATAGATGTGTTATACATGTTGTCTATTATGATGATTGTCTCTCAAATTACAACATAATGTGTGTTTTTACATGTGCGCTCTTGCACGCGCGTGCATGCGTGCGCGTACGTGTGTGTGTGTGTGTGTGTGTGTGTGTGTGTGTGTGTGTGTGTGTGTGTGTGTGTGTGTGTGTGTGTGTGTGTGTGTGTGTGTGTGTGTGTTTTGTGTGTGGTGTTTGTATTACTTTTTGTGTGGGTGTTTGTATTTGTGTATGTGTTTTGGATGTGGGTGTGTTTTGTATGTGTGTGTATGCATCACTCTAAAATGCCACTCTTAACAAGTATTTAAATTATTTCATTTTCACATGCTCTTATAATATTCCTTTAAGCAATTAGGTGTGATTTATTGAGTTATACTTGTTAGGAAATAAGGGATAAAATATACGGAATAATCCCTCACGAATCGTAAAATTAGAAACTAATATGCAAAAATATTACATATCTCAAATAAAAGTGTAGAATAATAATAACACAACACAAAGAGACAATATTTAATGTGGTTCACCCAATTTGGGCTACGTTCACAAGGAATCACTTGCTCGATTTTATTACAAGACATCGCTCTCTCAATACAATACCAAGATCTGTTTGGAGCTATGCTCAACAAACTCTACAGAATTCACACCCGAATTCAAAACACATATGCAATGTTACATACTTCTTACCATATGCACAAAACCACATAAGTAGACAATTGTTTAAGCAATTTTACAAAACCATGGGTATCAAAACCATGGGCCAAAACCGTCTCATAAACCTATGGGTCAAAAATCCCACCCATATGAGAAAAACACATTTCTGGTATATCGAGCACGTTTTATTTCGAGGCTAATTTTTTTTTTTTTGGGGTGCGCCTGGAACCCTTGCTACCGGGGCTACCACCACCTTGAATCCTCACTCGGGGCCCAACCTAACCCGAACCTCAGCCGAGACAACCGTAGAAAGTGTACAATAGTCTTAGTGTACAGTCTTCAACACTTTCACACATGAAAACAGGCTCCACAACCTAATAATATTTATCTAAACATGATTGTAATTTGTTAAGATTACTTTTCCATTATTACTATAAAATTACTTTCCACATCTACATTTTGATGAACTCGACTAAAGCTTGAACCAAAATATGGTTTCAAAATTTTGTAAACATGACTCAACTTTCACCCAATCTATGGTTTCCTTTTTGGTCAACTTGTATTAGCTTACATGACTGTTTCATTCTAGGGTTAGATATTGCTTCTTTATGGATAGATTTAAGTTATATTCCTCTCGAGTATAATTATTGTATACTTCATTTTAGATTTTTATTAGCGTCATATCTATTATATCCCTACTTGTTCATTACAATTCTTATGCTCTTATATGTAATTTAGCTATTGATATGAATATGAATATTGATAGGCGTAATTCAATTATGACAAGCTTTGTAATATTTATGTTTCCATGGAATATTCCTATCATGTGTATATTATTATGTAGTTATTTTTATCTTTGTACAAATTGCATGTATTCATACTTAGATTATTATTTCCATTTGTAGACACAAAATCTATGCACTTGGGTACATTTCTAGGTCATAAAGCATACTAATATGTATATGATTGCTAAGAAAGAAAACTAGTAATTGACAATGTCTTTTGGGCCTTTTGCTTTGTTTCTTATACTTTTATTGACCTTACACACCCTACATCCTTGTCGATTTGACGGATTTATCTTTTATGGCCTCATACACTAGCGCCTAGGTGATCCTGTCCTTTCGAGTGTTCATAACCCTCTCTCTTGTTTTCTCACTATTTTGGATCTCTTTTACTTTTTGGACATCATTTAATACTTTGGGTTGGCCTTCCAGTTGTCAATTACGAAATTCAAACAAAGGAATCATATATATACTTAGTTATTCCTCTTAAATCAGGGGCCAAGAACTAGTATTATCTACTATCACTTAAGCTTGCATCCAAAGGCACAAGGAGCATTTCAAAGCATCCATCTAGCACATTCACTCAAGGGACAAGGGTTGCATCACTCTACATACACAACATAGGAGGGGAAGTCTATTCTATTCCATCTCACACATTTTATACATTTTTATATTCTAGATCTAGATGTTATCATTGTGCAACTTGCACAAGGGAATCCTAAGGCATCATTACACACACTTTCACACAGAACTACATGGAGTCTAAAATGTAGTGCAATGCTCAATACTAATTTAACTCTTTGGGTGACCACTAGGGTCATTCCTACTCCCCATTGTGCATATTTATTTATAGATTCAATGTGCTTTGTGGGTATGTACAGCTAGGTATCTATTTTTCATGTTACAGGTGTGAACAATGACTTTGGGACAAATCTAGAGCGATAAACAAAGATCAACAATAAAGCTCCTCCTACATAGAAAAGATCAAAACCAACAAATATAGGTAGACACTAGCACCCAAATCAAGTCAAAGCATCTAAATGCTATTATCCTCCCATGGATGCTTTCGTCCCGCACATTTTTGGGTCTAAGAACCTCCAGTGAGCCTTGACGACGTTACTTCCTTTATGTTTCAGCTATTCTTAGGGTTTCATATAATTGCATGCTTGTTTCTTGTCCATTTATTGTATATTATCATTGTACATCACTCATTACAGTAGTTACTCTGAAATTAGATTTAATTCAATTTATATTAAATCATTTGGTGAACCCACTCACTCGAACCCTACCTTGCTTCTAGGCATTCTTTTTATTCTTATCTTATGACTGAGACTTATGAACCCTTTACTGATGAATATCTTCATGACCTCCAGGCCCATATTGTTGAACATCCTTAAGACTTATATCTCTTATTATTTGTTTCTCATGAGGAAGCCACTAATCTAATCGAGCTTAACCCATCAGTCTCTAATAATACTTATCTTCCTATTATGACACAACCTCCTAATTATACCCTTCCACCCACCTCCATTTTTCCTGTTTCTATGCCTACTCTCACACCAATCATTTCACCCGCCCATTACTTCTCACACATGAAAAGTATCTTCTTCAAGCACTCAAGATCTAGCTTCTTTATACCAAGATATACAAATCCAAATCTATCAATCAAAGTAAGCTACTTCACACTCTTCTCCATCTCTAGATTCCTCACTACTCCTTAATATCCCTATTGAAGGGGGTCTTCATCAATTTTTGATAAGCCGCAGAGATAGATATAAAGTCACCCAAGTCTAGAGTTATCCGCGAAAATCTAGAGCTAAGCTGCGAGATAAATAGGGAAGTTGTGGAATAAAGAAAGAAGCCACCGATAAAAGACAAAGCCGTGATATATGGAGAAATCCGTGGAAGAGTAGAAAATCCGTGTAACACTAGAAAGATCCGTGGAAGTGACATAAAGTCACGGGAACGAAGATAGATCGAGATAGAAGCCGATAGAGGCACGAGTCAAAAGAAGTGTCTTTTGGAATCAATTGTATTTTGTGTATTTATTATAACTAATGTATTGTATATGGGTGCATCATAAGAAATATATGTGTGAGTGCCATCTTGAGATATTTTGTACGAGAGATAGAATATATGAGATAAAATGAGAAGATGTATGATGTAATCATTATTGATAAATAAATAAAGATTGGAGTTTGGGATGAAATATGTTACTTACTTTCATTTACATTTATATTCTTAGATTAGATGTGGTGTATTTCCGAGTACATCCTTAACTAAGGTCGAATATTCCTAAGCCTCACAAATTTGTTGGGGTCTTAGGTCAATAATCCCTTTTAAACCCGACATATCATCTTATCCACTTCCTCCTAACTTCATTACACCTAAGCTTCCAACCTTCAATGGCCATGGCAACCCTCAGGAGAATCTTCGATCTTTTCATGTGTCATGTCTTGAATATGTGGATGATCTTACATTAATAGCTAAGTTGTTTCCTAGAAGTTTACAAGATTACACTATATATTAGTTTCATAATCTACATGTTCATTCAATAACCTATATTACATACTTAACCGATGTGTTCCTTGAAAATTATAATATCAATATCAGTAGTAAGATATTTTATGCATAACTTGCTCAACTCAAACAAAGATCCAACAAAATTCTAGCACACAATGATCTACGCTATAAAAACAATCTTGCTAAGATGACTAATGTACTAGCTGATTCAGAAGCGCAAGTTATCTTTATTTAAAGTCTCTTACCTCCACTTTAAGAAAGGCTTATCTTTAATACCTCTCCCTCCTTTGATCAATTATTCTATACACTCAAATAACGTGAAGGCAAGATTTGATTCATTTGAAATTTTAAATACTATGATGCTTCTTCATCCTCATCCTCTAATAGGTTTCAAGATAAATCTACTTTCAAACCATCTCCTAAGCCCACTAAATCTAAGGCCACTGTTAATGTTGTCTCTACACCTGAAAAGCTTCAATTACAACCCACGAGGCATAATTTTACTAAACTACCTTACGAACCTCATATTCTATTACCGTAGCTTATTGAAAGCAATCTTATTACTCTTCCTCCACCACTTAATCTCGATCCTTCTCACCCTTGTGTCAGAACTACGATGAAAATTCATCTTTGACTACCACCAATGCATTGGGCATTCTACTCGATCATTGTTTTAAGCTTAAACATCTAATTCAAGATCTTATTAATAATAATGCAATCGAACTCCCCGATCCATCTACTTTCTAAACCCAGTCAATTATAACCAAAGCTAAAAATATTCAATGACCCTTTACCAAAACATGACAATAAACCTACTAATTCTTATGAAAACCATACATATCATGTTGTACCTCCACCTTCCTCAAGGCATCTTGACTTTCTTGTCATTTTACGATGTACCACCACCAATTGTCACATTCTCGGATCATGATTATCATGATACATTTTCGTTTGATTAATTTCAAATCAATGCTTCTATTGGTACTTATACCATCAACAATAATATGGTCTATCCATCAACACTTACCAATGCATGCTCCGTGGCACTTCTTTTAGCTATCAAATGTCCCACCTCTCTAATCACATTTCCAGTTCCTAATTCTTATGGTCATGTCATTCTTCCTATTACTATTAGGTATCTTACAACATTCCTTGTTACCTCTAAAATCGTCACTATCATCGGATATCCTTCTATCCCTTACACACTTGGGGAATTAAACTCCCCCTCCAACACTATTAGTTGTCTCTAGTGTCCACTACTACACTTCATGCTCCGCGCTTCATGTCTAAACTTTCTACACATACTCACTTTGTTGGTACATACATTGTACCGTCGTTACCCGATGACTCACTCTAGTGTTACGATTCACACTTGACTATTGAGGGAAAAATTCATCCATGAACCTCACATTATCTACACTTCACACTTAGTGCTTCATGGTGCATCTTTTCTAGCATCTACTCTCACGTAATACACTCATTTCTCGATGAAACACTCTTATTCTATGGTTCATTCTTGACTATTGAGGGATCATTTATAAATGATGCTCATCTCACACACATTTTTTGGGGAGGAAACATAGACCCTCCTCATTTGCACATCTTATACATCATAGCACACCATTACACTTGCACCGCATTTGCATATCTTGGTTGCATTTACTCTTGTTAGCATATACTACTTACATGTTGCACTTTTCTTACTATGCTATCCTAATTCTTAGTATGTCATTATCCTTATGTATATATAAATTCACGTTCACTTGGTATCTTGAGGTAAATGCGGGACTTTTACATATTTTCACACAATGCATGATACTTGACACCTCTCTTTACCAGTCCCACCAAGGCTCCTGGGGACATCTAATTTTTATACTATCATACTTTACACATTATAGGTTGTATCATTTTAGCACTTACTATTTCTAGTCACTATTACTATACTTATCATTGATTTATATACACTTTGACATACTATTTATCTTTCTAACATGCCAACGAATGCTTCATGTGTAGAATTTGCTTTGCAGGATTACATACAACCATGACTATCTATCAACTTTTTTTACTATTATTTGTTACTATTTGTGAGTTATGCCCTATGTCTTGTTTGACTATTGTTTTCTTCGGCTGTTTTGGCCCTAATTTTCTTGTGACATTGTGAGAGATGTCCCATGTTTGAAACCCACTTTTCGGGTCTATCTTGTCTTCTTAGTTTCTTGTTACATTGTCTTCTATTGCATGCTATATTTTAATACTAACACTTGCTACTAGCCTATCTTATTTGCATGTGCCTTAGTTTCTACCATGTACATCCCCTACCCCCTGCAGGTATCCACTTCAAATATGCATATCAATATAAGGTCCTATCCTTTGTACCACATTCTTTTACATTTTTCACATGCACCCCAAATAAGGGGGCATCTATTGGGTGAACAAATTACCCCTACAACATCTCGAGCTTTAGTACAAATAAACAGTAATACAAAATCAACACATGCATACAATTATAGATTGGTCCAAAAAAAAACATACGGGTCCAAAAAACATAGCAAACACTAGCACCTAGACATAGACAATAACCATGGATGTTTGTGTCCCTGTGGGTGCTTATGTCCTAGGGAAAAAGTATTCATTTTCTCATTTTAGCACAATTTACAAAAGTTTTCAGATCAATTCTCCAGTAGCTAAAGCACTTGTCTCTAGTTACATATTTCGATTCTATCGGATTTACATTTCGATTCTAATTAGAACAAAAGGAACAAATCGAGGATGTAACATTTGCAATGGTGATTATTTGAGAAGTGTCATGGAAGGAGATAAAATATAGACCTCTCCCCAATACTCTTCTCTTGGTGCAAGATCGCCCAAAAAACTCACTCTTGGCATGAGATCGCCCAAAACTCTCTCTTAGCGTGAGATCTCCTAAAAGAATTTCTCTCAAAGCAAGAGATCACCAAAAAAACCGTCACAATCAACATTCAAATCCAACAACTCCAAGAAAACTAGACAATTTTCTACCTCATACTCTCTTATACATCAGGTGCACACTTTCATTTACACTCTCTTTACATACTTAATACATATTACTCTAATTTTTCATATACAAGACTTTGATTACTCTCTTGCTCTTCATATATAGTTTTGTCCTTAATATGCAATCAGAATCATCTCACATCAAAAATCACAAGCTCCAACAACATGCTACTACACATACACTTCACCCCTAGGGTCTACTTCCCTTTCCTAGTCTCCATGCTTCACATTACAATCACTTCACACTTCACTTGTCCACTTGGAACACTATCGGCTACAATTTTCTCTATAAGATTATAAGGTACACATATTCTATCTACTTTATGCTATCAAGTATTCACTCAATATCATAAAATGGGGAAAATGTAGACAAAAATCCATGCACTTGGGTACATTTATAGGTCCTAAAGCATACTAATATATACATGATTCCTAAGCAAGAAAACTAGTAATTGACAATGTCTTTTGGGCCTTTTGTTTTGTCTCTTATAATTTTATTGACCTTACACACCCTACAACCCATGCAATATTTGAGTGATTTATCTTTTATGGCCTCGGACACTAGCACCCATGTACTCTTGTCCCATCTAGGCTCTCCTAAACCTTTCTCCCCTTTTCCCACTCTTTTTGGGTATCTTTTAATTTTTAAGCATCTCTTAAAACTTTGGGTCGGCCTTCTAGTTGTCAATTATGAAATTAAAACAAGGGAATCACACACACACACACACACACACACACACACACACACACACACACACACACACACACACAATTATTTCTCTCAAATAAGGGGGCAAACACTAACATTATTTATTATCACCTAAGCTTGCATCCAAAGGCATAAAGAGCATTACAAAGAATCCATCTATCACATTCACTCAAGGGAAAAGGGCTACATCACTCTACATACACAACATAAGAGGGTAAATCTATTCTATTCCATCTCACACATTCTATATATTTGCTATATTTTAGATCTAGCTTGCTATCATTGTGCAACTTACACAAGGGCATCCTAGGGCATCATTACACACACTTTCACATAAAACTACATGGAGTATGAAATGTAGTGCAGTGCTCGATACTAAGTTCACTCTTTGGGTGACCATCGGGGGTCAGTCCGACTCCCCATTTTGTATCTTTATTTTTAGATTTGATGTGGTTTGTGGGTATATGTAGCTAGTTATATATTTTTCAGGTCAATTAGAAAAACATAGAGAAATAAAAATATCAATAGCGAAGCTCCTCATGCACAGAAAATATCATAACTAATGCATCTAGGTGGACACTAGCACCCAAATCCAGTCACTAGCACCTGAGAACTCTTGTCCTCCCGTGGGCACTTCTTTCCTACACATTTTTGGGTCTCAAAACCTCCAGTGATCCTTGGTGATTATTCTTACATTTTGTTTCAGCTATTTACCCGCCCGGATCACTACGGATCACTCATAAATCAACTAAGTCATCTATCTCTCTCATTTTCTTAGGGTTTCATATCATTGCATGCTTGTTGCTTGTCCATTTATTGTATATTATAATTATACATCACTCATTATAGTAGTTACTCTGAAATTATAGTTAATTCAATTTATATTAAATCACAAGTGGTATATCTTTAATCATTAACTTACTTTTAAAGACACTCTAGGGTTGTATATAAAGATGATATAGTCTCATGTTTTTGTGTATGATGGCCACATATGGGGTGTATAATACCATATAAATGAGGGATAAAGAATGATTTGATGTCCCCTTATCATTCTCAACCTCAATGGGAATCAAATTGAATAGCCCTTAATTTCCCAAGCTTATATTGGATGTGGAAAAAGACTAAAATATCATGTATTAATTCAAAAAAGATCTTTGTAGTAATTTAATAATTCTAAAATAGGTTCTAGGATAATTTTTTAACCTCAATATATTCACCTACATGATGTTTATACCTATTAAACACATAAACACAAGTATGATCAAAATATGTCGATGGGGGTTGGGTGGGTTGGTTAAGTCGACGGTTGTATCTAGCGCCACCCATGTTTAAATCCCACTAGAAACAAGCCCCATTAGGGGTGGTTTGATTGCCAGTTGTGGTAGATAGATCTTGTTTGCATTGCTCATTATGACATATCTTCAAAGTTTCAATCATGGAGGGATTGCATCATGTAGGTGGATTTCATGATAGAGGAGGAAATTTCGATTGTGGGTAATGCTTGAAGGTTGGTGTGAAGTCAGTCGAGTGGGTTTCATCATTTTGTCAAAAAAGGTTGTGTGGTCTTGGGGATTTGGGGCCCCTAGTTGTGTCCGATGCAAGTTGTTTCTCGATGATTATAAAAGTGAAACAAAGGGAAAGGGCCCCTTCAACCTTGCTTACCTATCAAAAAAATTGTGATCAAAATATAATTATTACCAATATATTAGAAGTTTATATATGAGGGAGGGATAATGGCCCTCCTCATAGGATCATTCAAATGAATCTCTCTTCCACATTGATTTCTAGTAATACTAGCTCTCTATGCTTCTATAAGAACAAGTAGATGATATTATTAGCATTTGAGAGTTGTTAACTTTTAGAGAAAGATTACTTTAACATAGTAAAAGACTAAACTAATAGTTGCTTTAATTTCTTGATACAAAAAGTGAGCCAAGGCAATAACTTGATTGAATCTCTTATCTATTAATAGATGTGGATATGTGTGCACTAATGGGTAAATTATCTATATTTTATATTACAATTAAAAATTAACCTTATGTGCATCTTAATCACATACAATAGTATATGGTTAATTAAATACCCTAACATACCCCTTGAGATGTACTCTATGAAAAGTATATAACTCAAAAATGTATGAGTGGAGTTCATGAATCCACTTTTAAACACTAAAAAATAAATATTTGGAATATTAGTTGGTTACACTATCTCATATCAAAAATATATAATAGTTCAATAATAATTGCATGCAATGGATGTAAGTAGTATCACACCAAATACTCCCATAACACCGAAGTAATGAAATGATGAAAATATCTACATGAGTATAGCCTATAGATCCACTTCTCAATGATTGAATAAAGAGAGATGGTGGGGTTACCATTTTGCTACATTATCTTGTGTCGAAAACATAGAATTTTTCTTCTAGTGAATGTGCAAAAAAATACATATTCAAATAAATTAGAATATCTAAATAAACGCATGGATATATTGGCAAAAGATACAAATGCTTATAAAATCATACTCTATTTTCCTACAAAAATCAGCACATCACATGTTTTTATTTTGTGGCAAAAATTTAATGATGCCAAAAGTATTGTGTGAACGTCGATTTAGATTGTGACACAAAAGGAAATTTTGGTGTAAAGACCGAGATATACCTTCTAGTAAAATTTCACCTAAAAAATGAGTATCTTTATTTTAGAATAATCCCCAATGTGGCCCAAAATTGTTGTTTAGAGAACGATGTAACATGTGATGCAAAGGATTGTTTGTCATATATGACAAGATATATATTTTGTAAAATTTAGCTCAATCATGAAACTTAATTTTCTTATGATGATCAAAGTGACCTCCATACATTCACCCACATGCATGTGTATACCTATGAAACATATAAAAACAAATATGATTAAGTTATAATTACTAACAATATAATAAACTTAGATATGAGGGAGGGACATTGACCCTCCTCATAGGGATATTCCAATGAATCTATATTTGACACTAAGTTTACTCTAACACTAGATCTCTATCTTTTATAAAAATAAATAAAGGTTATTATTAGGGTTTAAGAGGAGTTAACTTGCAGATAAAGTTTACTTTAATCTTTTAATAGAATTTATTAATAGTTATTTTAATCCATTAATAACACAAGTCAATCAAATCAAAAACTTGATTGATAATATTCTCTATTAATAGAAGTGGTTAGTGTGCACCAATGGGTGAATCATTCACATATTATATTACAATTAAA
Source organism: Taxus wallichiana var. yunnanensis (assembly GCA_018340775.1). Taxonomy (NCBI): domain Eukaryota; kingdom Viridiplantae; phylum Streptophyta; class Pinopsida; order Cupressales; family Taxaceae; genus Taxus; species Taxus wallichiana. The sequence goes on from CM031235.1 coordinate 126,246,692, forward strand.
TGTTGTAGGTGCATCTCAACCATATAAAGTAGTGTATGGTTAATTAAATACAATAAAGGTAATATATCAATCCTTGATCTACTTACCAAATACAAAGTGTACAAAGATATTTTTGTAATTACTAAGACTAAACCAAAATTATCAAGTGATACTCAACTTTCTTACTTTTCTTCTATAGTTAGATCAATGATAATTAATAAGAATATGTTTACCGTTGAGAATGATACACTTACTTCGAAGATATCATTTGTCAAATAAATTACCTTGAACATTCAAGTGATGTCAATGACATAGGGATAAAAACAATTAATAAGAATATTTTTACCTTTGAGAATGACACAATTACTTGAGAAGATATTATTTGTGAAACAAATTACCTTGAACATTCAAGTGACGTCAACGACATAGGGATAAAAATTAATATGTAGACAATGGTTTTCTAAGTAATGAGATCGTTCTTTCATAGTTAGGATTTGGTAGAAAATCCCTTTCTAAATTATATGTGACCATTAAGGGTTATGAAAACCAACCTAGAAAGGTGTTTGGAGAGATTACATTGGATATATTAATTGGATGCTAAATTATATCCACTAAAAGTCAAGTTATACCTAACGTGGTGAGTTACTATATTTTACTTGGGAGATTTTGGATGCATGATATGTGAGCTTTTTCATCCACTTTAAATGGATGCTTAAAGTTTTAAAATGAGGGATTTATCTATACATGTCTTCAAGATTATGTGTTATTCATATTTTATAAAATTATTGAGGCTGAAAATGTCGGTGTCTCACTTAAATAATTCAACCAAATATATTAACACCTCAAGGAGTTATACCAATAGATCAAATGACCACATTTAATTTGATGAATTTTGTAGAACTTATGAAGGTAGTGAAAATAATTATTACTAGGTTGATATAAAGATAATATAAGTATATTTTATGTTGGATACCTCTATATCACCCTCAATACTTTGGAAGTACAAACTAAAAATCGCATATTATTGAACAATAAATAAAGGATGTTAAGCTTAAAAGGAATATGATAGATGAATTTGTAAATACTAATAAGTAAATGAAAATTCCTAGACTTGTTAATTTTTTTACAAAATATGGCTTGGGGCTTAGTTGTGCACAAAAGATGTGTATATGGATCAAGACCTAGGAAAGAGTGAGAAATGTATAATGTAACCCTTTTCCCCAATCTCTTATAAGGATATGAGACGAAATGTATACAACAATGGAAAATAAATATCTTAAGTATATGGCCCATTACAAATAAGTACCTTTTAATGTAGATCGTGGATATTTGAAGTGATGAAGCGTGATATAAATTTTATAGACTAAATCAAACCATGGTTAAAACTATTCATGATCAATTTTATTTTCTACGATTAACCACTATAAGGATATGGCCAATATTATGTAGATTTTTGATAATGTGTTTAGCCTATCTTATGGATGTGAAAACCAAGAGGAACATCTATTTATACATTATGATGTATAACATGAAACACCATATCTTAATATTTGTTGCGCAGTTGATGAATCTATAGAAAAATATTTGGGAGCTAATGTGTATTTACCAATTAATGGACCCCAATTTTAGCTACGATATAAATATTTTTGAGGACCAAAAGATAATTTTTGACATAACATGTTGATAACATAGTAGGGATTTGTTATTGGTGTGTGTACACACACAATAGAGGATGTGTATATTATACCTTATTTTTCACTCTTACTAACTTTTCTCTTTATAAGAACTGTTGCCACACCCTTAGAGTGATGTATTTTGAGGAATTACTGAGATCATGGAAGAATGGAAATGTTCATGTTAGGAAATAAGGGACAAAATATGCGAAGAATCCCTCACATAATTACAAGAGAAACTAACATTTAGAAAATATTACAAATCTAAAATAAAAGTGTAAAATAAAAAAGAACACAACACAAAGAGACATTATTTAATGTGGTTCACCCAATTTGGGCTACATCCACCAAGAATCACTTGTTCATATTTTATTACAAGTCACCTCTCTCTCAATACAATACCCATTTCTGTTTGGAGCTACGCTCAAAAAACTCTACAAAATTCACACTTGAACTCACACACATCTGTAATGTTACATCAATCCTACCATATGCACAAAACCACATAAGTAGACAATTGTTTAAGTATTTTTACAATACGTGGGTATCAAAACCATGGGCCAAAATCATCCCACAAACCTATGGGTAAAAAATCCTGCCCACATGAGAAGAACATGTTTCCCGAAATATAAGGCACATTTTTCGAGGACAAAAATTCTCAAGGACTGCACCCACGAACCCTCGCTATCGGGGTTGTTTCCATGGACCCTCGCTCGTGGTCCAACTCATCCTTGAACCCTAGTGAGACAAGCTGCGAAAAGTGTACAGTCTTCAACACTTCCACACATGAAAACAAGCTTCACAACATAACTATCTTCCCCTTAGAGACTAGTCTTCTTATGAGCAAGCTTCTTAACCCTTCACTTGTAATCTATGAAGACCAACCAAATATGAACACAACTCCATTTTCTCCTTGTGACCACTTTGGTCATCATGTCCGTAGGGATTCTGAGTGGTATGAATCTTCTCCACCTTCAACTTCTCTACCTCCAAAGTTTTCATAATGAAATAGTACTTAAGATGTATATGCTTCGTCATAGAGTGGAAAGTAGAGTTCTTATCTAGGTGTATAACACTTTGAATATCACTACGCAGCTTCCTTCCTCCTACTTATGCCCCAAATCTTCAAGAAATTGTTATAACCAAATCATCTCTTTTTTTTCCTCTGTGGAAACAACATACTCAACCTCTATGGTTGACAAAGCCACAAACTTCTGTAGTCATGAAATCCAGCTTACTACTGTCCCACGTATAGTAAAAATATAACTTGTCATGCTCCTCCTGCTATCTATATCTCCAGCCATATCTAAATCTACATAATAATGTAAAGTGGTGTCTAATCCACTTTGTAGCACAAAATTTTCCCCATGGTCCTTCTCAAGTACCAAAGGATCCACTTTACTACATGCCAGTGATCTTTACTTATATCACTCATAAATCTAAACACATCTCCCACTGCATGGGAAATATCATGCCTAGTGCACACCATGGCATACATCAAACTACCAACCACCGATGATTAAGGTACCTTAGACATCTAGATTATCTCTCTCTCTCGTCTAGGAAAACTCCTTTGATAACTTGAAATTACTCGCCAAAGGAGTCCCAACCGATTTAGCATCCTATATATTAAACCTATCTAACACCTTTTTAATGTACTCTTCCTGAGATAAAGTCATATTTTTTTCCTTCCTATCCCTAGATATCCTCATACCAAGGATTTTTTTGGCTGCCCCCAAATCCTTCATAGAAAAGGAGTCACTTAGTTATTTCTTGAGTACTTTTATTTCCTGCATGTTTTTTCCTACAACCAACATGTCATCCACATACAAGCATAGGATAATATAACTACCATATTAAAATTTATTTATATACATGCAATGGTCAAAATGACATCTAATATAACCTTGATCCATCATGAAGCTATAAAATTTCTTATACCATTGACATGGAGCTTGTTTTAGGCCATACAAGCTCTTCTTCAGTTTGCACACCATATCCTCTTTACCTTTGACCTCATAGCCCTCTGGCTACTGCATATATAGATCCTCCTCCAAATCACCATGGAGAAATGCAGTCTTTACATCTAGCTTATCTAAGTGCAAGTCTTTTGTTGCCACTATTCCAAGAATAGTTCTAATAGAAGTCATTTTTACTACAGGAGAAAAAAATCTCTTCAAAATCTATACCTTTTTTTTGTGTAAACCCCCTTGACCACTAGCCGAGCATTATATCTTTTCTTCCCTCCTTCCTCTTTAACTCTGTACACCCAATTATTCTGCAATGCTCTTTTACCTTAGGTAGCTTCACCAAATACCAAGTCTGGTTCTCCATGAGAGCTTGATGCACCTCATCCATGGTTTGCTCCCACTTCTTCCTAGTATCTACCTACATTGCTTCATCAAATATCTTTAGCTCTCCACTGTCAGTGAGTAATAAATAATAAAGAGAAGGAGAAAAATGTTCAAGTTCTCTTCTTACCCTAGAAGACCTCAATATAGGAGTTTGGGGTTCCTGTTGAGTAGGTTCCTAAATTGATTCATGTGTCACTTTCCCATTCGAAAGATCCTCTACCACTACATATTATTTCTTGGATTCTTCCATGTTTTCCTACAACTATTGCTTATACATAACTTTCTCATTAAATACCACATCCCTAGATTGAATGATTTTCTTGTCCTTAATACTCTAACATTTATATCCAAAGTCATCACTGCCATAACCAATGAAAATACATTTTTTAGATTTAGCCTATAGCTTAGTCCTATCATCCCTTTCTATATGAAAAATACCTCACATACAAAGACTCTAAGAAATGAGTAATCAACTTTCTTACCATACCAAGCCTCCTCAAGTATGCCTCCATCCAAAGCACTTGAGGGTCCTCTGTTTATCAAGTACATAGTTGTGCTCACCACTTCTACCCAAAAATAAAGAGGCAGTCTTGTATGTAACCTCATGCTCCTAGCACATTCCATTATTGTTTTGTTCATCCTTTCTAACACCCCATTATGTTGTAGAGTTCCTAGAACCATCTGTTTCTTGTGGATTCCATTCTTAGAACAATAATCATAAAACTCATTGTTGCAGTACTTCCCTCCATTATCTCGACCTAAGACATTTTAGCTTAAGACCTATTTCATCCTCTACAACGCTTTCCATTTAACAAAAGTGTCAAATACATTAGATTTGTTTCTAATAAAATATACCCAAACTTTCCTTGTTGCATCATCAATAAAAGTAACATAATGACTTGAACCCCTAAGAGATGATACTGAGTGACCACCACACATCGAATGTACTAGCTCCAACTCACTCTCTTTCTTTGTAGGTCCAACCTTGAGAAACCTTACTCACTTCTATTTCCCATATATATGCAGTCCTCACACATATCCAAACATGTTTCTATATATCTAGGCAAATATTTCTCTATGATCTCCATTCCCTCATGGCTCATATGACCGAGCCTATAGTGCCACAATGTTGTATCTTCTTCTAAAACCACAATATTACAAACATTATTGCTATTAGTGGTTAAATACAAGGCTCCAACCTTCTTTCTTCTTTCCACCACAAGAGCACCCTTGGTAACCTTCCAAGAGTCCATTGTAAATATCACATTACAACCATCACTTCCCAACTACCCCACCGATATCAAATTTCATCTTAAAGTAGGCACATGTCTAACATCCTTCAATAGCTCTATATTCCCATTTGCATCTTAACCTAAATAGAACATTTTCCAACTATGCTACAAGGATCATCATCACCAAGAAAAACATGCCCGCAATCCCCTTAACATACTCAAATAAATAATGAATATGTGGAGTAGCATGGAAAGAAGCCCCCGAATCTAAAACCCAAGATTCAACAATATTGTGTAAAGAAAGAATCAAATCATCCTAATATACATTACCCATTGCCACATTTGACTCCTTGTTTTCTTATTAATGTTTCTTCTTGTCCCAAAGTTCCCAACAAATCCTTTACATGCCCAAAATTTTCACAATGCCAATATACTATCTTTCTTTTGGATTTTGACCTTGCCGATCTTTCAATTTTCCATGGCTTCATCTATTCTTCTATCTCCCTTTAGTTTCCATTGTTAAAGAATTCCCTAAAGTAGAAGATTCCCTAAAGCTTTTTCTTCAAATTTCCTCGCTTGGAATCACCCCTACAACATCCTCAAACTTCAACTTTGAGTTATCTAGAACCGAGTTGTTTACTCCCATTACAGGCTATTCTAACTCTTAGGTAAAGAGAACATAATTAATAAAGCCCTAACTTCTTCATAAAATTCTATTGTAATTGAAGTTAGCATATTTATAATCGTATTAAAATAATTAAAATGATCGACATCTTGAACCATTCTCAAACATATTCATATTAAAAAAATTCATTACAAATATCTTGTTAGAGGCAAAGGGTTTTTCATACAACTTCCCTAATGCATCCTTGAGTTCTTTTGTAGTCTTTTCCTTAAAAACATTAAATAATGCCGAAGATGCAAGACATAGTGAATAGTCCTTAGTGCCTTACTATCCAATAAATCCAATTCCACATCTATCATGCTCGAGGGTTTATTTACTTTATTAGACAATAGAATATAAAGATCTCGTATGATTTAGGTAATATTCCATCCACATCTTCCAAAGACTGAAATTCTACTTGTTGAATTTATCAACCCTGATCTTCCATCATCCATGTCATAGTTCCCACTCAAGCTAAAAGTTTCCTTACAATTCAACACTTAAGAACACCAAACCTTTCTTTGATGCCAATTATTAGGAAATAAGGGATAAAATATGTGGAACAATCCCTCACAGAATCACAACAATAGAAACTAATATGTAGAAAATATTACAGATTTGAAATAAAAGTGTAGAATAAAAATAACACAACACAAAGAGACAATATTTAAAGTGGTTCACCCAAATTTGGCTACGTCCAACAAGAATCACTTGCTCAGATTTTATTACAAGTCATCTCTCTCTCAATACAATACCCATATATGTTTGGAGCAATGCTCAACAAACTCTACATAATCCACACTTGAACTCACACACATCATCTTCATTACATCAACCCTACCATTTGCACAAAACCACATAAGTAGACAAAATCGCTTAAGCAATTTTTACGATAGGATGGGTATCAAAACCATGGGCTAAAACCATCCCATAAACCTATGGTTCAAAAATCCTACCCATGTGAGAAGAGCATGTTTCCCTAAATAACAGGCATATTTTTTTAGGCCAAAAAAATTCTCGGGGGTCTACGCCCTCGAACCCCAGTGAGACAATTGTTGAAAGTGTACAATATTATTAGTGTACAGTCTTCAACACTTCCACACATGAAAATAGGATCCATAACATAACATGTCATGTTGGTTAGTGGCATAAGTAAAAGAGACTTGATGTTCTACCTTATATATCTCATCATGTATATCTCTCGGTTATCATTTATAGCTTCATATGACATAACCTTATTACCTTCTTATGATTGAATATATAATTACAACACCTTCATACCTACATCAAATCACCTTTTCTTCATTTTTGAATGCATCCTCCACCTCTTGATCCTTCCTCTAGGACCCCATGATTTGTTTTACCTATGCCAATGACATTTTTCATGGTTGATTCTTCCTATATGCATTTCCTCATTGCCTGCATCAACCCTCGTCAATTTTATTTACTATATGGATTTTTAATAGATAATAATGATCCTTATTTATAGGGTTCATTTTATATAATTTATCATCATAATTTTATCTCCTTACACTCACCAAATTTCTCTTAAGGTCTTTAAGGTTTGAGAGTTAGTATTTTGTATCTTTGGAGCATTGGGTCTAAGATATTCAAGAATAGGAGTTGTAGAAGAAAGGTTTGCCAAGACTTTGGAGTCCCTAGGTTTGGTTTACTTTGTTCATAGTGTTATCTATCTTGTGGTCCCCACATAAAATATATTATAAAGTATTAGTAACCTTGATGGTTAATGCATCAAAGGTGTCTACACAAAGGTAAATATCTATAAATATCATTTTTATTCATGTTATTTATTATTTAATTTATTGTTTGGTGTATCATGAACCAAATTATAATAGATTATAATATTCTTTTCTATTGTATTATTGTATATAGCCCATTCCTTACATCCTCCTTTGGGCATTCTAACTTATTGATATATGAAATTCATTTTTATAACAATACCTTAAATATATTTATGTTTTTTTACAATATATTGATCTTCATACAATCATATGTTAGTAAGATTACATACCCTATCCTAGACTTGGGATTTGGAATCCTACACCTTTAATGGAGATTGGATTAACATCTTCTAGATCCATGGATATTGCACCTCTTGATTAAATATTATTATGTGTAGGCCCTATAATGGTACCATTCATATCCCGATATATATTATTAATAAGAAAAAAGGATTAGATATAGACCTTTTTATCCCACATATATTATGGTGAAACATATGTGAATATTATTCCACCATTGATTGAGTTATATTCATATTTATCTTTATCCCTAATTATATTCTAACCTATTTCATTTTTTATCTTATCTTTTATCTCTTATGATCATGTCTTTGCCTCTTAGGGTTTTTCTAGTGAGCCTTAATAAATTTAGATTGTATATTGGTTTTTGTTTTCTCCCTCTTATGCCCACTATCAAAGGTGATCATTCATGGCATTCCTTTTCACACTATGAACCTCAACTATCCATCCAATGTAGCATGCTCAAATATCCACACAAGCTTACCATATTTGACATATGTCTAGAGCATAATCCACAAGATGTTATTTCCTTTATTCATTCTCTTTGTCATGGAAAAATAGCCATAAGATGATCTTCCCATTCTTTATCACACTATCATGCAAAAATATCCATAAGAGGATCTTTCTATATCTTCTAACTTTTCCACGAGATTTAAAAGACTATCTTCCCATCTATGCTCACCCTTTATAAAAACCACCAATTGCATGCTTATTTATTTTTTTCAAATTTTTTTCTCATTAATATATAAAATAGGACTTTATTTACTACATCAACCTATTTCCTAGAAAACCTAATGCATCTCGAAAAACCTAATCCCAGTAAATTGCATTGGAAAAAATCCAAAAAAACCTAATGTAGTTGTATTTTACCTGCCACATATAATTTCTTCATCCACCATAATATTTACGTCATGGGTAATGGGATACAAAAGTACCACACCATCCCGCATCATCCCTAATGCTCTAATATCTTATTTATACCGAGAATATTACATTTCATCACCATATTAATCACAAAAGTTTAGATCTTAACCTTAAAATCACTTTAAATAGTCCATTATCTTGTATTTTATCACATTATGGTGCATCTCTCAATTCTCATCCTCTTTTTTCTTAGACTATATAGGGAATAATTTTATGTCCATTCTTCTAATAGTTCAAACTTGGGGAATCTTTTGATGTCAATCATTCCCTCATTCCATACTTTTGACATAATTGGATGCTTAGTTTCAATTCCTCTTAATACTAATAACTTCTTATGTTTACCATCTTATTACCATTGGAAAATATTATGATGCCTATTCCTATTCATCCTCTAGATTTGGGTCATCCTATGATTCCTTCCATCTTCCTATATCTTACGTATCAACCGAAAACCTTATAATTATTTAATCCAAAAAAAATTAACTCTAAGAAATAGTCAAACAATAAATCCACCTCTTTGAGAGCACACCCTATTGATATTATGTTCTCTTTGTGCATTTATATTGCACGATACATTACATATCATAACTACTTGCACTCCTCTTACTACATATCTATCTATATTATGTTATATTACTCCACTCATTTCACCTTTCAAGTACATAGATTTATTTTATTTTATTGTTGTACTTAATTAAATATATTTATAATATTTTTTCTTTTATCATGTTTTTGAATATGATTTTACATAATAATGTAGCATTAACATCTTATGTTTCCTCTTACAAAGTGTCCCTTTTTATATCATATACTTTACCCTTATTATTTCAACTTCTACATGTCTTATATCTTTTACAATCTTGTTAGTTTGAATGTTTCTTTCTGGATAACACATTACATCCTATATTATCCTTACAAGAAGGTTGATATGATTATTTTGGCTAATGTTTTATATCCCACATCTATAGAATAGTTAGTAAAAACATTTTGGCTACTCATTCATATCATATTATAGCTCATACCTTTACTGAGACATGTTATTTCGGAGTTGATTTCTTTCTGGTAACACCTTACATCCGATCTTACATACTTGAAATACTATTAGTTTTGTGATGCGGAGGGTTTTTCACTATGCATATATTCCCTAAAATTCCCTAAATCTGGTCCATTCTAAAGGGCATCTTGGACCTTTTCGACGGATCTTGAACTTCAAAGAACGAAGTCTCGTATGCAAATTTAATGGTGGTCAAAATTAAAGTCTTAAATGGGTCAACCACATCTGCCAACATGTCAACGAGTGGACCAATGGCAAGGTGACACGTGGTTATTGGCGATAAGGAAAAAGAGGTTCGTTAGTTTTGGTTTCTTACCTCCAGGACTTTGTTAGGTGTAAAAATTTAGTTTTGGCATCAAAAAGCTCAACTTTTTTAACGGAGGAGCACGGGCACCGTGAGGATGATTATATCATCGCCGACATGGTGGGTCCTCAAGCCACCATGTGGCTTTCCACCACTTAGCCATATTTCATTTTTAATATCATAGTATTATATGGTTGAATTTTATATTACATTTGTAATTATTCACCATGTTACTATGTTATTTCAAGTTGCAATGTTTTGGAATTGACCGAGTTTATTATTATCCTTGCTTAGTATTATTTCCACCTAGCTCGAAGAGCTTATCACACTGAGTATCCATTTTTGGTGGATATCTCGGCACTTATCACATGCAATCAAACATTCAACACAAACCATTTGGGGCCAACCAACAATGCAAGCCCAATATTGGGCAGATCAACAATAGCTCAGCCAAGTATTGTTTGGAGCAACAAAAGGCCAATACGTGGCCAAAGCCACAAAAATATAGGAGGGTTGGTCTATATTTAAACCATTGTGCATGCCTTATCCCAAGAAATGTGGGATATCCCACTTCATAGCAGAAACAAACACCGCCAAAATGATAGTGCTTTGATGGGTTTGAACTCATGACCTCTCACCCACAAGTCACACCTGCCAACCAACTCACCACCTAGCTCCATGGTGATAAGAAATGAGATCACCTATATAAAATGCACTCGTGCTCTGTGTTTTAGGGGAGCAACCAGGCGATTTGAGAAAATCTAAATTTTGAGGCACCTAGGGTCATTTTCAGGACTTAGTGTAAAAAGAAAAATGCTCAAAATTTTATAATATTTCCATAAATGTAACTTTTGTTGCATGAAGTGTTGTATATTTTCCTATGTAGGTGTTTTTCCATCGCAATTTCATAGAACAAGCATGAGGAACCAACAAATATCTAAACTTCCCAAGCACTTCTGGTCCGAATCAGGCTAGGGAGTAAAAAGGATTTTTTTTTCATAATTTCATATGATTTCCAAATATATAATTTTTTTTCATGTAGTGTTTATAAATCTCAAGTTGTAGGCATTTTTCAGTCGCATTTGCAAGGGGATCACACTGTGAAAGCATTGTAGGAGCCATGGATCATTTTGGGAACAATTTCTGGTAAATTGCAGAGTTTCCAATGTCTTTGATCAGCTCATTTACAAGTTATGATCTATTTAGACATTATTGAAGGGTTATTATACTTCATTGGTCATTGAATAGATCGATTCACGATTACGTGGATCCGGAGACATAGCCTTGGTGAACTCTATTAACAATCTGGTTTTTGTGTGGATTTATTTCAGTTTTTAGAAGCTTTTGATCAGATAAAATAATTCAAATTAGTTTATTTGATTAATTATTAAATCAAGCAAGAAACTAGATTAATTGGATTGAAGTTATTTCAGTATCCATAACCCACAATCAGATAGTGAATGCACTTGTAAATTTTGGAATCCAGAATTTAGATTGAGTGCATATTTTAATTCAACTTGTGATTATTTTTAATGGATTTGAAATAGATTCAGTATATTCACTTAAGTTGGAAAAATCAAATTAATTGATCATATTGGAAGATTTTTAAAAATGGGTTTTCAAGACACCCAAAATTGAGTAAATTGAACTCATGATCAATGTTGAGTCTGATAAGTTTAATCATCTGAGAATTTTATAAGTATTGAAGAAAAATTTTAGTACCATTTTCAGATCATTTGGTCAGTCCATTTCTCACCTAACACCTCATGACCATCTATAGGACTATTAGTTTAATTGATGCATTTTCCTAATGAGTGCCTTTTAATCTTGTTTCAAAAATTAATATCCCACTTAACACTACCTCACATTTTTTTGATGTGACCTTGCATTTTTACATTTTACATACACTTTAGTTTATAGCTTCCAAATTATTATGGTCCTTAGCTATCAATTTTTGATCTGGTGTGGTAATACATTTGATCCCTCCTCATGAATTCCCATATATTAAAATTACCTATTTATTACCTGAAGCTCCCTACCTTGGCTAGATGTCCTCTAAGAAAGGAATATCAATGGTCAAGAATATTGATTTATCCCTTAGAATTAGTTGTGCCTCTTATAGCTTAACTCTTGTAGTCTATCTACTTGTCTCTTATCCCTATTTTACCCACTCATGGGATGAAGGTATCAAATATATCTATCATTATATCACTCCCTTTTTATATCATGTTTGGGACAACCCAATCATAGCTCATTATATACCTTTTGGATTAAAATTCCTATTGGGCCCAACAAGGTCATTTTCGAGATAACACTTTTGTCTAGGGTGTTATTTTTAGAGTATTTAAGTGTCATAATTTTAAGGTTCTCCTTTATATAGGTTAGGTATATTTTCCTAGTTGTGAATCATCTTTCATACTTGGTTTGATCAGATTTGTGAATTTATAAGAAGGATGAATTAAAAAATCCAAAAGATAAGTTAAAATCTGAATTATTAAAGAAAAATCAAGAAAAAATCATATTATTATAAAAATCAATTATCAAAAAAATACGTAATAACACCTTGGAACACCCCTATCCTATTTGAATATCAAACTTGATGGGACTTGTTAAAAAGATTGAAGTCCTTTCGGGTGTAGTCAGCTTTTATAACTATGATAGGAGCTCTCATCTACAATTTTGTGTCCCTAAATTTTCATGCCATTATCTAATCCTTTTAATAGGCCTATAGCTCCTTACTGACATGTAATATGTTTATACTTCACTATTTAACCATCAGAACTTATCATAACCTGACATGTAATATGTTTATACTTCACTATTTTTACTTCAATAATACTTACATATTTAGGTTCCTTAACTCCTAGATGTTGAAAAGTCCTAGTCTTACTAATCTAATTAACATGTCTTGATCATAGTAAATATTTTTTTTCACCCTGGTGGCACCCATCTTTCCTACCCTTACATCACCATATGTCCTTCTCATACAAACTATATTTTAATCCTTTCCCCATATTATTTGCATCCTTTTTCCATCTCTTTCCAATCATGTTAACATTCTACTAAGTATTAGGGTTTAAGGAAACTCCTTATGTTATCCTTACTTTTGTATCTTCTACATCTCTCAACTTTCATGATGTTCTCTTTTGATCATTGTTATATTCTCTCTTGGATTTCTCCTACCTACCTTATGGATTCTAAGTATTATACTTTAGTGACTTATTATTCACAAGCTTGTTATTTAGGTTAATTATTTCTTGACAATGCCTTACATCCTATATTATCTATAGGTCGGTAAGCCAATTTTTGGATACCCCTTTACATTCTATACTATCTTCTATCCAGTATAGGCCACTCAATATGATTTTTAGCTACCCCTTTACATCCTTTATTATTACGCTTGCTAGTTTGGTTGATTCCTTTCTCGACTAATACCTTAAATCCTATTATAATTACAAACATGTTAGTTGGGTTTATTCCTTTCTCAGGTAACACCTTACATCCTATATTACCTTTGAGCATACTATATTTTTTTATTGGTTTCACTACTAAAAACTTACTATCTCATGTATACCACTTGGCCTTGAGATAACACCCTCATATGAGCTTTTATCTCTCTCTTTTTTTATATATCTACCTATTGAATACTCTCATATACTTTAATTGTTTTCATCTTCCTTATAAAATTTTATTCACAAGGTTATTCAATAGGGTTTTTTTATGCACCATGAGTCAATACAAGAGGTGACATATGCTCCTATTTGCGAAAAGGTGAGTAATTTCATTTGTGTTGAGTTTATATTTTTATCATTTATGTTGTTACTTGATTTCAGCCATTTTAAATTTTATTTTATTAAATACCATCTCATGTTGCACTATTGTGACACATGATGATTTCTAGATGGGGTGTAACTGTATACCTTATTATCAATCTCAATGAATTTTGTCTTCACGTGAACCATTAGTACATTAATAGGGATACCGAGTGATGTCTTATGAGGAAATACCAAGAATAGGGATGATAAGAAATTTTTGAGATAGATAGTGGAATTTTATAAATATATGTGATGTGTAGTCTATGATACCTTATATACCCCATCTTTAATATTTCCTAATTATCTTATATGAAATCATCTTATCATTCTCTTATGATTAATTGCACATCTACTCACAACACATTCACACCTCCATTAAAACATATTTTATCAATTATTGAGTACTTCCTCCACCTCTTAAGACTTCCTTTTAGACCCCTTAGTTTTTAATTACCTTGAGAAAATGGAATTGACATGTCTAGTTGTATTTCCTCATGGTGATCGCATCTATCATGGTTAATCCGCCATCAAATATAGGGAATTGTAATAGCTAATCATGCTCCCTATTTATAAAAATCATTTGATAGAATTTACTATCTTAACATCATGCATAATTCAACCTAATTTTTCTTTCCAAACTACTCTTAAGGTCTGATGGGCTTAGGAGTTGGTCTTTCTTATCTTTGGATCATTAAGTCTAGGAGACTTCATAATAGGAGTTATGACAAAAACTTTCTACCAATTATTTGGAGTTCTCAATTTCATTTTACTTAGGTGTTATTCCTATCCATATTTTGGTCCCCAACATCAAATACCTCATAATGTGTTAATAAACATGGGAGGGTTAAGGTGTCAAGGGTGTATGTATAGGGAAAGTATTTATAATTTTTCTTTTCCTTCATGTTATTTTCTATTTGATTGATTGGTTCTTGGACCATGTACTATATTAGCATAGAGTAGCAGATTATTATCTATTATATTTTGTCCATTTCCTTACATATATCCTTTAAGAATTACAACCTATCAATCTCTATAATCCATGTTTATATCCTTAGCTTATATATCTTTAGAATATGTTGATCTTAATACAATTAAGATTTTAAAGTAAGATGTTATTACTTGTCTTAGATCTATGCTTTAGAACCATATGCCTTTGATATCGATAGTGGATTACCATCTTCTAGATATATGAATCTTACACCACTTGGTTAAATATTCTTGTACGTAAGCCCTAGAATGATCCCCTTTATATCCTAATATATATTATTGAAAGGAGAAAGAGGATTATATATAGACCTTCTTATCACACATACAAGAAGGAAAAATAATAAAAGAGGAATGTTTTATAAAATTTTCATAGATATTTACATTTACTCATGAGAAGGAATGCACACACAATTATGAGCTAGGCCAAAATGGTATAAGAATGGTGATTGGAATAGAAATAGGGATAAGGAAGTGAAAAATTTGTAGATGATAAGGGTACACAAACTATATATCTCACTTGAATTAAGTTTAGAATTTTTTTATTAGGATTATACATAAATCTCAAGAATGCATCCTTGCATTCATATATTTTAAACATGTATTGGAGATAAATTATTGTAAGGTATTGGATGTAGTCTAATATAAGGATAGATTAGCCTCATTTGTAAGGTCTCGTGAATTATTAGTTGGATTGCCATTCGATAAAGTGTCCCTAATATGATTTTATATACTAATGGTGAGATAGATAAGATTCCATTAATGGAGCTTGGAGGACTTACTTTTGATTGTGTTTACACCCTAAATAAATCACTAAGGGTTTTATATGAGTTATTTCCTTATATATTAATAGGAGTAATAATGTTATAGGTAGAATATTTTAAATTAATTAATCCACATTAATCATAGATATTAAAATATAGTATGTGATGATATAATGATTTATTTATTACTTTAAACATAATGAGATATGAGTACTTAGCTAGAAAAAGAGGTATAAAGGTGATCGAGTGTGCACATTGGTTTTACATATTGATTGGAATAGAGAAATGTTTCATCTTTGGAACTATGTCTGTAAATTTCTCATGTATGGAAATGTAGAAATTATACTAATGCATAGTACAATATAGTCCTAGGTTGTATGGTATTTGATTAATAGAAGATATAGTTTTATAACTTATAGTGATCTTTGATGACCTAAAGATATGCTTCATTTTCTATCGCCAAGGTTAATAATTATTTGACATAATCATGTTGTGATTCATAATATATAAAACCATATAATACATACACTATCACTTTGTGAACATAATTAGATAATGAAATGATAAATATGTGTGTGGGTGGAGCTGGAATGATCCTAGGGGTAAATCCTTTCTAAATCAATCTAGGAACTGCACTACACCTCCTCACAAGCAAGAGAAAAATCCATGTATTTCTCCTAGTGTATGCAAATATAATCCAATCCCTATCATTCTCCTATGTATCTTGACATAAATATAGATAAAATATTTTTTTACCCTATGTAGTATTTGTATATTGTGGTGTGCTTCATATGCTAAATTGATTCCCTTGGGCCTTTGTCCTTTAAAACCTTTGAAATTATTTATGTGACTTGATCTTTCTAATACTTGGATCTAAGGCCTTTGGAGGCTTTTGATTTAGGAAACAATACTTTTGATCCTAGTTTGACTTCTTCAAACATTTTTGGTGGCTATATAAAAGATGTGTTACCGATTTTGGAATATTTAGGAGACCCGTAATTGTTTTAGAAATTATGATTTTCTCTTGAGAATGCTACGTTAATTCTAGGAGAGTTATTAAGTGATTTAAAATTTATTATATAGGATTTTATAGTTTAGATGTTGCATTAAATATGACCTATAGGATCTTTAATAACCCATAAAAGATATTTAAATTAAGAAAATATTCATTCAAGAGAGGGAGATATGACCGAATAGGTCGTCCCAGGACTATAGTACAACCTGGTCACATTTTGCTTTGTCTCATATAGGTAGTTGGTGATGTTCAAACCAAATTATGGAAGATATGCCTACAAGTGATATACTAATTTGGATAAAAGTAACTAAGTGATTAAATAATAAATAAAGGTGTATAGTTAATCAAGTTAGTGAGAGAGAGAGGAAAATATGCTAACTAGGATTTGAGTGTGTGCACGAATAATAGTATATAAAAAAATAAAAATTATCATTTCAAAAGGATAAGTCTCCAAATTTAGGTGTTTGTGTTCCCCCTTTAAGTTTGAAATAAAATGTCATGCTTAAATTAAATATATTCTGAGTGTGCACACACACTTTTCTATACTCAAATTTTGTTGTTCTTGTGTTGGTGTTGCACGCTCTATGATGAAAAATACAAAAAGAGTGTATTCAATGTCCATAAAATAAATTGAATTGTAACTCAAATGTGAATAGTATATTTGTAACTTTGAAAATTGAATTTTTCATAGTAAAGTAAAGAGACAAAACATGGAAGGAATACACATGTTCACTTTTCTAAGGGAGGAGTTCCATTTATATTGTCTTGGGAGATTCTAATTTGTGTTGAGCTTCTTAAGTATTGAGGGTGATCAATCCCTAATTTTTCTAAAGGATAAGACAAAGAATGAGAGAATTTGAGTGCATGTGACCCAACACCAAGAAGAGATGTGTCATAGGAAATTTTCCCAGATAAACCCAAGAGAAAGGAAGAAAAATATATAGAGTATCTAGCCACTTAAATATCTTTCCACCTCACAAACCACACCATTTAAAATGGATATCTACCCAAGTGTGTAATAGCATAAATTTAAAATGGAATGAATTGCATATCATGTCTTCACAATGTTTTATAAATACTATATCATAATTATGCAAATGTTGAATGATGAGAGAGAGGATATGCCACCATAGCTTGAATCTAAATGATGTAGTGAAAAGGGAATGAAGTAATCTCACCCATTGGATTTTGTAAAATATTCTCTAAACTATGTCATTTTTCTTTGAATTTGTGCCAAAAACCTATATCTGGTTGTAATAATCTAAAAATGTTGAAATTTCCTATAAATTTTCCCCTAAGACAAAAAATTCCATCGTAGACCATAGTGTAACATATTTTCCCTAGTGGATGGTTATGTGCTTGTGTGAAATCAGTTCATGTTCTATATCTATATCTATTTCGAGGATTTTTTCCCTATATAAATCTCTATTTGAGTCTTGAATTATGTCGAGTGTCATCAATATGTTTTTATTATATCCCACTAATTCCATATCTTTTGAGGCATGTGACACATGTCAATAGAGCACACAAATTAAAATTAATTATATAGACCCATGTCAGATAAATATGATAGTTTGTGTTGGATCACATGGAGGATTTTATTAGGTGGCCACCATTGGGATCCCAATCTTACAAGGGGTGTGCATGATGGAAACCATGGTGTAAAAGGATAACAAAAAGTAGAGTCACAAAATCAATTATGTTTAAGAGACAACAATAAAAGATGAAAATAATTAGTTTAATATACAAGCACACAAGGAATTTCATGGAAAATATTCATATCAAAGGCATGGAGCCACAAACATAGGACAAAAAAATTTCACAAGAAAATCATAATGAATGTCATAGGTTACATACAAGAAATAAAGTATACAAGTAATCACACATACAAGTAAAATAACAATGTCATATTAATACAATATGCGTAAAACCACAAATAAGGGACATGAATGTATTGCAAAACATAGTAAAGGTGAAAAACCATATACAAATAGTCACACATATAAAAATCAAATTTAAGTGAAAACAATAGTAAGAAATAGCCAAAAGACACATAAAGAAAGATGGGATAGCATTGCACAAGACACATGTGTTATTATTATTAGTTTGAAATATAACATAAAAATAATATAATTAATTTAACAAAATGAGGAAGTGAAAGTAACTATAGTTATTCAAAATTGTCTAAGTAGTACAAGAGATGCCCCAAAATATTAAGCTCTACTAGGAAAGGTCTAGGTTAGAACCTATCATCGTGTATCAAAATGTGTATGTCCTACATCCATATGAAGATACCACATGAGCACGTTTGTGTAAATATTATGTAGAAAAATATGTTTTGTATTAAATTATATAAAAAAACATGTGTAAAGTAACAAGATAGAAAATCAAGTCATATGTAGGTCATATATATATATATATATATATATATATATATATATATATATATATATATATATATATATATATATATATATATATATATGTGTGTGTGTGTGTGTGTGTGTGTGTGTGTGTGTGTGTGTGTGTGTGTGTGTGTGTGTTTGTGTGTGTGTGTGAATGTTTTTGTGTTTATGTGATTATTTGAATGTGGTTTTATTCGTATAATAGATATATAAATTGATTCGAAGAACATACAAGTCCTTTTCCAATCCAACAAGTTAGTATAAACAAATATCCCAAAATCGACTGTACCTTGCAAAATGATTCATTTTTTCAAGCCTAGATGAATCTAAAACTTTAAAATTTTGATTTCTTTTATCCTTAACTAGGGGTTTTCACTTTAATAGTCTTCTAACCTATCCATTTTATACCATGACATCATTCCAAATGATGAGAAACAAATCAGACATAAGTTTTCACTTAATTTCCTTGGGTTGTCCTGTTTTGGTTTTCAAGAATAATGCACCACTTCTAGACACTATTTTGGATCCTTAAGGTGTGTGAAAATTTTCATGGAACAAAACCTAATGCAGCCCATTCTTCTTTCACCTTACTCTTATACATTTTTATCCCTTCTTATAGCCATAATGTAAGAGTTTTCAAGTATAAATTTTAACTCAAATACCTTTTAAAAAAGTGAATGGATTTTGGGACACTCTTTATCCCCTTATGAATTCAAAAAAAATTTCACAATATAACTCCCTCATTAACCCTCTTGAACATCAAGTTTTTCTATCAAATTAGGTCTTTAATGAATTCCTACTGGCCAGTAAAGAAGCTGTCATTTTTTGTACCAAATAAGAGTAAAATCCTATCATAAAACTCCTAAAATATATAATAGGAAAGTGTTAATATAGTATCCTCAAAGTTTCAATACTTTAAACAAATTTTAAGGTTCTCAAGAATCAAACTAACACCAAACCCTAGGTAGGGTTTCCAAGTCACCCGGTAGGAGAAAAAGGCTTATAAAAACAAATGTAAAAACCTTGGAAATTCAACTAAAGGTTTATATGCCTCTACTAACGTTCTTGTTTTTAAAGTGAAGCATAATTAATCATCAAATTGCTAAAATAACACATTACCCACTTGTATTGTACCTTGAAATAAGGGTTTCTAGCATTTAAAAGTCTTCCAATGTAAACATAGTTTAAAACTTCACAAATATTCCTAGAAATACTTTAAAATGAGTTGAAACAACCTCCAACAATTTTCCACACATAGGTACATTAACGTTTCAATCAAAATACTACTAAATTCTTTTCAATACGGATAAGCCTACAAAACTCCTCAATGCCAAAACAAAGATCTTCTTTATTCCTCTTGAGTTGTTCATAAAAATCCTTACATAGAGTCTCCAAACAAGAATATCACCATAAATGACCCCTCACTTCAAAATTTTATTTTTTAACACCTTCCTTGAAAACCCTAACTAATTTGGAGACATATCATCTTTTAAAAACATAAAAAAGGAATTATTTTCACTTTTTAATATTTTTATTCCAAATTCACTCTCCTAGTAGCAGCATTTAAGACTCTTAACATGCTTACTCTAACCACTAGACCACTACTCACTAAGAGAGAGCTTGAAGATTTCATGGAATGGCGAGAACAATGAAAAAGTTACGGATCGAATGATATCGTGGATTTCCTCAAGTAATCAACAAGTAAAACATGAACTCAAGGAAAGGTGAATCAAGCATGTTTTCCAATACAGTCCAAAACTTGCACAAGGAGAGAAAACAACACGAAATGAAGAGTAATCAACAACTAACAAGGTGAGTAACATGATTATCAAGACCAGTGAGATTGATATCTAAGAACCTAATAGAATCATGTAAACATTGAGATTGTTACACTCCAACGGAATCAAAGATGTGAATGCTCCAAGAATCAACAAGAGATTAACCAAAAATAAAAAAAGAGTGTGCATAAGGAAAAACAGTCTACTCATTCTCATAGATAAAAAGGGTACATATATGAGTGATGTGTAACTCCCATGCATGGACTCATCATACCTCCATAAGGGAGAAATGAGTTACATTCCATAATGGGAAAGTAACTCTGTATGACACACACTGATGCATATGACAAAATCTATCATATAAATCCTAATGATACCTGAGACCTATGATCTCACCTAAGTGAGATGACTCGCCATGGGTGAGGGAAATTCACATAATAAAATAAATAAAGGTGAATAATATCCCTCACACTAACACCCCCTTCATCAAAGCTTAGGTAGAGGTCATGGCAAGTCAGAAAAGAAGGATAAATCCCCTAGAAAACCTAAGAAAGATGTGTCATATGGGTCCCAACAACTAAAGGCCTGATAAGGTACCCATGTACAAACAATGATATTTCTAGAAAAGAAGAAGAGGAGAGAAATGGGTCCTGGTAACTAGGCCTGATGAGGTACCCATGTAAAATAAGAATATCAAGTAATGGAGAAAAACCACAAGGGAAAACATCCACTTACAAGAGATAAAAGACTCACCTAAAAACCTAAGAAAGATGCATCAAATGGGTCCCATCAACTAAGGCTCGATAAGGTAACCAAGTACAAATTGCAATATTTCTACATTAATGTGAAAATGAGGATAATAAGAGAACTAGCTAGCTCCTCCGGAAGATGATTTCATATGAACTCCTATGGAATTTGAAGGGGTTGAAGGTCGATAATCAATGGTGGAGGGAGGAGGAACATGAATTGTATTTGTGTGGCTGGCTCAACATGTAAAGGAGATAATATATCAAGTGATGCGGTGACAATCCTTTCAAGCTCCATAAGGTGGGAGTTTGCAATTATAGATACATCGTCAAGTGGGTTGAGCTGCAATGGAAGATAATATTGAAGAGTTGGATGAACTTGCTATGGCAAAGAAATGTGGAAGTTGGTGCGGTAGAAACTATGATATTTGAAGTGGTAGTAGGTGAGCAGAGAAGATTTTTCATGGTGATGTCAATATCCTCAAGCATATCATCCAATTCCAAATCAAAGAAATCGATTTCTTATTGCGAAGGATGCATGAACCCTTTGAAGAAGAAATACGAAGTCTATAGAAGAAATAAGTGATGGAAGGATCTATAATATAGAATCAAAGGAATCTACAAATTTTCATGAAGGGGAAAAATAAGGATCTAAAGCATCATGTGAGATGGGTGAGATATCAACCAAAGAGTCTTGTGGAGGAGAGTTGTTGGGAACTATGATAGGAGAAATACTAAATTATGAAGGATAATTAAGAGAAATATGTGTGGGTGGCTCTTCATAATAAAAGTATTAGTAAACTCACTATCTTCCATGAATGTAAGATAATCGGAAGAGTCATAACGAGATGAAAGGGTATCAAAATACCCATGTAGGTTCCAAATGAAATTCCAAGCTCTATGCGTAGACTCAGTGAACTCCACCCAATCTTTGAAGGTTCTTTGGTATAGTAATACAAATAAGGACATGTAGTCTTTTATTTCACTCAAGAGCTATGCACATTGACACATCATTCGGATAAGTCTAAATGCTCATCCAGAAACCTTTGTAGCTACTAGGTCCCTCCTTTGTGTTTGTTTGGAAATATGTTACCATGTATAATTTTCAATATATTAGCCTAATATTCATTCATACACAATTTCGGAAACACATATAATAAGGAAATCATGTCAACTTAGAAAACAATTAAGATCAATTGAACAATTAAACAATTAAATCACCATACTCAGACATATCAATAATCATGATCCAACTACAATTATCCATTGATTCTCATAAAATGAAGTTGTCACTTAATTATTACATAATAATAATGAGCTATGCACATAATCGTAGATCAAAACCATAGCATCATAACTCCAAAAGCATACATGGTTCTCAATAACAATCCATTCATCAAGTATATATAGGAGTGGGGACTTTCCTTCACCGCCCATGCACTCTCCTAATAATATGTGTACCAAGAATAGTCATGCATGCTATACATTCATGATCTTAAAAAAACTAATAATAGATATTATAAGAATATTCTTCTTTAATCCTATTAATAACTCTCTATACATGTACTTAATCTGCATGTTCATTCTCCAAAAATAACCTTTTCTTGGCTGCCAAATCAACATGCTTTAGTTCTTTTTTTGTCAACACTCCATCCCACTTTTCCTATTTTTATCTCATGCCATAAAAGGCTAAGTCCTTTTCCCTTCATTTTGTATGCAGAGTCCCATGTGTAAACTGTTTCCATCTACGTGTGCCTTCTGCGCACAAGCCTTAACTTCATGCGTGCTTCTATGCATTGATTCTACTAATATGATACTCAACATTTTCGTGACCAACATCACCCCACACTAGGTATGTTTTCCATCATCTAAAACACCAAATCAAAGAATAGCTCATCCAGGATTACATGAATAAAGAGTGAATGAATACAATAATGTATCTTTCCCTAAAGAATCAAAAAATCATAAATCAATCCTCTTTAGGCGGGAGGAATACTAGAAATTCCTTACCCTGATATATTCTATAACTCCCTTCACCCTTTTAACTCCTTAGTTTCCTTTATTGGTGCAACATCAACAATACCATGGACCTCTATAGGGGTTAATTCATCAATCCTCCCTTTTAGTTGTGTGATCAAGTTCTCCAGATTCTTGATTACATCTTCTAGCGCATCCATCCTCTGCGTAACTCAAGGAAATATTTCCTTGTATGTCCTTGAGTGAGGTCTTTAGGAGGCTTATCAATTCTCTTTTCTCCTCTACCTCGGCCAACATATTTTCTCATTCTACCCTATTTTTTCTTCATCTTTCTTATTTTCTTCCTCTTCATCACACCCTGACTTCATGCTCGGCATTACGCTCGACATCACACTCCTCCTCATGTTATCCTCACATGCCTTATGTAAGGGGCTCACCATGACCTTCTTCATCTTGCTTCTCGGCCCTTCTTCTCCTTCACTCTTATTCGGCCCCTCTTCATGGCATGTGATGTGTTCTTCATCATCTGAATCCACTAGAGTGTGAATCAGTGGAGATATGTAAGGTATCTCTTCTCTAGACTTCTCTGGTTCCTTGGTCTCCTCATTTAAAACTACCTTGGGTTTCTTCTTCACTGGGGACTTCTTTACTTGTGTATTTTTCTTGGGGCTCTTTTTCTTTGGTGACATATTGGTTAGACCAAAGGTACACCTCCTTTTCTAGTTTCTTTGCATAGTTCTTCTCTCTCATCACTATCATCTCTTTCTTCTTCCAAGTGGAGGGGTCTCTTCATCATTTCTCTTCATTCCCACCATTTGTATTCCCTTAAGTACTTCAAGGATATTTAATTCATTCTCCACATAATTCCCATAAACCATCCTTGGATTCAAGTAGATATAAATTTTCACAGCATCATGAATGCCAGTATCAAAGTAGTAGAGTTGATATTGGTATCATCGATATCATGGTCTCCACATACACACTCTTTCTAGGATAGACATACGTTTTACGCAACGTATGATACTAAAAATCTAATTTGTATACATCCATATTTAGTTTGTACACTTCGAGAACCTGTTCACTAATGCTTGGAAATATCATGCTTTAAAAGCAAATGGGAGTTTGCACCAAGGACTCTTTGTTCTATCCTTCAAATAAAATCTGCCAGAGGCATAAATGTTGATACACAGAATACTCTTCCTTCCCTTCCAACTATGAGGGTAACTCACTTGGAATGAACAAATGTTGTCCAAATGCATTACAATTCCATTGTTACCATCTTTCTACCCTCAAATTTTGGAATTATTAATCTTTTTACGTATAATTGAAAAACCTCTTTCGAGGACTTGTATTCTAGGGGGAACTTCCACATTTTCTCATTTGGCCCATCTAGCACCCCAATTTCAAAGAATATAATTAAAAGTAGAATGGATCCCAAGGTTATCTTCTCTCCCACATGCTCTTCCTCTATGATTTCTTGAGAGATAAATCCAACAAGTTCGTAAGAAATTCCCTCGGTCTTCTTCTTAGCTATGTGAAGCCATCTCTTATTTATGTGTGTCCATTGTTCTTACGCTCCCAAGTTTGTAATTAATTGTGCAACCATTATGAAAACATGGCCATTAAGCTTTATGATATACATTGTGTACCATCCTCAACGATACTTCAAGGTGGAGTAGACAAAAAATCATGCATTTTAAACATTATTTAGTCTCGGTCTCATAGTACTATTTAGAAGGTTTTTGAGTGAAAAAAGTACTTATTAACCCCCATCTTTTGAATGTCTTACTTTATTTTATTTCATCGTTACCAAGCTCTTGCATCCACATGCCTAGTAGGATTTCATCATATTGCATCATTTTAGCTTTAAGCGGGAGCCCAAGATAGTATTGGGGTGCCCATGGGTGCTTTGGTCCCACAAAGGGTGCCCCGATCCTTTTTGAACTTTCCCTCCACCTTTTGGGAACTTTCTAGCCATTTCACTTCTTATCTTTTTGGTGGCCAGCCATTTTGGGATTAATTATGAAATTAAATCAAGAGAACCTAATAAATATAAAGTTATGAGACCATAATGAGGTACCAAGCACTAGTAACTACTATCATTCACTTAGGGTTGCATCTATCAAAGACATTTATCTCACTTGCATACATTTAACTCCATCACAAGGACAAGGCTAGTTAATCTGTATCACACAAGTATAGGGGGAGGGATCCTATTATATTCCATCCACCATTATACTACATTTTTACATCTAGTTATTGCTCGCTACTCCAAAAAGTGTGACTAGCACAAGAGAACTTAGGGCACATGATGCACACACACACCTGAACTACATTTGGGTCAAAAATGTAGTGCAACGCTCAGTTAGTAAGCCCACTTTTGTGGTAGATGAGGTCAGTTTGAACCATTCATTTGCATTATTATTTTTTATGCTTTTGATAATTATTGCGAGTCTCTTATAGGTCTTCATTTCATCTTGGATTATTAGCAACACCTGACACATTGCAAAAAATCTAATGCGACACACAATGAGGGTTTTGCGCCACTTGCCAAACTGTGAAAATCAGCTATGGACCTTTTTTATAGACCAAAGTTCCCATTTTGCAGACAAAGTGCCCATAAGTGCCCCGATCTCTCTTTAGGCACTTGGTCTAGATAGATAGCTCAAATCCTTCCCTTTTGGGACCTTTGCACGATTGATTGTTTTTATAGTAAAATGCTTTTGGTGGAGCTATGAACCGGAGGGTTGGTGGGGCCCCACCCTACAACAATGTCCTCTAGACAAGATATTATAATTAAACCAACACAAACCACTAGGGCCACTTGAACCCACACCGATGATGTAAGTTTCCACCACCATTGTTTTTAGGGCCACCACCTTTGCGCGATGCCAATGCCAATGATGCAAATTACGGCACCATTGAGAACCACCGGTGAAGCCACGAGCCGCATCCATCGGTGATGTGACACCCGCCACCACCGAACCATCGTGACTCACTTGGTGATGCAACACCCACCACCAGCTGGTAAACCACCCCCAGAAGGAATCGCGCTGCAGGATTTGAACCTAGGTGGATTCGGACCTGGACCGTCGACTTAACCGATCCACCCAAACCCCATTGGCACCTTTGCACGAGTTGTTTCTACTTCCATATTATTCTATTTATTTTGTGACACATTCTAGTGAGCTCCTCTAATAAGTTGAGTAGCT
This sequence comes from Taxus wallichiana var. yunnanensis, assembly GCA_018340775.1. Lineage (NCBI taxonomy): Eukaryota > Viridiplantae > Streptophyta > Pinopsida > Cupressales > Taxaceae > Taxus > Taxus wallichiana. Next base: position 126,273,614 of record CM031235.1, read on the forward strand.
TCCTCACCCTTCTTCTTTCACATTAGTTATTCTACTTTTATTAGATTAGTGGCTTGGTTCATTTTCCATACTTGTTTATTTCATTCATTTACTATATTTACATGTCTTTCTAGATTAGATTAATTATCATATATCCCACATATACCTAATTTTAGCTAATCATTTTGGTGAACCCGACTTGTTCATTCACACTTCTAGGTTCTTCATTCATTGCTTGTCATCCTAGGGTTTGGTCATCATGATTTTCTACATCAATGATTATTTTCTTACAAATATTGATTTATAATATAGAGTCAATATTTTCTTACTACCACTCGCATTTGTGTTGACATGCATCCAAACTCGATTTATCAAGCATTTTTCGACGTATTATCTTACGAAATAGTATTCAAGTATAATCTTCCTACTCTTGATATTCATACTTTTGATAATGACCCACCTCTACATATTGTATGTTGTATTCATAATGTATGTGTTAAGTGCACTTTGATTGATAATGGATTTAAACTTAACTTGTATCCTGTGTCATTCGTCAAAGTTTTAGGTCTTTCCTCTCGTGATGTCAATCCATCTAGTATTTCACTACGTGCTTATGATGGTTATGTCCATCCATGTCTCGGTCACGTTACATTTCCTTTCACTATTGGTCCAAATATTGTCAACACTGTATTTTTCATTGTTGATTTCCTAGTCTCCTACAACTGTCTACTTGGTAGGCCACGACTTCATGTCATGCAAGTTTTCACCTCTATTGTACATAATTATGTAAAATTATTACATGAAAGCATTGAGTACACAATATTTCATGACCACAATCCATTTTAGTATTGCCATCACTTGATGGTACCATTTTTATGATAGATATAGTTTCTTTTGTGCCACATGTTACTACTATTGCCAAGATTCTTTATCAGGGGCTTGTCCAATCTATGAATGTCACTCTATCACCTACACCTCCACATGTACCACCTACATTAGCATGCCCACCATTCACTTACACCCTCTTCATGAATGACTCATATTAGGAACATATTCCATTTGATCCTACATATGAAAAACACCATATGTACACATGAGGGTTTATCCTAACTTGGTTTTGATTTTGAGGACCTCTATCCTCCTCCTCATGATCCTCATTTATATTATGGCTTCATCACTATTATTATTATTTATGGTTACGTGTTTTCCATCTCACAGTCTATCTCTCGTGCACTCCTCGCTCTTCACCACTTACATTAGGAAAATCATGGCTTGATTACATTAGGGGCACTCTTGATCCTGATCATATAGACATATCTTTCCCCATGCCTTTTGGTCACATATTCATTTTCAATAGTTCCTTTCTTGGCTATACACAAAATATTACTCATTGGTATGCACATGGTTTTCCTCTTCCTCTATTTACCAATGAGGAATATTCCATGGGCATGTACAACTTATGCCTCAATGGATCATTACGTGATCAACTAGACACTATTGCTTATCAAGTCACCAATGCTTATCCATTCGACTATGATCCTGAGAGCGATGATCTTCTAGATGACATTACATGATTACATCCCTCATCTTACACACTTGGGGGCATAACATCAACACAACCCCCCCATTCTAGCATACTTGCATAATACTACATCACACTCTTAACATTTATGCATACATCATCATAACATCTACTCATATATCATCTTTGCATTCTCATACATCCATTTCCTAACATATGCATATTCATTCATACTTTAGCATCATCATTACCCGATGACACACTCTTGTGCTTCAGTTCACACTTGACTATTGAGGGCTTACTACACATGAACCCCACACCATTGCACATTAGTTACTACACACTATGTCTATTCACACATTATGCATCTTACATTATACATTCTACTTTTAGTCTACATCATTTCGACATTTACACATCTACATGTCATACATCGTACTAGTCTTCATCATACATGTGTCACACTACTATTGTCCTTACATCTAGAACTACATATTGCTCAACCTACATACTACATACCACATACCACGCATCTTTACATTACTATTCTACCTACACATTGCATTGCATACTATTCATCACGTATTACACATTTCTACACATCATATGGTCGTCTATTATCATCACACATACTACATCATATTCTATGTACTACACTCACTACCCTATGATGCACTTTAGTTCCTCGGTCCATACTCAACTAACGAGGGTTTATAAATCAAATGGACCTTATCTTCATACACATTCATCATTAAATCTTTCTTCACGCGATATTCCTAGGTTAGTGACATATGCTATAAGCTAAATGGTCACCTATTCCTTCATCTTGTAGTGGTATATGCTTTTAGGCTACATCACCACTCCCTCTAATTCATCTTGTAGTGCTATACACTTTTATGCTACATCAACACTCCTATTCATCTTGTAGTGGTATACGCTTTAGGCTACATCACCACTCCTTACTATTCATCTTGTAGTGATACACACTTTAGGGCTAAATCATCACTCATACATTCATTTTTCGTGATATATGCTTTGGCTATAAGGTTCACACACATCTCTTCTATATGTCACATATCCCATATATACTCATTCAATGCGCTAGACACAACACACACTATTCGACCATTTCCCGATGACGCACTCTCATTTATGGTTCATTCTTGACTTTGTTGGGGAAATAAATGAACCTCTTTGCATACATCTCCATTCACTCGAGGGGCATGTGATTCATACCATATATTTTCATTCCATTCCATCCATCCACAACATATTGCATGTATGGTTGATTTTACTCTTGCTTGCATTTTCTTGTTCATGGTCGCTTTATTACACATGCTAGTTAGATTACTTGTATGTAATTTATCTATACTTGTGTGAGATCACCCAAAAACTTGTAGTACATGCTATCCTTCTACACTCTCTTTCTCAACATGAATCAGGTGCACATGTTCCATTTACACTTTTTCATTTGGATACTTACATTCACATGCTTTTTACATTCATATACATGTGTCTTTTACATTATTTTTTTGTACATACATACATACATATTTGACTACTTGATCATTTTCTATTTACAAGTCCGACCATATGAGAAACAATCAGTCAAATGGGGAAACACCAACAACAACAATGACGATGTCAAACAACAACACTTTGTGGTAGCACACACCATAATAACCATGCATGTACATCACACACATCGTCGATTACACAAGCTTCGCCCAAGGTTCACTCTCATCACGTTTTTTCATTTTTTCATCTTTAGTTTGTACGCTCCATAATATTTTTTCATTCCACACTTTATCTAGTCCTTTAGCATATTTTTTTACTACAATATTCATGGAAATCAAGTACGCATCTCTATCTACTTTATGTTCTGAGATTTCTACTTACTAACATAAAGTGGGGAAAATGTAGACGTAAAATCATGCACTTTAGAAATTATTTAGTCCGGTCTCATAATACTATTTAGAAGGTTTTGAGTGAAGAAATTACTAATTAACCCCGTCTTTTAGCCATTTTACTTTATTTTATTTCGTTATTCTTGGCCTCTTACACCCACATGCCCTATCAACATTTGTCATTTTGTGTCATTTTAGCTTTGGTGGGTGCCCATGATAGTACTAGGGTGCTATGGGTGCTCTGGTCCCATTAAGGGCAGCCCGATCCTTTTGAACTTTCCACCGCCTTTTGGGCACTTTACATATGTTCCGACTTCTTAACTTTTTGGTGGTCATCCATTTTGGGGTTAATTACAAAATTAGATCAAGAGAACCCTATAAATATAAAGTTATGAGACCATAATGAGGGACCAAGCACTATTCATTACTATCATCCACCTAGGGTTACATCTATCAAAGGCATTTGGAGATCACTTGCATATATTTAGCTCCATCACAAGGACAAGGCTGGTTAATCTGCATCACATAAGCATAGGGGGATTCTATTCTATTCCATTTACCATTTTGCTACATTTTTACATCTAGTTATTTCTCGCTACTTCACAAAATGCGATCGACACAAGAGCACCTAGGGAGCATAATGTACACACACACACCATAACTAAATTTTGGGTTTGAAATGTAGTGCAACACTGCATTATTAATCCCCTTTGTTATGGCAACTAAGGTCAGTCAAACCATTCACTTTCATTCTTATTTTTTAGGGTTTTGATACTTCTTGTGGTATCTTGCATGTATTTATTTCATCTTAGATGATTAGCGACACTGGTGCGAGTGTAAAAATCTGATGCAACACATAGTAAGGGGTTTAGGACACCTTTGAAACCTATGAAACTCAACTCTAGACCTTTTACATAGGTCGGGCACCTATTTTGTATACCAGAGCACACACAGGTGCCCTAGTCCCTCTCCAGATGCTCCAGTCTAGATAGATAGCTCAAATCCTTCCTTTTCGAGACCTATACACATTTGTTCCTACTTCCATATTATTCTATTTATTCTGTGACACATTCTAATGAGATCCTCTAATCAGCTGAGTCACTTCCTCACCCTTCTTTCACATTAGGTCTTCTACTTTTATTAGATTAGTTGCTTGGGTCATTTTCCATACTTGTTTATTGCATTCATTTATTGTATTTACATATCGTTCTAGATTAGATTAACTATCATATATCCCACATATACCTAATTTTATTTAATTAGGTGGCAACAATTATCTTTATCCACGATCATCCTCTGGAGTCAATGGCGCGATTTTTCGTGCTTGAACTTCGGAGGTAAATGAATTTTTCAATCAAGTGCATAGTAAGGCGCATCCTTCTCCCTAAAAATAGAAATAGTCCTCATGGACTCATGACATAAGCCACTGATATAGTCACTTAGGCTTACCAAAATAGGGGAGCTCATAAATTTTAAGGGCTCCCATGCTGCTCAAAATTTGTACCCCTTATCATCATAGATGGGCTTATCATCTATAGTCATCTAGCAGTATCCGATTCAAATAAAATTATATTTCATCCTTGTTTAAATATGAGAAATGGTTATAGTTGCTAACAATCATCTTCCTTACATTGGACACCCAATCCTACCCCATGATGACACATTCTAGGTATTGCATTTTTGAATACCAATTTTCCTGTACGTCCTCAGTCGTGGGATTCACCTTTCCCTTTCCCTTCACCTTGAGCGACACGGTTATTGGTATCCTTAGTGCCATGTTGAGCGAAAATAAAAATTCTCAATTATTACCCTTATGTGCCTTTGGACCACTGAAATCTGCATGTTTAACCTTCGCGTCAAATAGTCGCTCTTTCTCCTTACCAACTTTCCCAATTTACTCTTTCTCAAAATTTGTACCTTAGCTCATATCTGTTTATCTATCAATTTCCCAACACTAACTCCTCAAAATATGTAAACCCCACTCAAAAAATAACCCCTACACCTTTTTCAATCTTTCATATTTATTTTGAATGAGATCCACTACTGCATCAGTGTGTTTTCTAGATTTGGGTTGCTCAATTTTATCTGTTTTGAACTAAAATTTGCATGAAAATCACACTAATTTGCACTTTAAAATGTCAATTTCTTCACAAGGTAAGGTCAAAAATTAACTCTCTATGATGCCCCTTTTATAGGTTTCTAAAATTTTATCGCATTAAATGTTTGTCACCTACCACCACACTATAGCTTTAATTATGATTTTCTACTTTTTTCCCTAATTTTCTCTACTTTTATTCACGCACTCTGATCGCATAACCTTCTAGTGCACATACTACTTCTAAGTCATAATAATCATCATGCACACTTACGTGCCACAATACATCTTCCCTTTGCATTTTATACCAAGTAGTCCATCATGTTGCTTCCTACCTCGCATTACACTTTGCATGAAGTTTTCCTCATGTGGTGTTTAATTTGAACAATTATTCATGAGCACCATCATCCTTACCACATGTAACACATCTTTATTTTAATTTTCACGCATCTTGGAAATGGTATTCCACCCTTATACCACTACGAGCTCATCTCCATAAACTTTTCCAAAATTCCCAGTACCAATAAGATCTCTTTTTCATGCATATGCTTTGGCTCATCCATACTAAATGTATGCATGGTCCTTTGTGCATCATCTCAATAAATAGTAATCATATTTTTGTGCACAAGTATGCTTATTACAACAAAAAAGGAAAACAAATAACTAAAATGCAAAAACAAGACATGAAAGGAAACCTAATCTAAGTGGAAATACTACCTTATTAAAAACCAAGAAGGTTATTTATAGTATGGCTTCAACCTACTCCCATTGAAGTAACCCCAGGAAGCATGTTGCCATCCAAAGCACATGCAATGGTGACATGTTCCTAATTCAAGTATCTTGGTTACTACAAAAGGTCCCAACCAATGTACCTTCAACTTCCCTAGGTGGCATGAAAACTTGGAGTCATAGAGAAGGACCATCTTGCCAACTATGCAAATGTCTTATTCTTAATGTTCCTATCATGTCAAGCCTTCTTTCACACCTTGTCAATATTTTTATTCCAAAGAGCAATATCATGCCACTCATCTAGCTGCATTAGTTTTTAATGTACTCCTTAACAACTTGCTCATCATCTAATCCACTGCGTGCAATGCAATACACGAGGGATGGTAGAAAGAAATCCACTAGTAGTAATGTCTCTATGTTAAACACCAACTAAAAGGGTGTGGCCTTATTCAATCTTTTATAAGTGGTCATGTAATCCCAAAGTACAACTAAAATTTTATCATCACAATCCTTTCTTCCAACATCACAAATCTTTGGCTAAGATCTTTTAAAAATATTATGTCATTCCATTTGCTTGAGGGTGATAAGGGGTAGTTTTATGGTGTGCCACCATAAACTCTTTCCAATAGAATTATGATTATATCATTTAAGAAATGAGTTCCTCTATCACTAGTCAAGCTTAATGGACATCCATACATGTTAATGATATTTTCCCAAAGGAACCTCGTATTTTTAGCTACAATACAATCCTTTGTAGGTTTTTCCTCTTCCCACCTAGTCAAATAATTTGTGCATGTAATAATAAAACACACTCAATCCTATGCGTGGGTGGTGCAATAGGTCCTATAAATTCAATGGCCCACTTCTCAAAAGGTTTTACTCTCGTAATAGGTCTCAAGGGCATCTCATCTATAATTCCAGGATTTCCAATCCATTGAAAATGATCACATGCATTCACAAAAGACTCAACATATTTGTACAAAGTTTCTTACCAAATACCAATCATCAAGATCTTGCATGTAGTCTCATCTCTGTATAATGTCCACCTACTATTCCACCACACACTTCCTCCATAATGGATTCATTTTCAAGCTCAAGCGCACACCGACACAAGACCTCATCTCTTCTCATTTTTTTACAAGTCACCTCGATAAGATGATAAGGTGTTGCACATATAACAAGTTATTTTTTCTCCAGGGACTTTAATCTTTCAGAGCCAATCCTAATGCATGTAAAATATTGTGATGTCTTCCAAATCTACGGATGTATGGTTTAACTTAAATAACTATGCATCAAGCATTGTGTCCTCAATACTCTAAACTTCCTTTCCATAATTGATTCTTGATAAGTGATCAAGCCCTAAATTGTTCTTTCCTAGTTTTACAACCACTATAAAATCAAACTCCTGAAAAATAAGTATCCACCTACATATGTGCCCTAACAAAATAGGCTTGTTGACCAAATATTTTAATTCCACGTGATATATATAAAAGATGAATGGGGTGGCCAACAAGGATTTCCAAAATTATGAAGCACGTAGAATCAAGAAATGGCTTGTGCTCAATGTTAGTGTAATTTATGCTCTTTGGTGTCAAATTCCTTCTTGCAAAGCATATGGGGTGATCTACATTCCCATCTTCAGGTTGTTCACCAAGACTACACCAATTTCCATACTAGAAGCATCAACATGTACATGAAAGGGTTTGTTCTAAGAGGTAAAGCACAAAATTGGAGATGTGGTGAGATTCTCCTTTAATACCTCAAATTCATTTTGTTGCGCATCACCCCAATGAAATTTCCCTTTTGTTTTGAGTAAATTTTCCAAGGGCACAACAATATTTTCATATCCCTTAATAAAATTTCTGTAGTAGCCACTATGTCCTAGGAATCCGCATAATTCACTCTACTTTGTGGGTTCTTCTAACCCCAATATTACTGCAACCTTCACGGGATCTACCAATATTCATTTACAAATTATATGTCCAATCAAGGTGACAAATGGTGTAACAAAGAGATTCTTTTTAATATTCATAGAAATCCTCAATTGCCGCATCGCTCAAACATAAGCCTTAGATTATCACGGTAATATTTGAATAAACCATAACACTTCAATCATCAAAGTAAAATTTTAATAACTTGTGAATAAATTTATGAAAGGCCTATACAACGATCCACAAGAATACTACCAACGCATTCTTTGGTCCAAAAGGCATAATTGTATTTGTAAAACTTCTCCATTCGAGTTGTGAAATTTGTCTTGTTCCTGATCCTCTCATATAATGTGTACCTTGTGATATCTTGAGAACCCACATGTAGAGGAATAAATCTCACATCCAACAACACCTTTAAGGATTTCTTATGTAAATGGTGTGGGAAAAGGATATATGACACATAAATCATTTAGTTCTTTGTAGTCCACACAAATCCCTATCCACCCATATTTCTTGATACTGATTACCATGGGGATAACCGACTCAGATTAATCAACTAGTTCAATAAATACAAAATTGAGCATTTTATGTATTTATTCCTTAACCGGACACACAAGTTCGGGTTCATATTATAAAGCCTTTTCCAAACCGGGCACACACCTTCCTTCAAATTAATCTTCATTTCTCCCAATGAGGGGTGCACTCCTTTCAAATCATGGTAACCTCGGGAAAAAATCCTAGAAGTCACACAAAATGTCAATGATCTTTTCTACCTCTTTCTCTGACTAGTAATCTCCAATAATGGATTCATTGGGCACATCTTCAGTACCAATATTAATTTTCTTTGTCTTCATGGGTGCATGGTATGAGCATTCCTTTTCATCTGTAGATTCCATGACCTTACGGACACCCTCTTTGTGGGTAACATCCATGTTCTCCACCTCTTCATCATCAATCATGTATACCAGCTTTACATTTTATTTATCCTTTCAAGTGTGACTCATTTGTATATTTTATGTCTCCTCTATATCCAGGCACACCTCAAAAGTTGGTTCTCAAGCAACTCAAGCACAAGCTCTTCTAATTTTTATTTATCCCCCAATGTGATGTGATTCATGAGCTTTAATACTTCATGTCTTCTAGAGGTTTTTTAGAAAAATAATTAAATGTATGGACCATACTTGCAAGCATATCTCCCCACTTGTAGTCTCTTGCTTGATCTTGGCATGCACATATCATGCACGTATGCAACCTCACGAGTGGGATAGAACTTATGCACCAACATAGATGGTGGTAAAGCCTCTTGTGCTTTGTGTCCATTGTATCTCACAGTGTTGAATGTGTACCAAAGAAAGAGTATTCCCATCATACTCATAGATAAGTATAGACACATTTCTCTAAGTGAACCTTGTTGAGAAGGTGATTCTCACTTCTCATTAGCCCAACAAGTTATCTCTGTGTGTCACCCCACTAGCGTTGTTGTTGTCCCACATAAGGTATAAATCAACATATTTCTTTGATCACCTTCATTCTTCCAGTGTTCCTCCATAATGTGTATGAATGAGTCGGGTTTCTCTTCCTTAATATATCTCGGTAACTGAAATTTTCCCATGCATCTAACTATGCGTGGCCTAATCATTCTAGTGAATCTTCCTTTCATCTCACGCCCAACCATCTCATATGTGTCATGGGCTCAGTTATCACAAGTAACACTTGTGGTTTTGTGGACCAAATGTACATCTTCCCACCGAAGAACAAATTTCTTGAATAGTTCTAGTCTTAGGATCTCATACATTGTGCACATAAATTCTATTCAAATATTATTCACTTAGAGGCTCAACATAGAATGTCACTCTTGCCTCATCCAATGGTATAATAATGCACTCATCCTTATTCTCAAAGATGATATATCATTCGTTGAATCACATCTCTGCATGATTTTCATAACACTAGGATTTCCCTAGTAGTGTTGTAAATTTTCCTATTTTAGAAATATCTAATACTTCAAATTCCCCAGTAGATTTGGCTCCTTGAATTGTAATAGAGGAATATTTCAAAACCCCAATAGGAATAGCCCTAGTTTTGTTCGCCATATACATCACTTTTGATGGTTGTTGTAATGTTGGTCTCCCCATCTGATTCCATGCATCTAGAGTCAATAAATTTACCTTAGTTCACCTGTATCGATCAAAAAAATTCTCACCAACCATCCATCAATTCTGTAAGAGTAATCTCTTTACCATACTCATGGTTTTGTGGTGGAAAGTTTTCATGTAGTATCTATTTTCGCGCTCAACTCTAGTACATGGTACCTTCTCACATAACCATTTACATAGTAGTGGGATGATATTTTTCTGTCGTAACATCTTGAAGACCTCCTTTACATCATGCACACCCTTCTGCAGAGTCTTAGCATTCTTCACGTACTCTCTCACTCTTTCTCTTGCACCTACTCCTTCAAACATTGTATTTCACCTTTTAGCTCTTTGATCACTCCCATCGTTTCTTGATAGACCTCGTTTTGGTGTGCAACATATGGATACTTAACATGTATAATATATTATTGATTGATGAGGGATTATCCTTCAAAGGCTCGTGCGCGTGTGTTACCTCTACCTATGTAGTCACCAACATGGGATGTAACTTTGGATCAAGCATTTTCTTAGGAATCCTTTTTCTAAAATTCATGTGTTGTACTTAGATCATCCTCATGCCCTTGTCCTTATTCTTAGCATTAATCATATGTTCATACAAGTCTGGAAAATCTTCTAACTTATGTTGCTTCCCACACCATGTGAAAACTATATTCTATAGGCAGTCACACTAGTAATGATAAGGGGACCCAAAAGTGTAACAAGTTCCATGTGTGAACCTACTTACTACCGCCACCATGGCCTTAACCTCAAAATCCTCCTCGGAATCCTCCCTTCCTATTATCCTCATTGTTACAATTTGCATTATTTTTTCTTTCCCATTCCTTTGATCCGCTCACCACACTATTCTAACACAATCTTGTTTGAACATCTTCATGGATATGTTCAATCAATCTACAATCAGCTCTATCATGGGTATGGGCATCATAAATCTTACAATACATGGACACATTTTTTTGAATCACATGTTGTAAGATGGGACAATTTCACACATCATGATTCTTATGGAAAATATCACAAGACTTTAACATCGCATGCACTATCCTACACAGGAATCTATCATTTGTGTATCCTCAACCTCATAATTAGTGCACCATATACCACTTTTAGTTTCATGTGCGGAGTTGACAAATATCTTCTCCAATTGCTTCACCATAGTTGTTATCTATGCTTCTAGAAAAGGAATAACTCCCATGTTTATGCTTCTAACTAATTCAATGCGTAGAGCTGCTTCTATTGCCTCATGACGATCATTACATGTCTTATGAGATAATGCCCTTCGAAAGGAGTCTAAAATCCCCCAAATACTATTTTACATGCTAACTTGGATGTATATCATAAGATAATTTTGATAATAATGTCTTAAAGCATGCATCGTACTCCCTTACACTTTCTAACAAACCCTACTTGATATATTTGAGCACATTGATGCTCTTCCACTCAAACTATAGAATGTGAAACTTAGCTAAAAAATATTATGTGCGAGCATCATAATTCACCACAGATCGATGTGGGTCATACTTTCTATACCAACTATGTGCACACCCTTACAACATGGTGAAAAACTAACTTCCATTTCTATCTAAGGTTGTGATCCCCTTCGGATGCCATAATAATTCACATTTTTTTACATGTTATCTTGTATCTTCCATACCTCTGTATTTCGGCAAGTGGAGAAACATATCAAAGTAAACCTAAGGTGTTTGATGAAGTGGTTGTCTGAGGTAGGCCCTAATGAGGCTAGTTTGATGGTGGCTACTATGATGGAAGTTGTGGTCCTTGTCCACTAGATATAGATCCTGAACCTCCACTAATATTTCCTCCATGCAGTGGTTGAACTAATCCAATTGATCCTCCCACACTACCTGTTGTGGCCTACAATCCATTTGATGAACTTCCTTGTGTCCCAGTTGTAGTACTAAACTATACACCCACAGTTTATGCACTCTCAACACCTACAAAAATTCTTCCAATAGTTTTCACACCAATATTTTCCTGTTGACACTCCACGAAAATAATCTTGCAAGAGTAATCCTAAATACGGGAACTTGTTATGTTATCATGGGAACATACTAGTTTGATGCACTTCTTGATTCAACAAAAAATGATATATACTCATATCTACCTGATTACCTTCACTACTATTTCCTTCAACTAAATTTATATTTAGAACACCAAGTGTAAGGGCTAGGTATCTAGGATGAGTCAGATGTGCACCCACAGTTCTCACTCTCTCCTCGACATGCTCTCATACGAAGTCGAAGGGACTCTCTACTAGGATTACTAAAATTCGGGAGGACTGATGTTGTGGCTCCTCATCTTCCACGAGAGCTTCAAAATGTTTGTGATCCATCATTATCCTTGACTATGCAACACTACCTTAGTTTCCTCTCTCGTTCGCATTATACTTGAGTCGTGTCTCTTCTCTCACTCTACCTATCTTCTTCTAGGACTGTCACCATCCTTCTCCCTGACTCATCCTACCCCTACGTGTTGTAGGGATTTAGATAGCCATATGGAATCTCTCCAAATCCATATCTACCATAAATATCTTGATAGCTAAAGGTATAGTGCATAGAAAGGATCCTCCAAGCTTGCAAAAAAACTTAAACTCATCTTCCTTTGGGAATGAATACATACAAATAGCGTATTCTAATGTATAATTGTGTAACACACCAGCCCACCAACGATCTACAACTCTAGTCCATTCCTCATCTACATCAAAGAGAGTTTGATAATATTCTTACGTCTAAATTCTCAGCCAAGGACCCCAAAATTTGTTTGATGTGTACGCTACCAACACTTGATACAACTCTACTAGAAAGAAGCTGAAAAACATCTCATATAATTCATGATAAATTTTATACTATACCCACTTGTGTGCACTAAAGCTAGACCTAGTGTTATACCTCTGCACAAATAATTCTTTTATGTCTTCAACACAACTCTCAATACTCTCCAAAGATAGTTGATACACCATCTACATGTAACATCCTAGTAGAAAAATTGAAAAGAGGTCCCAAAACGAAATGAAAATGTAGTTGTTTATTTCTCTTAAGTGTTATACACACTAGCACATATTTAGATAAGTCTGAATTCACATGAAGCATGCACAACTACCGAGGTCCCTCCTTTTTGTTTGTTTGGAAATATGTTAGCATACATGATTTTTAGATATTAACCTAATATTAATTCATACATCATTTTGAAAACACATATAATAAGGAAATCATGTTATCTTAGACAATAATTGAGATCAATTAAATAGTTAAATCACCATACTTAGATATATCAATAATCAATATCTAACCACAAATATCCATTGTTTCTCATAAAAAGAAGTCATAACTTAATCATTACATAAGCGTAATGTACTATGTGCGTAATCATAAATCCAAACCATAGCAACATAAATCCAAATCATAAGCCATTCATCAAGTATTTTAGGGGTGAGAACTTGCTCTTCATCGCCCATGTACTTTCACGATAATATGTGTGCCCAAAAATAGTCATGCGTTCTATGGATGCATGCTTTTAAAAACAACTAATAATATATCTTATAAAAATATCCTACTTTAATCGTATAAGTATCTCTCCATGCGTGTACTCGATATGCATATTCATTATCCAAAAATATCCTTTTCTTGGCCTCTAAGTCGGCATGCTTTAGTTATCTTCTTGGTCGACGCTCCATCCCACTTTTCCTATTTTTATCCCATGCTAGAATAAATGTTAAGTCCTTTTCCCTTTAGTATGTATGCGTAATCCCATGCACAACCCCGTTTTCATCCATGTGCACCCTCCCATGTACTATCCTTAACTCTGCACATGTGATCTTGAACGTTGATTCATGAAATATGATACTTAGCATTTTCGACCACAATCCATATGTTATGTCATTCTTATTCAGCCAATAATTATGTTAAATGTGTCAGTGGGTTCAAGTGCAATCCTAAGAAGATGGGGTAACAAGTCATGCATAATGTAATGATTGAGTATCCCATTATTCTATTATAGGTAGTTTTACGGACCTAGCTAAACCACAAAGGGATGAAATTCAATGTCCATGACAAGAGGATCTCCAAGGAACACTAGTTTAACCTCCTATTTGCAGAACTTTATAAACAAATTTTAGGTTACAATTAGGTGCATTCATGGTGTGAAATATTTGGTCACTCACCTTTCAATCAGTGTAATAATGCACAAGTGTGTAAACCATAATGTGTTTCGACACATGCAACTCAAAGTGACACGTAACAACCACAATAAAGGACGAAATGAGAGGAGGAATAAAACTAAGGTCCTAAGTGAGAAAAAATGTCTTATGTCACTTTGAAATAAGATAATCCTTTGTTATAATGTTGTGGTGGATGTGCTCACTAACCCTTGCAAGAAGAAGGATCAAGAATTTGATTACAATGTAAGAGTAACTTAAAAATTGAGCCAAAAGGCCTCAAAAGGTAAGAAAAGCAACACGGAAGGCACAAAAAGAGCTACACACTCCAACAAAATATTTGTAGCAAAAAAATCGCCAATAATGCTAAAAATCATACTTTAAATTCGCCCGATTAATTTTAGAAATTAAAAAGCAAAAAAGTGATTAAAACATTAGTTAAACGATAATTTACCACTAATTAAATTTAATTAATGCTCTGAAACAATTAATTAGATAACTAACTAAAATATTGAGGGCCTAATTAAATTATACTAACCACCTTTGAAAGGATTATTAGATCCTAAAATTTAAAAACTAAGATCTAATTAAAAAGAGCTTAGTTAAAAAAACTAGACGCCTAATTTAAAAATATAAATTTCCTAGATAAATTACCACTACGGATTTGATTAAATTAGATCATAAAACTTTTAAATTAAGACCTAACCTAACTTATTTAATAAACCACCTTATGTTAAACCTAACCCCTTTAAATTAAAATAGGACCCACTTAAATTAAACCTAACTCTTTGTTTAAAACACGACTTAAATTTAAAAAATATCCCACTTTAATTACAAGGGCTTCAAATAGAAAGGGAAAAACGTTCAAGAGTTAAAAATGAAGGTCAAATGGAAAGGGAGGCAGGAAAGGGGTTGACATGAGGTTTGAGGTGGTATGGATAAGGGATCCACATAATGGGTGAATAAGAGAGCATTGGGCTCAAGGAATGGTGACAAGCTTAGGTGAGGCGGAGGGTAAGCTTGTGAGTGTAATGTCGAGGGAGGTTTACACGATCCAATAGAAGCATACAAATGAAGGGAAGATGTAAGGCTCGGTGTCCAAGCAAGAAGGGAGATCCAAACATGACATAGCCCAAATAGGCTCAATCACCGAACGACACAGGAGGAACAACTAAGTCACTCAAAGGGTTACATGGACATCAGGGGATATGTGGGTGATGCACAGTAGACTAAGATTACAAGGTTTGAGTGGCAAACAAAAAGGAAGCTCAAGGAGATGGAAATATTGAGTAAGAAGGCACACAATTGATACGAATCTTACATGAGTGAAGGACACTGACCGAGGGCCGAGTTCCACACAACACCTAAACGACCGAGATAGCCATGAAAAAGGTGAGTAAGTCGATCCCATGGGGAAACCAAAATACACAAGTAATATAAAGTAAAAAACCAACAACGAGTCAATGTAATGACTACCTAACCCACCAAAAAGAGCCGGTAGGCTCGGGAACAAGGATCTTGACTCGTCAAAGCAATGTAACACAAATCGGAAAAAAATTTAGCAAACATGAGGGTTATAAGTGCGGGAAAAAGATGAACAAGCTAGATAAAGGATGCAGCGAGCTAGGTAGATACCATAAGGTTGAGCTCAACCATAAGTAAACCTCCCAAACAAAAACCCAACCAACATGCACAAAGAAAATCGAATACAAACAACTCGATAGGGAAAGAAATAAGGTTTGATAGTTAAGGAGAAATCTCACAGAGGATCTCTCCTAAGCATTGCAAGAGCTCGATTGAGCTTGGAGATGTACAAAAATAGGGATGGTAGAAAATAGCAGGGGAAAGAGCCGGGAGGGTCTCAACAGAAAATTTTCAATAAATTTTTACTTTTAATGAAAATTAGAAAATGAGATATGATAGTGCCTTCCTCTGCAACAAGAAAAAAACCCAAAAATGACTGCCTCCAGAAATGGTCGACTTTACAGTCGATCTTAGGGTTTTTCCACCTTCCGGATCCAATGGAATACTTTGTTTTGCATAAAAATGCATGCATCAACAAAATATGGACAAATTCCAAATATATGAATATAGAAAAAAATGTTTGCAAAGCGAAACTTACAGACGGATGTCAACAGCAATCTCCTACTCTGATACCATAAAAGGAACGATAACCAGATCGTACCAAGCCAAGAACACAGATGCTAATCAAACACCACGATCAATAAGATGAAATCAATTCACCAGAATAACTTTACACAAAACCTTTGCAAACAAATGAATAACAATATCATATATTATTATGGAACTCAATGAAATACAATGAGAATGGGCCTTGCTTATATAGGCAAGGAATAACAATATAAGAACCATTTAAGGTCATAGATCAAGCCATAAATCATGGAAATAACTAGTCAAGTCCATAGATTAATGAGAGAACTAGACATCAAGGATCTAGTCAATACCATAGATCTAGGAAAGAACTAGTCAATACCATAGATCAAGGAAAGAACTATACCTAACAACTAGATAATATCTCCTAATATATAAGTAAATAAAAGAAATATCCACACACATAAGTGGGTGAGGATAAATACAATAAAGGTAAATAATGTACCTAGGTGAACATGAGCTAAGGTAAATACCTACTCTAACAGAAATGGCATGCATAATGACAAAGTTACACTCAAATTATATTGTGTATTTCCTCCAAGTAATCAAAAAAGATAAATATAAACTCAAGGAAATGTGAATCAAGCATGTTTTCCAATATGGTCCAAAACTTGCACAAGGAGATAAAACAACATGAAACAAAGAGTAATAAGCAACTAGCAAGGTGAGTGACAAATTATTGAGACCAATAGTATTGAGCTCGATATCCTAATGAAATCATGTGAACATCAATATTTTTCACTCTAACATAATCAAATATGTTAATACTCCAAGAATCAACAAGAGATTAACCAAAAATAAAAAAGAGTGTGCATAAGGAAAACAATCTACTCATTCTCATAGATTAAAAAAGGTACATATAGGAGTGTTGTGTAACTCCCATGCATGGACTTGTCATACCTCCACAAGGGATAAAGGAGTTACATTCCATAATGGGAAAGTAACTCTTGTATGACGTACACTGACGCATATGACCGAATATGTCATATAACTCCTAATGACACCTAGACCTATGATCTCACCTAACTGAGATGTCACCATGGGTGAGGGAAATTCACATAACAAAATAAATAAAGGTGAATAATATCCCTCACGCCAACACTCACCTTCTATATAATACAAAATGGCTTAAACAAGTTCAAAAGTTTAAATTTACAAAATGGTGGTAAACATAAGATTTTAATTTTTGAATATTTGGACTCATCTTAACATTATTAAATGGGTCCTATAATCTCTCTAAAGACTTCAAGACTCCTTAGACTAAAAAACAAGCCAAAATTTGACATAGCACACTAAAATTTATGATTAGGAGAGATTATCCTACATCATAAATAGGGTAAGTGAAATGCAGGAGCTAACTTATGAGAGCCTCATCAAGAGACATGGAAAACCCATTAAGTAAAGGAGGCTTAGATATCAAATGAGTTTTATGTTTAATTTTAGTAGTAGGAGGGACCTCAAGATAATGGGTAGACACATAAAACAAAAGATGCTTGGATCTCAAATGTGACACATTTGTAGCGGGATAAGGATGAATCTCAACAATTCGAGGTTGTATAACTTGTGTGAGAGCCATAAGATTTGTAATAATAACTCTAGGTATAAATTGAGGGATATACCCACTAAATTAGTGGAAAAATAATTTGTCTCAAGGTAAATTAGGGGTTTTCACCAATGCTCTAGGACTAGGTCCCTCTTCTTAGGATTGGGGTAGTTCCATTTATTGAAAATAAGAAATATATACACTATTCTAACCATCATGATGGCCTTTGAACCAGGGATCACACATGAATACTCCACTAAACCTGTGTGAAAACAAGCCAAAATTTGACATAGCACACCAAAATTTATGATTAGGAGAGATTATCCTACATCATAAATAGGGTAAGTGAAATGCAGGAGCTAACTTATGAGAGCCTCATCAAGAGACATGGAAAACCCATTAAGTAAAGGAGGCTTAGATATCAAATGAGTTTTATGTTTAATTTTAGTAGTAGGAGGGACCTCAAGATAATGGGTAGACACATAAAACAAAAGATGCTTGGATCTCAAATGTGACACATTTGTAGCAGGATAAGGATGAATCTCAACAATTCGAGGTTGTATAACTTGTGTGAGAGCCATAAGATTTGTAATAATAACTCTAGGTATAATTGGCTGAGGGATATACCCACTAAATTAGTGGAAAAATAATTTGTCTCAAGGTAAATTAGGGGTTTTCACCAATGCTCTAGGACTAGGTCCCTCTTCTTAGGAATGGGGTAGCTCCATTTATTGAAAATAAGAAATATATACACTATTCTAACCATCATGATGGCCTTTTAACCGGGGATCACACATGAATACTCCACTAAACCTTTGTGTGAAAAAGGAGGTGGAGGAAAGGTGTGTGTATGGAGAGAGGGAGAAAGTGAGAATGGGATTTTACTCAATAAATAGAAATCTAATTTTATTGACATAAAACCATACTATTTTTAATTTAAAAATGAGAAGACACCATGTCAAGCAAAGAGGAACAGAACACGAGTAAATCCAATTTTATTTGCATAATATTGCACAAGTAACCATGCTCATAGAGTAAATTTGAGATGAAGAGGAAAACATAAGACAAGGAGATAGAAGAATTATACTTTCTTTCATGTATTAAGACAATGGGAGCTATCAACCAAGAAAAACTAACCCTTTGGAAAGGAGAAGCCATTCCAATTTATATCTTACAATCTCCCTCTTCATTGATCACCCACATTACCTTTCATAGTCCCATCACTTATGACCTTTCACATTCATCTAAGAAATAAAAACAATCCTCTTTCTTATTAGTGAAAAGGAAACTTTTATAATGAAAAATTACAATGGTTACTTAAGTGAATATGACAAAAGAGCCATAAAGTACAATTTACAATGGAGAATTAGAAAGTAGAGAGAGAGAACGAAGAGAGAAGAGATGTGGAATGAAGAAGGATGAAGAAGCTCTGAGTTACTTTGTAGAGATGCACTCCAGTGAACTCTTGATCCTTTGACCACTTCCTGAACTTGATGAAGCCTCTTAGTGCACTCAATATTTCACAAACCTCCTCTTTGGGGACTCCTTTAAATGATCAACTTCCGTAGTTCAAGTAGGTATCGTGAAAGAAAGAGTAAGGATTCCATGATCAGTAGACCATTGAAACCAAGAGAAAAGCCTTCTTCCACTTGAACCAACCTTCCAATCTCTGAAACACTGCCATGTCTCTATGATCTTTCTTACATTTGATGCACTTGGTGTGCATAATGAGAAAACTTTCTTGCACATGGTGATCTTGGTGATCCTATCACCAAATGACCATGGTGACCTATGAGACATAATGAAGTACAATACCAAATCCTCTGATCTGAGATGGGTGAAGGAGAGAGAATGAATGAATAATGCTTCCAATTTTTATTAAATTATATGATGAGATGGGAATCACTCTGAGACCAATTTTAGGGAACCAAGACGACTTCCCTTCCGCTTGAGCCAGAATTCAACTATCAGTCCTTTGTAAGTATGAGCTTGTTCATGTCCATTCCTACGAGGAAATTTCTTGAGAGGTGACCACCACATTGTTACAGGTGGATATTTTCAAGCATTAAGAAATACCATTCGGAAGATAATTTCAAGAATTAGACTTTCATTGACTAGAAATGTTTTTGAAATTGTTTCAAACTTATTCGGAGTTCTCTTTTTTTAGTATAAGAGTCTCAACATCCTTGTTTATTAACCAATATCTTACACTTAATATTTTTAGTAATCCTTATTTTGAGAAGTCCATTTTAGTTATCAATTGCTTAATTTGGCACTTTTGAATTTCCCTAATGTTCAAAGGGCAATGACAACTCTAAAAATAAATTGTTTTGCAATGATTGCTATTTATAGGTAGTGAGGCTTAGGAAAGTTTATTATTCTTAGAAATGGGTCTTCCCATTGTTGGAATGGAACTAAAGTGGTCTCAACAGTTTTACGTTTTTTGCAATGTGAGGCTTTTCTCTAAATTTTAAAGGATTTCAATGACCATGTTTTCATAAATATGAAAAATGTGTTTATATGGTTGAATATTTCAAATGGATATATATCATCAATGGATGCATGCAAATAATATTGTTATATGTGTTTTGGAGAGGAACCTACAATCCAAGTTTCATGGAAAATAGGCATGGGGTTTGGGAGATATGAGTGAAATGGGGTTTTTGGGCATGGAGGGTGTCTACAGAATTTTGGTAGTATTACAACATAACAAAAGCAATGGATGAGAGAAAATAACAAAAATGAGGCTAAAAATGGTTAAGTGTTGCATTTAAATTATTTTCCCTCTTTTAAATTTGTTTTCCCTCTCATTTGCACACCTTAACTCACATTAAACCCAAACAAGCTCCACTTGGGTCAAGTGGAAATTAGAGGTGTTTTTGCACCCTTAAAAATAGGGGGAAAAAGTAAAAGGGGACATCAAACCCTCAAAATGTGCCATTGGCGATGCTCTCATAAGGGGCCAAAATTGGTGAAAGTGGTGAGCTGTTAACACTTGCCTAACACCTGAGTTTTCACTTTTAAGTGAAAAAACGTTTTCTCCATAGAGGGAGTGCACTTTTTATCCTCCATGTCCCCTTGAATTTTGTGAAAAAGTAAAAAAGGGACATTAGACCTCAAAATTCGACCATGGATCTATCTTTCATGAAAAAGTGGTCAAACATCAAGTTAGGTGAGTTTATAACATCTTCTAACCACTTAAGTTATCACTTTAAGTGACACAACCAAATCCTCCATAGGGGGTGCACATTTGGTGTCCCCATGTCCCTTTTCACCAAGGGAAAAATGGACAAGGGACATCCATGCTCCAAAACTCTGCTCAAAGCTAATTAGTTATGTTGATGTCATCAAATTCAATGTGAAAATAGACTAAGTAGTTAATTTTCGGGCCCAAAAAAATAAATGGAGTTATGAGGGGAAAAAAATATGATTTTGACTCAAAATTACCCTTTGAGTCCATTAACATCATTTTAAAGACCTATTTAACTTTAAATTTGAATTTTAGGTCCATTTTCCACTTTTTCCTATATGTGTGCGCTAGTAAGTGCGATTGCCACGGAGTCGTAATGAGTATGAAAAAATCCATGAAATATACCATGAAGATGGTATAATGTAATCTAATTTTACCTTTTTAGGATCCTAACTCTTCCCGAGGTGTCTCGAAACCCTTTGAGCAAGTTCCACCTTGTAGAAAGACTCTTGTGCTACATTGATGGATAGGTTTCCACATTTTTATACTCCCAAAATTCTATCTTGATTATTGCACCATGAAGTAGGCTCTTTCATATTTCTAATTCCTAGGATATGATCTCCCAACACTTCACGAGGATCCTGAAACCCTTTGAACAAGGTGACTAGCTCCTTTGAAACATGTATTCCCTAATGTCATGCCCAAAAAGACCTAATTTTGCTTGAAAGTTTCCTAACCTCTCATGGCTCCACAAAAACTTCCTAAAATAATTTGGTTCATCTAAATATTCTCTCTTAAAACCTCTAGATTGGTTCCCTTTCCCTTATATTTAGCTTCTAAGGGATGTCCTCTTGTGAGAACAAGATAAAAAAATCCCTTTTGAAGCCCTCAAATCATTGTTCTTTCATACATCTTAGTAACTTCAAGAATAAAGATAGGTACACTTCTCTACACATGAAACACACTTGAAAATAATTTTATCATGTTCCTCCTTACAAAAATCATGGTGACATAGTTGGAATTTTGGGTGAGGAAAGGTTTACATTAATACCGGGAAAGGGAATTTCAAGTGTGGGTTTGGTTGTCATGACCAAAATTTTAAATTTTACATGTTAGACATTTAACATGAAAACAGATGGATATCACTCATCGAATTGTTTTGAATTGGAAAAAGGAAAAAAAAATCAAGCATAAACCTCGATTATCTCTTCGGTGAGCATAACAAGTACCTTAATCATTGCACAAATAGAGTCACATAGAATATAAGAAAGAACAACCAAAATGAAACACGATAGAAAGGAAACACACCACATAATAGGTAAAAAAAAAAAACCGAAAGGGAAACATAACCTTAATCATGTATGGTGCATGTAGGGGACTACCCGCTTTCACTATATTGATTTTTCTTCTCTGGATGTTACCCATGCACGGGTAGCACCAAATGATTTTTTATCTATGAAATCATTGAATGGTTCAATGAATAAAGACACCTTCTTCAACTACTTTGGAAATACAAGTTCCTAATGAGGTCTCTCGGTACTGAAAAGAATAATATTTCATGTTTCCTCTTAAGAAATTCAGCATGAATCCTCTTACAACTAAAGATCAATACAAATAACTCTCTTTTCTAACTACCTGAAACTCCTTTTAAGATTTCCAATCCATTATTACATTCACTCATGCTTGTGATTTCATATTCTTCATTTTAACATTACCACAATAATAATTCTCGATCATACCAGACTCACCATTTTCACAACTAGCCTTATGTTCTCGATAAGTAATTATTCCTTACCTTTCATGTTCCTTATGATCGTTGTTTCTATAGAACTATTTTTGGTATATATTTGTAAATTGTCAACATCATCATATACCTCTTGTTTATTTATGTTCACTAATTTATCTAGATGTTTACCTTTCCCACACATAAACTCATTATTGACCTTGATATAAATCTTTGTGATGGAGGCATTATCCTCATGAATGAAGACATCCATGGGAGATTCAAACATTTCATTTTCATTCCATTCAACATGAATACAATCTTCTTCACAAAATGGGAAAGAGAAGGACCCATCTTCACATTCATACTCATCAATAAATGTTTCAAGAGGGAAATTGATCTCTTCCATTTGTTCTATTTCA
Organism: Taxus wallichiana var. yunnanensis; assembly: GCA_018340775.1. NCBI lineage: Eukaryota > Viridiplantae > Streptophyta > Pinopsida > Cupressales > Taxaceae > Taxus > Taxus wallichiana. The sequence goes on from CM031235.1 coordinate 126,297,154, forward strand.
TTATTGAACATTTGTGCATCAAATGAATAATCAAAATCAAAATCATAATTATCTTACATATTCATATCATAGTTCAAGATTTTGAGATTCTGCAACCTTTAAAATATCTTGCATATATTCCTTCTTCAAAGCTACCCCATACTCACCTTCACATTGGGTCTTAGGGAGATGATTGGAAACTTGGAAATCATATGGCCAAAAATCATTTGAAACATCCTCTTTCTCATGATCCACATTTCTTATCATTTTGGGGTTTCCTTCTTGCAAGTCAAGGCATACCTAATCTTCATCATTTTTAAACAAAGAAACAATATCCATTTTGAATGGGGAGGGCACATTTTCCAATTCAAGATCTACCAAATCATCCTCATGTTCCTTGATTGGTTCCATCACCTTCGGGAACTCTTCCATCAAGATAGGAAGTTTAGAATTTTATTTTGAAGTTATGAAATAGTTACAACCTCTTGAATCTTGATACACAATGTCTACCCTTGGGTCATTTTCCCTCTGAATAGTATATTTCATCTTTCTTATCGAAGTAAATTCTTCATGGTACCTTTGATTAGTATGGTGGCATATGACCAATCCATCTTTATATCTCCACCAATGTCTCTGCAGAAGATTCGACTCAATAACATCTCATATGCAACTAGAATGTATGCCACTAGTATTTTGACATTGACCTTCTTATCAAGAAATTCCAAAAGTGCTACCTAAACATTGTTAACTTGACCAATGAGAGGTACTTCTTTGATTTCCATAGAATATAAGTGACAAACAATAGGAAAATGATGAAACCAAGATCATGTGTAACTTTTGTAGGCATGATGTTATCCAAGGCACCAGAGTCAACAATACAATTATTCAATTTATATCCATTAACCAGCAAGGAGAGGTAGAAGGGTTCAATTTTTCTAGAAGAGGAAGATGTGGAGGCAAGAAGGTTCTAGAGATGCAACATTTCTAAGAGTGGGAAGTGACTCTTTTTACAGCGAGATCTATGGGACATGACTTTGAATTACTTCCTTTGATAAACTAGACAAGTTTATCAAATTTCTTGGGATGAGTTCTCAAATACTCAAATTTGGAAATTTGGACCTTGGACTTCTTAACATGTTCAATTATGTCAAAATGAGACTCAGAGGAGGGTGAAGGTGTAGATGCAATAGCGAGAGCTAGACTATGATTACTTCTTGGAATGACATTGATACTATTTTTATTCATATCATTACATTTGAATGTAGAAATGAGGGAATAACTTTTACAAAGATATGTAGACATACCTGCATTAGAAGATGGAAATGCAATTATGGATACTTATACTTATTCTTTACTTATTGTATGGGAGAGGGAAGTAGTGATCCTCCTTTTGTTATTGTTTTTGTAGAGTTGTCACTTGAGGATATTTGAATTTTCAAGAATTATCCCTCCCTTGAGCCTTCGAATGGGTGAAAACTACATAATAATTGCTATTCATATCATCAATGGTTTCTTCATCTTCATAATCAAGAAGGGTTATATTAAAAAAACCAATGTCTCCAACAGGTTCAATCTCATCAATGGATAAAATTCACTCGCTTGATTTCATATTCAATTTGAGATTCATCATACTCTTCTTCAGCCTTGCTTCACATGTGACATTAACATGAGGTGCTTCAATATATAATCTTATTTATTTAATTTAATTACTTTAATTAAATTAATGCCATTTACCTCCATACATATTAATTTAATTATTTTAATTAAGTTAATGACCTTTTACCCACACACACATTAATTTAATTATTTACATTAAATTAATTCACTACCCTCACACACCTATTTAATATAATTTCCTTTATTAAATGCACCTCACCTAACCACCCCCATCATTTGACCCATTAACCTAAACCCTAAACCAATGTCCTAAATAAAACCTAACATTAGACCCATCCCCTCACCTCACATTTAAAAGCCTCCTAAGGTCGTTTTTCACCCCGAGAAAAAAGAGACCCTTATCAAATGGTGGAACAACTTCCCAGGAAAATTTTTGAACAACCCGAGATATCTCACCCAAACCGATGTCGGTTCACCCTAAACCGATGTCGGTTCACCCTAAACCGATGTTGGTTATACCGGAATGGACCAAATGGCCTATTTAGACCCATCTACAACTTTGTAATATGTTGGTTGTTGTTGTTGAAAACTTTGATCTCGAGTTCGATCTCTTTAGACGTGACAACAGAATGAAGATTGATTTGTGATCAACAAAGGCAACCAAATACACTGGCACAACAGTGAAACTTTCTTCCCAACATCCTCCAACGCAACAACTTCTTCATTATTCTTTAGACTGTACCTCACAGAAGAGTAAGTATCCTCCTTCCATCTATTTCATTTTCTTATCATCATCTGTAGTATTTGTGGTAAAGGAACCTAGTCTTTTACCCTCTGTCCATTCCCTCTCTCCAATTGTAGCCACCTTCCATACCCAATCATCTTAATACTTGGCCCAATTTCCTATTTGACCTCCTCAGTAGTCTTAGACCTTCACAACATATCTACACCCCCTCTGTGATCAATCCCCATCTTCTATCCACTCCACTTTTGCCCCAAAACTCCAAAAACCCAGACTGTGTGATTCCACCAGCCCCGACTTAACCGTTCATCGGTTCTCTCTCTCTAACCATCACGGTTATAAAGTAAAACCATCATCGATTTTTATAAAACCGTGGTTGGTCTCTCTGTGTCACCTGATCTCTCGCCGGAATAATAACTTGTTTTTAGAATAATTAACTTAAACATTTTTTTCGACATATACCTACTTGAACACCTATTTGACCTTTAGATCTGTATCTAACCTAGCTTGTTAGCTCAGATTCACCTATAACCAACCTACTTGACCTCTGGATCTCCTTCTAGCCTAGCCTGTTAGATTAGATCTAGCCTATTGCATTTTGTATGAGATGCCTAAATCATATTAAACTATAGTAGGACAATATTTACTTTATTTCAGCATTGAATTGTTTTAAACAGTGGATTGACAACCATCTAGGAAGTATCGCACTTCGGGATCTAGCATATGCTAGGTAGTCCACTGCATATATTGTTTAACTCTCTTTGGTGGTCTTGTTTTGGTTCTTATATAGGTAGTTCCTCCTAGCCAAAAGGAAGGTCTCACAATCACTTTGATTCAGAATTTAGATACGCGTGCATATAACCTTCAACCATCCCAAAATAGGTATTCCTCTTACCACCTTTACCTTATCTATTTTGTCAAGTACTTCTCAAGAAAACTAAGAAATCAGGTGAAACATTTTGCACATGCCCGGTGGGACCCATTCGGGGTTCCTTGCATCTTTCTTCATTCCTAGGTGAAAAATTGTGTGTGTTTGTTTCCCTTCTAGTAGCATTCACATTAAAACTTTCTCCTTGGTAACATTCTCTTCTTTCTACTTGCTCCGAAAGACACATTTCTTTTGGTGTATTTAAAAAGAACCTTCTTATTCTTTTTTTGCATTTTAGTGAAAGAAAGAGCATCCCTCTTCTTCTGTTCATCTATTTTTGTCATCGAATATCATACTTTTGATTTGGGTTTAAAAAAGTGCACACATTCATTCGATTTAGCTCATTAGCTCACATTAATTGAGGGCAACCTATACGCTGGAAGTCATGACCAGCTGATGGTTGACAAACAAATCATAGAAAAGCACTTCTATCCTTTTCTCTTTCTCTGAGTCTTACCAAACCACACAAAAATTCAAAATACATACATTCTTAAACAACATCCTACCTGGAAGAAGTTGTAGGTGATCACACGATCATGGTACAGTGGGCACCCAACTCTGCTGCTCTGTCGAGTCATACTTCAGAGTGAAGCCCACCCCCACCATAACATTCTGAAACCTCACCCTTTAGAATTATTTCTTCGTAGGAAGCCTTCCTCACCAAGAAATTCTATTGTTTCTATTCATAATAGTTAGTCCATACAAATAGCATAAGTTGAACAAACGTAATAGAATAGGCACTCTAGGAACGTTCTTTCTTAGTGTTTTGCTTGATTTGCATTTTGAGGTGAGAGCTTTTGATCATTATTTTTGTCTTTCCTTGCACACTCCCAATCATAGTCGGTGTATTTTGACTTCGTCTGAGTGTGCTGGACCACATCTACATCATTCTCAGACTTTTGGGTTTGATTCAACACCAGATTTTTAAATCACAACCATTTTTCTTATTCTCTATTTCAATTTCATAGTAACAGCTACGGTTATCTTTAATCATCACCGGTTACATTCCAACCGGCATCGGTTTAACCCAACCAAGCATCGGTCTGAAGTCTTTTGGATACCTATCCAAAAGACACCTATTTCACTTTCTGAGTTGTAAAAGGCTCCTATCACCTTTCATATTGTCATTACTTCAATCACAGTCACCTTACGTCTCATCCTGTGTGAAAATTGTCAGTCTGGGACCATCATTTAATAGACTGTTGGTTTTTCACAAGTAGAATCACTGGTTAAGCCTAACCGGCATCGGTTTACCCAAACCAAGCGTTGGTCACCCTGTGTTATTTTACAGCTCACCAACCTGACCTAATTCACTCACCATTGACTATTTTCCTAGTTTTGTTTGTGTTTTGTGCCATTCAGACATAATATAGTCTCACCAAATCAGTTCCTACCCACATGGTGCTGACCCGTAGTCAGGAAAGTGCCCTCGTATTTCACGCTAGTCAACTACCACTCCCACCTAGCCCTTCATCACCTAGTCCTTCACCACCTTCCATCTCATCATCCATGGATCCCAATCAACCTATCACCATTCCTATAGGTGACATGGAGTTCACATGACTCCTGGATCAGAATCCCACTGCTTTGAGCCACTACCTCACCCATGCCTCCACTCGAGATGCCTCGGGTCAATTGATCTATGGCATGCCCGTATCCTTATCTCCATCCCTAATGATCACTTCCACCTCGGCTCCACCTCCTACCATGGTGACCTCACCCATTTTATCCCCAGTTGTGTTGCAGCTAGGTCCCATGCCAGCTTTGACCACCACATCCACCACCTCTATTGCACCCGTAGTCTCCACCATACCTTCATCCACCACCCAAAACATAGCATCATCCACACCTGTTGTCTCATATATACCAGTCACAATGCTACCACCCTTGTGTGGTAACCTCTACCCCATTTCAAAATGTTGTCCTTTCTATTCCCCAATCTCTACCTCCCATCTCTACTAGGGTCACTACGAGTGTCCCACCCTCACATACCTACTACCAGCCGCCTCTGTTTCATCATCGGTCATTCAATCTGGGTATATACCCTCTATGTCTGTCTCTCAATTCCCACCTCCTTATTCGACACCACCATACTCTGGAATGTCGTATTCTTCATATGTCCAACAACAACCTCCTTTCACTCAGGGGGTACCCAATCTTCACAACCTAACAATGACTTTATCAAGTTAATGATGGACAAGATGTAGACATTAGAAGCATCTGTTTCACTCCCACAATTCTCTCACCTATGATGAGATTTGTAATGAGCCTATTCACCCATCCATTCCCATTCGCCCATATCCCGTACACTGGGAGATGCCTAAGTTTAACCACTTTAATAGTAAGGAAGACCCACAACAACATTTGTGATCTTTCAAACATGGGTGTTACTTAATTGCCCATGATGATGCTTTGCTTTTGTGAACCTTTCCCATGTCCCTAACTGGTCCAACATTGGACTGGTATAGTGGATTACCTAGACATTCCATCTTCTCATTCAACCAAATAGCCCAAGCCTTCTTGGATCATTTTTTGATTAACATCATCAAGAAGGTTACCATGACCGATCTTTATTCTACGCGTCAATATGATGATGAATCTATCACAGATTTTTTCACTCGTTGGCGTAGCCTAATCAACCAACTCACTTTCCAATTACCACAAACTGAACTCATAGAGCTCTTCACACGAGCTGTGCTAGACATATCTCACCTACCTTATAGGTGCAAAACCTTTTGAACATTCGATGAGGCTTTCACCATGGCACGTAAGCTTGAAATTTGTGCCATCGAAGAGAAGAAGATACAATTATGAAACAAGAACTCCTCGTTTAAATCACACGATACTTCCTCTTCCTGAAACCTCAGATGAGTTATTCCAAAGCCAAGGGAACTGCCAATGTAGTGGTACTTAAGGCTGGCCCTGCCCATCCATCCAATCATGCTAAACCTTCATCCAAAATCATCACCGGTCCAAACCTTCCAATTCAAATGAGAACAAAAGAAATACACCTCAATTGGGGAACCATATTCATCTATTTTAGAAAATCTTATTAAAGCTAATGCCATCACCCTTCCTCCTATCAAACCACATACTGGTTTTGACCCCTCTCACCCCATACCAGGTTGGTATAAGGAAAATGACTATTGTAACTATCACGTGTAAATGGTCATAGTGACAACAATTGTATCACCTTTAAAAACATTGTTCAGGGAATGCTCGAGAGTGGCGAGTTAGTCCTGGATAACCCTAATGCACCTGCCAATCAAAGACCTTCATATATTCAAGAAACCATTCCCTAACCATTCCCCATCTAATGATCAAACTGGTGATGCCTCACACAATGAAAGTAATACACGTGAGGTACATGTTATCTTTTCGACTTACCACTTGTTTCCCAAATATCTCCTATCCCCTCCATCGAGGAAATCCTAGCCCGAAATCCTCTACCCCCACACAGAACCTACTTTATCCATTCCTCTACCCATAGAGGAAATCCCTTCACCTCCCCGTACACTGTGTGGAGGAGTCTCTCATTAGCACCGATATCATTTCCCCTTCAGCTTCCCTACCCAGTGAGCCACTACCAATTGTACCTCCTCCTCCACCCAGAGGAGTACCCATCATCTTCTCCACCTATTAGGATCCAATAGATTTTCCGTTACCACTCGGTGACCATTCTCCATCAGCTACCCAAGATCATGGACCTACTTTTGGCTCTCTTACCTACAGAGGCCAAGCTAGTGAATTCCCTATTTCTCAGACACATTTTATGGGAATCACCACTCGCTCCACATCTACCTCATCTACCACAGTGTCGTTCTCACGTTTGGCCGACCACCTGGACTATGTTGATAGGTCTTCACTTTGGGGGTGTCTCTTACTCCCGGTCTCGACCCAAATGCAATCATCTTCCACTGACACTTCTACCATTTATCCAAAGATGTTTCAACAACCCAAACCACACATGAACATAACTCTCGATACATCTTCTATTATCATCATCCTCATCTATACCCACCCCTCTACTGCTAGCCGACGTGTTCCAACATCATCTCTTGTATCTAAACCCACTAGTGTTCTAGGGGTCACACCCACATCAAACCTTGCACATCCTCCTATCAGGATACACTTGACCACATCTTCCCATATACCTATTGAACCAATCCCTCAACCTAAATGAAAAACCCAACCTTCTAATCCGCATGCACCGACCTCACCAACTACACCTTTATCACCTTCACCCCTACCATCCATCTTGGGACCTCACCCCTCTACCTTAACAAAATCTACTCTCTCCAGGGGTAAACCTAAAATTCCCTTGACCCCTTCACCACAGCCTGTAGCTCTACCTAGGTGAACCTTGTGTCCTTCATCACCATCTATAACTTCTTTTCCTCCTATACCACCATTACCTTCTATACCTCCTTCACTACCTATGACATTTTTCTTCCACCTCACTGTACCTCCCTCTCGACCTCGACCAACACCTACCACTGCACCTCAGTTGTCCCCTTGGGTCACTCATCCTCTCCCACCATCTTCCTTGCCATCTACATCACGTGCTCCCCCTACACCTCTACCTAAGAAAAAGCACCAAAAAAAAAAAACCATTAATTTCCAAAGAGGTGGTTAAACTTACCCCTCTTTTTTTTCACACCTACACCAAAGAAAGTACAACCCAAATCCAAGACTGCATCACCTCAACTACCACCACAACTACCCAATCTTCCAACCAAACCTACTTTCACTTCGCATTGTGATCCACTGGTGGGATCATATGCCACCATCTTGGCTAACCTCCTGGAAAGCTCTGCTATCACCCTCCCTCCTCTTAGACCTTATGACCCTCTTAAACCTAAACCGAGAAGGGTTTGATGATACTAAAATTTGTGCTTACCATCGTGTGCCAGGACATGATGTTGAGAACTATAAGGGTCTAAAGGTTGCCCTCATTCAATTATGTCCTTCTGACCCCAATTTTGATGATGATGACCTCTGGATGATGAACCTATTTCACCCTCACCACCTTCTTCACATCTTCCTCCTACACCTATACCACAACCTCCATCTTCACCACCATGACCTTTCTTTCCATCTCCAAAATTTGAAATTAACATGGTTCACAGAGAGAGATTGCCACACCACCTTCCCTAAATGTCGGTGTTGACACTCACTCACCTCAGAAGGCTCTTTTCCTCCTCTAAAGGTTTTTCCCTTCATGTCATATACCACTGATAACCCTACACCTTCTCCATTTTCCACCTCTCTCCTCAAATTAATATGGTTACACGTCATTACACGAGGCGAGAAGAGAAAGGAAAAGAAAGCCAAGTTGACCCATCAACCAACCCTATACCCAACATACCATCTGCACCCATACCTAAAATAACTATCCGTGGTCCACATATCCTATTTCTAATGGGTTCACACATCGCACCATGCTCAAACAATTACACCAATCTCCTCTCAAAATGTCCTTATACGATCTCATCCAAACCTCAGAGTCACATCATCAAGCCCTCATGGAGGTCCTTCAATCTATTGAGGTTTTACCTAATGACCCCACACCTGTAGCATCTATTATCACACCTCATCATGTCACTTCTCTCACCAAATTTCCATCTACCTCATCACCTCCACCTGTTCACCAAGTTGTTATCCTTAGTTTCTCGGATGATGAAATTGTCCCCCACCAAACCGATGACCCAGATCCTACACTTTTCATCTCCATCCATATCGATAATATATGCATCCGATGTGTTATGATCGATGGGGGTGCTAGCATTAACATCATCTCCTCTCACGCATTGAACAAATGTGCATACCCAACAACTGCATGCATAAACATCCAGTCATGTTGCGTTCATTCAATGATGCTATCACCTCTACACTCGGCACTATCATCCTCCACATTCGTGTGGGTCCCCATACTATTTCGAGTTGTTCTACATTTTGGAAGGGGAGTTTTTCAATACAATTTTTTTTCTCGGATAGACCCGGATTCGTGCCATGGGTTGTGTTCCTTCTACTTTGCACCGATGTGTAAAGTTTGAACATGAAGGACGTTCCTATACCATTCCAGCTGACCCATCACCTTTCAAAACCTACAACATGCTTTACCGGCCCAATGATGTCCTTGTACCTATTAAGGCATCTACCTCCCTACCTACATCTTCTTCACACATGACCCCATCCACCAGTGCCATTTGCAACCTCACCTTCACCCAAATCTTCTATTCCCACCACTTTTTTGTCACTTCTACTAGTCACACATCAGCTTCCCAACTAACCGACACCTCCACCGATCTAACTTCTAATGCTTCCTCCATTCCAGCCACCAATATATCAACCACTGATCCCTTGGAAGGTGTTTTTCAATGCCTCACTATGGGGGAGTATCACCTATACAATGTCAATACATTCCTTACTCCACAAGAGTATGGAAACCTTCACCAGCATCCTCACTATGATCACCACAGGTGAGCATCTCCTTTATGGTCCTCCCCCACCCTCCATACCCATCTTACCTACCTATGGGGGACTTGATATTTCCACTTACACACCCGAACCACCATCACAAAACGACCTTTTTTTTGGACCTGACCTTGAGTCACTTACCAACCACCGCCGCTTTCGCTCACACTTTTCCTACCACCGTTGTGCACTGCCTGGAAGGGTTTGGCTTTGGCCTTTATGAGCAAGGTCATCACACCATTATTTCATGTACCACGCGTAAAACAATGATCGTAGTGGAATCGGGTTTTACCAAACTACTACCAAAAAGCCCCGTATTGAACTCATTGAAGACAGACATTGACCCCTCTCCACCACCTTCTTCACCCTCACCCCACCTTCACCACCTTCACCAACGGAGTCGATGGATCTGAATCTATCCCTCCTACATTTTTTTTTTTCATAAATACCATTTCCTTGGGGCCTCTGACCTATCACCATGATGGCGAGGCTCCTTCCTCTCTTCCTTTCTTGTATCCTGACATGATAGGGGATGATACTCCTTCTATTAATGTCATTCAATGTCAGGATGATGAGTCCATACTCACCTACCTTGGTGCTGAAGACTCTTATATTCACCGGTCGTTACCTTTTGAGACACAAACAATGTTGAATGAATCGACTATCGAAGTCAACATCCACACTCAGGATGACCCCCACATTCTCAAGATTGGCCAATCTCTGGATGATTCTTGAACAGGAAGCCCTCACTTCTTTTCTTAAAAATCATAGCCATGCTTTCACTTGGTCCTATGCTGACATGCCTGGCATTGATCCCACTATCATGGTCCACAATATTGTAACCATTCCCGATGCCAAACCCGTAAAACAAAAGTTGAGGAAAATGCACCCTCGCATTGCTCTTCTTGTCAAAGAAGAACTTCAATGCCTTCTCTAGTTTCCTTCATCTTACCCATCGATTACCCCCAATGGATTTCTAACATCATCCCTATCACTAAGGTGATAGGGGGACTTCACATTTGCACCGATTTCCATGATCTCAACCTTGCCTACCCAAAAGATGATTTTCCTCTGCTGGTATTGACCAGTTGGTTGACCTTACCGCTGGCCATGAGATGCTATCACTTATGGATGGTTTCTCGGGTTATAACCAAATCTTGCTCGCTCCCAGAGGATCAACACAAAACCACATTCATTACCCCTTGGGGGACCTTCTGCTATCGAGTCATGCCTTTTGGCCTTAAAAATGTTGGTGCCACATATCAAGTGGGCTATGACTTACATTTTCCATGATGATATCATGCACCATATATTAGAAGATTATGTAGATGATCTCTTTGCCAAATCTAAACATCATGCTTTGAGCACCTCACCATCCTTGAAACCATCTTTGACCACCTCATTAAATATTGTGTTCACCTTCAACCTAAAAAGTGTGTCTTCGCGGTTCTCTCAGGAAAGCTCCTGGGATTTATTGTTTCCTCCGTGGTATAGAAGTTGACCCTGCTAAAGTCAAGGCCATTTTGGAAATGCCTCCACCCACTAACCTTAAACAACTTCGTAGCCTGCAAGGTAAATTTATCCATCTATTCATTCGATTTATTTCCCAACTCTCGACCGTTGTCAACCATTTCATCATCACCTTCAAAAAAGGATGTCTCTTTCAAATGGGATGATGACTACCACAAAGCTTTTGAGGCCTTAAAACAATACCTTCTCCAACCACCCGTACTCATTCCACCTAAAGATGACCAACCCTTCTACCTATACATCTGCTACCGATCACTCTTTAGGGGCTATGCTCGCTCATCGTGATGAACAACATAGGGAGTAGGTGGTTTATTACATAAGCCATACCCTTCTGGACTACGAAACCCGATACACTCACCCTGAAAAACTTTTTAGCCTTAGTTTTTGTTGCCACCAAACTTCGCCATTACCTACTCAACCACAAAACCTATGTTGTGACCAACACTGACCCCTTACACTTCATGTATGCTAAACCTTACCAAAATCAACGTGCCACATGTTGGCTCATGCTTCTTGCTGACCTAGACCTTGAATTCATCCACCAAAAATCTATCAAGGGCCAGGCCATTGCTGACCAGCTCATTGATGCGCCTCTTTTTGGGAATCAATCTTTGAACTTTGATTTCCCTGATGAATCCATTGCTAACCTCTCTTTGGATGATGACCCTTACCAAATGACCTTATTCTTGATGGTTCCAAATGTCAGCGTGGGGGTGGTGTAGGCATTATCCTCATTCCTCTTGATGGTGAACCCATGCCCTTATCATTCAAACTCGACTTTGAATGCACTAACAATATCACCGAATACGAAGCACTCGTATTGGGTCTCATGACTGCCTATGCCTTAGATGTCAGATCCATTAATATCTTTGGTGATTCTCAACTGGTAGTAAACCAAGTCAATGGTGTTTATCAGTGTCATAATGAAATACTTCAAGAGTACAAATGTTACGTCGGCATCATGTTGACTACCTTTGACCGCTATAAAATTCAAACCATTCCGCGATCCACCAATAAATTCATGGATACCATGGCATGGCCTACCTCACTTCCCAAATACTTCACTTCACCGATGATTCAGACATCTTTGTTACCATAAAATGCATACCGAGACCTTCTTATAAATCTTGTTGTGTTAACCCTCATCGAACTACCTCACTAAACACACAAGACCTTTGGTATAAGTAGCTTACGGACTACCTTTCCCTTTCTATATTGCCTCCTGATCTCACACATGTAATGGACAACGTGCCTTTCTCAAAAAGGCCTCTCATTATGTCATCATGGGTGGCCTTCTCTATAAATGAGGCTTTGATGGTATTCTCTTATGATGCCTTACCAGCTCTGAAATCCCCTATACCATTAAAGAAGTTCACGATGGCATATGTGGAGGTCACTTTAGTGGCCTTGTTATTGCTAAATGCATTCTTCACCTAGGCTATTATTGGCTGACCCTCAATCATGATTGTTGTGACTACGTTAAGTGTTGTGTAAAATGCCAACAACATGCCAATCTTCATCACACACCTAGTCATGCCTTACAGTGCTCGTGACCTTTGGCCCTTCTCTCAATGGGGTTTGGATCTTGTCGGAGAGATCAATCCTCACTCTTCCCTAAGACATCAATGGATCATCACCGCTACCGAATATTACACCAAATGGGTTGAAGCCATACCCCTCATCTCCACTAAAGCTGAGAAAATATGTGAGTTCATCAATCATCACATTATTGGTTCACTTCGGTGTTCCACATCGCCTTATCACTGATAATGGAAAACAATTCAAAAAAAAACTCTATAGAAGCTTTGTGACACCTTTCGATATCAACTTAGCTTCTCCTCACCATATTACCCACAAACCAATGGCCAAGCTGAATCCACCAACAAAACCCTAAACAAAATTCTCATGAAAGTGGTTAATGATCCTTGGGAAGGATTGGCATACGCACATTCCTTTCCTCTTTGGGCATACCGTACTAGTATTCACACCTCCACACCACTGCCACTCCCTTTTCTCTCGGTCTATGTACGAGGTTGTTTTGCCTCTCGAAGTCAGATCCCATCTCTCTCTGTATCTCTCTTCAAGATATGCTTACTGATGATGACTTTTTCACCAAGACCATTTAGCACAACTTGAGTTATTAGATGAACGTCGTCTTCATGCTCTCGACCATCTCCAAGTCTACCAAAAATGCATCAAGCGTGCCTATGAAAAATGTGTCCATGAATGCACCTTCAAGGTCGGTGATCTTGTCCTCAAGGAAAATCAACACGTAACCAAAGTAAGAAAAAAGAAAATGGGGAAAATTTTCTCCTAATTGGCTTGGACCATACATCGTGACCCATGACTATGGATCAGGTGCTTATCACTTGTCTTCACTTGATGGTAAGCCCGAACCTGAGCCCCTCAATGCCTTGCATCTTGACCATTCTATTATTGACTTCTAGTCCTACATCACTATTTATCTAGTTCATGCTCGTCCCTTGAGTGCCATTTACCTTTCTCTTTTCCACACCTCATCCCCAATGACTAAACAAGAATCATGTGATTACCCATCACCCTTTTTCCTTATCTTAAATATGTGCACCATGGCTCTGCACATGGCATGATTCTCATGGATACTTTTCATCTTCTTTTAGATGAGATCCCATGGTCATTCACCCTTGCCTTCTCAACAAGAACCAAATGCTTCGTTATAGTCTAGTCCATGACTTAAAAAAAAAAATTATTTCCAAAAATAAGGGATTAACTCCTTGAGTCAAACTTCCAATATAAAAGATGAATCCCTCAAAAGGACATCTTCCACCTTCAATTGTCACTATAAGTAGACTGCTCCCTCGAAGGACAGCTATAAAAAGCTCACAACTCTCTACATAGTCTTTCCAAAAAGAGGACTATTTTCTCAAAAATCAAAATTTAGAAGCTTCCCGCATCGATCAGCTTCACGAAGACCTCAAGGAGACATATATTCATCCGTATAGACTTCCCACATCGATCAGTCTATCTAAAAAGTCAAAAAAAAAGAAAAAGAAAAGTAAACTTTTTTTTCATCATGGACTTGCCTATTGTGATCTTGGATTCCTTGCCCAAGGCATTCTTCTTAACATATGACCCAATTACCTTCACCTCCTTACCCATTGTCTTTTCACTTCATACCTCAAGGGACCTGCTGAACCAATGACATTTGGTGATCATGTGACTATTCGTCACTCTTAGAATTATCAATCATGCAATGTCTTTAGGGTCTTACGTTCACTAGCCTATCTGTAGATGTGTTTCATATGTTTTGATCCTTGCCAATCGGGTGGCTTTCTTGCCCCCTCTTATCTTTTCTCTTCTTCATTACCTTTTGATCTTCCTATATAGGACTAGACCCTCGACACCTGTCTTTTGGGATTTTCTTCTCCCACCTCAATCAACCTAAAATCACCTTTACCTATCTACCTATTCTCAACCCAAACATCAATGACCTCAACCTAATTATACCTATGACCTGGAATCAACACTACCTATCGACCTAAAATCACCTATACCTATCTACCTATATTCCACCTAACCTAATGACCTTGACCTAATCATACCTATGACCTCGAATCAACCTAACCTACCTATCAACCTACCTACCTCTTCTTCTATCTTCTCATATTCTTCCCTAGCTTATGGGAGAACTACATCGGTCTGAGGTCCCTTTTCACCGGGACTATGTAGGCAAGCACTTCCAGGGCATGGGGCCCTGGAAGGTTAGCTCGGCCACTCTTTACCCTAACCATTTTCCCCACCTTTTACCTTGATTTCCTATTCATATCAAAAACCCAGAAATCTATCCCATATCCACATCATTTGACCTACATACACTCCTCATGTTTCACATACTCTTTTACCACTACCATTATTTCCCATATTCATCTATAACCCATATTTAAACATTGTACACCATTACATTCATTTGCATTAACATGTATTACAAAAATACCAAAATAACATCCATGCCTAAAAAACATCCATGCCTAAACCAACTGACTCGATCCATGCCTAAACCAACTGACTCGATCCATGCCTAAAAATGCCTAAACCTAAACCGACTCGATCCATGCCTAAACCAACCTGACTCGATCCATGCCTAAACCAACCTAAATCCATGCCTAAACCAACCTGACTCAATCCATGCCTAAACCAAACCAACCCTGACTCGATCCATAAAACCAACTAAACCTAAACCAACTGACTCCAATCCATGCCTAAACCAACCTGACTCCATGCCTAAAACTAACTCCATGACTCGATCCATGCCTAAACTAACGACGACTAATCCATGCCTAAACCAACTGACTCGATCCATGCCTAAACTAACTGACTAATCCATGCCTAAACCTAATCTCACTAAATAATCACTAACATAACATCATAATCCATCATCTAACATCATAATCCATTCATATCATCATAAAGTAAAATAAAATACACATCACAACACATAATCAAATGAACCTCATATATCATCATCATATACATCATGTATCATCAATAATGTACACTCATCTCAAAAATACATGTCTCTCTCTCATCATCGGCTCATGAATGCTATCAATACAAAAATATCTTTGGCTCATGGTCGGTATCATATAAAAAAATAATAAATAAATACAAAATCTCTTGACATGTAAAAGCGGTCTCATATATAATCCATACAAAAATGACTCGGCATGCAGGCCGGTCCATAACAAGTCAATCATCTCCCCATCGATGTCGGGAATGCTCTTGTGACTGTGTGTCTCTCGACCCCTCTCCACACACTGCACGGTGCCCAGTGCCCGACACCTACCTCACCTCCTGCTGATGGCCCCTCACCTGGGGCTGGCCTCTGCACACTAGTGGCCTCACCACGACCCTATCCCTGGGCTCTCCCCCCCTGTACTCTCCACACTATGAGTGCGGGATCTAGTCCTCTCATTGGAGGCTGCTTGTGCTCTGTACTTCAGCATAGAGGGGCACATCTAGCCCGACAAGCTAACAAATGATCCTGATAATATCGTGCCTCTGCTAGGGCATCCCTAAATCTGGACCATGGTCACTATTGTCTGTGGGGTGCCATGGGTCTCGCTACTACTGTGTGTACTACATACAATGGGACCCTATCCTGAACCTGCACTGAGCCCTGTGCTGGTACTAGCCTGAGTCGGCCCTAGAATCTGTGCTGTGTGCTATATCTCGGGGCTGTAGGGTAGTAATCTATGTGTGCTCTGCTGCTCTGCTGCTGTCAGCCTGAGAGACCCGTAACCTGCCCCTGCCCTGTGTTGTGGCCAACTGGCCCTGTAAATCTAGTACCTGCCTATATGGTAGGTGGCTATCTCCTCTCCATCTCCACCTACCTCCTCTCCATCTCCATCTCCCCCTACCTCCACCTGTGTAGGTACCTGTCCCTACCCTTCCTGAGCCTGCAGTGTGCTATCTGGGCCTGTAATGTGGCAACCTGTGCCTCTGTACCTATCAGCTGCCCCTGCATGATCCCAAGCTACATCACCAAAGTAGCCACCTACCCCTGTAGGGCATCTCTCTGAACTGTGATGGTGGCTAAGTCAGCTGCTTACTGCCCTGGGTGGTGGTGGCTCTCAGCTGTGCTACCCACCACTACCTATACCCATCTGCAACCCCAACATCATCAATCTATGTATCTACTGGCTGCTCCTCCTATCCAGTCGGCACTGTGGGTCGTGGTGGAGACATAGGTCTCTCCACATCATCTCTCTATCTATCTGAATGGGAATGGAGGAGGGTACACCCTGGACTAACCCAAACTGGCACCTAACCTAACTCTATGGGTATCCACTCATGCTCTCTCTCTCTCCTCCCTCTATCCCACATAGATATATAGCTGTAGCCTATCTAGCTCGTGGCCATCTATATATATGGGGAAGCCCACATATGGCCTCCAAATGATGTCCACCCTGAGACAACCCCTCCAACAACCTCCTGTAGTAAGCTACATCATGAGTAGCTAGCGGCACTCGGGCCTCCCATGGCGGGTACCCACCACCGCCTATACCCAACTCTCAAAAATCTCCATGGGAATGCATCTACCCGGGGCATCCCCACTGGTCGAACACAAACAATGTGCTCGTAAGCCCAACAATGTAGTAGTATGACATGATGCAAGATGTTGAACCTCCTGCAGTCACCCGTAGGCCCATAGCTCTCTATATACCTACATGTCAAGCAATGCAGGTGCCCATGTGAACCATGTCCATATATCATCATGTCATGAAGGACTCCCATCAGTGACCTCGGGAATCTCCCACCCTCTGCATCCGGTAGTGCAAAGCAGCACACTACCTCCATCAAAGTACCACTAACCTCATCTCCTCTGGATGAGCTCTATACATCGCTCCATAGCTCATGCTAGCACTATGGAATGTCAGGTCTACTACACCCTCACCAAAAATGGGTGCTAGTAGCTCCTCGAGACCCTCTGAAGAGATAGAATAAACTGGGCCCCCAATATGGGCAACGCAGGATCCTAGTAGATGTCCTCCAGGGTGATCGTCATCTCACCCATCGGCAAATGGAAGGTGTTGGTCACCGAGTCCCATCTATCGATGAGGGAAACCATCAGACTCACCTCCGGACTACATGCCGGTAGCACCTCACCCCTATCAACCCCACCTCTACAACATGTTGCCACTCCTCCTATCGTCGTGCTCCCATACTATCTATTCATCAATAATAAAGGGTGGCACCCAGGGGGCCCTCATCCATGCAGCATCTCGGGCCCGCATCCCACAAGCAATGTATTAGTACACCTTCCCAACTTACCTATTTCACCCCACATCCCCCGACCTAATCCCTTTCCCCACCCCCATCCCATCTTGCCACCTAATCACCTAACCCTCACCCAACCTACCCCAAACCCACCCCCAAACCCTACCCTACCCCCCTAACCTCACCCAAACCTACCCTAACCTAACCCCCACCCAAACCTACCCAAACCCAAACCTACCCAAACCCTACCCAAATCTACCCCCCTCACCCAACCTACCCAAACCCCACCCCCATCACCCAAACCCAAACCTACCCTACCCAAACCCTCACCCAAAAACCCTCACCCAAACCCTACCCAAACCCCTACCCAACCCTAACCCTCAACCCACCACCCTAACCCTCAACCCCTAAACCCTAACCCTCACCCTCTCTCCCCTAACCCCCCTCACCCTAATCCCACCCACCCCCCCCCACCCCCCTAACCCTCCCCCTCCTCACCTCACCCTAAACCCTTCCCTCACCTAACCCTTCCCCCCCCCTTACCCTTCCCTTATTCCCCTTTTTTTGTCCCCCTTAACCTTTAGGGTCCGACTGACCCCGGTTATCCCTCGACCACCACGGTCTCCCTTGACCTGCATCGGTCACCATTCTTGTGACCAATACCGGTCACTACCCACCGACGTCGCCACAAGTCGATCGACATCGTCGTCCATCGTCCACTTGCCTGCCCCCCCCGACTTCCCAACCCTACTTTTTCCCTTCCTACTCTTCTACCCACCAAAATCCCTCCTTACACCCCTAATTATTCCTCATCTACCCTTTTTCCCCCCCCCCTACCCTTCCCCATTCCCATTTCCCTCTCTTTTTCCCTTATTTTGAAATTTTTTCCCCCAAACCCCCATTTTTCATTTTTATATTTTAACCAAATTAACTAAAAAATCAATAACAAAGGTTCAAATCCTACCTGATCCCACTACCACCATCGTGGTGGAACCTCCGGCCTCCATGCCGCTCCTCCCGATCCCTCTCGGCCTCCATCAAAAATGACCTCCAACTCTCTCCACCAATCACCTCACTCGATCCGATCTCGCGGCCCCACCTCTCACCCAATCAATCTCACCTATGTGGCTCACCAACTCAACTCCCTGATGCTCTCTTTTGTCCTCTTCCTCTTTTCTCTCTTCTTGTCCTTTTCTCCTTTTCCAAATGCACAAATGAATTTTCAAAATGTGGGTTTTTCACTTTTTATAACCTACCCGACTCAACCGACGTTGGTTAACCCTTGACCGATGCCGACCGTCTGGTTTGCCCTGCCCTTAAGCCAACCATCGGTCGGTTCCTCTCCACCATCATCGGTTCGGTTCATACCGACTGATGTCGGTTACCCTGCATACTCATTTGCCCTCACATTGACCTCATTTTCCTTACCTCCTCTTTCTTTTGCCTCCCCTACACCTACCTGGACCACTTTACCTTCCTCTGGCCCTCCACCTTCTTCAACCTTACCTCGTTAGCCATTTGAAGCCTCTTATTTTACCCCTACCCTCGGCCTTACCCATGTTGTGACCTATCTACCTGGACCTGAAAAACTATTTGTGACCTTTGAACCAATGTGCTCACTATACCTTGTGACACTATTACCTGTGTTGATTGACCTAATGACCTTACCTAGCCTATTTCGTGATGTTTATCCTGACCCTACCTTTGGTGTACCTAGAACATACCTAAACGTTCCTACACCTAACCTACGTTGTGTTTCTGACCATATCCTATACCTTGGATACCGGAATCACTTCAACCTTGTTTGGATAAACCTATCGACCTTAGATGATGTAGAGTTTGCAAGCTCTTCAACTGGTACCGTGTCACGTAGTTTATATGTGTGTGTGTGTTCAACTACCCCTACCTTTGACCTTGGCCCATTTACCCATTTACCTATATGCCCGATTTTCCCTTTACCCCATTCCTCATTTCTCATCATTCTGCTTTGCATCCACTTTTATCAAACCACTCGCCGATGTGCTCTACTACCTCATCAAGTTCTGGTTTGAGGGGATCACCCTCATTCCCACTTGGGGCAACCACATCTTATTTTTGTCGCGTCACTTACCAATACAAGCTACACAACAAAAAGGGGAAAAATGTAGACACCGAAATCGAAATCATGTCGTAATCACCTTGGTCCCCTAGCACAGCCCTATAATCACTTCCTCATCCTCAACACCTTATCACCTACCTCCTGCACCCCACACATTTTAATTTAATTACTTTAATTAAATTAATGCCATTTACCTCCATACATATTAATTTAATTATTTTAATTAAGTTAATGACCTTTTACCCACACACACATATTAATTTAATTATTTACATTAAATTAATTCACTACCCTCACACACCTATTTAATATAATTGCCTTTATTAAATGCACCTCACCTAACCACCCCCATCATTTGACCCATTAACCTAAACCCTAAACCAATGTCCTAAATAAAACCTAACATTAGACCCATCCCCTCACCTCACATTTAAAGCCTCCTAAGGTCGGTTTTCCCCGAGAAAAGAAGAGACCCTTATCAAATGGTGGAACAACTTCCAGGAAATTTTTGAACAACCCGAGATATCTCGCCCAAACCGATGTCGGTTCACCCTAAACCGATGTCGGTTCACCCTAAACCGACAATGCGGTTATACCGGAATGGACCAAATGGCCTATTTAGACCCATCTACAGCTTTGTAATATGGGTTGGTTGTTGGTTTTTTGAAAACTTTTGATCTTGAAGTTTGATCTCTTTAGATGTGACAAAGAATGAAGATTGATTTGTGATCAACAAAGGCAACCAAATACACTGGCACAATAGTGAAACTTTCTTCCCAGCATCCTCCAACGCAACAACTTCTTCATTATTCTTAGACTGTACCTCACAGAAGAGTAAGTATCCTCCTTCCATCTATTTCATTTTCTTATCATCATCTGTAGTATTTGTGGTAAAGGAACCTAGTCTTTTACCCTCTGTCCATTCCCTCTCTCTAGTTGCAGCCACCTTCCATACCTAATCATCTTAATACTTGGCCCAATTTCCTATTTGACCTCCTTAGTAGTCTCAGACCTTCGCAACATATCTACACCCCCTCTGTGATCAATCCCCATCTTCTATCCACTCCACTTTTTCCCCAAAACTCCAAAAACCTAGACTGTGTGATTCCACTAACCCTCGACTTAACCATCGTCGGTTCTCTCTAACCATCGCCGGTTATAGTAAAACCATCATCGGTTTTATAAAACCATGGTCGGTCTCTGTGTCACCTGATCTCTACCAGAATAATCTGTTTGTGACCCAATAACTTAACATTTTTTTGACATATACCTACTTGAACACCTATTTGACCTTCAGATCTGTATCTAACCTAGCTTGTTAGCTCAAATTCACCTATAACCAACCTACTTGACCTCTGGATCTCTTCTAGCCTAGCCTGTTAGATTAGATCTAGCCTATTGCATTTGTATGAGATGCCTAAATCATATTAAACTACAGTAGGACAATATTTACTTTATTTCAGCATTGAATTGTTTTAAACAGTGGATTGACAACCATCTAGGAAGTATCGCACTTCCAGGATCTAGCATATGCTAGGCAGTCCACTGCATATATTGTTTAACTCTCTTTGGTGGTCTTGTTTTGGTTCTTATATAGGTAGTTCCTCCTAGCCAAAAGGAAGGTCTCACAATCAATATATAATGATTTTATCTATTTCTTTGTTCATTTGGAATAATTAAACAAGAAGACCTTGAGATTTTGTAATTGATTTAAATCTTGTTAAAAAAAAAATTTGATATAATCCCAATTTGTGATGGATCGAGAGGGAAAGAGGTAGAACCATTTAGCTACTTTCTCTTGAAGTGACTCCATGAACAACCTTATTGAAACATATTCATGTTCAACTCTAAGAACTCCACATGCAGTGATGAAATTTGTAATATGTTCTTCAAGAATTTGAGTGCCATCACCTTTAAATTTGGGAAAATTCTTGTGAGATCCCTTTGGAAATTCATGGAGAGGTGGTGTAAGAGAAAGCAAACTAGTATTCCTTCCCCATGGAACAGTGGTTAGGGTCCTTCCACTTCTTGCTTCTTCTTGGAGAAGAATGGATAGCGGTGGCGTAAACAAAGATTCAAGAGGAGTCTTAATTAGATTTCATGTTATATCACTCAATGTACCAGATGGAGATGATGTTTGAGAGAAATAATATGGATTGTTTTGGATATGATATTGTTGTATTTGAAGAGATTCAAACTTTGGATCAAAAATACCTCTCAATCTATCCAATCTAGTGTATCTATTTTTATCCATCTTGTGAGAAAACCTACAACAAGAATGTGAAAGGACACAACTGAAAATAACAATGGATTTCAAGCATCAAGTTTCATGTTTTTGAGAATTTTTTTAATTTTCATGGAATTTTTGTATATCTAAATTTTTGGATTTTTGGATTGTTATAGGGTGTGAGAAAACAAAATCTACCTCACTATGGGTATAAAATATGGTTGGAAAAATAATTTTTCACAAGGAAAATTAGGGGTTTTCACTATTGTGGTATCTCCACTTAGGAATGGGGAAACTCCATTTATTGAAAATAAGAAATATATACACTACTCTAACCATCGTGGGTGGCCTTTTGACCGATCATCACATAAGAATAATCCACTAAACCCATGTGTAAAAAGGAGGTGGAGGAAAGGTGTGTGTATGGAGAGAGAGGAGAGAAAGTGAGAAGGGAGTTTTACTCAATAAATAGTAAGCTATTTTTATTGACATAAAACTATAATATTTCCAAGTTAACAATGAGAAGACACCATGTCAAGGAAAGAGGAAAAAACACAAGTAAATCAAATTTTATTTGCATAATATTGCACAAGTAACCATGTTCATGGAGTAAAGTTTAGATGGAGAGGAAAACATAAGACAAAGAGATAGAAGAATTGTAGTTTCTTTCTTGTAGTAAGAAAATGGGAGATATTAACCAAGAAAAACCAACCCTTTGGAATGGAGAAGCCATTCCAATTTATAGCTTTATAATCTGTCTCTTCATCTACCCCCCACATGACCTTTCATAGTCCCACCATTTGTGACCTTTCACATTCCTCTAGGAAATAAAAATAATCCCCTTTCTTATTAATGAAAAGGGAATTTTACAATGAAAAATTACAATGGTCACTTAAGTGAATAGGATGAAAGAGCCATAAATTACAATTTACAATGGAGAATTAGAAAGTAAAGAGAGAGAACAAAGAGAGAAGAGATGCAAAATGAATAAGGATGAAGAAGCTCTGAGTTACTTTGTAGAGATGCACTCCAGTGAACTCTTGATCCTTTGACCACTTTCTGAACTTGATGAAGCTTCCTAGTCCACTTAGTATTTCACAAACCTCCTCTTTGGGGAATACTCGAGTGATCATCTTCCATAGCCGATAATGTACCATGAGAGGAGTGAGGATCCCATGATTAGGCGATTGAAACTAAGAGAAAAAAAATTTTACACTTGAACCAAACTTCCAATATCTAAAACATTTCTATGTCTCTCTGAAATTTCTTTCATTTGATGCACTTGATGTACATAAGGAGACTAATTTCTCACATGAGTTGATCTTGATGATCCTGTCACCAAATGACCATGGTGACATGCGAGACACAATGAAGCATAAGAACAAATCCTCTTATCTAATATGGGTGAAGGAGAGAGACTGAATGAAGAATGCTTCCAAATTTTGATCAATCCATCTGATGATATGGGAATCACTCGAGACCAATTTTAGGGAACCAAGAGGGATTCCCTTCTACCTGAGCCACAATTCAACTATTGATCCTTTGCAAGTATGAAATTTTCCATGTCCATTCTTGTGAGGAAAGATCTTAAGAGGTGATCACCACATTATTACAGGTGGGGATTTACAAACATTGAGAAATACCATTCGGAATGAGGATTACCAAAATTGGATTGTCATTCACTAGAGATGTTTTTGAAACTATTTCAAACTTATCCAAGTGTTCTTTCTTCAACATGTAAGGATCGTCATCCTTGTTTATTAACCAATATCCTAACAATTACTATTTTTAGTATGCCTTATTTTGAGAAATCCATTTTAGTTATCGGATTGCTTAATTTGGAACTATTAAATTTCCCTAATGTTTAAAGGGAAATCACAACTCGAAAATGAACTATTTACAACACTTATTATTCATAAGCAAAGTGAGGCTTATGAATATTTACTAGTTTTATAAATGGGTCTTCCCATTTTCAGAATAGAATGAGATTGGTCTCAAAAGTTTCTATTTTGCAATGTGAGGCTTTGCTCCAAATTTCAAAAGATTTAAATCGTTGAGTTTCCATAGATCGAAAAACAAGTTTTTATGGCTGAATATTTAAAATGGACGTAGAAAATGATACAAAAAAAAAATGGAGGCATGAAAATACTCTTCTTAAAAAAAATTGGAGAGGAACACTCACAGGTCCAAGTTTCATGGAAAACGGGTATGGGGTTTGGGAGATATGATTGAAAAGGATTTTTGGGCATGGAGGATGTCGAAGAATTTTGTATAATAACAAGATACCAGCAGTAATGGAGGAGATAAAATAACATGAATTATGCTAAAATATTTTTAGGTGTTTCATTTAAATGAATTTCCCTCTTTCAAATTTGTTTTCCCTCTCTTTTGCACACTTTAACTCACATTAAACCCAAACAAGCTCAACTCGTTCAGGTGGAGACTAGAGGTGTGGTTGTACCCTACAAAATAGGGGAAAAGGGGGGAAAGGTACATAAAACTCTCCAAAATTCACCATGGATGAGGCTCTCAAGAGGAAAGGGTCAAATTTGGTGAAAGTGGTGAGTTGTTAACTTTAGTATAAGGTCTAGTATTTTTCTCCTACTGATAGTGGAAGAGGCTCTTGAACAAGCCAAATGGAAGGATTATTTTATGAGATAATTTGAACAACCATCTAAAATTTTCAACACCCTAAAATAAATGTCTAATGCCATTTACCCTCAAGCCCTTTATAAATGAAATTCTATCACACATTCATCTTCAAAAAAAAATCGATAGTTACATCTCATAACCCACACCACCTGCCTTTATCTCATGGTGACGTATTACTTATTCCTACCCCTTACACTTGCCTTCAACTAAGAAACTATTAGTTTCCTTCATTCTTTTTATTTTTGGTGGCATGTCACTATCGGACACTCTCATGAGTATTATAGATATATTAAGAAGGCTACATTTGATTTCTTTCTTGGAACCCATTTTGACACCGATGTTATCATTCAAGAATGTTATGATGACTATAAATCACTTCTACATGCTCATAAGGATCATAAATCTAGTACTAACCGTATTAAGGATCCTATGAACCACATTATAGGCATTGTGGAAGGATTCTATGATCACAATTACATCAATTCCTAATATGGTAATGCACTAAGGTCAACTATAAATGTAATCCCATGTACAAATATCTCATTCATAAACCTAAAAATACTTCCCCTAATGAAAAACTCATTAATACCTCTCATGTACAACAGATGATGATCATACTCCCTCGGTTGATCCTCGGTCCAAATATACAATGGAAATACCCTCTACGAATTATATTCTTCTATCTTCAAATAAGGCTTCTCAATCTTACAATCCTCATCTAGCCATGGATCCATCTTCCTCTTATCATCCCTATAGATACCAATATGACACTTATTTAGGCCACAATGGAACTTCTTATATGATTTAAATTCCATGAATTGCATATTCCATTTAATAGAACGTATGCGTACTTCTTTGCAACATTTGAAATTAATCATACAATAAATTTATTGCTTAGAGGATTCTTTCAATGAGGTGGAATAATCTCCCTCCATATGACCTTTTCATATCCCTAAAATTCACAATATTAAAACCATCATTCCCTTAAAGTTTTCCAAAATATAGCCTTGGAATTCCTTTAAGATGATATCATTAATCATGAATTATTATTCCATGTTGATGATCCTCCATTTCTTATTAGTTTCGTCATACATGATGCCCAAGTAAGAAGAGTCCTAGTGGATGAATGTTCTAAAATAAAATTTTATTAGTTATTTCTCATCAAAAACCTCATTTTTTTGTTGATGACCTTAAACATACCCATCTCACTTTTCTTGGATTTGATAATAGTTTTTGAAGCCAATCGGTTATATTTATCTTCCCATCACCATTGTCCCTCTAAGACCATTTACAACAAGCTCATGTTTCTTGACCGACCTTATACACATTGCATGTGTGTAATCACATCGTTTGGGTACTAATACATTAATTTCATCCACAATAAGCAATAGTATAAACACAATGTTGATCCAAATCCTTGGGATATATTTGTACCCTTTTTTATAAACCTTTTTACATTATCAATGCTTATGAGACGTAGTATCCCATACATTAATATTTATGACAATATACCGACACTCGGGTCATTTTAGTTAGCTCATATAATGATGAACCTAATGAATTACATATCAAATTCAATAAAAATCATACACCAAATATAAGTACACTTTAGCTTCCTCTTATTCTATTACTTCAAGACCAATTTCATCCAATTTTAGAATATGAAGCGTATCCTTGTTATGTTTCTTCCTTTTCTCACCGGACTAGTAATCCTCTTGAAATTGATAAGCTCGATATCTCACATATCTTCATATATCCTTCGTCTCCATGATAATTTAGCAAAATGGGGATTATGGCCCATGACGATACCTTTGATTTTGAAATGTTTGATTGTGGTGATGTTGTGACTCATTCTACTTCTCTTATCATCAATGAATAGTAAATATTTTTATCATGTTGAATCATTTCATTTAATAAATATTATACTTCAGTTATATTCATGACTAACATAGCTTGGAAATAATACGTGTCTTCAATAATGACACTCACATGTTTTTATATCATATGATTTCAATCCTCCTTACTATGATATTGATAATTATGAGGATGATAAAACTTTACCTCAAGTCTCACCAATGAATCCTCCATTACTTGATACCACTTTGATCCTCCAATAAATCTCTAATTATACACCCAACATACATATCATTCAAATCATTATTTGACATGATCAAAAATGTAACCCTTAGGTCTAATCAACTTCAACATAATACATATCTACCTCGATAACATCAACTATTTTATTTTCTACATGGGAAATCCTATGTGAATTTCTTCATCCTCTCATAACACCATTGGCCCATGTGCTAATATCATGACCAATCCTATTAAGCATTATACTTCTTCTACATCTCCTTAACAAGACGTCACTCTTGATGCTAACATCCTAGATGTAAGAGAAATTAGTTTTGTCAACATCGTGATGGTAAATGGTATGTGGCCTTATAAATTGATGTTAAATACAATGGTGAACTACCTACATTTTATAAAAATGAATCCTTCCTTGAGTTACTTCATGTACACAAAGACAATATTCCTCCTCAACACCACATTCTCAACCACTTCTACAATAAACCTCATATTTTTTATAATGTTTTCACTACTATTGATCCTATTGGTGATGCGGTTACTAATATTCCTAAAGATCCCTACCATTTTCAATACATAAAACACCATGCTAGCCAAAATCACCATTAATGTTCAAATTTACAATGATCCATACCATATATTCGAGTTGGTTAACTGATTCCCTCATCTTCATGATAAACATGATGAGTTATTCATAAAAAATAGGAGTATTTTACTTGGGGATATAGAAAAATGCTTGAAAATGACTCTAATATTGAAGTACATAACATTATTACTTATCCTAATGTTTCACCTGTTAGACAATATATTTTCAAGTTTCTCCTAAAATCAATAATGTATGCCATAAAGAACTCATAAAACTTCTCAATGCCAAATCCATTCACCTTGTTGACTATTATAAATGGTTTTCCAACATCATCCCCATTTATAATAAGTACATGTTAGCTATTTGAATCTACATTGAATTCCATAATGACAATCTCACTTATCCTAAGGATAAATTCCCTTACCTTCCATCAACACCATTTTCGATGCCATTGTAGGTTATAAACTTTTATCCCTTATGGATAGATTTCCTAGATACAACCAAATCCAAATAACACTTGAAGATCAACATAAGACCAAATTCACTATTGAATGGGGCACCTATTTATATTTTATGATTCCCTTTGGCCTTAAGAGCACTAGGGAAACCTATCAACGAAATATGACACACATATTTCATGACTACATTCATTAAATCATCAGATTCTATGTGGATGAACTTATTTTCAAGTATTAATGATTTGAGATAATGCCTATGAACTAAACATTGTTATTTAATGCCTTTGTAATATAAGGTCTATATAAACCTAGGAAAATGTATCTTTTGTCACTCGAGGAAAAATATTATGATTCATCATTTCCAAACATGGAATAGACATGGATCATGAGAAGATAAAATCCATTATTGACATGCCCCATCCTACATCTATACTTGACATCTGCACTTTCCTAAGTAATCCTAGGAAATCTAATGGGTTTTCACTATATTTAAGTATTGTACTCATTTAATCAACAAGATTCTAAAAATGGAGTCACACTTAGCTATAAAAATTATTATCAACAATCCTTTGATAATTTGAAAATATATCTCCTTAACAATCCCACACTACATCCTCTAACACCTAAGCATCTAATTATTCTCTACACCTCCTCTAATCCTATATTTATTGGGCTGAATTTGGCCCAAGAGGATAAAAATATAAGGATCATGCAATCTACTAGATTGTTCAATATATTCTCAATTATGAAACTCATTATACATTCGTCAAAAAAATTCCTATTCATATATTATGGAGCCACTAAGCTTCACCACTACATGATTTACCAAACCACGTATGTCATTTCTCACACTGATTCTATCTTCCATTTCTTCTCCCATGTCATCCTCCATATCTATCCCATTGGTAAATTGATGGCTCTCCTTATGGAATTCAACATATGCATCATTATGAAAAATTTTATCAAGGGTTAGGTCATCATAGATCAACTCGTAACTTCTCTAATCCACCAATCCAAACCATTCCATATGCCCTACCCAATGAGAAAATATTACTCATTGAACGAATGGATCAAACTCTTACAATCAATGACTTATACTATAGATTTAGTTTTTATCTCAAGGCATAGTCCCTCAAATTGGTGAAGAAAATCCTAAGCCTAAACCTACAAAAATAAATTTTAAAGTAGAGGAATAATAAATCATTATTGACCTTCATGAAGACACTTGGAACCTCCATTTTTGATGGAGAAAATGACTTGAAGGAGTTGGGACCAGTTGTTTTCTTACTAACCTTTCAGGAATACACTTCCTTTCTCCTTTTGAATTGAATTTTTATGTTTCCAATAATATGGATGAATATGAAGCTCTTATAGTTACCATGACATATTATTTCACCTCCAATATCACATATCTCCATGCCATGGGTGAATCTTAACTTATTTTCCAAAAATTCAAATATGAATATTGAATTGATGATAAAAAAAATCATATCATGAAACAATACAATGATTAGCATGAATATTATCTTTATTCACCATCAAATATATTCCTTGGGAAAAAATTTCCTTGGCTAATTGTTTAGCTTAATTTTCTACTCAATTCAAACCTCACATAGATCTCCAAAAGTACTAATACATGGTCAATATCCGCAAATACCATTCCTCATAGTCTTGTCTCAATTCTTCTCTTATTTTTCACATGGATTTTCCCCTATTACCTATAACTCATGGTATATATGTCATCCAATTCATCCAACACCATACTTAGCCTCCATTCTATGATTCTTGAAACACACTAACATACATAACATATCCCTCAAATATGTCCTCAAATACAACATCCTCTACTATTGTAGCTTTGAAGGAACCCTCCTTTGTTGTATTTCATAGGATTAAGTTCCATCTCATAGCCCACAAATTCATGCATATGGGTTACTATTAGCCCGCTTTAGAAATTTTATGCACATGCTTTCACTAAGAAATGAAAACCATGATAACACCATGTTGACCTTATTGACTCAATTGTATGAGCTTCAAGTCCTTGAAGCTCCATATCGAACTTCAATATGTGGGAATTATATTGCATTGGTAAATTGCATCACTCTCAAGATGGACATATTTGCATCATTACAACCACTAAATATTTCATCAAATGGGTTGAAGCCATGCCTCTCACCAAAATTACCAGACTTACTAATTCCAATTTTATCCTTAACCATATCATCTACCAATTTTTAATTCCTCACACAATCATTAATGATAATGGTAGAAATTTAAAATTAAAAGAAATAAAACAAATCTATGTTTAATTCAAAATCAAGCACAAGTTTTCCACTTCTTATCACCCCAATCTAATGGAAAGGCTTAATCCTCTAATAAAATTCTTCAAAATACCATCCATGAATCTTGATTTACCTGAAATCCCAAGATCTGAACAATGTTCCAGGATTATCACACAATAATTTTCATAGCTTATGGGGCAAACCCCTTCTCTCTTTCTTACAGTGTTAAAGTGGTTCTTTCACTTGAAATGGAAATTACTTCTCTCCAAATTTATCTCCATGAGATCATGCTTGATGAGGAAATCCATGAGGCCCATTTTCATACCCTTAACTTCCTTAATGAGAAACACAATAATGTTTTCCATCATAACCAAAAATACAAAGAGTGCTTAGCCAAACAACTTGTCAAGTCTAGGAAAATCTAAGTTGGCGACCTCGTCTTGAAATTAGATTATACCCATGAGAAAATAAGTAAATAATATCAAAATTGGTGGGTCCCAATCTCACTAAATACATCCTAGGTCCTAGTAACTATCATCTATAAACTAAAAAATGCCACATATTTATAGAAAAAACCAATTCCCACTTTCTCAAATGATTATGTACTTAAAGTTATAACTTACTCATTAAGCCACCTTTCTATAAAATTATTCAAATTAACTTCTCTGTTAACCTCTTATATTATTTTTATGCTCTTTCCACTTGGTTTTGTTGGACATTTGTCATGTTTCATATGTGTTGTCATTGATGTCAAGCTGAATAAGTTGATGTCAAGTTGTATTGATGGTAAAAGGAGTAAATTGGTAAAGTGAGCATATGAAGAAGATGAAAGTTTATTGGTAGTGTTAAGCTCACAAAGGATTTGAATGACTAAGGATAAGTGCTAAGGGACTTAGTCAATGTTTTTGCATGCCGTGGACATGAGGAGATATCCACAAAGTCTATAAATAGCCGCCGAAGTCTGCAGAAAGCCATGGAATGCTAGAAGAAGTCAAAGAGGGTAAGTGGTGGGCATGCATAGTAGGATGAATAAATGAAGCTACATGGATTAAAATACCAAGCTGCGAGTAAGATAAGTGAAGCCATGAATGTGAAGGAAGAAGCACGAAGGTAAAGGCAATCTGTGAGCATGAGGAATTAGCTACAAAATTCAAAGAAGAATCGACAAATATTTGAAGAAGTCTTCAATGACTTTTCGAAGGATACGAAACTCTAGAAGAAGCTACATAAGTTATGTGAAAGCAATGGGTAAAGGAATGATGTCGCAAAAATGCTAGGAGTCAAGGTACAAGCTCCAAGCATAAAACATTGAAGCCACATAAGCTTAGCAAGTGTCACTGAAAAAGGAATGAATCTATTGAAACAAAAGGAGCCAAAGGAAAATTCATATGAGAGAAAGGTAAAACGCACAAATTTGAGGGAATATTTTTGAACATGAAGATAGAGCCGCACAAATAAGGAGGACATAAAGGATAAGTCACAAAATAAAGGATAAGAAAAGGAGAATTCGTTGAGTAAAGGAAGTCACACATAAAGGGAAAGGCTGTAAAGAACCAAGAAAAGTGGCTAAGGAAGAAAGCCTCAAATAAAAGGATAGAGTTTCAGACATGGAACAAATACGTGGAAAGGTAGAAGGAAAGGAGGGAAGTCACGAGACATTGAAAGAGCTGCGAGAAGCATAAAAGAGTTGCATATAACGAAAAAGCCTCAAAATGAAGAAATATCATCGTAAAGGAAGAAGTTCCACAAACCAAAGGGAGATGTCACGAAACAAAAGAAAATTCAAATAATCCAAGGAAGCCATGGATTGAGAAAATATGAGCTAGAGATGAATCAAGGAAAATCAAATAGATTTTAAATTGGAAGAAGTAAGATTTTGCATGTAAAACAATGGTGATTCAATTGTCTAAAGATTATGGCTGCGCGTCTGTTGGAACTCCACATTAAGTGATGAGACTTATTGTTCCAACTTATAGCATTTAATGTTCTTTGACTTGTTGAAGTCCTGTTGCATTTTCAATAAAAACTCATGATTCCCAGGTGAAATAAAATATTAAATAAGAAAGGAGCTCGTCTATTCTAGATCACGAGGAAATCCTAAAAATACAAGAAATCTATTTTTAGGAGTCGGCTCATAAATAATTTCTTGCATACACATAGAAAAAGGAGAAATCAAGTTGAACATAGCAAGGGTAAATTCCAAAATACATTGCATGCATTTAATGTAGTAGATTCTTAGGTGACGAGGTAGGAGAGATTTCACGACATGCAAAAGGAAGTTTGAATGGGTCAATTGTCTATATAGAGGAAATTTGATTCCATTTTAAAGGTTTTTCTCAAGGATGAAATAATAAAATATAGATAAAGGAGTGATGAAGGAAGGAAGGGCTTCTTGATAGAGAAAATGATGCATTCGAGTTGAAGAAGCAACCAGAGAGAAAGGTGGAAGGAGTAATGTAGAGATGAGAGAAGAGTCTAAAAATTTGATCAGATGCATTACAAATTGATAGATGCGAAAGATTACTTTCATGAGCTGAAGAAGAAGAAGAAATTAATATATAAAAAGAGAGAGAAGGGCATTCGATCCAAAGAAAGAAGATATAGTTGCATGATGCGTGGATTTTCTAAAGAAAAGATCAAGAAGAAAGCGTCAAACAGAGTCATTGTAGAGAGGAAGAAAGAAGGCATGACAGAATAATAAACATCCGGGGCATAGAGAAAGAGAAGAGTTGTGTGCAGAAGAAGAAAAAACTATCAGATGAAGAACTGATGTGCAAAGAAAAGCAGAAAGTTTGATAAGTCAAATGAGAAGAGAGACTAGAAAGAGGTAAATAAACATTACATATCTAACTATGAAGAGTGATTGTAAATGAATGAAAAATAAAAGTGATCATAATCTATTGTATGTGCAACACAAAATCAAGATGATCGAAATATATGTAAAACAAGTCTAAGATGGAGCTTAGCATTTGAAGGGGGTTACTGCAACCTCCTTATAGGTTGGTTCTATAGAATATCGGTTGTATTTGATTAAATTAGGGGTTGGTGCTCCTTGTGAGGTTGGTGCCTTGCTAAATAAATCTCTTGTGATGTATTATATTCACTTGAGTCCTTTGTTGTTTGTAATATTAGTAGAGGTGTAGGGGTTGGAGCTCCTTGTGAGGGTGGTGCCTTACTAAAAAAAATCTTGTAGGATGTGTAATATTATTGCAATTCCTTGCTTTTTGTAATATAAGCAATGATTTCAATGGGTTTTTGTCCCAAAAGGGTTTCCCACATTATATCTGATCTCCTCTTGTGTGTATCGCTTATTCCTATATTCAAATGATTAATATTGCATTCTTATAACAATAAATAATATTTAATAGCCACATATATAGAAAATTGAGAGGAAATTTTTTGTAAGTTTTAACCGGTATTGATTCATCCCCCTCTCAGTACTTGAAATATCTAACAATTGGTATCAGAGTGGTGGTTCTCCCAAGTAAATATTAATAGCTTGGAGTTGATCCTAGAGAAAGATAAGCATGGAAAAATCTATTTATAGAAATCTTTAGGATGAATCTCACAAAGAAAGATTGATGATGGCAATGGAAAGTTGCAGCAGCTCCATAAATGATTTAGATGATGAAGAAGTTGAGGTAAATCTAGAGGCTGAGCTAGAATGTGCTCTAGAATAATTAGAAAAATCAAGGAAGAAAAACAAGAAATTGAAAACCTACATCAATGCCTATGAGAAGCACATCATTCTCCTTGAAAATAAATTGAGCAAGCAAGAACAAGAGGATTCTCAAAAATGCACAGAATCAAATAAAGCACTTGAACTCTCGTAAACTCAAAGAAGAAGAGATTCACAAGTTGAAAAGCATGGTAAAGGATCAAGAAGATAAAATCAGACATCATGAAGCAAAGGTGATCAAATTGGAGAAATAACATGAAGAAAAGATTGAGGAACTTGAGGAACAAGTCAATCTGATCTCTAAAGCTCTCAAGGAAAAAAATTAAATAATATGACAAACTCATCTCAGCCATGAAGACATTTGAAAAAGATTTAGACTAGGAAAAGCAAGCAAATGTGAAGACATAAAGGAAACAAGTACAGACTAGTGGATTAGAGCATGAGGAATGTAAAGCATCAATTCATGCCAAGAGCAAGGAATGTGAAATATTGAATGCTGATCTAAAAACACTCGAGAAAATAAATGGAGAAAGTAAAGCAAGAGGATTGAAAGATAATTCAAGAAAAGTTTGTTGTCAAAAATATCAAGAAATAAAGAGCATGAGAAGGCTAGTTCCAACATGGAATCAAACAAGAATCATATCAAGGTGACTAACACTAGATGATCCAAGTCAATCAGACAACCTAACGCATCTAGGTATGAAAGAAAATTTAATGGATATTGTTATTCATGTTATGGTCTTGGTCATAAATCTACGGAATGTAAAAGACACAAGGAAGGCAAAGATATATGTTTGAGAAGAATAGGATGTGTTTTAATTGTCAAGAAAGAGGACACATTGCTAGGTATTGCTTAGAAAAATATTTAAGATAGTTTAGCAATGATTATTCAAGTTCAAGGATAAATCATGTAAAATGTTATCTTTGTCATAAAATTGGGCATTATTCAAAGCATTGTTGTTAGAAGGAATAACCTAAGCATCACAATAGGATCCATACTCTCAAGTGGTAAGAAAATAAGGCTTCTACCATAAAAATGATTCCTAAGAATCAGAAAAAACCCGCCAAGACTCAAACAAATCCTAAAGAGAAGAAGATGAGATGGGTATACAGTGGTCAAGAAAGCAAAACTAGAAGTCAAAGAAGAAAATGAAAATAAATTTTCATGGTTAGATGAAGTAGAAAATCAGAAATCTAGCACAGATCAGGTAACAATGAATGATGACAAAGGCAAGAAGAAGGAAAACATGTCAAAAACAAGCAACGAAGAATTTCTTCCTCAAGCGGTGATAGAGGAAATGCAGTATATGTGTCTCACTGGCATACAAGTTGAAAAAGAGAGGTCAAGTGATATGACAGTCACACCAAGAGATGCAGTCAAGAAGAGTGATAAAAGAACAAATACTAGGAAAGATAGAACTAAGTCATCATGTTGTTTTGATGACTTCATGTTGTTCTAATGGCACCTAAGAAGAACATGATATACCTTCTCTAAGCTTCTAGAAGGTATACCAAATCTAAAGGAAGCATAGTTCAGAATTCATCATAATGAATTTGAACAAGAAAGTAAAGAATGTTGGTCGGTGCCTGTAGTAGTTGTGTAATGTCTCAAGCAATATGTCAAGGTATGTCATATGTGATTTGCTCCATGATGTATAGTGTTGTATGTATAGAAGTCCTTGTGTATCCACATGAGCCAACATAGGAAGAGAAATTTGTCAATTGTATCCCAATCATGTATTTGTCTCCTTAACCTTGTCATTGGTATAGTCAAGTGAGAAGTGATTGCATGAGAAAAATATTGAATCAATGAACAAGATGGTTGTATGATGACATGTAAATCAAAATTGTTCTGGTAGTCATAGATTGGCTAGTTATTATCTGTAGCATGTAGTCAAAATTGGAAATATGTCAAATGTCCAAGTCTGTTGTCATAATTCCTAAATGAAGAATGTGTAAAGTACACATGTGTATCCTTGGTATAACTGCATGTTCTAAAATTGGCTCTATCACACAACCTATTGATCTAAATAAGGTAATGCAAGATCCTAATAATATGTGAGTTGAGAAAAAGTGACAGAATGTGCGTGATGAACTAGATGGTGCAAAAATTGGTATCTCTAAAATGAATTGGTCTAGAAAATTATTCAAACTTGGAAGTCCTTGCATAGATCATGCTCAAATTTGTTTTTTTAGTAAATACAAGTGAGTTAATGACTATCCATGGATGAGATTGGAGAAATTGGATAGGTTACAAGACTAAGCAGATTAATGCACACCATAAGTGGAAATAGGACACTAAGTAATGGATAAGTGTCGGGAGGAAGAGATCAAGAAATTAGAAGAGGGAATTATTACTATGAGAATAGTGTCTAAGAAAGAAATATGCAATAGACAAGATGAAATATAGCCTCAGTAAGAGCATATGGATAATGAGATCCTAGTGTCAGTTCAAGGAAATTAAAGTAAAGCACAGCTCTCTACATTATCCAAGGGGGGGCTACTAGTGATCAAGAAGATCCATTTTTCTACAAATGGGAGTCATAAAAGATGAAACATAGTCCTAAAGGGAGCATACTCATGATTTAGCAACTCCAAATTAGTTCCAAATGCAAGGGGGACTATTTTACTAGCTTATTACCACAAGTGGTATCATCATCTCAGAAGGAGCATTATCGTGGACATAAAAAATTATATAGATCATAAGCATAAACCTAGGGGGAGCTTCTTGAGGTAAGGACATGTTGCATCTAGCTTACCATTACATAGTTGGTCATTTTTCATTGTTTTCAAAGGGGGAGATAAACTGAAATCAAATTCTAACTATTCATATGTCAAAGGGGAAGAACAGAAACCATAATTGTCAGTATTTTTTCCATCAATAGTTATAGGTTTCTAGGTGTGTTGCCATCAATGAAAAAGGGGCATATTATTGGACCTTTGTTATGTGTCATATGTGTTTTTGTTGATGTCAAATTGAATTGATGGAAAAAGGAGTGAATTGGTAAAGTGAGCATGTGCGAGAAGATGAAGATTGATTAGTAGTGTCAAGATCACAAAAGGATCAAAATGAATATGGATAAGTGCTACGAGACTTGGTCAATATTTTTACATGTCATGGACATGAGGAGATATCCGTAAAGTCTAGAGATATCTATTAAAGTCTCAGTAGAAATCCAAAGAATGTTATAAGAAGCCATAGAAGGTAAGTGGTGGCCACGCATAATAGGATGAAGTCACGAAGCTACATGGAGTTAAATCTCGAGTCGCGAGTAAGATACCCGAAGCCACGAATGTAAAGTAATAACCACATAGGTAAAGGCAAGCCATGAGAATGAGGACTTAACCACAAAACTCAAAGAAGAATTGATGAATATTTGAAGAAGTTTTTGATGAATTACAAAAGGATGTAGAACTCTAAAAGAAGCCACAAAAGTTATGTGAAGGTCGTGGGTAAAGGAATGATGTCGCCAAAATACAAGGAGTCAAAGTACAAGCTCTAAGCATAAAAATTCAAGCCATGGAATATTAGCAAGTTCCATGTGAAAAGGAATGTAGCCATTGAAGAAAAAGGATCCAAATGACAAGTCGCATGAGAGAGTTAAAAACCGTGGATGTGAGGGAAGAGTTGTGAACATGAAGATAGAGCAAAAAAACAAGGACGACATAAAGGATAAGCCACGAAAGCAAAGATAGAAAAAGAGAATCCACCGAGTAAAGGAAGTCGGGAGTTGAGCCACGAGGAATCCATGCATAAAGAGAAAGGCCATAAAGAACCAAGAAAAGTGGCTAAGGAATAAATCCAAGAAAACAACAAATCCATGAGATAAAAAGATAGAGTCACAGACATGGAGAAAATTCACGGAAAGCCACGAGACATTGAAGGAGCCGTGAGAAGCATAAAATAGCCACCGATAACTAAAAAGCCACAAAATGAAGAAATGTTGTCATAAAGAAATAAGTGCCGCAAACCAAAGGGAGACACCATAAAACAAAAGAAATTTTAAATAAGCTAAGGAAGTCATGGATTGAGAAAATATGAACTAGAGATGAATCAAGGACAACCAGATAGAGTTTAAATTGGAAGAAGTAAGAGTTTTCATGTGATAACGACTCGATTGTCTGAAGATTATGGTTGCATATGCAACTATAACTCCACATCAAGCATTTTAAACTTACTTGTTCGAGCTCCCAACATTTAATGTTCTTTGACTTGTTTAAGTCCAGTTATATTTTCAATACAATCTCGTGATTCCAAGGAGAAGTAAAATATTGAAGAAGAAAGGAGTTTTTCTATTCTAGATCACAAGGAAATCCTTAAAATACAAGAAATCTATTTTTAGGAGTCAACTCATAAATAATTTCTCATAGATGCATATAAAAAGAAGAAATCAAGTTGAACATAGTAAGGTAAAATTATAGAATACGTTGCATTCATTTAATACAACAAATTCTCGAGTAACAACGGAGGAGAGATTACATGACATGTAAAAGGAGGTTTGAATGGGTTAATTGTCTATATAGAGGAAATTTGATGCCATTGCAAAGGTTTTCTCAAGGATGAAATAAGAAAATATAGTTGAAGGAGAGATAGAAAGAAGGGCTACTTGATAGATAAAATGATGCATTCGAGTTGAAGAAGTAACTAGAGAGAAAGGTAGAAGGATCAATGAAAGATGAGAGTAGAGTCTAAAAGTTTGATCAAATGCATTACAAATTGATAGATGCAACAAGAGAACTTTCATGAGCTGAAGAGATGAAGAAATGAACATCTAAAAAAGAGAGATAAGTGTATTCGAGCCAAAGAAGGAAGAGATAGCCTCGTGACAAGGATTTTCTAAAGAGAAGAGCAAGGATAAAGCGAGGACAGAGTCATTACGAGAGAGGAAGAAAGAAGACACAACAGAATAATAAAGATCTAACACAAATAGAAAGAAAAGAGTTGTGCACAAAAGAAGACGAAATATCGGATGAAGAACGATGTGCAGAGAAAAGTAAAAGTTAGATAAGTTGAATGAGAAGAGAGACTAGAAAGAGGTAAAGAAAACATTACATATATAACTGTGAAGAGTGATTGTAAATGATTGAAAAAGCAAGGTGATCATAATCTGTTGTATGTGCAACATGAAATCTATATGATCAAAATATATTTAAAACAAGTCTAAGTTTTAGCTTAGCATTTGAAGGGTTACAACCTCCTTGTAGGTTGGTGTCTGTAGAAGATTAGTTGTAGCTGATTAAATTAGTGGTTGGTACTCCTTGTGAGGTTGGTGTCTTGCTAAACAAATCTCTTGTGATGTGTTATTATTTCACCTCAAAGTATGTGATAAAAATAGATAAGGTAATAGTCAAGGAGGAATACATGTTATTATGTAGACAATATGCACATGTTATAGAAGTTGGTCGAATGAATGCGAGAGCTTCCCTTTGGCTAGGAGGAACAACATATATAAGAAATAAATCAAGACCTCCAAATGATATTAAATAGCAAATGATAGTGGATTGCCTAATGATTTCTATTTCAGAGAAGAGTGATACTTCCTGAGAAGGGTCAATCCACTTGTTTTATCAAATCAATGAAAGAAATTACGAGAAATAAAGGTCCTATTGCTAACAATTTCATTTAGGTATCTCAAAACATTAAAAACACTATATTAAGCAAAATATTGAA
Organism: Taxus wallichiana var. yunnanensis; assembly: GCA_018340775.1. Taxonomy (NCBI): domain Eukaryota; kingdom Viridiplantae; phylum Streptophyta; class Pinopsida; order Cupressales; family Taxaceae; genus Taxus; species Taxus wallichiana. The sequence continues at coordinate 126,336,924 of CM031235.1, forward strand.
ATCTAAACTAATCTAGCAGCATCGGGAAAGGTATGTTTCTGGTTGGGGAAGGTCACAAAGGTGTTAAGTAAGGTCACGAGAGGTATTTGATGAGGTTTGGGAAAATTTTACGTGATATTGGAGGTAGTTTGGTAAATATTAACAAGATACAAAATGACCAATGTTGATCCTGGGAGACCAATTCCGGTAAGGAGGGGAGAACGATGGTTAAGGTGATCGACGCGTGAGGGGAAATTTAGTGGTAATTGAATAAAAGTAATTTTGGACTTCTCTATGACTACGAGAAAACAAAGGGAGAATGTTTGGGTTCGTAATAATACCAAGGAGACTCAAGAATTCCTAGGGGTCGGTATAGAGATCCCGAAGGCCATGGGTGGTTGGGTTCATATAAATGCCAAAAGCCTCGGGAATTCCTAGATGGTAGGTACGGAGAGCCGAAGGCCGTGGGTGGTTGGATGGGTAAATTCGTAAGAAGGTGGGGATAGAAAAATATAGGAAGAAATAAGATGTAATAGGAAAAAATCATGAACCTATGCTTTAAGCAAGTACGAGAATGATGAAAATCATGTGTACTTACTTGCATTTATAGGTCCTGGTAGGTGAAAGAAGGAAGTAGTTGATCCAGAAGAACTTTACGGTCATTGTCTGATAATACTCCCGGACTATTCCCGTGAACATTATAATGCAGAGGGATGAGCATCGATGCTTGCTTGGGCTTGTGGCTGAGTATATCTTAGCGTCTAGATGTTGATAATTCTATGATTCATGCTTGAATGTAATAAAACTCTCCAAACTGCAAAATTACCAACCCATGTAAAAGGTTGCAAAGTTGTATATAAAGGAATAACCGGCGTCGGTTAAGGCGAGAAATCCTAGGTTTACCAAAAATATGTAGATCTTCCCAGATTTTGTGTTCTTTCTCATTGATTCCACTTATGAAATTAGAGTTCATGTGAGATAAGGTAGGAAGAACTAAAAAAAATTCCAGTTAGGTTTAGGAAGAAGTCTTAGTTAGTTAGGTCAAGTTAGTGACTTAGCACTAGGAGTTATAACTCATTGATCACTCATTGTTGAGGGTGATGACTCGGTACTGAGAGTGGTGACTCATTCACATGAATTAAATTCCCCTAGAATGGGTCCAAGGTGATGTGGAGGTTTGAGGGTGAAATCTATTTAATTAAAATAATTAAATTAATTAATAATGTGAAGGTGAATAATTAATAATGATTAATAATGAGGCGATGGTGTGCTTAATTAATTGAAAGGGACCAAGGGGAATGTGACCCAAATTTGGTTTCAACATTTTCCCCCTTTTATTGAGTATTTTATATTGGTAAGAGACGTTAACAAAAACTAGAATTTAGTGTCCTGTATGAGCGGGAGTTAGGGTGCCCCAAGTAAGGCTAAAGTTGATCCCCCTCGAACCACTATTTGATGAGGTAGGAAACATATTCAGGAGTGGTTTGATAAATAGTTGATTGAGGAAAGTGAACGTCGGTAGGTAAGGGTATGGTTATTTTGGGTAATGGGTAATGGAAATCAAACACATGCACATGTATAGATTGTGATACTGATGTACCAGGTGGAAGAGTTTGCAAACTATACATCGTCCAAGGTTGATAGATTTATCCAAACAAGGTTGAAGTGATTCAGGTATCAAAGGTATAGGATATGGTCATGAAGCACAATGATTTCAGGTGTAGGAATGGGTAATAGGTTTTGTTCCATGACACCAAAGGTATGGTTGGGATAAACATCATGACATTAGGAAAGGTAAGGTAATTAGGCTAAACAACATGGGTAACAACATTGCAAGGTATAACGAGTACACAAATTCAAAGTATCACTAAGGTGATTTAGGTCGTCTAGGCAATGTGAAGTCTAGTTGTCTAGGCATGGTCGAGTTAGGTTGTATAGGAGTGGTGGAGGTAGGTCGTCTAGGCATGGTGGAGTCAGTCATCTAGGCATGGTGGATTTAGGTTGTCTAGGCATGGTAGAGTCGGGTTTTCTAGGCATGGTGGAGTCATGTCGTATAGGAATGGTAGAGTTAGGTTTTCTAGGCATGGTTAAGTCGGGTATATGAATGGTGGAGTATGGTTTTGTGTTTGTTTTATTTTCCAAGTTATTTATATTATGAAAAATAAATGATGATGTATATGTATGTTGTGGTTTAATCTTCTAAACATTTTATTATTATGGAAAATTTTTAACTAAATTAGGTATCATATGGATACGGTAGTGAAATGGTATATGTGATGAAACAATGAATGTTTGTTGTCATATATGAATTTACAAGTTTTGGGTGTGAATGGTGTTAGAGTAGGTATTTACCTTAGCTCACGTTCACCTAGGTACATCATTTACCTTTATTGTATTTATCCTCACCCACTTATGTGTGTGGATATTTCTTTTTATTTATTTAGATATTAGAAGATATTATCTAGTTGTTAGGTATAGTTCTTTCCTTAATCTATGGTATTGACTAGTTCTTTCCTTGATCTATGGTATTGACTAGATCCTTGATGTCTAGTTCTCTCATAAATCTATGGACTTAACTAGTTCTTTAATGACTAGTTATTTCCATGATTTATGGCTTGATCTACAACCTTGACTAGTTCTTAGATTGTTATTCCTTTCCTATATAAGCAAGGCCCATTCTCATTGTATTTCATTGAGTTCCATAATAATATATGATATTGCTGCTCATTTTTGCAAATGTTTTATGTAAAGTTATTATGGTGAATTGCTTTCATCTTATTGATCATGGTGTTTGATTAACATCTATGTTCTTGGCTTGGTACGATCTAGTTATCATTCCTTTTAAATGGAAACTAACTAAGGTATAATGTGAACATAAAAGAAAAAGGAGAATAATGATTAGATGTAAGAGGTGTATAAGGAGAGGGGATAGAAAAAGGTAGAAATATGAGGAAAATATAAAAATATAGAAGATAGTTGAGCTAACCTCCAAGGTCCCTATGCCCTTGGAGTCTTTGCCGCCTACGTAGCCCCGGTGAAAAGGGGCCTCGGACCAATGTAGTTCTCCCATAAGCTAGGGATGAATATAATGAGGTAGATGGATGGGTCGTATGTTTTAAGTGTGGTTCATTTGAGGTCACATGGGTAGGATTAATTCAATATTGAATACAAATGGTTGAGTATAGGTCATTTAAGCATGATTGAGTCTAAGGTTTGATAGGCATGGTTGAGTGTAGGTCATAGGTATGATGGATTTTAGGTCATTTAGGCATGGTTGAGTGTAGGTTGGATAGGCATGGTTGAGTGTAGGTCATAGGTATGATGGATTTTAGGTCATTTAGGCATGGTTGAATTTAGGTCATATGCATGGTTGAGTTGTGGTGAAATAGGTATGATGTAGGTGTCGAAGGTCTAGTCCTATGTAACAAAATCAATAGATAAGAAGAGAGGTGAACCGTAAAAGATGTGGAATGCCACCAAATTGGTAAGGACCATTACGAGTTGATTATACAAAAATATGGACTTATAAATGTAAGACCCTAAAGGCATTGCATGCCTAAACCTTGTAAGGGTGAAGGGAGTTACATGATCACAAAATTTCATATTTTGGCACATCCCTTGAGGAGGTAGGATATTCGTAAAATAAGGTGGGGTGAATTGGTTTGAATTAACATAACCTTGTTGTGAGAAAAAATGTCTCTTCCGTAAGATACCCAAAACCGGAATAGATAAGTCCATGACAAAAAAAATTGTATGGTTTCTTTTTGTTTTTGCTTTTGATTTTTTTAGTGATTGATGCGAGAAAGTCTATGTGGGATAAATATAATGAATCTTTGAGGTCTTCGTGAAGCTGATCAATGTGGAAAGATTCATAAAATATTTGTATCTTTATTTATTTAGAAAAATAGTCTTCTTTTTGATAGACTATGTGTGATAAGTCTAATTGTATAGTTCTCCTTCAAAGGAATGGTCTTTTTATAGTATTTGGATAGAGGTATAGATTTAATTTTGAGGGAATCATCTATTTGCAATAATTTTGACTCAAGGATTTGAATCCCATTTTACTTTTGAAATTATTTGGACTTTTAGGTCATGGACTAGACTATAGAGGAGTATATGCTTCTTTTATGAAGGAAAAACCATAACACATAAAGGTTAGCTATGCAAGAGAGGTTTTAAGTGATGAATGACCATGGGATTCCATCCTTAAAAATAATGAAAAGTATCCATGAGAATCATGCCATGAGTAGAGTCATGGTACTCATGTTTAAGATAAGGTTGAAAGGTGACAGTAATCACACAATTCTTGTTTAGTCATTGGTCCTTAAAACGGGTGAGATGAAAGGAGTGGGTACTCAAGGGACGAGTTTGTAATAGACAAAAGGTGATATAACACTCGATTCAACAATAAAATAGTTGAAGATACAAAGTATTGAGGGGATCAGGTTTGAGTTGTCCTTCAAGAGAAGAAAACGATAAGCACCTGATCCATAGGCATGAGTGACAATATAGGGTCCAAGCCATTTAGGAGAAAAAATTTCCCTTTTACTTTTCTCTGCTTTTGTTACATGTTGATTTTATTTTAGGACGAGGTAACCAACTTTGAAGGTTCATTCTTTGAATTTTTTTCATAGGCACGTTTGATACGTTTTTGGTAGATTTGAAGGTGATCAAGAGTGGTGAGATGAAACTCATCTAGTAATTCAAGTTGTACCAAACGGTCTTGGTGAAAATCATCATTGGTGATCATATCTTTAAGTGAGATACAAAGAGATGGAATTTGGACTTCAAGAGGTAAAACAACCTCGTACCATAAACCAAAGAAAAGGGTGTGGCAGCGGTCGAGGTACGAATACTAGTGTGGTACACCCATAAGGCAAAAGGGGTGTTTGTATGCCAATCCTTTCTAGTATCATCGACCACTTTCTAAAGAATTTTATTGAGGGGTTTATCAGTTGGTTTGGCATGGTCATTAGCTTGGGGGTAGTAAGGTGAAGATAAACTAAGTTGGATGCCAAAGGTGTCACAAAGTTTCTGTAGGGTTTTGTTTTTGAATTGTTTACCATTGTCAGTGATGAGTTGGTGAGAAATACCAAAGTGACAAATAATGTGATGGTTAATGAATTCACATATTTTCTCAACCTTGGTAGAAATAAAAGGTACAGATTCCACCAATTTAGTGTAATATTAAGTAGCGGTAATAATACATTGATGACGTTGAGAGGAATGAGGTGTAATCTTATCAACGATATCCAAGCCCCATTGAGAGAAATTTCAAAGGTCTTGTGCAACACTGTAAGGCGTGACTAGGGTATGGTGAAGGTTAGCGTGTTGTTAACACTTCACACAATACTTGACATAGTCAAAAAATCACACTTCAAGGTTGGCAAGTAATATCCTAGGTGAAGGATGCGCTCAACGATGACTAAACCACTAAAGTGACCTCTAAAAATTCCATTGTGAACTTCTTTGATAATATATAGTATTTCAGAGCTAGTTAGGAAACATAAGAGGATGCCATCGAATCCATGTTTATAGAGTAGACCACCCATGACAACATAGTGAGAGACGCCTTTGAGGAAGGCTTGTTTCCCATTGTGGGCATGATACGGAGGGAGAATTGAAAGGGAAATGTAGTCAGCAAATTACTTATACTAAATATATCATGGGTTGATTTCTATTTTTGCGATAAAATTAACTTTTAGGAATAGGTAAGATGGTGATTGTAATATTTTTATGGTGAAAAAGATATTTGAGTTTGAGGGTGAAGCGGGTATTTGAGAAACAACACAGGCCATGGAATCTACAAATTTGTTTGTGGAACATGGGGTGGTGCAAAGTTCATAATGGTCAAAGGTAGTCAAGAGAATGTCAACATGATGTTTATACTTTTGAAGTATCTCATTACGAAACTGGTATAGTCCATTAACTTGGTTGACCACTAGTTGGGAATCACCAAAAATATTAATGGATTTAACGTTTAAGGCTATGGTGGTCTTAAGACCCAATACAAGTGCTTCATATTCTAAAATATTGTTGGTGCAATCAAAGTCTAGTTTGAAAGACAAGGGCATAGGCTCGCCATCCAGAGGAATGAGGATGACTCCTGCACCACCCCCACGCTTGACATTTAGAACCATCAAATAATAGGGTCATTTGATAAACTGTATCATCAAGGGAAAGGGTAGTAATGGATTCATCTGGAAAATCAAATTTGGAAGATTGGTTTTAAAGAGGTGCATCTACTAGTTGGTCCACAATATTTTGTCCTTTGACAAATTTTTGGTGTATAAATTCAAGGTTGAGATATACAAGGATCATAAGACAACATGTAGCACGTTAATGTTGGTAGGGTTTAGCATACATGTAATATAAGGGATCGATGTTGGTGACAACCAAGGTTTTATGGTTAAGTAGGTAATGGTGAAGTTTGGTATGACAAAGATGAGAGCTAGGTAGAGATTTTCAGCATGAGTGTATCTAGTCTCATATTCTAAAGGGGTGTGACTTATATAATAAACCACTTGCTCTCTATGTTAGTCGTCATGATGAGCAAGCATGACCCCCAATGAATGGTCTATGGCAGAAATATAGAGGTAAAATGGAGTGTGATCTTTAGGATGGATGAGCACATGGGGTTTAAGGAGGTATCCTTTTAATGTTTCAAAATCCTTATGGTAGTCACCATCCCATTTGAAGGAAACATCTTTTTAAGGAGGTGATGAAAAGGCTAACAACGGTCAGAGAGTTGGGAAATAAAACGGAAAATAGATCGCAACTTGCCTTACAAACTTTGAAGTTGATGTAGGGTAGTAGATGGAGGCATCTCAAGAATGGCCTTGATTTTGGCAGGGTCAACCTCAATGCCATGCAAAAATATGATGAAACCGAGGAGCTTACCCAAGAGAATAGTGAAGACGTACTTCTTTGGTTGAAGATGAACACAATATTTAAGGAGACAATCAAAGATGACCTTAAGGACCATGAGATGGTCCGCCTGACATTTAGATTTAGCCAGGAGGTCATCCACGTAATCTTCCAATATTTTATGCTTAATGTCATGGAATATATAGGTCATAGCCCATTGGTAGGTAGCACTATCATTCTTAAGGCCAAAAGGCATAATGCAATAACAGAAGGTCCCCCAAAGGGTGATAAAGGAATTTTTGTGTTGATATTTTGGTGCAAGTAAGATTTGGTTATTGTCATCCAAAATTCACCCCTCAAGGTAATTTTGATAACATACATCAAATTATTCAGTCCCGAGAAAGTAGATTGATTCAAGGCAAAAATCATGTTTTTGGGGTCCCTCGGCTTCTCTCTAACTCTCCCATCCAAGAAGAAATCCCAACGAGTTAGAAAAATGAAAAAATGCAAAAAATAAGGTTGCAGGACTATTTTAAAGCATTTCAGGTCTGAAGGGTTCGGGTCGTACCAGTTCGGGTCATACCGAGGTTCATCGTACCAAGTTTGGGGCCGAAATACAAAGAAAATTGGCTAAGTCGGACATTTTTGTCCCAGGCGGTCCGCGGGACAGTTGGGACGTCGAGACGCGCGGGACGCAAAAAGCCGAAACGGCCAAGCAAGAAAAAAATCGTCAAGTCTTTTATTTCGCGCGGTTTGGAACAGCGGGGAAAAAAGTATGCGTGGGACACAAATCAGCTGATTTGCCACAAGACGGTCCATTTCAGCGATTCGGAGACTTTTGTCCCGGCGGTCCTCGGGATAGTTGGGACAAAAGTACGCGTGGAATGTGAAAAGGAGAAAAAGCCGCATGGCGGGAACAAGGAAGCTCGAATCGGCCGATGCGGGAGAATGTGTCCCAGGCAGTCCGCAGGACAGCCTAGACAAAAGTACGCGTGGGACATGAAAAGCTGAAACGGCCAAATGCAAAGAAGAAAAGTCGCGTTTGACCTATGAAACTTCAAACGGCCATATCTTTGACTCCGAGCTCCGATTTTCACAAATTGGACTTTCTGGAATGAGCACGACGTCCTCTACGCCACAAAAATTGGATTTATTATTTTTAATGAGGGTAGATATATTTAATAAAAATAAACATATTCGGCTCCAATCAGTTAATGCTCATTCCTCAAAATGAGAAAACACCGAGACCCAAAATAGCTGCCCGCACTCAGAAGGCCATAAATTTTGTATTTCTCAATGAAATCACACAAAATTGGTACCGTTGGAATCATGGCTCCAATCCCGACACACGAAATCAAGAAATTCTAGATTTGATGAGAGATTGATCGATATTTTTAGAAAACGTGGATGGGTTCATAACAGTGTTTTATTTGGTGGTTGGGAGTGCAATTAAGAGGCATGGTCATCATTCTTTCTCTCGCTTCTGAAAGACGGGACAGTATGGGGAGCCTTTTCAAGTAATATATAATCATTTCACTCCATTTAATGCCTCTTACAAGTGGTTGAAGGACAGATTTCAGGATTTCCATTTTCCCCTCTCTTTCTCTTCTCATTTTTTTAATAAATTGGAGTGTTGGGCTCATTGTAAAGTAAGTAGTTTTGTAGCAAAGCTCGCCAAAATTGCTTTGTGAAGATAATGTGTTGCGAGCCCTTGTTGTGGACTCCTTGCATGGTGATCCGGCCCTTTTCTTATGTAATCGATTGAAGTGTGTGTATCAGAAGCAATAAAATATAAGTTTGTGGATGCATCTTCCCCTGCTTTGTGTTTTCTTGCATTCTTCTTGCCCCTTCAACCTTGATTACAAGAATATTGTGTCTACTTTATGTTCATGCATGGATCCATTATCATTGTGTATGTTCAAAATATTGTTGTAAAATGCATTTTGCTAGATTATGGAGAACCGTCATCACCTCTTCTAGTGTGCACTTTGCTTACGTATTTCATGCATTTGAAGACTACTCTCACACTCTCCTTTTCTAGTGTATCACCGCTTTAGTGTAGGATTTCATTTTATGCACTCTCTCTCCTTGGTTCCTTGGAAAGCTAGGTTAGAACAGTTAGCTTACCCTGTATTAGAGTAGATTGTGGCAGGTAGTTTAGGAGCAAGGACTAGCTTTCTCTGGAGTTCTATCTCAAGTAGCAAGTCCACAACTTGGAGATAGTACCCATGTTATCCAATCACACCGCAAGTTCAAGTATATGTGCTTGTATCAAGTAAAGGGTGCTTTGTGATTCGGTGATATGATTATACCCCAAAAAACCATCCATGAGTGAAAGCATTTCCTAACTAGTGGTGAGATCAACAAGTTAGTCAATTCTTGGTAAAGGAAATCATCTTTAGGGCAAGCTAGGTTGAGGTTGCGGAAATATGTGCATATGCAGAGTCCCCATGTTTTTTTGTAACAAGAATGATGTTGAAAATCCATTGGGGATAATCAATAGGTAAAATAAAAGAAACAAAAAGGAGGCATTGGAGTTCTTATTTTACAATAAGGGTAATGCGTGGATGCATTTTTGCAGTTTCTATTTTATGGGTTTGGTGTTAGGAATAGTTATGATATTGTGAACCACAATATCGGGTCAATATCGAGAATATCGGCATAAGACCAAGAAAAATCATTTCTATAGTCTCATAGGAAGGACGTAAAAGCTTCCTTCTTAGCGGAATCTAAAGATTGACCTATCTTTAGAATGTAAGGGTCCTCCTGAGTATGAATGTTAATCTCTATGGTCAATTCGTTCAACATGGTTTACGTCTCGAGAAGGTAAAGATCGGTCAATTTAACAATCCCTTGCACCTAAATAAGTGAGAATGGAATCATCATCTTGACATTAAACGATGTTTATTAAAGGAATATCAGCGCCAATCAGGTCAGGATAGAGGAAGGGAATAGAAACAAGAGCCTCACCATCATGTTGATAGGTCAGAGGTCCCAAGGAAATGATGTTTATGAAAAAAAAGTTTAGGGAATGGATTTTGGATCCATAGACTTTGTAGGTGAAGTGGGTGGTGTAGGTAAATGAGGTGGAGATGGTGTCTCTTCTTCTACGAGGGTAACACGAGATTTCTTGGGAGAGGAATCTTCCAAAAATCCTAAACCACAGCAATCATTGTGTTTGCGGGTGGTGTAAGAAATAACGGTGTGACATCCTTTCTCATAGAGACAAAAACTAAAACCTTTCCATGCGCAACGATGGAGGAATGTGTGGGAAAAATGAAAATTAGTTAGGTACCAAAAATTGGATGAAAATGGATGAGTTTGGGTAAGTGGTTCAGGTGTATGTGAAGGAGCGTCAAGTCCCCCATATGTAAAATTAGTAAGAAGATGAGGTAGACCATTTTGAAAGGTCTCACCTACCCATGGATAGTAATGTGGATGTCGATGGAGGCTTCAATACTCTTGTGGACTAACGAAAGTGTTTACGTTATAGAGATGATACTCCCCTAAGGTGAGGCGTTGGAAAACTCCTACCAAAAGATCGGACATTTGAATTTGGGTGGTGGGAATAGAAGAATCTCTGAAGCATGGAAAGGAGAAACGTTCATTAGTAGTGCTAGAGAGGGGTTAGTTTATTGACCCAAGGTAGAAGTTGTAGCGATAGTAGGCATAGTGGTGGTAGTTTTGGGAGGTGTAGTGGTAGAAGTAGGGGATGAGGTAGTGGCTAAAGGAGCAGTGGTAGATGGGACAACGGTGTCAATGGTAGAGGCCTTAACTGGTATAAGGACATCATTAGGTTGGTAGAGCATGTTACATGTTTTAAACGGTGAAGGATCATGCGAAATGGTGTAGTTGTGTCCTTCATGTTCAAATTTTAGACATCGATGTAAGGAGGAAGGAACACAACCCAAGGCGTGAATGCAAGGTCAGTCAAAAAGAAAATTATATTGGAATTTCCCCTCCTATATGTAGACTAATTCTGGAATAGTACGAGGGCCCACATGGATGTGGAGAATGATAGTTTTAAGGTTGTAAGTTATGTCATCGTTAAGTGAACATAGCATAACTGGCTTATGGTGTTATGTTTGTGGAGCCTATTTTCATGTTAGAGTGTGGTACACCTTCTATGTGTTACACTCGGGTATTTTAACAGCGTAGATCTCGCTCGCCGGTGGCGGGGTCGGGGTTCGGGGTTGAAGCCCCCTCGATTGAAAAGGGGGTTCTAGGGCGAAGCCCCTGAAGTAAATTTTCATGGGTGGTTTATTAACCCATGGGTAATGGGTAACCGATTATGGGCTATTTTTGGGCCCATGGGTTTTCGGTACCCATTGTTTTGTAAAACCTCCTCTTGGCTACCCATAGGTTTATGGGGACGGTTTTGGTTTTTTTCCCATTGTTTTGATACCAACAGTTTTGTATCAAACTGCTTAAGCAATTTTCTATTTATATGGTCTTATGCATATGATAGATATACAAGCAAATGTATTGCGTAGATGTGTTTTGAATTCGGGTGTGAATTGCAGCAGAGTTTGTTGAGTATAGCTCCAAACGGATGCAGGTATTGTATTGAGAGAGTGGAGGCTTGTAATAAAATATGAGCAAGTGATTCTTGGTGGACGTAGCCCAAATTGGGTGAACCACGTTAAATCTTGTCTCTCTCGTGTTGTGTTATTTATTCCGCACTTTTATTTGAGATCCGTAATATTTTCGCATATTAGTTTCTATTGTTGCAGTCTGTAAGGGATTATTCCGCATATTTTATCTCTTATTTCCTAACATATGGTGCATATAATTGGAAGGGATGTGCATCTTTTGATATGCATGGGATGAAATGATGTTGATACTAGCACCCCCGTTGATCATAACACGGACATACATGTGTGTTCTCAATATACATGGAGATGAAAAAGGTTGATTGGATCATCCGATTAGAGGGGTACAATCTCATCATCCAGAAACTAAGAATGAACACTTGGTGAGTGACGGAGGGGGTAGATGGAAGTATTGAGGTGGAGAGATAGGCCACATGATGAGGGGTGACAAGGGAGGCAATAGGTGTAGGGTCATTAGGTAGAACCTCGATAGATTGTAGGATCTCAATGAGAGCTTGACGATGGGACTCAGAGGTTTGGACAAGGTCATATAGGGACATTTTCAAAGGTGATTTGTGAAGTTGTTTGAGCATGGTGTAATGAGCCATCCTGTCTAACATAGGTAATGTTGGTCCACGGATGGTGATTTTGGGTGCAGGGGCCAAAAAAATGTTAGGTAGTGGTGAGGTGGAGGGTTTATCTATCTTCTCTTTTCCTTTGTCCTTTTGTGCAAGTGTGGAAACCTGGATCATGTTAATCTGAGGAAGAGAGGGAGATGGAGAAGTTGTGCCAAGAAAGGTGTAACAACATAAGGGACACAAGAATGAAGGAAAATGTTCTTGTGAAAGAATCCAGGCACACTGGAATTTTGGTGGGGTCTTAGCTAGTTCACAAAGGCAGACCATTTTGATCTCAAATTGAGGAGGAGGGTAAAAGGGTTGTAAAGGTGGAGAGTGAGATTTTTGAATAGGTACGAAATGAGGTTGTGTAGAAATAGGTGAAGGTGTAATGGGGTCCTCATCTAAAAGTTTGTCATTGCCAATTTTTTCTTCAAGAGGACATAGGTGAAGTAGAACAATCTTAAGAGCTTTACAATTTTCTATGTCATGTCACGATATACGATGGTAGGCACAAATTTTATAATCATCAAACCCTTTTGGTTTAGGTTTTAATGGGTCATAAGGTCTAATCGGGAAATGTAATGATAGAGGTTTCAAAAGGTTAGCCAAGATGTTGGCATAAGATCCTTCCAACAAATCACAATACAAGACAATGGTGGTTTTTCATGGTGAGGTAGGTGGGGAGAAAATTTGTCTTCTCATTTGGTGGATGAGGTGTTTTTTTCATTTGTACCTTCTTGGGTAACAGCGTAGCTAGTGAGCTGATTATGGGAGGTAACGTAGGTTTCCCTCCCTTTTGAAAGGTAGGAGAGTATTGGATTTGGGTTAGGTCTACTTGGGTAAAGGCACGAGATGAAGAGTATAATGAATAAGGGAAGGAAGATGGTGGAAGGGGATGAGCTAACCAAGATGATAACAGAGGTGCGGTAAAGACGGTAGAGGGAGGGAAAATGGAGGGGATCAGTGTAGGTAATAATGGGGGCATTGGAAAGGGTGTTGTCATGGGAGGTGGAAAGGACCTAGGTGAAGGCAGGGGTCACGTAGATAGTTCATAGGAGATAGGTAGATGTGATGAGGTAGTGGGCTGATGTACTCTTATCCTTCTTTGCATAGGGGGTTTCATGACCAAGGTTTAAGGGTGAGGACCTAGAATAGATGGAAATGGCAAAGGTGAAAAAGGAGTAGTAGGTGATGCTAGTGTATCGGATTTGAGAGGTTGGGTTCTCCTCTTAGGTGGGGGAGTGGTTTTAGTGATGGCTTGGGAAGTGGTTGTGAGATCAATTTTAAAAGGAGGATGGAATAGACTTGGTGTCGGCATGACTCCTAAGGTACAAACAACTTTGGCTACATGCAAAGGAGTAAGTAGTTTAGGCACAGGTGGTTGTGGAAGTGATGGTAGAGGTGTAGGTGTGAGCAAAGGTGAGGTGGAAGATGTTTCCACAACTACCTTAGGTGTGACATATTTCATCTCTTCAAACACTTTGGGGTAAATGGTAGAAGTATTAATAGATGGCATCTGCATTCGAGTTGAAATAGGCATTCAGAGGCATCCCCAAAGCATGGAATAATCGACGTAGTTTAAGTGGTCCACTAAATGTGATAATTGTGTGGTAGTAGAAGGAGCCAATGTTTGTTTTGTTCTGACCCCTATAAATAAATCTGATTTCTGTGAAATAGGGAAGTGATTAGCTTTTGACTCTATGGGTAAAAGAGATGAGAGAAAATCAACCGAATCCTTGAAATCTGGTGGAGGATTATCTTCAACCGAAAGGGGTACTACCAATGGGTCTCCCACATGTTGGGGAGGAGGTAAGGTGGATGAGATAGGGTCTTCTTTTGATGAAGGAGAAGGCAAAACAGACTCTTCCATAGGTAGGAGAGTAAGTATTGCATATTTCTCATCAGGTAGGGAGGTGAATGGGAGAATTATATTGGTATGTATGGTAGACTCCTCCATGGGTAGAGGAGAAAATGAAGGGGAATCCTTAGTGGATGAAGGAGTTCGTGAAAAAATCCCCTCGATAGATGAAGTGGGAGGAAAATGTGCGGAAGGAGCTCGTAGGATGTCAAAAAAAAAAACATGAACCTCGCGGATATTACAGTCATTAGCCGTGGAATTACTAGTTTTCTTGAATGAGGGGGTGTGATTTGGGAACAACTTCGAGAAAATATGAAGGTTTTGGTTAGATGGTGCATTAGGATTTTTGAAGATGATATCCCCTTTATCTAACATTTTTTGGACAATGTTTTTGAAAGTGATACGATTCAAAATCCTTGTGACCTTGAAGCGCGATGGTAATTACAGTAATTGTTTTCATTGTACCATGCAAGAACAGGGTGAGAAGGGTCCAAACTAGTATGTGGTTTGATGGGAAGAAGGAAAATAGCTCCAACCTTTAAGATTTTTCTAAAAAGAAGAAAGTAGGGCACTCCTATAGGGGTATACTTTCATTTCTCCCTTCTAAACTGAAAAGGTTTGGATGGGGGAGAGGTTAGACAAAGGTTTTGATTGGTTGGATGGATGAGATGGGACATATTTCAAAATGACCACATTGGTAGACCCCTTGGTTTTAGAATAGGTATTTTGGGGTTTGGAAGAAGAAGAAGTATCATTTGATTTGAACGCAATGTTTTTGTTATGCAATTGTATCTTCTTTTCTTCAATGGCACAAATTTCTAGCTTTTGGGCCATAGTAAATGCCTCGTCAAAGGTGTAGAAGGTTTGGACCTGGAGAGTTGGTGATATATGTCTAGAAAAATCCTGGTAAATAATTCTATTAACTCTTTCTAAGGTAATTGGAATGTGAGTTGGTTAATCAAGTTGTGCCATCGAGTAAAAAAATCTACGATAGATTCATCTTCATACTAGCGTGTGGCATATAAGTCAATCATGGTGACTTTCTTGACAATATTGATAGAAAATTGGTCAAGAAAATCCTGAGCAACCTAGTTAAATGAGAGGATAGAATGTCTAGGTAAAGAACTATACCAATCCAAAGCAAGTCTCATCAACGAAATTGGAAATGTCCGCAGGAGCAATGCATCATCGTGAGCGATCGGGTATGAGACATGTTTAAAATGCTGCAAGTATTCTTGTGGATATTCTTTTTTATTGAATCATTTAAACTTTGGCATTTCCCAATGTGTAGGGTACAGGTGAATAGGAATGGATGGGTGAATGGGCTCATTGTAAATATCGTCATATGTTAGAGAGTTATGTGAACCTGAGACAGATGCTTCCAATGTCTGCATCTTGTCCATCATCATTTTGATTAGGTCATTGGTGGGTTGTGATGATGGGGCACCTCCTGAGGTATGAGGGGGTAAATAAGGTTGGTATAATGTAGATGGCATCCCAATGTGTGGTGGTGCCACATATGAAAATTGTGATGAAGGTATATGAGAGGGAATGGAGGTGGAGGGGAAGTACCCAGAGTAAGTAGTAGAGGAAATAGGTGGTTGTTGGTAATATGTATACATAGGTGGGGTGGATGTAAATACCCTAGTAGTGATTGGTGGAAGAGGCTGGGGGATAGAGAGAATGAGGTTTTGAAGGGATTGTGGGCTTAGACACAAAATTTGGTTGGGATTCAATAGGTACATGGGAAGTGGATGACATGGGAAAACCTGTACTAAGGGTGGTGGATGTAGGCATGGTGGATGCCGTAGGAGCAACAAATGTCGTAGGTGCGATAGACGTCATAGGTCTGCAGATATTGATGAGGTGGGGTCAAGTTGAGAAACAACAGGTGGTAAGGTGGAGGCATCCAGGGAAATATTGGTAGTGGCGAGAGGTAGAAGTGGGTGTAAGTGTAGGTGGGATGGATATGGGCATGCCGTAGATAAGTTGCCCAAATGTGTCTGGTGTCCCCATATTTCACCCTAAAATTTGAGACTACCCCATATTGAAAAAATTTCATACTTTTAAAATAATGAGTCGTTTTGTGTTTTTATTGCCAGAAAATGCCTGTATTGCATCAAGATACTCCCAGAGAATCATATGAGCCAATTTCGACAAATACCCAGATGCCGAAACTCGTTTTATCCTTTCACCAAGTTTTGTCTGCAGGAAATTTTTATATAATTATTTAAAGCCCCATTTGAAGTAAATTGTGCTCCAATTTAACCCTGTTGAAGTTTTGCATGTCAATATTCACATATACCTATAGGGTTTTCACCAAGAATCAATCTGGGATTTATGCGTGACTTGGCAATGTTTTATGTTTTTGTTATTTTTCTCTGTGAAATTCCCCTAGGTCAATTACTTTGTCGGTTTAGTCTATTTTCTTGCCTGGAGTATCTGGAGATCATCTACGGATGTCATGCTAGAAGGAATTTGCCACAGGAGGTCTAGTTCTCTCTAAAAGATGAAGTCATGCACAAAAAGGCCTCTTCTGGGCAAGTCACATTTTTGGGAAAGGAAGGTTTTAAGCTATAATGGGATTTTTGGTAGCAGCAGGCAGGTGGGAATTTTGTACCTGCTTGGTAGGGTAATTTTTCCCATGGGAGAAAAGTCACTTAAGTCATAATGGGAAAATTAGAGGCAGCAGGCAAGCGGGAATTTCTTACCTACCTTGCAGGGTGAAAATTCCCATTGTGAAATAAAAGAAAATCACTTAAGGCATTGATGGGAATTTCTTACCTACCTTGCAGGGTAAAAATCTCATTATGAAATTCAAACAACTTAAGTGGATCATGGGATTTTTGGAGCTGCGGTGCAGGGTGAATAATCCCATTAGAAATTGACTTTTAAAAATAGAAATCAGCCATGTCAAAAAGTGTGACCCCTTTTGGAATAGAAGGATAACTTTAATTGCATTTATTAATTGTTTTTATTCCTAATTTTGGTGGTGCCCAAGCATGAGGAAAAGTCAACGCAGGATGAGAGGATAAAGGAAATTGGAAATAGAATGCTAAAATTAAATAAATTTAATTTATTTAATGCAGCCCTCTATCATGCAAAAAAGTGCGACCCACCTAGAGGAGAAATAATACTTTTTAAAGTATTTATTGATGGAATTAATTCCTATTTTTGGCGCATGAGGTCAAAGCATAGTGTGAAGTCAAAGTAGACTGGAAGTAGAAAGCTAAAATTAAATAAATTTAATTTATTTAATGGCAGTCATGAGCATGCACAAAATAGGCACCCAAATTGAAGAGAAAAGCATGATTTTTAATTAATTAATTACCGGAAATAGGAAGGGAAATTATTAATTATAGAATGATCAAGGTTATATAAGCATGGGCTGCCATATTAATGGAGTTATTAATTCTTTAGCAAAGGAGTGCAGCCCAGGCAATTTTGGCACCCAAAGAAGGAGGAATTTTGCTCAGAAAAAGGTGTTTTCACTGTTGAAAAGCTTCAAAGTTTGGCACCTAGGTTTGAAGGAGCTTGATTTAAGTCTGATTAATTGTCTGCATAGTGGTACAGGTGCTCAAGTGAAGTTGACAATATTTATGCTTGCTTTGCATGCAAACAAAGCCTCAAATTTTAGGGCAACGAGCTTTATATATGCATATTTTTATGATTAAAATTAAGTATCCATGTTCCGGTTGCCTTCTTTGTCTAAAATAATTTTAGGTGCTTATATAATTGAAAGGGAGCTTAAATCAATATCCAATACATTGAATATATCTTCCAAATCTGAAGAAATTCCCATATCTGCACCAATTGTAAAGAATTCGGCATAATTAAAAGAAAAAGAGTTGCTCAGACAAAGATTGCTCTAGCCATGGCGAAGCATGATGAAAGAAAAGGATTAGCAGAATCATGCATAGCTTCTAGATCCATAATTGTAAATGCTTCATCCTCTTGTTTCTAATGTAGCTCGTGTAGAAGTCAGTGCATCGAGAATTCCTTCCAGAATCTTGTGCATGTGCTCCCAATCTTCCAGTTAAAGCCTTCATTGAATTTGCATTCACCCACAGTGCTTTCCAGAATTTTTAATTTATCATATGAAATTAAAAATAAAAAAGATGAGTTATTTACGGCAAACATTGTACTGATGCATGTACTAGAGAAGAACTACAAAATCTTCGAGGATAAGAAGGAAGACAAGTCAAAGACAATACCCACAAGCAAACAACAATCACTTACTTCCGAGATCCAGCCGCTTTCAAATCTAGCCACTTCCAAATCTATTGCTTCGAGATCCGTTTGGTGAGAATCAAGGGCAAAAGAATCAGCTGCATGCACAATATGAAAAAGGACAAGACTGCAGCTTTCCTCTTTCTTCTTCTTTCTCTTATTTCCTCCGACAAAGTAATTGAGCGATCAATTAAATTATAAAACTTAAGTGATTGGTTTAAAAGTCATTACTTGAAGAATTCAACTACTTGGAAATAGGTGGTAGACATGCAAAATAGAAGGTTCTATCTTTAGTTACAAATCATGCATGTCATGCAAAGAGAAATTCCATGAGGGAGATTGTCAACTACTTCCTTTCCGACTTCCACATGTGTCAGTTCACTAAAAACTTCTGACTTGTAATTGCCCCTCTACATTCTATAAGTAGAGGAAGAACCTATGGGTTAAAGAATCAGAATTTGTAAGCAGCATTCTTATGTTCTAGACTTTGTCTTTGAAACCCCGATAGCTATTTGAAACAAAGGAATAGAAAGGATCAGATTTCCAAATAACTTTGTGTCATGGTGCATTTTGTTTCTAACTTTTTGTCTCAGATCTACTGATAAAATTTTTGTTATTCTAGATCTAGATCGAAAGTTTCCTTTGCTTATAATTTTGTGTGTTAATAGCTATTGGTTATATCTATGTGTATGCAATCAACTCTATAATCTATTGATTGGTTGCACATCTTCCCTCTTTCTTTCCTATGTTTTTATTATTTCCTTCTTCATCAGATATTTCCTTTCTTTAACAGCTACTTACTTACTTTGCAAAACTATACAGCTATGGTTCATGATCTGCATGGTTAAATTAATACCCTCATATAGATACTAGCATATTTAATTGAAAAATCTTACATGGGAGCCTCACCGGTAAATGAGGAGATTTATCTCATGACTACCTAGGTTTTCAGCTATGCGAGAAAATCTAGCCAACATGTCTCAGTGGATGAATAGGCTAAGTAATACTATAAAGCTGCAGGGTTTTGATCAAGGATTTTTGCGAACTCCTCATCAACAGTGTTGATGGTAATAGGTTGACTAGGATCCATAGGTGATAGAATAGAGAAGGCGTGATGGGCTAGGTGGGAGTGGTTGAAGGCTAGCATGGAATACAAGATCGTTAGCTTGGCTATGAGTCAAAACCATGTGTTTTATGGTAGGCTTGGTAGTCTAAGCTTTGCAAATGACATAGCAACACATAAGGAATGGATAAAAATGGTTTGAAGGTGAAAATTGGTATTTTTAATTAAATAATTAAAACACATAGACAAAGTAGTTCGGGTAACCAATATCGATGACATGAGGTAATCAATGTGAGTTTCTATTGCAGAGTTAATGTGGAAAAATAAAAGGAATTGTAAACTTAACAATAAATGAGCGAAAATGAAATAGGTCTAAACTTTGATAGTGATTTCAAAGTCACGAGCTATGGTAAGGTAAGCGAGGAAATCCCTTAAGAAAGAGCATAAATGTGATGAATACTACTTTGGTTAAATTGACCAAAATAGCAAGAAACTAACAATAGTCAATAAACCGATGATGGTTCTGCTAGATCGATCTTTAGTCCTTTGTGAAATTTGTGAAAAAAAAAATAAATGAATTTTTTGATTTAGATCAAATGAAATACCAACCTAAAAATCGAGTATGGTAATGGTTGATCTAGCACACTCGAGAAAAATCCATAATGCACCAACTATGGCTATGGAGTGTAAAGGAAGAGAAGGATGAAGAAAATGAACTCGCACCTCAAAACACAACTCATGCAAAAGGTAAAAGACATGAAATTCTATTTGGTAGATTTTATGTTCCAGCTTATGCCATTTAAATCTTGACGTGTGAATAGGATAGAGTTTTGGTTTGAAAAAGGTACCCTCAAAGGCCAACAACTCGGGATAGTTTCATGTATGTTTTGGCGAGGGATGTCCTTTCTCTGAGATAATAACTAGACAGAGAAACCAGCTTGGATCCCATTGTCAATCCTCTAATCGTGTGATCGTTGAAAACTTCTTCCAGGAAAATATAATGTTTAAGAAATGTGTTAATTTTTTAAGTGATTTAGTATAGAGAATGTGCAAAGTGAACTATAATTTAATTCATCAACCATCAGCTGGGCATGAATTCCAACATATAGGTTGCCATCAATTTAATGTGAGCTACAATGTGACATACCAAAATGAAATGTAAATATTTTAATCCCAAATCCATAATTAAGTTAGATGTATCAAATAGAGAACAGGAAGAGGAATTATCTTTCACTAAATGCAATACAGTAGAAAGGAATACATGCCATTTTTAGAGAACAAAAATAATAGTTTCCTTTAGATAATAGAAATAAGGAGAATATTTTATGGGAGAAACTTTAATGTGAGTTTTTCTACAAAGAAATAAACAGTCAAAATGGACGCTATAAAATGAACAATGAAAAGGAAACCCAAAAATGGGTCCCCTCGGGTGTGCCAAAATGTTTCACCTTAAAGTATGCTATAAAAATAGATAAGGTAATGGTCAAGGAGGAATACTGTGATTACGTAGATGATATGTGTGTGTTGTAGAAGTTGATCGAATTTGAATGTGAGAGATTCCCTTTGGCTAGGAGGAACAACGTGTATAAGAAACAAAACAAGACCACCAGATGATATTAAATAGCAAATGAAAGTGGAGTGCCTAGTGATTTCTAGTTATGTGAAGAGTGATACTTCTCGGAGGGCTGTCTATCCACTATTTTATCAAATCAATGAAATAAATTATGAGAAATAAAGGTCCTATTGCTAACCCATTTATTTAGGTATCTCAAAACATTAACAACACACTAGATTAAGCAAAATATTGAAACCTTAACTAATCTAGCATTAGGAAAGGTATGTTTCTAGTTGGGGAAGATCACGAGAGGTGTTAGGTAAGGTCACACGAGGAATTTGGTGAGGTGCAGGAAAATTTTAGGTGATATTGGAGATAGTTTGGTAAAGATTAACAAGAGACATAGTGACCAATGTCGATCGGGGGGATGATCTTTGGTAAGGAGGAGACCGAGTGATGGTTAAGGTGACCAAGGCGTCGATAGGGGAAATTTAATGGTAATTAAATAAAAGTAGTTTTGGAATTCTCTGTGATTGCACGAGAGAGCGAAAGGAGAATGGTTGGTTTTGTAATAATACCACGGAGACTCGGGAATTCCTAGGGGCAGAGTCTACAAAGAGCTGAAGGTTTTGGGTGGTTGGGTTTGTATTAATGCCAAAAATCCTTAGGAATTCCTAGATGACAAATACATAGAGCCAAAAGGTGTGGGTGGTTGGATGGGTAAATAGATAAGAAGGTGGGGATAGAGAAATATAGGAAGAAATAAGATATAATAGGAAAAGATAATGAACCTACACTTTAAACAAGTGTTGAATGATGAAAATCATGTATACTTACTTGCATTTTCAAGTTTGGTAGGTGAAAGAAGGAAGTAGTTGATCCATGAAGAACTTTATGGTAAATGCCATGAGAAATACTCTCAAAATGTTCAAGTGGATATTCGATGCCTAGGATGAGCATCGAGATGTTTGTTTTGGCTTGTGGCTTAGTATATCACAGCCACGGATGTTTATAAGTCTTTGATTCATGCTTGAATGCAATAGAACTCTCTAAATTGAAAAATGACCAACCTATCGGGATGAGGGTGAAAAGGTATATTTACCAACTAAATTAAATGTTAGGTTAACATACATTAATAAGTGGAAATATAAATATGCACACCATAATAAAAGTAAATAGCAACATAAAACAAATTACAGTGACACCGTATATAACGTGGAAAACCCGTAAATGGGTAAAAAACCATGGAAGAATAATCCACTATAGAGAAACATTTTACAACCTAGTCTAATAACTCCTCCCTCACTTCTACTCCATGTATTTACCCGTAATCCATTGATTCACGTGATTTAATGAATATGACCTATAGTCATATTTAAATAACCCAAAGGGTTATGTCCATATTAAGTGACGGGGCACACCCGATTTAATAAATAGTTAGTTAATTAATAACTAACAAACCTAATCTAAAGTTTATATTTAAATAATAAGAATATAAACTATTCTATATTATTTATCTATAAACTAAACATTATGATGCGCTTAATATTATAGTTCTAACAAAACCTAGGTAAAAGGTTGCAAATTTTTATATAAAGGAACCGATGACGGTTAGGTGACCAACGTCGGTTGAGAAATAACTGGCGCCGATTAAGGTGGGAAAGCCTAGGTTTACCAAAAATAGGTAGATCTTCCCAAATTTTTTGTGCTTTCTCATTGAGTCTTCTTAGGGAAGTGGAGTTCACATGAGAGAAGGAAGGAAGAACTAGGAAAAGATCCCGATTAGGTTTAGGAATAAGTCTTAGTTAGTTAGGTCAAGTTAGTGACTCAACACTAGGAGTTATAACTTAGTGATGACTCAGTGTTAAGGGTGATGACTCAGTCTTTGAGAGTGATGACTCAAACACAGTTAATTAAATGCCTCTAGAATGGGTCTAGGGTGAGGTGTCCTAGTGAGGTGGAGGTGTGAGGGTGAAATAAATATAATTAAATTAATTATTAATGTGAAGCTAAATAATTAATAATGATTAATAATGAGGCAATGATGTGCTTAATTAATTGAAAGTGACCAATGGGAATGTGACCCAACTTTTGTGTCTACGAGTTATATTCACTGAGTCCTTTGTTGTGTGTAATATCAATAGAGGTGTAAAAGTGGATCTCCTTATGAGGTTGGTTCCTTACTAAATAAATCTTGTAGGATGTGTAACATTCTTGAAATTCCTTAATTTTTGTAATATAATAAATAGTTTCAATGGATTTTTGTCCAAAAGTGTTTCCCACATTATATCTGGTCTCCTCATGTGAATGTGTGTGTATGCTTCTTATTCCTATAGTCACTTGATTAATATTGCATGCTTATAACAATAAATAATAGTTAACAACAACATATATAGAAAATTAAGAGGAAATTGATTGTAATTTTTAAGCAGTCTTGATTCACCCCCTCTCGGTACTTGAAATCTCTAACAGTTTTATCCTTCCCACTTGGTTTCATACATCCATTGATTCCTACCTTAGACACTTTGGTATTTAATATATCTATCTATTTGGTGTTAGAAGAATAGTGACTAAGAGGGGTGAATCATTCATTCAAAACTTTTACTTCATTTACCTTAACTTGCATACATCATTCAAAGAATCCATTCAACATACATAATCAATTTGATCTTATTAAGTGTGTAACAACCATCCACAAGTACATAAAACAAGAGAGAACACATGAACACCAAATATGAAGTGGGAAACCCTCAAGGGGAAGAAAACCCACTGAACCTTTGCATATATTACACAACACAAATGAATGTTTTTAGTGAGGCACCAACCCCACAAGGACCACCAACCCCTAGTTTACTTGGGCACCTACCCTAAAAGAAGAACCAACCCCCTGATATAGAAAAGCGCCAACTCTACAAGGAGGCTACAACCCCTTAAGATGACAAAGAACCAACTTATCTACCTGAATATGAAGATCACTTAAGTAATTGTTTCTATAACAAGTGATTTTATCACCACCTGTAATCTCTCTCTACTCAAAACCCTCTCAAACTACTCTCTTTCTTTCTTCACTCAACCATTCACCCATAAATGTTGATTAGGGCATGTGACATTATAAATTCTTCACCTCTAATCTTCTTACCTTCTCATCTTCTTATCCACTTTTTTCTTGACCCCTCACAACACTCTCACACTTCTCCTCTTTCTTGCTCACATATTCATACTCTTGCCTAGCTCAATTGAGCTAATACACCTTACTTTTATACATGACACTTATCAAAACAACCACACGTGATCTAATACCATTAAGGTTGATCATTAACAACATTAAAACACACCTGCACTCTCATATAAATCACAAGAAGAGACATTATACGTTGGCATAGGCCTAAACACACCAAAACCTCTCAATTAGGCCTAAAACACTCCCACTCTTCCAATGATCACAAATACGAGTCTTAAGGAAAAATAAAGTTCACAAAGTATCCATATGAATTGAAAATTTAATATTCATCCTCTCACATCCTTTAACAATCTCAAACCATTCTTCAACCTCCAAATTTAATGTGGAACACACCAAGAGACAAGAACACTCAATTAGGTTTTAAGCACCTAAATAATAGTCTTTGAGAATGAACAACTCCACATATCAAATCAATTTATCATGAATTCTAAATCACATGAACATATTCTAGAGGGTTAAAAATGACTCATCAACACCATAAAACATCACCAAATAGGCCATAACACTCAAACAAACTTCCTTCTCTATCCTTGCTTACGCATATTGATAATGCCCAAAATTATGTCTTTAAAACACCTCAAAAGGATCATGTAGCAAATCAATAGAAATATCTCATCATTAGGCACCTAAAAACTCATGCATACATCCAAATTAGGACACAAGACCCCAAAACACCTTCATCTCGAAACTACTCAAACTGCTTTAATATCTCAAGAACCAATCTTGAGCTCATCAACCTCTAACATCTCAAATGAAACTTCAATACGTTTCCATCTTCCTCAAGGACTCATAACCATATATCACATGGAGAGAATTCAATTTTCATATATGTACCAATAGACCTTCTTGACAGGACTAATAGGGATTAGTAGGCCATTAGGGCTTAACAAGAAAAACACCTCCTTAGATCAAACCAAGACCTCAAACACATAATGTCATATGTCTATAAGCTACCCATGCTGAAATAACATTGTTACACTATGCATTTCATCATAAAACTTCTCATATCTTCATGATAGGTTTTATCCTT
The DNA here is from genome assembly GCA_018340775.1 of Taxus wallichiana var. yunnanensis. Taxonomy (NCBI): domain Eukaryota; kingdom Viridiplantae; phylum Streptophyta; class Pinopsida; order Cupressales; family Taxaceae; genus Taxus; species Taxus wallichiana. The sequence continues at coordinate 126,361,959 of CM031235.1, forward strand.
CTAGAAAAAAAAATGTAGGCCAACTTGTGAGCCATGTTTCTCTCAATTTATCTAATTAACTTATCCAAATATTTTCATGGACACTTGGCACACATCCCAAGCTTTTTCCCACATAATCTCTTTCATTATGATACTTGTAAACACATGACTGTACTAATAAATATTCTTAAAGTAGAGGGTTTTTTCTACCTTACCATCACATCTAAATCATGAAAATGCCACCAATAGGAGCTCGATGAATTCTATACAACCCTGAATCTTCACTATTTCTTTCCCATGCCATTTGGAGACCATTCACTTAATTTATTTCTTGTAGCTCTAACGCTAGGGTATCCTTAAAAATTGTTCATAAATGTATGACATCCATTTAAAATCATTCTTCTTGCAAACATTTCTTATCTTCATGCCCTAACATCATCCAAAATCTCAAAATACCATGCAAATATCACATGTATGGGTGAGCATCCAAATGTGACCTTCGAATTGGAAATGGATGTTTTGAGACCTTGGTAGAGCTCAAAAATCTTGTTTAAGCATTATATTCATCCTCTTGACCTTGAACTTGACACACAAATCTACAATGACCTTATTTTTTCTTTCCAATACTCATATATGCTCTTCTACCTACGAAACACGCCATACACCATGGTTTTCACATGCCTACTAGTTTTTTTCTTCATTATTCTTTCTTTAAAGTACCTTGAACATGCATTAAACACATGAAACTTAACCTTGTACACCTTATACATATGCCTTAGAACCTCAAAACACATTTCACACACTCATATTAACTTGCTTTACCTCATACTTCAAACAACCACATTGTCTACATACACTAGTTCTAGGATTAGGCCTAGAATGGCTAGTCTCAACTCATGTCTCGAGTGAACTAACCTTGTCAACATCTTACCGACTCATTAACACCTCTGACACATCATATTGAACATGTTAAATAGCATACCAACCTTCATTCAACTTCGAATCCCATTCACAACACTTGTTTACTTGATCATTCACCAAGAACATACATATGCACCTAGACACCATGACACTTCATCACACTACCAATCAACCTTCATCTTATTTGATTAATAAAACTTCATGCATACACCTATTCCACCTAAACAACATCATGAATCAATGACAATAATGTAACATAATGTCCAACAAACTCACTATTATAGGAGTATCACTCTTAAGGCTAAATTGGTCATGTAATGACATTTTTGGCTTGAATAGGTGGTTAGGAGTCATTATAATTCCTAGTTTCATTTCATGTTGGTGTGATGAGATCAAGTGATAAAAATTTCAAATTATGGATTTTCCCACTATTTTGTGCAATTTAAAATGTTGAACTAGTTTTGAGCCATTTTTGGCTTGGTTATATAATGTAGATAGTTTAAAGTGTCTCAATAGTTCCATTAGGGGTTTTTGGAATCATTTTTATGTCTTAATAAACACTTATTAATGGTTTATAGTGATGTAATTCTTAGAATTCTCATATTAGCTCCTAATCTTAAGGGCAACACCTCCATATGACCTCTTAATGAGGTAATCATGCATGTAAACCATAGTTGAATGTAAATAGAAGGTTCAAAAGACCAAGATAGGAGGTATATAGTGGAAAATGTAACTATTTTTAATCAATCATTTGAATGAAAAGAATATCTTGGAGCTCAAGAGGATTTCAAGGGTTTTGATTGAAAAATAAGCTTGTAACAATCATTTTTTGTGTTAGCACTACGGAAATTTAGAACGCATGTGCACAAGACTAATAAGAGACATTGTGGGATCTAATTCATGATTTTTTAAATGTATCCATTGTTTTTACTTCGTTTAATGTGTTGGAAAACATAGGAATAATGTAGCTTATTGTATTTCGGGATATTTAATGCAAGTTTGTGCCATGAAAGGTAGTTTGGGAAAGGAAGTGTTGGTATGTTGAAAATACAATGAGAATAAAGCTTAGAGAGGGTAATATAAGGGTTATCACATGTGCATATACTTCTTAGAGTTATGGAAGCTAAGTATTTAACCATTATTTTAATACACATATCTTAACAATCGAGAGAACCTTGTTATGAGAGGGCGAGTATGATAGTATTGAGGCATTTTAGTTATTTAAGGTCATGAGGAACCTCATTGTCAAGTTTATAGAATTCATCAGCTGAAAACATACCTTGGAAAGAAAATTCAAGTTTTGGAATAGTGATGTAATTATTTTATTCCACATTTTCTCCTATCAAGGTAAGTAATAAACCCTCATAGAGTTTATAGTCGAGTTACATTTTGATGGTCTAAAACTCAATCACAAAAGCCTAAAATTTCAAGAAACAATAATAACATTTCCCTACATCAGATTTGTAAAAATAATTACATTGGAAGGTCTTCGGGAGAGAGAAAAGTATGACATTTTAGGTACAATCTTGTGTATGCTCATTAGAGACCTAATTTGAGGTCAATATCAATGATTTTGAAGCACTTTTTACAAAGAAATATATTGTGAGAATTTGCACACATGAAGAAATCCCAAATTGGTACTCAAAACAGCAATTGGTTTGTAAATTTAGACTTCGTATACAAATTTATACTAATATTTTCTTTTATGTTTTAGGAAATAAGGGATAAAATATGTGGAACAATCCCTCACATAATCGCAATAGTAGAAACTAATATGTAGAAAATATTACAGATCTGAAATAAAAGTGCAAAATAAAAAAGAACACAACGAAAGAGACAATATTTAACGTGGTTCACCCAATTTGGGTTACTTCCACCAAGAATCACTTGCTCATATTTTATTACAAGCCACCTCTTCTCTCAATACAATACCTAGATCTGTTTGGAGTTATGCTCAAAAACTCTACATAATTCACCTTTGGAACTCACACACATACGTAATGTTACATTAACCATACCATATACACAAAGCCACATAATTAGACAACTACTTAAGTAGTTTTACAATACCGTGGGTATCAAAACCATGGGAAAAAACCATCTCATAAACCTATGGGTCAAAAATCCCACCCATATGAGAAGAACACATTTCCCAAAATATCGAGCACATTTTTCGAGGCCAAAAAAATTTATTGAGGGTTTCGCCCCAAAACCCAATGATAAAATTGTGAAAAGTGTACAACACTCTTAGTGTACAGTCTTCAAGACTTCCACACATGAAAACAAGCTCCGTGATATATCATTATGTAGGGCTACTAGAGGAAATATAAGCTTAAAAAAGAAAGGGTGAAGAAAGGAGACTTGCATCAAGAGTTAAACCCTAACATTTACCCCACACCTTGAGGATTCAAATGGGTTATGAGAAATGATTTCACTTTGTCTCGGATGATTGTATATGTATCCAACCATGAACTCATCGGGAGTTTGATTCTTAAGAAGCTTGAGGGGAATTTTTATCAAAAGGAATTCGAATTGAATGATCATTGATATTTTATCCAATTTGATGGTGGGGTTAGCATGATGGGAGGTTTTTAAACATGTTGAGCTCTACATAATATATTTTGAGTATTTTAGGTCAAATTTACATCTTTGAAGGATTTCCAATCTTGGTAAAAGTGAGATTTTGTAATCTTTGAAGGAAATTTTAAGTTGTTTGAACATTATAACTTGTGTGACTAGTTTTTGAAGAATATGTTCTACATCATTTGGTATTAGACTAGAGGATAAAGAGGAAAAATTGACAAGAAATAAGATAGATAATAGAAACAAGAAGTGAAAAGAGAAGAGAAGTGAAGATTGATAAAATGCCACCCGAACAATGGTTAGTGAGGTCATCGAGAGCAGCCTAGGGATAATGAGTTGGTTGCCATGTTAAGAAACATACATGACATATTGGGAGCATTAGAATTTTATCTAGAGAAGAGGAAAATATTTTGATGAAGAAATTGACAAAGAAGAAAAAGAAAGGTAGGTAGTAACGAGAAAAAGAGCCAAAGGAAGAAGGACTAGAAGTAAGGATCCCAAAAGCATTTTTGGAAGCGGGTACTAAGACAAGGATGAAGGTACTAGAGTATGGTGGAAGCATGCATCCAGAAGAGTTGATAGACTGGATTGTAAAAATAGAAAAATATTTTGATTTTGAGAGTATAGTAGAGGATAAGAAAGTGAAATTTGTATGTACAAAACTTATAGAACATGTTCTTTATTTGGTGGGATTTTGTGTAAGAGGAAAGAGTGAATAGAGGAAAGGAAATGATCCAAGTCATGGGATAGGATGGTTGGAAAACTAAAATTTAAAGTTATCCCATCGATTATCGAGAATATCTTATTTAAGAAATTAGAAACTTTGAGACAAAGAGAAATGAATGTAGTGGATTACATTGATGATTTTTACAAATTAGCAATGAGATCTAGTAGAATATGATGTTGGAGAGGTATCTAGATATGTGAATGGTTTAAGACTCAATATACATGATGAGATCAATTTTTTTAACTTGGGAACATTGGAGGAAGCATAAAAAGAAGATTTGAAGGACGAAGATAATTTTTCTAGAAAATAGACACAATACTTCAGAGGTAGATGAAGAGGAATGAGAGGAAGAGGAAAACAGTCAAATAGAGGACAAAAACAAAAGAAAACACATGAGGAAGAGGTAAGCATCTTGCCAACACAGAATACATCTAGAATTTGGATACACTAGAGGTGGTTTTGGAAGAGGAAGAGGTGAGTTTACAGGTAGATGCTTCAAATGCAATAATTTTTTTGGTCATAGATCTTTTGAGTGTCAGAGTATCCAAAATCAAGTAGAAACAAGGTGTATGAAGAAATAAATCAGATTACACGTGTTGATGAGGAAGAAAGTGTGGCATCACCATCACTAGTGGAAGAACCAAAAATAGGTGAAGCATTGATGATGAGGAGAGTCTTAATGAATGCAAAAAGAATAACGAAAAAACAAATCAAATAGGAAACTATTTAGGACCATGTGAAAAGTAAGAGTGTTGGACCCCGAAAGATACCAAGTATAAGCGGTGTGAAAGGTTTTGATGCACGGAAGTTAGGTGTGAAGGCATGCACAAAAGTATAATAGACTGAGCATATGAAGGCTCACGCACAGGCCTATTAGATTCAAGACTTAGCCGCATGTTAGTAGAACTAGAAGATGAACATTTGGAGTAGCGGATAAGCAAGGTTTTAGAGATAAGAATAGAACATGAATACTTATAGTTCAAGAAAATTCTATTTTAAGGTAGATCTCATGTGAGGGAAGTTAAGTTGACATGCAGATTTTTGGCTATTAATAGGATTATGTTGGGGTGAAAATGTCAAGTTGGATCATCCATTTCAGTATTCCCAACATTATTAAAAATTTCTAGTCAAAATATATTAAAAAGGTCTTTCACAGTTAAGAGTGAAGTGGCCTGACCGATTCACTAACCCACATTGATGTGGGTGATCTCTCTTGGGATTGGCTTTAGAAACATTTACATTTGTACAGTCTAGTATTAAAGACTAAGATCACTATAAGATACACCAGTAGAGTATGTAAGACACTAGCAGAATGTAAGATGAGCTAGATGGTCGTGGTTATTGTATGATCAAGAGACATAGCTCTGTAGACATTGTGAAAGACGAGGAGTGAAGTGGAAGTGTTGGGTTAAACTTGTGTAAATTCTTAATATAGACAAAGTGCTTTTACAATGGAGTTTTTTCCTTCGGGTTTCTCCACTTAAATATGGTGTTATCTATCTCTTGTTCTTGTTTTTATTTTCTTTTCATCTCTTTCTCATTTAGCTCGGTTATTCACTATCTATTTCAAGTTATGTCTTTGTCTTAATCAATTGCATGTCATAATCTATAGTCTTCGGATTTAATGGTGGATCTATGATATGTGGATTATATTTCCCCTACTAAATCTAACATGGTATCAGAGTTGGTGATTGTGTGTGTGCAGGATCAATCTAGAATTTTTTTAACTTGAAAGGGAAAAGAAGCTTTAAGTTTAGTAACAGATTTGCGAGACCCAAATTTTTGCATTCATGTTTGAGCTAATCAAGTTTAAACTTCCAATTCCCTCATAATATTCCTTTTAAAAATGGGCTAAATGCTTGTTTAGATCATGTTTGAGCTATTATTTTCTTAGATATTTTCTTCTACTTTCATTTCATCCATTTACTGACTTGAATCCATCGTACGTGTACTATTTTTCTTGTTTTCCCATTTTAGATAGTCATTTGGATCATTTTTTGAATGTGGATCTGAAATATCTAGTTAGATCCAATTTATTCGAGACTTTGAGGTTCATCGTAACTATAAAATATTTACTTTTTCTAGTTTTCCTTTGCGAATCTTGGGCTAATCATTTTGTGCCATTTGGCTTCGTATTTGGTCATTTACGGTCTTGCAAATTTTTGACTAATATTATTGTTCCACATAGCTTTGTTGTTGTTATTTTCATGTTTGTGAAGCTGTACCCACTCTTAGAGTGCTAAGTTCTCTAAATCTGAGATTCTTTTGTCTTTGCAAAGCTTGGGCCAATCCTCTTGTGCCATCTAGTTTTTCCTTGACAAACTTATTTTACTTCCTTTGACTGTGAAGCTTGAGTTAATCATATTACTCCATGTAGCTTCACATTTGTCAGTTTTTATGAAGCCTGAGCTAATTAAAAAGCTTCATCTTGCTTTGTGGTGTGAGTAATATTTTTATCTTATTGTCAATTGCAATTCACGATCTAACTAGGGATTTACACGTGTCTTCATGTTGTCATACTTGTTTCCTATTTCTGACATTTGTGAAACTTGAGCCAATAGAATTTCTGCAAGTATCCTTTATGTTGCATTTTTTGATTTACAAAATTTAAGCCAATAAAATTGCTCCATATTTCACATTTGTCGAGTATTTTATTTATGGCAGTAGTTATCCAATTCAAATTTTCCACCTTTTTCACATTTGTCAGTGTTTTTCATTCTTGTGAAAAGTGAGCCATTTAAAAATCTCCAAGCGTCTTTAGTTTGCTTTTTTCATTTCGGTTGCTCTGCGAAGTATGATCCAATAACATTTGGACACGTATATATCTATCAATTTTTTGGCAGACTTGTAAAGTTCGAGCTAATAGAAAAGTGACACCTGTCTTAGTATTTTCGTGGTGTCATACTTTAGTTATTTATTTCATGGGTTTATTAACTTTCCTTTGTACTACGGGATCTCTAATTTTCTTCATTTCACAAGTTTTTAAGTTGGTGATCTGTGAAGTCTAAGTTAATTAAATAACAAAATGTATTCTTCTTTTCACATTTTTAGACTTACGAAATGCAATCCAATTACTTTTTGACACATATTCTAATTGTGTCGGGGGTGTTAGTATTTTTTTACTTTTCGGTTAAATCATGACACCTATCTTAAACCTTCTTCGATCCCAAACTTTATTTCAAGTTTGGATTATAAATTTTTTAAGCCATTAATTTTTTGACAAGTGGCTTGTTTGACTTACACTTTTTGTTGCATTGTGTCAGAGTGTGAAATGCGATCTAATTAATTAAAGACACGTGTATACTGGTTATGTTTTTTAATTAATTTTCATTCTATCTTATTAGCTGCAAGTATGAAATACGAAATAATTAAAAAGTGACGTGTATTTTTTTGTCAAACTTGTTATATTCTTTTAAAGCGTGTCTATCTGTCTTTTATCACATTTTTTTGAATTGGTTTTAGACCTGAAGCAACGTAAAATTTAAATTTTAAAGTTTCACGTCCAACCAAGGATTTCTTTTGAATTTAACATGTGCCTTTCCTAGTATTGTTGATCTATGCCACGTGTCATTCCACCTTACTGGTTGTTTAGTAAATTATTTTATTTATAAAAGTAGCTTGTTTTGAGCAAGTGTAGCTCATTTTTAGCTCGCCCTGTCAAGTTGCTAAATAACTCGTCAAGATACTCTAGCCCATCTCATACTTAGCTCATGTAGCTCCTCCTTTAGCTCACCAAGTCGAGTTGCAAAAGTAATTGCCAAGCTCTTGTAACTTGACCTCGATTATGTTCTATCAATTTGATCTTAAATCAACCAATTTAAGCTATTTCAAGACCAAATCTATCTATTTTTAATATTTGTGAACTATTCTATGATCTTAAGCTCATAATTAATTAGTTAATTTCTATTAAAATGGATTGTAGCTGAAACATGACCTAGCCCTGTTAAATTGATCCAGAACTTGACCAATTCAAGCTATTTTTTTAATCAAATTTGGGTTATTTGTTGTCATATAGAAAATTAAAAGATATGTAGCTAGTTCTTTGTCTCTGTTTAACTTCCTTAATTTTTTTAGTGTATTTGTCTCCATTGTTGTCTAAACATTAAAATGGATAGTTCTACTAATTTTTTATGGATAAGTCTAAGATTTTAAATGAAACAAATTATAACATTTCAAGAATTCGATTAAGATATTTTTATGGCTGAAAAGCTCACGGGATCTTGTGACGGGGAGACAAGGTACCCCTAAAAACTAGAAGCCCCTATCTCAATACATGTAAGTTATGTTGATTCATGATGAATTTTGGTAGTTGCATGATAATAATCAGACATCATGAACCCCTATAAAGAGTAATTAAGAAATCTTTAACCATGTCTAACCATAACCAATTTCTTATCACAAAGAAAGAAAGGATTATCATAGAAGAAGAATAGAAATTGATAAACTATTCTACAAGTTTTTTTCAATTGTTTTTATATAATGAATGTAGACATTGAGGGGGAGATATTTCAACCCTTGAGTCGATTAGGATTTTTTTGTCAAGTGTTTTCATGAACATGGTTTCTCATAGCTTTGAACATGAACTTGTATCATTTCCTTTGGCTTCAAGGAATGAATATTTTGAAACATGTTAACCATGTCAATATAAAGCTTTGAAATATGTTTCTTGAAAATACTAAAACAATGTACAATGTAAGCTCTAGAAGAATTTGAGCTTTGATGTTCATGCTGAGCTCCTTTTCTCAAGGTCTCAAGAATTTCTATCCATCTTTTGTTGTAAATTTGAATTCTTCTGATCTAGACACTTTGTCTTTCTTTTTATGTAAGAAGAGAGCATCATGGAAAACCTTGATTCAAAAGAGACTACTTCTCAAGCTATGTTCCGAGTTTGGTATGTTTAATAAGTTCTTTCGGGAGCTTTGTTTTACTAAATGTTGTGTTGAAAATGATTCTTTTGTCAAAATAATGTTTTTGATTGTTAAATCCTTTTTTGGCATAAAAATATGATCATATATGACATGTCTAGACTTCAAAAGGATGTTTACATGGTCATTATTCAAAGAAAAATTCACATAAATACATGGGTGTGTCCTTTGTTTGATGGACCATGTTTTTCATTAAATGCTTCATTACTCTTGAATGATTTGATTATTTGATCAGCTCAATTATCTATCAAGTCTTATCTTTGTATAAAATGCTTGGAATAAGATATATATGTTTGTTGATAAAACATTTTATGTGATTAGTAAAATATTATTATATGTATATCAAATGAAACTTGGAGATGCCTTTGTGTTTGTATTGGAGACATCCAATACTGATTACATCTAATATATTTTACAAAGTGTAATATGTTGGAAGTCTTTCAACATATTTGATAATTGTTAAGCATAATGATATGTTAGTTATTATCTAACTATTGTTTAACCTTTATACTTGGTTAAAAATGAAAACTTGTATGATTTCTATTATGCTTATTATGATATTTGTTGATGTTCTATTAGATATGTAGTTGGATTTATGTTCAAGTTTTGATGCAGGTGCCATCACTTGAAGCAGAAAAGATCCATGTGGCTAAAGAGGTTGTTGGTAGTGATACACATAGGAGATAAAGGAAGTATTCCTCCTCTATGTGAAGGCCAGATTGCTCTTGATAAATAATCTAGTTCAAACATCAGAGATTATGTGAAGGCCATTACATGTTGTGAAGTCTTGCAAGTTTTGTGCCTTGTTCAGCCTATCAGAGTTTCCCTTGAGGGGGAGTGTGTATGGAAATTCCAACTCTTGATGGCTTATTATAAAAGACCCGAGTCAGATTTTAAGAGTGGATCATGACCACCCAATTTATATGTAACAAAGTGATCCTTTAGGGATTGGTTACACATGGTTGTAACATTGTATGTGAACTATAAGTCTCATGAGAAAATGCATAAGGTAGTTCATTGTAAACTTCAATACTTCCTCCACTTTATAATAAGTAAATGTGTCACTCTATGTGAAGTTACTTGTAAATCCTAGCAAAGCTTTAGTTATGGGTATTCCTAAGTTAATAAAAGGCTTCATAATTTGATGTAAGTATTCATATTGAAAGCATTGGTCTTAAAAATTTATGTATGGGAAGATCTGTGGATTTCCCTTGTTTGCATGCTAGCTTGGATCCGGTAAAATTGGCATGTCTATTTTTTCTTCCCACTTAACATTAAGGGGGAGTGTTGGGGTGATAATGTCAAGTGGGATCAGCCACTTTAGTACGCCCCAACATTATTAAAGTTTGTCTAATCAAACTATATTAAAAAGGTCTTTCACAATTAAGAGTGAAGTGGCCTGACTAATTCACCAACCCACATTGATGTGGTGATCCCTCTCGAGATTGGACTTAAAAACATTTACATTTGTATAGTCAGTATTAAAACCGAGATCACTGTAAGATACGCTAGCAGTATGTAAGACACTAGAAGAATGTAAGATGAGCTATATGATTGTTTTTATTGTATGATCAAATGACATAGCTCTACGAGACGTTGTGTAATACCGAGGAGAGAAGTGGAAGTGTTGGGTTAAACTTGTGTAAATTCTGAATATAGACAGTTCTTTTACAATGGAGTTTTTCCTTCATGTTTCTCCACTTAAATCTGGTGTTATCTGTCTCTTACTCTCTTTTTTTATTTTCTTTCTATCTTTTGCTCATTTAGCTCTATTATTCTTTATCTATTTCAAGTTACTTATTTTTCTTAATCGACTACATGCCAAAATCTATACTCCTTAGCTTTAATGGTGGATCTATGATCATTGGGTTATATTTCCCCTATTAAATCTAACATATTAGATCTATAATTCATATTAGAATATAATCTATTATTAGCAATATTGTATGATCTTGTAGTTATTTGTAGCGTACACATGGCTATTTCTAGTATGTGGGCTATTTTTGGAGTGTGCATTACTAGTGAAGGGAAATTCCTCACTACCTATAAATATGTATTGATTTTCACGGTTTAGAGAAAGAGTTTTGTAATAGAGTTATGATGTCATTACTATGTATGTATTCAGATTTTTGTTTCAGAATAATTAATACAATGGATCTTTGTGGTTGGATATTGGTTGTTGACATATTTGTGACTAGTTCTTATATGGTAAACCTAATATTGATTCTTGTATAAGTTATTCTTACATATGGTTATGATCTAGATTTGTTTATGGTTTGTTACTACATTGTTATTATGGATCTGGAATGTATCTATGTATGTACTCATCATGCTAACTCTTAACAAATCTTCCATAAAAGAGGGACATGGTACCCTTGCATGCTTCAGGTGAGCACTTAGTTCTGGATGAGTGATGTTCTAGAGTGCTTTGGGTTGTTTGGTAAAATAAAAGACTACATTTTGGTTCCATTTCCAGAACCTCTTTTCTAATTTTTCCAGGATGTTGCATGATTAAAACATACCGGTTGAATTTTTCCATCATTGAGGATTGGTTAAAGACTTTAGAGGAAGAGTATGCTCACAAATTTTAACATAAGACCTGATTTTGATGCATGTGTGTGGGTTGAATTGAATCTATATCATGATCTCTATGATATGTCTTTCACATATTTCCCCACGAGAGTTATATGAGTGGCTAGTAACATACACATCAATGAGGAATTAGAATTATAGAGCACTTGTTTGGACATAGGAATAATTCCAGGCTCTACATGATGTTGATTTGACTTGGATACGTGTTGTAGATCATTGGTAGAGTGGTGTTTTGAATAGATACATTTTGGAGTATGCAATTTCTACTTATTCCTATCCAGAGGTTGTTGAGTTTCAGTTCTTATGTGAACCCAGAGGATCTTATTTGTGTGTTATCCCTTTAACGATTAAGATCTTGATTATGACCCTAGATTTGGAACAACATCTTATGGCTAGCTAAACCCCACCACATGGGAGTAGGAGCAGGTGTGGTGAAAGATGGTAGACCTAGCGGTAGAAGATAGAGAGAAGAAAGGCATCTTAAGTTTAATGAGGTGTGCAAGAGGGATTTGGAGAAGCGGCGTGAAGATTACGGAATAAATGGCATTATGGAAAGAGATGGCTCATGAAGGATTTGGAGCTCACGTAGAGGACATGCAAGATAATCTGGAACTCCCCCATTTGGGTAAGCATGGAAGAAAACCCTCTTTGACCTTAGATGAGAGAACGCTAGTGGAAACTACAAGAACCACGGGCGCATATTTGATCCCTCAGCTGGCAACTGGCCCTTATGTTTGTTTTCTTGTTTCTACGACATTAATTAGTAAGAAAGCTAGTGTGGGTAATAGAATAGCTTGAGATAAAGTTAATTTTCCATCTAGTTTAGGAGTTAATCATGTAGCTTATTCATTTATGGTGACGTAATCATTGTCTGAATTATTCAGAGGTCTGGTTAGAGGTATATTCTATGGCACATCATCAGCACATAATGAGGGCACGTAGAATGTTGGTATTAAATCTAGAAGTAGTACGACTTTGCAGACCATGTGAGTTTAGTTTAACATAACTATTGGGACATAAGGCAACACATCCTCTAATCGATGCCAACTACATGAGGAGGATCAAGAGGGTCATGTGGCTTGGGATATGGTGGATCTAGTGGTTCTAGAGGTAGAGGGAATGTAGGAGGAAATATAGGTTACGGATCTAATGAGCACTATCTGCACCAACCCCAACAATTGTATTTTGAGATATCTCTCCATCTCCAAAGATATAGAGGAATTGAAGATGTAGTGAGCATGTGCATACGTTTGAGATACTATGGTGTGTTAAGGGGATTATAGCTTTATAACATAAGGCAAGTTAGTTTGCAACTATTTTGCAAGGGCGCGCGCATAGCTAATACAAGAAATATAATCCAAACCGGACTTGTGTAGACTATACAACATTATGTGATGATTTCTTAGAAAAATTTCACATACTTGAGTTTGAGTAGAAGAGCATCACCACGTTGAATAACATCAAGTAGGGCATGGATGAAATTGTAAGGGAATATGATGTCTACATTAAAACATTATTTTCAAAGTTGTCTTCTGACATCCACCTGAGTAAGCATGCTCAATGGTTCATTAGAGATTTAATCACCCCTTTTAGAAGGATGCTCTCACACAAGAATTATACAAACCTGTGCAAGACACTTGAGGTAGATCTACACACTAAGGAAGTTGGGAGCATAGACACTAGAGTTATCCCATTTTTGGAGGCTTAGATTGCAGCTATGGAAAATAGTTGGAAAAATTGTTAGCTAATTCAGCTCATGATACACGCAGTGGTATTTGGTGCCTGTTGTGAAGTAGAAGTACATACTAAGGATATTTTCCCTCATAAATTGGTGCATGCCATATTCCTAAACTACAAGATATTTCACTTAGATCATGATTCATGTAGGTGCCCCTTGTTGCTGACATGCGATAAGGAAGAAGGTATCTATTCTTGTAATATTTGGTGTTCAACTCATGATAGAGATAATTGTAGGTTGATTGATCAGATTTATGATGCCATTGATACCAATGTACATTAGACCAACGTTGTAAACAATTCCAAGGAGCAAGGTGAGCATCATGATCATAGTTATAATGAAGGGAAATTTGATGGAGGTGGTAGAGGTAGAGGTCGAGGATATTGTGGAGGATTTAGAGGCTAAGGTCACAGCGGTAGATGAAGTGAGTTCCCTCATGGAACATGTTACACATGCGGATCCCTGATCATTATAAAAGTGAGTTCCCTCATAATATTATTTTCTCCTTTTACAAAATAACCACAATTATGAAGAGTGCCCAAATTTATATGAGCATCCGAGAAATAAGCATAATCAAGATAAGGGCACAATAATGGTTAGAGTACTGATGCATTGTGGAGGATTAGTGGCTACTAAAGGTAGTGCCTAATCCTAATTTTTTTCTTGTATTGGTCACTACACGTCTTTGGGGTTGCGCCCTCAGGGGATGTTCTAATGCGAAGCCAATTATTACCAAAGAGGAGGTATTGTATGCAAAGCATCCAAACCCTACTCATCAAAAGTAATCTTATTGATAAACCATGGAATTTATTAGAAACTTGCAAGGTGAGATATACTACTTGAAGGAGCGATCACGGAAGTTGGAGCTAGAAAAAATAGTTGATATTCCCCATAAAGATGTTGATAATTTGAAGGAGGTTTGTAAGATGTTGTGATAGGAAATCAACATTCCTTTATTAGGGGAATGGTTAAGGGGAAGATGTCGTATGCTAGAGTTGATCGCGAGAGATAGATTTTATATGCTAACTTACCTCCTCACAGTCTTCATTATGACAAAGAGATCACTTTAAATGTTGTTTTTGTGATGGATGGTTGTTGGGTAGCATTTTGATTGATACAGGTGAAAAAGTGAATGTACTCACCTTGGATGCATAGAATCGGATGGGGAGGCCACCATTACATCCTTGTTCAAATGTGTTGTTTATGGTAAATAGGACTAAATCCATGCAATTTGGAGTCTTGAAGGATGTTACTATTACTATACAAGGGGTCAAGTTTATTGGGGACTTTAAGGTATTGGCGCTTGCAAAGGACAAAAAAATCTAGCATTTCTTGGGTGCTCTTGGTGTTATGTGAATAATTTTGATTTATGTTTTAATAAAGGATATATCAGTTTTGAGAAAAAGGAAGAGCGTGTCTTCATTCCTTTAATGAGACAAAAATTTACATTGTATGTAGAACTATTGAGTGAGGAGGATTTGAATAGAATTTATGCACTCGCCATTAGAATCTTGAAGAACTTGAGCTATCAAAAGAAGGTATTATTCATTGGGATGATGCACAATCTATGAGTGATACAACTTGTGTTGCTTGTGACAAGCTGGGAACATGGGACTTATGAAATTATTTGGCATGAGTTAAAGAGTGCGATTACGGGCGTAAGTAAGCCATGTTGTCTTAGGAATTTGGGTAGTAACAAGTACCAAGGTACACTAGCGAAGGAAATCCTGAAGTATTCTTGTGCGCTAAGGAAGTTCGGTGGATAGATCAAGTGGAAATAAGGAATATCTTATTGTATATCTTACATGGAATAGTAGTGTGTTGGTGGATGGTATACATAGATGATCTTTTAGAGTGGTGAGAAGTGAGAATCACTTTCTCTACTATATTTCTTCAAAGTAATGTGCCTACCAAGACATGTGAATTTCATGGGAAGGATTATACCTTCCATCACATTCGGCGCAGTGTGAGAGAATACGGGACAGGGGGTAATGAGGCCTTACCACCTTCACTATGGGTGCACAAGTTCTACTTCACCTTGCAAGGTTGTGCAATGCACCTACCAAGACATGTGAATTTCATGGGAAGGATTACGCCTTACATCACATTCAGCGGTGTGAGAGAATCTAGAAAGAGGGGAAAGAGGCCTTACCACCTTGACTATGGGTGCACAAGTTTTACTTCACCTTGCAAGGTTACGCGTGTGCATGGTATGTTTATGCAGAGTTGAATAGAGAAACAAGGAATTGGTAAGAGTTAACTTTATGTATGATTGAGAATTTTGACTATTTTCTTCTAAACCTCTAGTGAATGAGGCGTTATAGGTTATGAAGTGCTTAACTATGGGAGATAGTGAAAAGGTTGAGGAACTTATTCGGGAGTTACTATGTGAGTTATATCACGGGGGCACATTTTGAAGAAGATGAGACAAATGAGGAACAACACGGGCATGACTTCCTAGAAAAGAAAAAGGTAAAATGGTCTACATAATTGATAATGAAGAAGTGGAAAATCTAGATGTTAATCATAATGAGGGTACATGCAAGGTCCTAAAAAGTGTGAATGAGAAGGAATGTGCATACCATGAGCCCGTGAAAATGAAGAAGGTTAACATTGGGATAGATGCAAAACCTAAGGAATCCATTATTGGAGATTATTGAGTCCGACTCAAAGGTTGCTAAGATAATTGATTTATTGCGCGACTTAGGGCTTATTCCTAGAGGCTATCATGAGTTAAAATGAGTACTTCACTCTTTGGGAAATATGTGGATCAATTTAAAATAAGGTGTGCACTTGATTAGAAAGGGGCCTTATAGGATGAATCCTAATATACTCGTCAAGGTAAAGGATGAAATTAATAATATGTTGAAATATGGGATCATTAAGCCCATTGATGATTGAGTGGGTTAGCCCTATGGCGATTAGTATAAAGAAAGATGGAAGGATAAAAATTTGTGTGGATTATAGGGAGTTGAATGATGCATGTGTAATAGATCCCTTTCCCACACCTTTTATAGAGGAGATTCGGAAGGCGTTGTAGGCCCGAGATATACTCCTTCACCGATGGATTTTATATATATCATCGGTGAGGATTGTTAAATAGGATCAAGAGAATATAACTTTCACCATTAAGTGGGGAATTTTTGCATACATAGTTATGACTTTTGGATGTAAGAATGTGCTTGTAGTCTTTAAGCACATTGTGGTGCAAGCAATCCATTACTTCATTCATAAGTTTTTACTGGTTTACTTGGATGATTAGATAATTTATGGGCTAGTAAAAGATCACTGTGATAATTTAAGACTCATTTTTTAGAGGTGTCGGAAGTTGAGCATCTCCTTAAACATTGAGAAGTGCATTTTTTCTAGACCCTTTGGGACTTTTTTGGGACATATTATATGTAAAGAAGGCTTGTTGGTATATCCTACTAAGGTTGTTGTTATTTTGGGCCTAGATGAACCTACTAACTAGATCAAAATGTATGGATTCTTAGGGCACATAGGTTATTATAATAATTTTATCAAAGGTTATGCTAGGATTGTCGCGTCCTTAGAGGAATTACTAAAAATTAAGGGGAAGTTCCATTGGGGTGAAGCGCAACAACGCATGTTTAAGACATTAAAGGAAAGGCTTATTACAGTGCCTATTTTATGCTTTCCTTCATGGACTAAACCTTTTCATGTGCATGTGGATGCCTCTGGCATGGCCATTGGTGTGGTATTAGCCTAGCCTGGAGAAGGTATTGTTAATCATCCTTTTTTTTGCAAGAAGGAAGTTGACACCAGTTGAATAGAATTATACAACTATAGAGTGCGAGGCCTTATCCATGATCTACGTGCTCCATAAGTTTAGACAAAACTTGTTGGCAACACCTTTTATTTTCTATACAGATCACATAACACTTAAGTACTTGGTGAATAAGCCCGATTTACTGAGGGTGCATATGTCATTGAATTTTTTTGTTTTAGGAATTTGACTTTAGTGTGGTGGTTAAGCCAGGAAAGAGAAATTTGTGACAGATCATCTATTAAGGATTAATTTAGGTGAGGAAAGGTAGAGAATTGAGAATGTAATGCTAGATTCCCAGGTATTTCGATTGAACCACGTGCCTTTTGACTTAGAATATATTGTTGTCTTTTTGTGTATTGGTGTGGTGCTTAAAGGGATGAAGACTTTGAAGAAGAAATAACTTGCCATATATGCCATGCCCTATATGTTAATTAGTGGAGACTTATACAAACTAGTCCAAGATGAAGTTTTACACCGGTGTGTGCTTGAGCATGAGCATAAAGCTATTATGGAGGAAGCTCATGGTGGGATTGCAGGTGGACATTATGTAGGA
This sequence comes from Taxus wallichiana var. yunnanensis, assembly GCA_018340775.1. Lineage (NCBI taxonomy): Eukaryota > Viridiplantae > Streptophyta > Pinopsida > Cupressales > Taxaceae > Taxus > Taxus wallichiana. The sequence goes on from CM031235.1 coordinate 126,379,767, forward strand.
GATGCTACCATGCATAAGATTTTATTGGTTGGCATATGGTGGGAAACAATGTATAAGGATTATAAAGATTATTGCAAGGCATGTGATCATTATCAGTGCCTTACAAAGCCTAGGCATATAGATGAAATGCCTTTGAGGCCTATTACTAGTGTAGAACATTTTGAAAAATGGGCAATTGACTTTGTGGCTCCTATTTCCCCACCCGCGCATAGGAATGGATCACACTACATTATAACTTGTACAAATTATCTTAAAAAGTGGGTAGAAGTAGTGCTTAAAAAGGATTGCACAATAGCTACAATAGCAAGATTCTTATGGGAGAATATCATCAGTGGGTATGGATGCCCTTTGAGTTTGATGAGTGATAGGGGTACTCATTTTCTTAATGAGACTATCAAGATATTATTGGTAAAATTTATGGTGGCACACCATAAAACAAAACCCTATCACCCACAATCTAATCAAGCGGTGAGGATTTCAACAAGATATTGGGACAAACATTAACTAAAAAAATTTATGTTGGAAGGAAGGATTGGGGTGATAAAGTATCTTTTGTACTTTGGGCATATGGGACAACTTATAAAACACTAAACAAATCTCTGACCTTTCAATTATTTTTGTGTGTGGAGGATGTTTTACCAGTGGAATTCATGATACCTTCTATGTGTATTACATGTGCAGGAGGTTTGGATGATGAACAAGCACTTAAAGAGTAAATTGATAAACTGATGTAGTTAGATGAAAGACATGCCATTTATCATTCGATTCAAAAGATAGAAAAGGCTAGGTAGAAGGCATGACATGATAGGCATATTAGGGATAAGCAGATTGATGTTGGACAGATGGTTTTTCTTTATGATTCTAAGTTTTTGTGCCATCTGGAAAGTTCCAAGTGCATTGGTTAGGACTGTATGTTGTGACTTATATACTTGATCTAGGCACTTTCCAATTACAGGCATTGGATGGGACATGGTTGCCCAATTATTTCAACGGGAGTAGGCTAAAGCCCTACTATAAATAAGTCTTCATGGTGTTTATAATAAGGAAGTATTTCCATTTAATTTATTTTTCTGTTAATGCATTCCTTTCTATGTGTTTCATTTCAACATTGTTATGTGTTGTCAATTTAGTTTAGCGTTTTATTATAATAATCACATTTTCACACCAGTTTTTGATTACTATTAATTGATTTCATGTGCATAATACTATGCACACATTTAGTGTGGGGTGGATTGAAGTAGAGAGACGCGAAATTACTGGTGCCCCTTGATATAGGTTTGCGGAGTTAGAGATTCCCCCTGGAACATGGGTGCAGAAGGTTATGAGACGGTATATGTGTTTTGGTAAAGGTGTTCTGGGGAAGGTTTAGATGACTGAAGACCACATGGGGAAAGTGATTGCACAATGTAACATGAGGTAGGCAATGACATGAGAAACTACTTGGGATATGGTGCATATTTTTTGTACTTTAGCACAAGTAAGGTGCACGGAGGAGTTCTTTGGCAAAGAATTAGTATTAGCACACCAAAAGGTTATGACTGTAGTGCATGAGGTGAAGTCCCACAATTTATTATAAAGGTAAAAGGAACTTTATGTAAAAATTAACTTAAAAGTGTGGGTCAAAAGCACAATTTGACCATTGGAGGGTCATAAAAAAGTATAAATAGGGGTTAGGGTATTCATTTGGTTACCTTACTTTCAAATAAATCAACGAGCTACTAAGTAGTTTGGAGAGTGACAAAGAGTCTCGAAGTGACAAAAATTATTTATAAACCAAGATTATTTTTGAGCTGTGTAGATATCCTTACAGAGAGGTGAGTTGGAAATGGTAGTGGAGCAATGAAGGGTTGCATATGTTTGTAGCATTTGTATTTTACCGGGCTTGGGTAGAGAAGGGTCGAAGTAAAAAACACCTAGGGCATGCAAAGATAATCAAAAAAGAACCAAAACCAAGAATTTTGTAGACAAATAATCCTAAGATTTTTGGAGAGGAGCCCTTAGAGGAAATATATTCCAAAATGCAATACCCTCCTGGTGTTGTGTGGGTGGAGTTGTGGAAATCAAAGCTCACTCATTGTAAAATTAGCAAGTTTAACCACTGCATGGAGGATAATGAAAAGAAGATGAGGGAAGACCTAGAAAAGATACTCACAAGGGTAAACAAGGTTGGAAACCCTTGAATTAATGACTCTATATAGAGAGAGTTAGGAAAAATGGGCATTTTACAATTATGGGAGCTTCCATTCTTTGTAAAACCTACACATTTGTTTCAATGGTTGATGTCGTGGGTACATGAAGAATTCTTCTACTTCGTGGGGAGAAGGATGTGCCTCACAAGACAGATTGATTGAATGAGTTATAGGGCTAAGAAGCACAGGGGAGGATGTATCCTTAGATTTGAAGGCCATAACTAAAATTGAGGAGATTTCAAGAAACTAAACTATGAGAAGGGAGGTAGGGCATAAACCATTATGAATGTGAATGATCTATAACTTAGGGTCGATTTCCTACTTGTGAGCTACAAATTCAATGTGTTGGAGCAACTGGAAAGATATAAACAAGATGTTTCTGTACGTAGCTTACAGAATCTCAAAAAGGGTGCATTACAACCTGGTACAGTATGTTGTAGACAACATCATAGAGGAGGCGCATTTGAAAAATGAAGAAGGAGTAAAAATCACATGGGGTTCCATCCTTATTTTTATTATATTTTTGGAGGTAGGTGTCCCAGATGGACCTGATGGGAATGTGTGGGTTTACCCACCAGTAGATCCATCGCCTATCGTGTAATTTGTAGGATTCACTTTGCGGCGGCATTTCAAAAGAATACAAGGCATGTATTGATAGATGGTATGACAAGCTATGTGAGGCCTTTGATAATTAATGGTGCATTCGCGTGAACTCCCTACAGTGGTTGGGGACCAAGTGAAGTTTGCAGTAATGCAACACTTCAGTCTTGCAAGATTCAAACAAGCGAATGGAGAGATGGGGCTGTGGTGTAAACTCCCATTTTCATTCACCGCAAATTATCTGAAGTGCTCCATCAATAGGCTAAAAGATGCACAAAAATTAACTTATTATGTGGATAAAGTATATTTTGATGTACACACTATTTGTGCCACTTACAGGTATGAATCTAGGCCTACATACCTCAAATTATTGGAGCCCAACTTCTTGGATCTGCACCCACAGATCAATGTGACCATTAAGGGATTTATATGTAGGGTGTTTGTATAGCTACACCCCAAGACACAAGGGGGATTTGAGGTGGAATTCGGATTCCACTTTCCCTAAGCCTAGAGAAGCATTGATACCTCCCATAAAGGTGGTACAGGTAGAGGCAACAGATGAAGAGGAGGAAGAATAAAGTGAAGGGAAATTGGATACTTCTCACAAGAGAAATTATTACACATGAAGAGGTAGTAGTGAGGGCATGGGAACCTCGTAGCAAGGGGGCACCGAGCAGCAATAGAAGAAGTTCCTAAGGTTTAGAAATTCTCTAGCACGAGAGATAGAGGCTAGTATCGAGGAAGAAGAGGACTATATTTCATTCAGGAAGAAATTGAGCAAGAATTCGAGGAACATGCTAAGAGAAGAGCCGAAGAGAAAGCAAATTTAGAGGCTTAGGTGCATGAGAAAGGTAAATCATCAGTTATTGATGAGGTAAAGCATAATCTAGTACAAAATTCACCAGTGTCCCCTACCGAGCTAGGTGAGAAGGAAAAGGGTAACTCTTTTGTGATCAAAGAGGAAAAAGGAATGAGAACAGGTACCAACACCCCCACCCCAAAGAAGTAGAGAACAAAGATGAAGGCACAAAAGAAGTGGTGGACTCCAAGGTCAATGCATATGGATTTTATAGATGATCCTACAAAAAAATTGGACTCTTCCAGATTACCTTGCCTATGGAGAAATTACATGCTTAGGAGCTACTAGACCTAGAGGGAAGAGTGTCTAGGATAAAGAAGATGTTGAGTTAGAATATACATTCACATGCAGAGGAGCAGGACTTTGAATTTAGTGAACATGCAATTGAGACAATGATATTGCAGAAAAATCATGGATAGAAGTATAAGGACATAGATCCTAATCAATTACAGATGAGTAAGTGTGTAACACCTTAAATAAAATGGCCTCGGAAGTAGTAAAAATGAATTTAGATTCAAGAACCATGGTGTGTACCCTTGTGGTCAATAAGAAGGAGAGAGAACAAGAAATAAATCGATTGTGTAAGGGCTTGTAGGTCAAGGGGTAGAGCTAATGAGGCATATGATAGAGCCAGCGCACTAGTAAAGAAAATATTGGGATAATGTCCCTCTTTAGTGATCCATACCAGGATGGATTATGGGGATGAGATGGAATACCTAGAAGATTTGGTGGGTATGCTTTTGGTTAATATCAAATGCATAGGGCTAAAAGAGGATATTGCAGAAGAGAAGAAGAATAATAAAATTATAGTGGAAGCCAGGATCATTGAGCTGGAGGACTTGCTCACCCAGCTCAAGGAAGAAAATACAAAAGTAGATATTGGCTTCAATAGGTGCAGGAAGTGTGAACTATATGTTGATGTTAGGTTAGTGGATGAGGAAGTCACTTTGAATAAAATACTAGAGATGACCACAACTAACAAGATTTAGTGCACTCAGTTGATATTGGATACCACAACATAGAAAGAAAAGGTTAAGGAAAAGTGCATGAATCTTGAGTAGAGAATTGGTGAGTTTCAGAATTCTATACTAGAACATATGGATAGTATGGATGGCGCTTGCACAAAAATAGAGGTGGTGATCAAGGATTTGAAAGACAGGGTCAAGGAAATCACTCCTGACCAAGTGTCAGGGATTATGGAGGTTGCGTCGGGAAAGGATTTGAAGGAATTGGAAGAATGGAATAAATTGGTGAGTGAAGTTGATGCAGAGTTTCCTAAGGTCTTCCCATTACCTTATCTCTTCTCGGATATCTTGCTCATTTTGTATTTTTGCCATTTTGAACTCGTATTCTTCTTTTTGGAGTTTTTTTTGTATGATGAATGAAAAAAATTCGGGGGTGGAAATCTAGCTAGTGTGGGGTAATGTTGGACCCCTAAAATATACCAAGCATAAGTAATGTGGAGGGTTTTGACGTGTGGGAGTTAAGCGCAAAGGAATAGGCAAAAGTAAAATATACAAAGTGCGTCAAGGCTTGCACTTGGGCCTATTAGATTTAAGACTTAGCTGCATTTTAGTAGAACTAGAAGATGAATGGTTGGAGTAGCGACCAAGAAAGGTTTTGGAGATAAGAATATAACATGAAGACTTGCAATTCAAGAAAATTCTATTTTAAGGCAAATCTCATGTGAGAGAAGTTAAGACAACATGCAGAGTTTTGGTTATTAATAGGATTAGATCTATAGTTTATATTAGAAGATAATCTATTATTAGTGAGCTTGTATGCTCTTGTAGTGATTTGTAGCACACGCATGGCTATTTCTAGCATGTGGGATATTTTTGGAGTGTGCATGAGTAGTGAAGGGAAAGTCCCCACTACCTATAAATATGTATTGATTTTCACGGTTTTGAGAGAGATTTGTGTAATAGAGTTATGTGGTTGTTCATGAGCGTGCATGACTTATGATATCATTACTATGTATGTATTTGGCTTATTTGTTTTACAATAATTAATACAATGGATATTTTTGGTTGGATATTGGTTGTTGACATATTTGTGATTGGTTCTTGTATGGTAAACCTAATCTTGATTCTTGTATAAGTTATTCTTACATATGGTTATGATCTAGATCTGTTTATGGTTTGTTACTACATTATTATTCTAGATCTGGAATCTATTTATGTATATTCTCATCATTCTAACTCTTGACAAAGCTTTCATAGAATAGGGACACTGGTACCCTTGTGCACTTCAAGTGAGCGCTCGATTACGGATGAATGATGTGTCAAAGACACCTTAGGCTTTATGGTAAAATAAAATACTACAAAGAGGTTCCTATTTAGGATACTAATGAAAAACCATATTTTAGTGATGATAATGGGTTTGAAAACATTCTTTCGTCAAAGAGAGAGAGGAGGAGGATGTGATGGAAAAAACAAGTGGTACTATAAAGATGTTGTGGAAATGGTTGAATGGAAAGGAAGAATATCATAGTAACATGAAAATAAGAATCAGTAAGAAAGGTGAAGAAGATGGATCTGCATATCATACTAATAGAAAGGAAAATGATGAGCTCTTATATACAAACAAGAAAGGACACAACACATATCATGAGGAAATCATGAAGCAATCAGAAAAAGTGAAGGATGAAAACAACATTGATGGGTGTATACAAACAATTCAAGGATGTAAAAGGATACCGAACTAAGGAGAGAGAAAGCATGAGGAAGAAATGGAGTTCAAGAATTAAGAAGACACTTATATTTTTCAATCTAATATTTCTTTGGATGTTATTTATATAGGTTTTACACTTGAAACAGTGAAGGAACAATCCAAGGAGGAAGAATACTTCCAAGCTATTATTTTCCAATTTTAAGGATGAATTGAACCATGAAGGGGGAAAAAGCAAATGCAAAGGAAATTTTGACATTCAAATATGATGAAGGAATATTACATATGATGATGCATTAGGTGTATAATCTCATACAAGAGGTGATGAACATCAAACACATCCCTAGAATACTCATTTTCTCAAGAGTATGGTTATTTCAAAGGCTAAAGATCTTGTAAAAGCACGGTTCAGCTAAGGAAGATGATACAATCAAATAACTCAATAAAGGATAACCTTCAAAATCTCATGTTCAACTAGAAGCAAAGGAAGAAAGAGATAATAAGCTTGCAAACAAGGACATTATGGGAAGACTTCTCTTTTCCTTGGGAGTATGATGCAAGAGGATCACTCCTAAGGATATATTGGTCATGTCATGACATTTTTGGCTTGAATAGGTGGTTAGGATTCATTATAAGTCCTTTTTTTAATTTCATGTTGGTGTGATGAGCTCAAGAGATCAAAATTTCAAATTATAGAGTTTCCCTCCATTTTGTGCTCTTTGAAATTTTGAACTAGTTTTGAGCCAATTTTGGCTTGGTTATATAGTGTAGGTAGTTTAAAGGGTCTCAATGGGTCCATTAAGGGTTTTTGGAATAAATTTAAGGTCTTAATAAACAAATATTAATGGTTTATAGTGATGTAGTTTGTAGAAGTCTCATCTTAGCTCCTAGTCTTAAGGGCATCACCTCCATATGACCTCTTAATGAGGTAATCATGCATTTAAACCATGGTTGAATGTAACGAGAAGGCTCAAAATATTGAGAAAGGAGGTATATATTGTAAAATGTAACTTTTTTAATCAATCATTTGAATGACAATAAGATCTTGGAGCTATAAGAGGATTTATAGGGTTTATGAGTGAAAAACAAGCTTGTAATAGTCATTTGATGTGTTAACATTGTGGAAACTTGTAATGCATGTACACAAGACTGGTAAGAGACATTGTGGGATGTAATTCATGATTTATTTTGAGTGTATCCATTTTTTTGTGTGGTTTAATGTGTTGGAAAACAAAAAAAGAATATTGTAGTTTATTGTGTTTTAGGCGAGTTAATGCAAGTTTTGTGCCATAAAAGGTAGTTTAGGAAAAGGAGTGTTAGTATGTTAAAGAGACAATGAGAATAAATCTTAGAGAGAGGGTAGTAGAAGGGTCATCACACATGCAAGAATTCTTAGATTCCTATAAGTTAATTATTTAACCATTATTTTAATATCCATGTTTTAACGGTTAGAGGACCCTGTAGAAAAGGCGAGTATGATAATATTGAGGCACTTTAGTTATTTAAAGTCATAAGGAGACTCACCGTCAATTCTATCAGAATCATCAGGTGAAAACAGACCTTGGAAAGCAAATTCAAGTTTTGGAATAGTGTTGTAGTCATTTTATTGCACATTTTCTCTGTCGAGTCGGGTAAGAAACCCTCATCGAGTTTACTATCAAGTTGCATTTTGAAGGATAAAAACTCAATCATAGAAGCCTAAATTTTTAAGAAACAATAATAGCATTTCCTTCTATCACATTTTTAAATTATTTTACATTGGAAGGTCTTCAAGAGAGATAAAATTATGATAGTCTAGGTACAGTCTTGTGCATGCTCATTAGAGACCTAATTTGAAGTCAGGATTAGTGATTTTGAAGCACTTTTTACAAAGAAACCTATTGTGAAATTTTGCACACAAGAAGAAATCCCAAATGGGTACTCAAAATAGAAATTGGTTTGTAAGTTGAGGCTTTGTATGAAAATTTATACTAATATTTGGTCTTAGGTAGGGCTAGTAGAGGGGATATAAGCTTAAGAGAGAAAGGGCGAAGAAAGGAGATTTACATTAAGAGTTAAACCCTAAGATTTACCCCACACATTAAGGAGCCAAATGGGTTCCCAAATTTGATTTCACTTTGTCTCAGATGATTTTAGATGTCTCCAACCATGAACTCACCAGGAGCATGATTCTTAAGAAGTTTAAGGGGAGTTTTAGCAAAAGGAATTCAAATTGACTAATTCTTGAGATTTCATGCAATTTGATGGTGGGGTTACTATGATGGGAGGTTGTTAAATATGTTCCAAGCTCTACATAATCTATTTGGACTATTTTAGGTTGAATTTACATCTTTGAAGGATTTTCAATCTTGGTAAAAGTGAGATTTTGTAAGCTTTGAAGGCAATTTTGAGTTGTTTGAACATTATAACTTATGTGAGTGGTTTTTAAGAATATGCTCTACATAACTCCCCTTTTTCATTTATGGAAACCACCTTTAGAAACATTGATGGTAACCAAATATGCAAACACCTTTAGGACATTAACTTCTTATTTCGAGTCATTGCAATGCCTCTAACATGGTTGATATCTATGAGGACTTCTATTTTGGAAGTTACAAATGTTGATATGTGATTCTTGTCTTAGGACAGTGTACTCTTATGAACTATGAAATCATGTTTGTTGTGGATAATAGGTTATCTGCTGAAATAGGTAAAATTCTACCATGTTTATGCTAAATAGAAAATGAAGTAATTCATCTCTTCTTATCTTTGAATAATTTCGCTTGGGAAATCTGAAATCGATTTAGTTAAAATAATGCATGAGTCTTTGCTACACTTGAATTTTCACTTCAGTTTTCAAAAAATGGATGTAGAATAGCAATACCTTAGATCAATTCATGACCTTGTGGTCATAATGGTCAAGCTAGGCAGATCATGTGATCTTTGAACTCAGATCTTTACTGCAGATCACGAATGATCCTTGTTGTCTCTGCTTTGTAATTGATCTTGGATGGTGATATGATTCTTCTTTGGTAAGTTTGGGATGTAATTCTTGTTATAGACTAAGGAACCTAATTAAATTTATGTTCCTAAATTGGTAACCCTATCCTAAATTGGTAACCTATGCTAAGTTACTATGCTCTTTTTTTTATGTTAATAGTTAAAGGACCTATGTTAGTTCCTAAACTAATGTTGAACCTAACCTAATGTTTGGCTAACCTAAAATGGGCTTATGAAACGACATGCAAAATGTCAAGTTGGTGGCACCATATTTTAGGTATTTATGACGCATTTGTGGACTTTAAATTCTTCTGTTTGGCCAAAATTGGTGAGTGCGTGAAGAAGGATAGGGGGGTTGAGTTGGCACCTTCACCAAGTGTTAGTTGCATGAATTTTTGAATTCAAATATGGCCACATACAAGTTGGCGGTGGCGGGAGAAGTGGAAGGATTGTCAATCTGTTTGGCATTTAATATTTTTAGAAATGGCAAAAACTACCTAGGAAGGAGGAAGATGGAAATAAGAGGGGTTTCAGTTTTGTTTTGGTCATTTGGTCTTTTTGAGCTTTAGCTCTGCATGGGGATTTTATCTCGAATCCTTACATGAATGTTTTGCCTTACATGGCGATTGGAATGATAAAAATAGCACTATGAAGTTATAAGAGGAAGTAGAGAATTTATGAGGAGGTTTGTTGGCATTTCATGGAAAGGAATAAGTTGTTGAAGTTCTTCTTGGAGTTTTACAGTGAGAAAGTGAAGGCCGGAGCTCTATTAGGCATGATAGGCCCTATCCATTAAGTCTTTTTCTTTTACTTAAATGCTTCATAAAAATAACTCTACTCTATATGTGAAACCTTCTGGTTTTATGTTTTTTATTCTTTCTCTAATGGTGTTTGACTTATTTTCTTTCAGATGCAAACTAGTTATTTGTTGTTGAGTGGAAAAATAATGAAATCTGGAAGTGTCGATTTGTTATTGTTATGCTATCTTGATTTCAAACCTTCTTGTTAGGGAAACAAGTATGTATTGGTTCTCTAAATGAATGGATTCTTATGTTGAAGGAGTATACACCATAACAGTAGTTTGGTTTACTTAATTCCATATATATAGCTTGCATGCCTTCAATATTGTTGTCGCAAGAAACTAGCTTGAAGGGTTTTTAGTTTGGCATTATCTTGTGATCGTCGTCTTGTCTAGTTGCTCAATAAAAGCAGTGGTAACCCATTATTTGATTCACTATTTTGGGGACTGTATTTTATTGTGGGTATATAGTTGTTTAATATATGGAGTCATTTATGATTTGGTCCTTTTTCCCAAATGGGAACTAGTTGTATACTCTGTGTTCTTTCTTGAATATTTTGTTGTTACCAATCGATTTGGGTATAAGAAAACTTACCTTGAGCTTGAAGCATATCATCTTCACTCCTTTGTTGAACCTTGAGAGAATAGAAGTATGTTCGAATGAAGTTGATCAAGGTAAAAGATTAGTTGAACATTTTAGTTATGCTCTGTTTTGTGTTTACTTTTATTTCCTTGTAAACCCATTTTGGGCTTTTGAGTTCCTTAACAGATCTTGGATCTAGGGAAGATTTCCTGAATTGTTGATGGAATTTTAACTCTTATTTTTGGAGGTTTTGCAAATGAATTAATTACCTTCTTGTTGGATGTTTGTAAGTTCTGTGGAAAAACTGGTTACAAACTCCTTCTAGGTTGCTCTCCTTTTTTTCGTCATTGAGTCATTTGGTGTTGAAACAATTCAGATTGTTAATTGGTTTTAATTCGTGTATTGGGATAATATCTTTCATAGGAGAAAGAACTATCTGGTACTATTGTTGAATGTCTTGTTTCCATTCCTTTCTGAGTGATTCATTAATTTTCACCCAATTTTGGGCTATGTTGTACCTCAGGTAATATATTTGATCTTAAACGAACTTCCCATGATTGATTAAGCACTTATCGTGTGTTACTCTTGGGAAGTCTATTCTATATATTTTCATTTTTCTTGGCTTAGAATGGATGTTTAGCTTGTGAAAGGAGATATGGTTGTGGCTTCCTCCTTAACGTGTTAGTAGATTTGTATAGAGAGAAGTTTGGTTACTTTGTTTATTTCTCTTCACGAGTTGTTCCAACATTGAGGTTTGGGAAACCGGATTTGTTTGATGTATAATTGTTTTCCTTTCTCTGTAACTAATATACTAGCTAGAATCTTTAAGATACTTTGATATCTTTGGGATTGTTGGGTTGAAGAGTCTCTTAAGGACATGATAGAAGTCTCTCTCTTCAATTCGGAATGTTATTTATTCATTACCTTTGTAACCATTCCTTTAGGATGAACTCTAACATAAGTTAAAGGGAATGATATTGTTTAGTTTGGTTCTGAACTTAAACCATTATTCCCTTTCTGGATTTGTTAGTGGTTGGTCAAAACTTGTGTGTGATCCTAAAAGATAGCTTATTTTCTTGGACTGGTAGAAGCAATCAAAATACTATTGATAAGGTCTGTATGATGTTATCTTTGACTACTACCTTGAATTGAATACTAAATTGAACTTAGGACTTTTAGGATGCTTCAACCGAAATTACTTTGATTGTTTTTAATGATTAAGTTATCCTTACCTATTTGTATGGACTTATTATGATCAATGTACTTCTTAGGCTATAGGATGAGCTTGAGATAGTATGATATTTAGCTGGAATGTAATGCTTAATTTTTGTCCCAATAGTTTTCTTATTTTGAAAGATAGTTTTATACATATGAACCTGAGCATGATAAACACTATAACATTAAAACGTTGTGCCTTTATATAATCTGTTTCATAAAAAGAACCATGTTGTTTATGAAAGCTTGATTATGAAAACACAACCATAAAAATAGAAAGAATTTTCCTTAAAAGATTAAAATCAAGAAGGAGAGAAAGGTTTAAAGTATCTAATGTGTACATAAGGTTCAATTAATCAACATATCAACCCTAATTTTTCATCATAAAAATATTTTCAACAAGTTGGAATTAAACAATAGAATTAAAGAAAGGAACTTCTTATTTCTTCCTAACTTCACCTTCTCATTCATGTATCTAAATAAAGTTTCTCCAACAAACAGTTCTAACTTTTCAAGAAGTAATACAAGATATATATATATATATATATATATATATATATATATCAACATATCAACCCTAATTTTTCATCATAAAATCTTTTCAACAAGTTGGAATTGAACAATAGAATTAAAGAAAGGAGATTCTTATTTCTTCCTAAGTTCACCTTCTCATTCATGTATCTAAATAAATTTTCTCCAACAACTAGTTCTAACTTTTCAAGAATTAATACAAGATATATCTTGAATAGATATATCTTGTATTAATTCTTGAAAAGTTAGAATTGGTTGTTAGAGAAAATTTATTTAGATACATGAATGAGAAGGTGAATTTAGGAAGAAATAAGAAGCTCCTTTCTTTAATTCTATTGTTCAATTCCAAATTGTTGAAAATATTTTTATGATGAAAAATTACGATTGATATGTTGATTAATTTAACCTTATCTACACATTAGATACTTTAAACCTTTCTCACCTTCTTGATTTTAATCTTTTAAGGAAAAGTCTTTATATTTTTATGGTTGTGTTTTCATAACTATTTCATAAACAACAGGGTGCTTTTTATGAAACTTGATTAGATAAAGGCATAACGTTTTAATGTTATAGTGTTTATCATGCTCGGTTAAATGAACTGACCCATGCTAACAATTTTGTAGATGGATTTCAGTAAAATATGAAAGGAGAAAGACATATAGAAAGTTACATCTGTTTTACTAAGAAAAATGTACCTTTATTATGATGATTATGTGGTGTCATTACTTATGTACTTTGTTGGTAAAGAAATTTGTAATGAAACTATTTTTAAATTGTTTTTATGACACTTTGTAATCTTTGAGATACTTCTGGATTCAAAGTGAATGTATCACTCCTTCTTGATGAATAAATGATGTGTTGATTGTTAAATAATACTTTCTTATCATGAATCGGGATGTATTATTAAGTATTATCCTAATGAAGGAGGGCATTTTATATACTTAAATGTTATGGAATGGTTGGGGGAATCTGAAATGTTAGTTGGTTTATTTTCTCAATTAGAGATGCAACTTATAAGTTGACACTCATAAGTAGATCCTTAAACAATATAAAAGGACTATGTTTGAATTATATAGATGTATGTGTTTGAATTCTTGATGTATTTAAACATATGTAATATGTTTCATAAATGGACATTAGTCCATAATATAGGGGAAAAGGATACTTCCCATGAAATCAATCATAGAGACATAACTTAAGATCTTGTTAAAGTGTTATGAATGTTGTAAGTAAATGATTGAATGTGTACTTCCTTAGGCAGATTTCCTTAATCAAAATTTGGAATGCTTAGAAAGGAATTAAATGGAATTTAGACTTCATCTCCATGAAGTCTAAAATAAAGGTTTATAAGGAACTTATTTAAGCTAGGGCTGAAATAAGTAAGGAATCAATTAACACACTTTCATAACTTCGAGATCAATCATGTTGTGATATAATGCAAGATGTTTCATTTAAAGAAAAACTTAAGCATGTAATCAAATGGTTAGGAAGCATATTTTACCAACATACCTACCTCACATGTAATTTCAACTTGTAACCTTATAGGTTAAATAATCTAGTTGAATCTTTAAGTGTTGTTGTAATTAATCTTAAAGACAATGTTTAATGGGTTAATAAACTTATAATCTAAGGTATGCTAGTCTAGTTGAGGAAACTCATTTGGATGTTGGAAGACATATCAAGTGCATCATAGTATCCTTTAATGAACCAAAATTGGTTTCAAAACACCCAAAGACTAGTCTTGATTTATATGGATTCAAACACTTCACTTGCACTTTCATGCTTAACCAAAGCATGAAACACTTTTCAAAGGACCTATAATTCACTTTCAAACCATCAGCTATAAGTATTTTAAGGAGAATAATACATTTACCTTTCAGACAAAAAGACTGGTTTTTGTCTTCATGTCATTCTCACACGGTAGGACTAAAAACACACATGTACCATCACTTTTATCCAAATGAATAACCCAGATGACTTCATGAACATCAAGCACATACTACCAACATCCTTCACCAAAAATTTTATCATGGGTTACTTTGTAAATTTTGTCTGTACACTGAATTTCTCACAAAAATAGTTGTTTTCTTGTGGGGTCCACCATGAGTCAAGAACTCAAACCAACATGAAAATATGATTTGGTTACTTTTCTACATTCTCAGGTTCATAAGAAAGAAAAATAGTTTGATTTTGACACTTAACCAAGAATTTTACTCCATACTGATCAGAACTAGGGTTTAGGAGGGTTTTACGCAGTCCACAAAAATAGATAAAACTTTCTTATGTATCATCCATTTGGCCTCATAATTTTTGCAACATATTTTTATCTATATTTAATTAAAAAAATATCTTATAATTTATCTAAATAAGGCTCCGAATTTATCTTGAATGCTAAGAAGTCGGTGTGTTATTTTAGAATACCCTGTTTAACTCGATTTTAGTAAAATTTCAATATATTACACATAACTCATCCTAAGGTCCTAAAAAAATTCCATGAAATGGAAAAATTTTCTTGATTAACTCTGAAACTTCCAATCCAATCTCATTTTTGAATGTTAAAAATTTTATCCTAAAAGGAAGTCATACTAATGACTATGAATATTCCTCTAATTGTTGAATTACGACATGTAGCTTCATTAGAGGACTCTTGAAAATTTACCTATGCACTTACCATGCCTAAATTATCTTTAAAAGGCCCTTTTTCTTCATACCTTCATGTTAGGTCCTTGAATTAGGCCAATTTGAGCTAGTTTACACTGCAACTCACCACCTATGAATTGTTATTCATCATGTATCCCATTAAACATGTCTTATTATGTGTTTCATGCCTTTACCATGCTTTAGTAGTGGCCTTAATCCTTCACTTCACCTTTCTAGGTCACTTTGCTAGCTAGGCCTAGGGATTATGTAACTTGAACTGAGTTAGTTTGACTAATTCCACTCATGTGCCCCTATATTCATCCTTATGACCATGTTTCCACATCATATACATGCTAGAAAATTCCTAACATCATATTTGTGTGTTCTCACATCATCCCTCTTCTTATACTAGTCACTAGATTCTCAAGAAGTCAGTGTTTACTCAATTGTTCTCAAGCCTCGACCTATTCTACCTTCTTTGACTCACTACAAACTCCCTTTATCTCTCATGCATCCTTATTTGTCATTAATATGCCTTTTACATCAATGAAAACGTATCATCCATGTGTAAACATATTTAAGTACATGGGATTCCTCCACATAGGTGATTCACCATGCTTAGGTGTCTTAGGGTGTCATTATGGCCTTACACACGTCATAGAGCATCATAGGAGTTACATTTGACGGCTATTCTAGGAATGTAACTCCCACCTCTTGATGGATACATTTGTGGGGGAGTTACACACCCCACTACTATATGTACACCTTTCATCTTGAGCAAAGGAATGGAATGGAGTATGGGATTTGAGCCATTCTTCCCTTAATGCATGCACATTGCTCTCATGGGTGATTTCTTGCTTCGATCTTGAAGCTACATCTTTTTGCAGTTGAGTGCAACATTTTGATGCTCATGGATTCCTTCTAGATCTTCATCATTCCTCCAACATGGTATCAGAGCTCGGGGATCAGAATCATGTTGCTCGCAATAGTTGCTTACTACTCTCCATCTCGTAGTTTCTTGTGCAATCTCTCCTTTGCATGTGCTCTACTTGCATTTTTAAAGGGTATTTGGTTGATTTTCACTATCAGTTGTTGTTGCTTCTATACTACCTAAACTTTATTACTCGATCGTTGCATTCACCAACTTGTGCATAGTTCCCCATACACTCCATCCATGCAACTTGGATCGTTCTACTCCTTGCTATTTTTTTCCTTAGCTCGGGATCTATTTCTGGTTTGAACGTGTGTGATTTGGCATCCAGTTCGGGGTTTTTGGTCTGCCGCTCGAGACTTCCTTCTGCGTGGACGTATTGACATCTACACTGGTGTTTCGTGTACATTCTTTGCATTGCTCATGCCTTGTTCGCCACTCAGCATTGGTCTCGATACTCTCAACATGTTTTTCACTAACCCACGTTACTTGGCACCTCAACTCCTGCATTGTTCATGATTCGGTCTTCGTGACTCAGGTTGCTCATTGCTTCATCAGCTCACCACTTGCATTGACCAACTAATACCTTTGCATTGTCCACGGATGTGCATTCACCTTTGGAGCTCAACTTCTTTGCCATTTCTACATTTCAGTTGAGTTACGTCGGAGCTCATTATGTTCATGTCGTGTTCACAGTGTTTCGCTGGGTTCCCTACTCGTGCTTCCTGGTTCATCGACTCCACATCCCGTGCTACTACATGTCTGGCCTTGTGTGGTGCTTTGGCTCTAAGGTTCTCATTGTCTGTGTATGCCCGCGTAACATCCACGGCTCAACCTTTATCTCTGTTCACAGCCCAACTCGTGACTCCCACTGTTAATGCCACCCGACTCATGCGGGGGCACTTGCTCTACATAACTCGGTAGCTTCTTTGTTTGCTTTCTGTGACGTGGGATCCACACTCAAGATTTCTCCTGTGACCACTTGATTTGGTTTGCATTGCACAAAACTATGTTTGGATCTCTAGGCTTTGGCACCGCACCAATTTGCCTTGGCTTGCTACACTCTTGGCTTGTTGACTCAGGTTTTGATCGTGTATTGATTTACCTTCAACACGTCGTCATGTGTTCATGTTGGCGTTACCCTAATTTTTGCTTTGCTTTCCCAACATCTTTGTTGCTTTTGCTACACTCAACTCAGTTTTCTCATGGGTTAATGTGTTTTGTATTGCTCGGCATTACCTCTACATAAACCTTTGGATGCTAGCATTTGGATCATGCTCAAACGTGTATTTGGCTCCACCTTGACCTAAATGGATATCACGTGTTGATTCGATGACCTTGGCTCAGTCAGTTCATGCTTCACCCTGCTTTGGTTTCTCATTGTTGTTTGCATTCATGATCCATCTAGCTCACTGTTGTGCCATCACCTCTGGTTCGAACTTGGACTGTGTCATTTATTTTCTTAACGGAGCCCCTGTGTTGTGTTTGTCATGTATTTTTGCCAAGATGAGGGATCTATGTGCACCTCTGAGCTCAAATCATGGTTGTTTCATTCTTCCACATTCATTTTCTCAATTGTTTTATGGTTTCATTATCTCCTGCAGACCCATGTGGCTACCCCTCCCACCTGCCACTCTCCACACAACTTGGGAGACTCTGACAGTCTAGCTCGGATCGTTATCACTTGGCGAGCCCACTCGGTCACTTCCACCACATGGCTTGACAACGTGGGCCCTAGATTTCTCTTTTAGACTTGTTTGTCGGTTAAAACAATCCTTTTTTAATGTTTTAAGATAAAAACATTTATTTCATTGGCATTGTAATTTTTTGGGGGTCATTTTGCTTGTTTTATTGTCCTTCCTTCAAGTGTCAAAGACAGAGGGTGAGGTCCGGGGTTGGCAGGAGGCTAATCCCCCTCACAATAAAAAAACCGTGCCTAAAACTTGATGCCATTTCTAACGAATACCCACACGACACCCTTTGCACCCATTTCGGGCACTTTTTTAATCATTTGCAGGGCTTATTGGCATTTTCCATTAGTTGCGAGAATTGTTTTCTTGCTATAACTTTTGACTCACTGCTCAATTTTGAGCACTTCTTTAGTCAAAGTTACATGATTTTTCACACATTACATGATGAAATTATCATTTTTGTAAATGCACTACTTTATAAAGTGCCACATTCGGGGGTCACTAGTACTCTTGGGCCTTGTATTACACACAGATGCATTATCGGCCGAGTCTGACGTCTTGCATTTGTGCACCTTGCACTTTTGATTCTGCATCATGGAGGGTGTTCTTTCTAGACTTGAGCATCATAGGATCACTTTACAGCCTCCACCACTTCTTACTAGGAGAGGGAACTATTCATTTTAGCGTGCTTCTATGGAACGTTACTTCACCTACGAGGGTCTTTCACACTTCTTGCTTGGGCAGTTCCTGCACCCACTGATCATCATCATCTTAATGACTTTCTCAACACTTGTGACCATGTTTTTGGTCACTTGATGATACATATCTCCACATCTCTCTAGTTTCACGTGGCTAGACTCAAATCCACCCCACCATGTCTGGAGCATTCTTTAGTCCCTCTATGGAGACCCTTCACATACACTGCCGCCATTGTTAGCCATTATTTGTTGTTGATCTAGTTGTCTCCTCTTCTTCATGTGATGAAAATTCCATTGACACGAGAATCACTTGGTTCTACTTCGATGACGAGGATTGTGCACCGCTTTCGATGTCGAGAGTACTATAAAAGACTCTCCTCCTCCTTCTCTCACTATTCCGAGAGAGTGTTGACACATCCCACATCTCGTCATATATTAAGCAGATCTCTTATACAGGTCTCATATAGTCATCAAACCAGCCTATTTTCCACCTTCAATGTTTAAGGCCCCTTTCACTCCACATTCATTGGATGACTCATACCTATCTGACATCGCTCTTCTATTTGTTGAGCCCCCTCATTGGGATGAGTATTTTCCTGACCTTAGTCATCTTTTTGCAGAGTACAATTGTGATGTACTACAGGTTCCTCATCCTTTTATAGGTATTTTAGAGGGCTTCATCATATCCATTGTTGGGAGTGCCCCTTCTGGGACTCTTACCACTTCCACTTTTTCGGAGACGTTCATTGATCCACCCTTGCTTGTGGATCCATTTTCTATTGTGGGGGATGTTTTTTTCCTTCACATCAGTTGGACATCCTTTCTACAGGTGTTCCCCTTCTTCACTTTGACAGTTCTACGCATGTGGCATTACCTTCGGTTCCTTGGCGCTCACTTGTTAGACCTATGTCACACTTTCATGGACCAAACTCGAGTTCTTTGTGCTTCGCCTTCGTTTCCTTCGTGGAGTGGGTAGAATTCCATCACATCATTTCTGTCCTTTCTAAGGGAAGGAACACAGTTCAGTGCAGGTGGCTCTTCTTTAGTCCAGAGGCAAAGGATCTCATGATCGACACTCTTCTGGGAGACCTCCTAGAGCTGCAAATTTCAGATCCATCCATGGCATCTTCGAATTCCTCTCATCTCCCTCTTATTCTCTCTTCTTCTTTTTTCTGAGAGATTACATCTTTGTACATGGGTACCTTTACATGCTCGTCTCTGGTCGGGACCCATCTTTGGCATCTTTCTTAGATTAGAGAGTGGACTTGTCTCTCTTTTGGGGGGGATTTTTTCCCCACTAAGTTTTCTCCTTTTACTCCTATTTTCAAGAATTTCTTGTATGTGGTTACCTCATCAGGCTTGTTTTCGGGACCCACTTCTCCTTTTTTTCATCTATGTGTCCACCTAAGCTATGCTTTAGGGGGGTGTTGGTGTAGGATATTTACCATGCACATATTTAAGTACATGGGATTCCTCCACATAGGTGATTCACCATGCTTAGGTGTCTTAGGGTGTCATTATGGCCTTACACACATCATAGAGCATCATAGGAGTTACATTTGACCAGTTATTCTGGGAATGTAACTCCCACCTCTTGATGACTACATTTGTGGGGGAGTTACACACCCCACTACTATATGTACACCTTTCATCTTGAGAAATGGAATGGAATGGAGTATGGGATTTGAGCCATTCTTCCTTAATACATGCACATTTCTCAAGATGAAAGGTGTACATATAGTAGTGGGGTGTGTAACTCCCCACAAATGTATCCGTCAAGAGGTGGGAGTTACATTCCTAGAATATCCAATCAAATTTAACTCATATGATGCTCTATGACACGTGTAAGGCCATAATGACACCCTAAGACACCTAAGCATGGTGAATCACCTATGTGGAGGAATCCTATGTACTTAAATATGTGCATGGTAAATATCCTACACCAACACCTCCGACCTATTCTACCTTCTTTGACTCACTCCAAACTCCTCTATCTCTCATGCATCCTTCTTTGTCATTAATGTGCCTTATACATCAATGAAAACTTATCATCCACGTGTAAACATGCCACCTTCCATGAGTGGAGGAAAAACTCTAAATTCCTCCATCCTCACATGCATTCTCCATCCTTGATCCTAATTCACCATGGATTCATCATATCCATTGAATCTTCCACACCTCAACTATAAATTTATCCATCCTCCATTATACGAATAGTTATCCCAAATTTACCCCCTCGAGTTAATTTGGATAACTCATTAAAAATGGACTTAGCCATTTTTAACATGTTTGGTACATTTAACAATCGTGAAATTCCCATTTATAAATGCATTGGTCATTAGAATTTGAAAACCCATGGGATACTTGCCTTATTAAATAGTTGGTTATGTAAAAATTTCATATGACATTCATTTGGCCATCAAATTCAATGTCAAACATCAAACAGAAGGCCATGTGGTAGGATTCCGAGTCTCCTCAAAGCTTTCAGGCTTGGTGGATTTCAAGTCCATTGAATTAATTGCATTCCATAGTCTATCAGGTCTAGGATTAAGTCAGTAAAGTCAAAATACACATGGGGAATCACAAAGGTGACATAAAGCGCAAGATCGATGCTCTAAGGTAGACACATGGCAGCATTTCATTGCACTTTGAGTATATGGACTCCTGCAAACATAAAGTCCACAGAATGAATGGAAATCAATTAAAGGGTGTCGAATCTGGAAGTTCAGTGAGGTAAATAAGGGCTTAACATAATTTCTTCAAATCTAAAATTTTCTAAGTCGGTCGAAGTTGAAAGTTATGACATGAAGTGAGAAAATGAGCCTAACAACTGCGAAAAGAACCCATGTAGAACCTTTTCATTGGCTAACCTTTCATAGTCTAACATTTTGAAGGTTGAGGGGAAGGTATGATGCACTAACATTGTGAAGGAGCATGAATATTTCCTATTGGATCATTCTTCACAATTTCAATCAGAGCTAAAGGAAAATCTAACAACCCGAGGGGTGTGGAGCTTCCTCATTGGTCAGCATTTCACAGAAGCAGAGGAGGAAATCAAAAGGACTGACATTGTGAAGTGTGTGGAGCTTCCTCATTAGCTCACACTTTGTAATGATCATTCAAGGTCTAATTCAAAGATTAAATTTTGAGGAGCATGGATTCATTTCATTGGTTAATGATTCATAGTGGCATGTATATGTTTAAGTATAGTCGACACCATGAAGGAATGTGGTAATTTTCTAGTGGCTTGTATTTCTTAATACGAAAGACCTTTATAAATCCAAAAGTAGGAAAAAGAAAGTAAAAGGAATTAAGGCGACCCTGCGAACCAATGAAGGACTCACACATGGAAAAAGACAAAGTAATGCACAAATTGGTAGAGCCTAATCCCTAAGAAAATCAAAGGTTATCATGTGTCACATTCATATGCTCCCCAACATGAAAATATTCAAATGGCCATATCTTTCGACTCTGAGCTCCAAATTGGAAAAAATCTATATCAATGGAAATATCTCATTAAACCGTTCAACTTGGCATCATCAAAATCTGATTTTGATTGTGTTTGAGTGGGAAAAAAGGTCAAAAATAGTTTGTGTCATTAATATGTAGAATCGAGACGCAGTTTAACCAATTGAATTAATGAAGTACGGGCACTCTTCCATCTTCTACAAGAAAACCAAACTTAGGGGATGCACTTGACATGTCATGTTGTACGTAAAAAGATATCTTCATTTATGATCAAAATCAAATCTCATCTTTTTCATCTTCTCTCTCTCTTTCTAGTTCTATATAATATAAAAATCTTTCATTTTGAATGATGGCTCTTTGTTGTAACGACACTATGTCAAAATGGTGGTCAACTTACCATGAGTTCTAGACCTCTAATTTGGTCTTTGTAATGTATTCTCACCTTTTTCCATGAATGTAATGGTTTGTGCATATTTTAAGCAATAAAATATATTTTGTGGCACATTTTGTCTACCCTAACTCGTTTTATTTACAGTCTTGTCTATCATTTTCATCTTTTGGCATGTTGTGTGTATTCCCTACTTATAGTTTCCATTTTTTTGTGTTGTAAATTTGAAGCAAGGTTCAATCTACATGGTTCTTATGTGTGACACACTTTGTTGTCCTCTCTCCCATGTTTTCTCACTTTCCTTCCCCTTGTAGAGATCTCTCATCCCTTTCTAGTGCTATCAAAACCTTTTAACTTAGGATTTATTTTTCATGCATCTTTCTAACCATATTATCTCTCCTTGACGCTTTGAATTGTTAGTTTAGTATTATTTAGCCGCATTTTCTTCCTTAGGAGTAGTTTTATCATTAGATTAATTAGAGGAATCATCCTACTCCGGAGTTCCATCTCAAGTAGTAAGTCCCACAACTTGAGAGATGGTCCCGTGTTACCCAAAAACATTGATTGCTCATCGATAAGAAGTATTGGAAGCATTCCAAGCTCTTTTCAATCCATCAAATCAATCAATCCATCTTCATACATAAAGTAATCATCAATATTTTAAGGGGAGCTTCGCCAAAGTTGATGCACAAATTCCAATATGAAGCAACCAAAAATCCATCTTTATGACAAAATACAACAATCAAAGGAAGGATCCTCTTCTTTATAAGTTACAAGTATATCCTTCTTAATGCATGGGCATCATCACTCTAGGGCTAGCATAGAGATTGTCTAGGCATGTGTTATTCAAATTTTGGTTTGTTTGGGTATATAGGGGTGTACTTGAGTCATTCATGGTGTCTTTTAGGCTTTATAAATTCCAAAAATTAAATTTGTGAGTTCCCTCCATTTTTAGCTTCTTCAAAATTTGAATTCCTAAAGCCACTTTTGGCTTTCTCATGAAATTTAGGGGTCTAACTAGTAGTTCAAGCATGTAACTAGGTCATTTTTGGTCATCAAGTATCTTTGAGGACTCTTATTATTGTATGATTGGTCATGTAATTTGAAAATGGCACTTAAGCCCTTTTGCTTGTATGCAATCTCCATGTAATCTTGGTCATATGAGACCTAGAAAACAATTATGGGAAAACCATTCGAACTATGGGGTTATAAGACTCCAATTTGTAACTAATTTTATCTATTGATCAATCACTTCAAGAACAATTAGAGCTCTAAATCGGGTTGTGATCAAACTTTTCATGTACTGAGTCTTGAAGAAATCATCTGAACCTATGTGTTTGATAGTTTGAGTTAAGAGAAATATTTTTTTGAGTAATTCATGAAGAGTAACTAATTGAAAAAGGTGTAAATAATCTAAATGAGGTGTTAAATATTGAGACTTTGAAATTTCAAGGTATTTGGAAGGAGATCACCGAGAATTCTGTAATAATCCACAATGTGTAGGTATTTAGTTGTTCATTGAAGAGATTCAAGAAAAAGGAAGTGAACCTTGAGTTTAAATTAATTACTATTCCTTTAGAATACATTTGTAACCCTTACTCGAAGTGTGCAAACATCAAGATGACTGGAATAGTATGTCAGTCCATGACCGAGATGAAATTCATGATCTCAAGTATTACACGAGTCTTGAAACAAATATTCCAGCATTCAAAAAGGTAAGAACTTTCACTAATAGATTTAGAGGCTTGTGTATGTGTGTATCTATCTCCCAGAAATTCGAGAATGGAAAGATTGATTTATTCCATTTAGTAAACAAAAATATCACTCTCGAGACCTCTATAGTGAAACCCTTAAGGTTTTGATGAATTAAATCTTTTAAGATCTTCCATTTTGAATTAGGAGTCCCAAACTTGTTAAATCATCCTTTTGGTGATTCCATTGAAATTCAAAAATAATATTGTAAGAAAATGGTGATAGTCAAAATATTTTCTTAACAGTTTTCTTGTGGCATGTAGCAAAATGGAGGAAGCCTAATTAGAGACTAAAATTTGTAGTTTTTTGTAAATTATTACAAAGAAGGTGGTACCAGGAAGTTGCATGCAAGAATTGTTCCCTAATGGGTTTTCTAAAATATAACTATTAGGCCATGAGTCCTCTAATATAAATATATAATTAAAATTTTCTTTAAGAAATTTGGTAAGAGAAAGCTAATTTTGTTAAGGTGGCAGTGAAGGAAGTAAGGGAAGATTTGAGATTTGGACTAAACCAAGTTGCCCACACCTCAAACTCAATAAAGGATTTTCAAAACCATTAGTATCTTCTTCATAAACCTTGTAATTTGTGTTATCCCATGCTAATCCATTCGACAATGTTCTTGAGGAGACAAATTGGTATTTTTTGCAAAGGAGAGTGCCATGATAAATCCTAAAGCTTTCATGGGTTTGAATGACTGAAACAAGTTGGATTAAGGGTAACAAACATGATTTAAGCATTAAATGCATTGAATTGATTATATAGGACAGTTTTGTAAGTCTTTTTGTTTCCTAGTATTGAGAACAAGGTGCAAATACAAGATTTGGACTAAATTAAAAGTAATTACTCTAATACTTCTTGTTGAGAGTGTGATGTTCCTAGGTGTGGCTACATCAATTCTTCCTTTCTATATTAATCTGAGTGTTTTATTTTGAATTATAGTAGAGATAATTTTGGTATTTCATCCATGTTTTTAGAATACTCTAATTTGATTGAGTTAGAAACGAAGGAAGATAGACCTATAACTTACCAATAAGAGTACCATTCCTTTTATTGTTGGATTTTCTCACAATGATGGATTGTTGGTTACTTTAAATTGTACTTTATGCAAAAAAATTGGTAACACATCCCCTTGAAACATTGATGGCTTCTTGATGGATGATGATCGTTTGATTGGCTTGATTGATTGACAAGAGCTTGATATGCTTCCAATATTTTGATTCTAGTAAGATTGCATGGAGAATTTTATATTTGTTTATAGTTAAAGGTTGGAAGATTTAATTTCTATGATGAATCCATGGTGGATTTAGATCTAGGGTGGAGAATTCATGTCAAGATGGAGGATTCTAGAGTTTTTCCTCTACTCATGAAAGCTAGTAGAATAGGAGAGTCACATAGTCGAGAAAGTTTTAGAAAGGTGGTGTGTTAAGATAAAATTATATTATAATTTAATGATTATTAGATGGGAGATTAGTAGGGTAGGCTAGGATAATAGGTCGGTAGGTATGCTAGGGGATATTAAATTCTAAAATGTGTAAAGATGGGATAAGATAATGAATTAGGGACATTAATCATGATGAAGGGATATGTGAGATATTATCGGGGTAGAGGTCATGAATGAATAATTAGTAAAGGGGATTATTTTAGGTATATACATTTTACCCCTCTTTGAATATTTATTAAAAAGTAATGACATTTCAAATAATATTAAAGATGATTTTTGTTAGTAAGGGTGATGCCCCCTTGAGGGTTCATATGGAGAGGAACGAGACGAGTAACTACTTGAAAGGATAAGATCACATTCGTAGACTAGAGGAGATGGGTATATGATGTAATTACTGATGTGAGTTGGAAGCTTGATTTCATGTATTAATGATCAATCCATTAATAGATTGAGAATTTTATATATTGAGAATGACCCAAGTAGTTATATATGCATAGGTGTGAGTTTGATTTTTTGATTGTTTGTATAATAGATGTGCCTTAATCAATGATATATGCAAGGAGAAAGATTTTGATGATTTTGATTTCTACATTGATAGATAAATCTACAAATAAAATAGATGGATGGAATGATGTGTATATTCCCTAGCCAACTATATATGAGAAGGAGAAGTCGTAAATATCATGTCGGATTAAGATTTTTGAGTGCCTTAGGCAATACTGGAGCTACCACCTTATATAAATTAAAGAATATATAGTAGACAAAATAATTAACCATGACTGGTGGTGTAAATTAACTTGTAGTAATCAATATGTTGTTTATTAATTCACAATCATTTAATCATCAAACTAAGGGACATAAACTTTAAATAATGTCAATGTTGTATGCACAATTACAAAGAATTTAGGAGGTATGGAAAGAAATAACTATCACTACAATGCTTGAAAGTAGATAAAAATTAGAACTAAAAGTAAATGGTTTCTAATCACTATGACTAAGAAAAAGCTTGCAAATTCAGAATGTAGATAAAGAAGATAAATTACTTCCTAGTCTAATCATGCAATGAAACAAAGAAACAAAACTATGGAGGTGTTTAGTAGACCATAAGTGGGCCCTTCCTTAGGTGTTAATCCCTCCTAAGTCTTGTAGATAAAGGATAATAAAAATAAATCATATATTTTATTGAATTGGCATGAATATTACATCTAGAAACAAAGTAGTCTTTGTATATATGTGTATCTTCTATTCTCTATTTTTGTCTCTTCGAGATAGATTTTCAATATTAACATTTTTCTTTTATACTTCTCATTTACATCAAGACGTTAGAAGAATATTTCAACTAGGAGTTTAAACAAAATAAGTAAAATATCTTAAAACAAGAGGAAGATCTCAAACAAAACAACAAGATATTTAACACATGAAAAAAACTAATAATGTGTGTTAGATTAATCTCTAATTAATTGACCGGTTCTTTTAGTCACGTGTAAAATTGATCAATCAGTTATTTGTAATGAATAATCATATATATGGTTGAGTTATCTCCCATTTCTTAATGTTCCATTTGTAACTACTCCAACGACGCATACAGAATTGAGTGCCATTCTTCATGTTCTAAGATATCTTCATAACGTGGCTTATTTGTTGTAGGTGATTCCCTTTGGTTGTAGATGGGTTCTTATAGATTGGTCCTTTATTACGAGATGAGTTTTTACAGACAGTTCTTTTGTTGCATATGAGTTGTTGCATATAGCAAGTTGCTTACAAACAAGAGTGGCATTACACATATCATCATTCAAACAAATTATTGCAATCATAATAATAAATGCACACACCAGATACCATAAAATAAATATAACTAGTTATAACTATATTAATGAGTAATTATGCCATAAGTTCCATGGTTGTGATGATAATGTTCAATAGTGTGACTGGGAAATACAAGGACATAGCTATAATGGCTTAACAAAATTACAAAATATGAGTTGTTTATAAGGATATTTACACAACCCATCAATGACCAAATATTGTATTACTTGATATGTTATACTTTTACCATCCATGAATAATTTGCTAATAAATTTTTGTAGCTACTACTACCTAAAATTCCTATTTAATTCTCTAGCATATAGTCTATCATAATCATCCTTGTCTCATATATTTCCCAACTATTTTTTCCTAGGTTTTTTACATATTCACCTTTCTTTATCTCTCCTCCCAAAAAACTTCCAAGACTTCAAAACAATACAAAGTATGAAAATACATGAGTATGAATTAAATTTAGGAATCGCATGCTCTCTAATAATTTCTCTAACCTCATCTTGATTTGTTTTCCTCTTCTTCCACATTCTCCTTCCGATCACCTTCTTCTTTACATATTTTTCATACTAATTTAAAATTTCTCCAGTTTTGGTAGCCTCAACCCTAACCATCATTGGTTGTACCTTTTCTAAATTCCTATACTCTTCCATTTGTCTTTCTCTATCCAACTCATTCATAAAATAAGAGTGTAGGGATTTGACTTGAACATCTCCAATGTATAGGATTGGAATCCAATCCCTATCATTTTCAAGGGAATAATTATGAAAATAAAGTTCACATAACAAGTTCTAAAGATCATGGGTGTTGTTATGATGTAATTAAAAGAATATCTTAGCTACACTAATATCATATGGTATGCCAAAATCAATACATGTGAGTTTAAGTTACAACAACTTTTCCTTCAAGATGATAGCAGAAAAATTCAATAGAGGCCTACATTTGAATATCTCATGGGCCACCTGGATTGTCTCTTCTTACTTTTTATTCAGCCTCTCTATCTCTTTATCCTTGACTTTCAGTTCTTTTTTATGCTCGAAGATAAGGGCTTCTTTTTATTTTTCTCATTTCCCTTTTAGCCTATTAACATAAGTTTCAAATTGTAACTTCAAAAATTCAATATTTGGTAGCATATTCTATGTGGTCATCTCCTTACAAGGTGGTTTGACAAGTTACCTTATAATTTCCTGAATAACAATTTGGGGCTTAACTGGGGTTTCATGTACTTATTGCACATTAGCACATAGTTCTTGTTCAACCACTTTCTCAATTACGTGCTCAACATCTTATGGAATTTTTTGTTCCATTTATTCATCGATTACTTCATCCACAATTACAGGAATGTGTTGTTCTTGTTCCATGACTGGTTCAACTACTAAAGGGATCTTATCATGTTCAGTTCCTTGTTCTTGTTGCTCAATGATTTGTTCAATTACTTGTTCATCAATTATAGGAATTTTCTCGTGTTATCATTCCTCTCACTCTTTCTCCTCATGACCTTCCACTACGTTAACTCTCTCCTAATTCGAGATGGATCTTCTTGTTCCACTATGGGTTGCTCAAGGAATTTTGTCTTATGAATAGGGGCATCAATATCTCTTGGCTATGTATCCATTGGTTGAGGCTCAAATCTTCCTTTTGTAGCTTCCACATCACTATCTAGTGAGATGATCTGTGACAGTGTTGATTTGGAGGTCTTTGGCCTTTTTTTTTTAATCTTATGGGAGCACCTACATATAGGATTAGATTGAGAAGACTTTTGTTTACCCTTGGATGTGGAGGATTCAAGATTGGAGAAATCCAATAGGGTTTCAAGAATGAAAATTCTCTCAGGAGAGATAGGTGCAAGGTGTTATTCAGTAGGAGTTAGATTTTCAGATATTATGGGCTCTTGAGGCTAGGAGATGGATGTTGCAAGCTCAGTTACATGGGCATAATATCTCTCGGTGATTTTCCTCCTCTTTCTCTTGTTTCCAAAAACATTATATATATTATCTGCCCTTGCAAACTCTTGTCATTGTATCTTAGGATAATCTCTCTACATGGTATGTTTCACTACCATTTTTATAAGGCAATGGTGTGACAATGTATCCCTACCCCTCTGTACTTATCTACTCATCCTCTTCAATATTTCATGCAATAAATTAGGTACATTCACTTGCATGTTGTTCTTTAGGTGATTTAACAATTTGAAATGAATTGTATTCAACCTAGAATATCTTCCTTCATAAGTAAAGTACTTAATTAAAAAATTTGCAACCTCATCCCATAAGGGTTTAAGGGATTTTATTTGTGTACCTTGCATGTCAGTGATGAATTCATCATCATCTATGAATTCTCTCCTAGCTACTTCTAGGTTGGCCTTTTCTAGGAATGGTTCTCCTTGGGTTAGTAGGCTAGTTACTTCTGCTAAAAAAATTCACTAAGTCTGACTTATAATCCCTTCACCTTTACCTCCCCATTACTGAATGTGTTGGAAAATTCTTCCACCATTGCTTCATTAAAACCTTGAAACCTGTTGATGTAGTCTAGCCAACCATTATCCTAAAAATACTACAAAATTTGAGGATGGATCAAAAGTTGTGAATGCTCAATGGGTTCATGCCTTATCAAATGTCTTCATATGGTTGATATGTAGCCTTCTCTGGTTCAATACATAATACTACAACTCTACTTTGAAATAATGTTGCGTAATTGAGTTGTGTTGAGTTGTTTTCATCTCTTTTTTCAACTTTGGGACTGAGAGGACACGCAGCATGGTTACAGGAGAGTAATCATTAATTGATGTGACCATGTAAAGCATGCAAAGGGAAGTGATTTGACAATATTGGATTATGTGGAGGGACACATCATAGCTTGAAAGGTGGTGATCATTAAATGCATCACATGCATAGTGACTTGGCATAAATTCTAATTAACTATAATTAAACTAATTATAATTTATTTAAATGATAGTTGAGTGCACTTATCTCAATATTCATTTTGAAATGATGATTGTGCATGCTTATTTGAACTTGCACCTTGGCTACATGTAATCTTGTTATGATGTTGTGGATGTTGGATGCTTTCTACTAAAACTAGATGACTCTTGGAGAGGGAATTCCAGCTTTTTTGGGGTGTCAATTGTTTCTTGTCCATATATCGCTCATGTTTCTTCCTTGATCTTATTTCATGCAATCATGAGTTCTACCAAATGCAAAAGACAAAATAGGGGTTTTTGTGTGTTATTGTAAGTGGAACATTCAGTCATTGCACTTTCTCCTTGTGATGGATATCATGCACTCTTGCAATCACCTAACATCAAACCCTGCAAAACAAAAACTCTAAGAAATAAAAATGTGTTAGTAGAGTTTTGTTAATCACCGAGAAGGGTTGATCACGATAATTTTATTTGTCCTTGGAATATTTAGAAAGTTTAATATACGAAGCCCGTTGAAATCTCTCAATCCTTTGAAATATCATAAGATGAGCCAGTAGGCTCAACCCCTAATTTTAACTTTGGTGTCCTTACTTCTATCCTCCTTTAACCTCCTCTTAATCTGCAGCATGAATGTATCTCTGTGGTGGCTTCTTGTACAATCTCGGCATGTGGCCATTCACCAATAACTTAAAGCTCGTAGGATCTATGGTAGTGAGTTTTACAGCTCCATTAGGGAATATCTTCTCAATCTCATATGGACCTAGCCACCTTTTCTTGAGCTTTTATACACGATCTTTGTATTTTGAATCAAACAAGAGTGCCCACCACCTTCTTAAAACTAACCGGTTTTGATGTGCTAGTTATGCCATTTGACTATTTTATTTTGTCTCGCTTCTATATTATGTATCGTTTATCTTCTCAATTCATTAAACTCATTGAGTTAAATAATTCTTTTCTTTGAGCTTTTGATAAATCTATGTATTTCCCTTCTTGTCAAATAAGAACTCCAACACCTTCTATCTTTATTTCATTTTACCTATCGACTATCCGCAATGGATTTCTAACATTTTTCCTATCACTAAGGTGTCAGAAGGACTCCACATTTGCACGGACTTCTATGACCTTAACCTCACCTTCCCTAAGGATGACTTTCCTTTGCCTAGCATTGACCAACTTGTTGATCTTACATCCAGCCATGAGATGTTATCTCTTATGGATGGATTCTCGGGTTATAACCAAATATTACTCACACCGGAGGATCAACTCAAAACCACCTTTATCACCCCTTGGGGGACCTTCTATTATTACATCATGCCCTTTCACCTAAAAATTTTGGTTCCACTTATCATCACGCTATGACCTATATCTTCCATGACATCATGCACGATATATTGGAAGACTACATCGACGACCATTCCATAAGTCCAAAAGTTATGTTGAACACCTCCTAGTTCTCAAAATCATCTTTAATTGTCTCATCAAATACTACATTCGCCTTCAACCAAAAGCAAGGTGTCTTTTTCATTCTCTTTGGAAAACTCCTCGGTTTCATCATCTCTTTGTGGGGTATTGAATTTGATCCTACCAAAATCAAGGCTATTCTTGAAATTCCTCCACCTAATAACCTTCGACAACTTCATAGTTTACAAGGTAAATTGTATCCCATTCGACTCTTTATTTCCCAATTTTTTTATCAATGTCACCCTTTTCATCATCTTCTTAAAAAAGATGTCTCTTTCTATTGGAATGATGAGCGCCACAAAGCCTTTGAGGCAATGAAGAAATACCTTCTTCAGCCACCCATGCTCATCCCACCTAAAGATGAAAACCTTTTTACCTATACATTTCTGCCACTAATCATTCCTTGGGTGTTATGCTCACTCATCACGACAAGCAACACAGGGAGCAAGTGGTTTATTACATAAGTCGTACTCTTTTAGACTATGAGACTAGGTATACACACGCTAAAAATATTTACCTCACCTTAGTCTTCGTGGCCACTAAACTTCATCACTACCTACTCAACCATAAGACCTTCATCATCACCAACACCGACCCTCTACATTACATGTATGTTAAACCTTACCAACATCAATGCACCTCGCATTGGCTCATGATCCTTGCAAACCTAGACCTAGAGTTCATTCATCAAAAGTTTGTCAAAGGAAAAACCATTACAGATCAGCTTGTAGATGCCCCTCATCTGGACATCAACCCTCAAATTTCAATTTTCCCAATGAATCTATCTATACTCTTTCCGTAGATGACACCGTTTATCGATTAAATTATTTTTCGACTATTCTAAATGTCGATGTGGGGGTGGCATAGGGGTCATCCTCATTCCTCTTAATGGAGAACCTATGTCTTTATCTTTCAAACTTGACTTTGATTATACCAATAACATGGTTGAATACAAAGCACTCATGTTAGGTCTCCAAACTACCATTTCCTAGATGTTAAGACCATTAATATCTTTGGAGATTCTCAACTGGTCATCAACCAAGTCAATGGTTTATACCAATGTCATAATGAAATACTTTAAAAGTATAAGCATCACGTTGACATGATTTTGACTACCTTTGATAATTACAACATTCAAACTATTCCGTGATCCACTAACAAATTTTTGGATACCATGGCTTGCCTCACCTCACAAATACCTACCTCACCTTCAAACTCTAAAATATTTTTCATAGTACAATGGTTGCAATCACCCTCTTATCTCATCCGTGACGTAAATTTTGTGGGAAGAATTGAAACCAACCCACATGACATATGGTATAAGCAGTTCGCTAACTACCTCTCCCTTTCAATCCTACCTCCAGATCTCACTCACAATGGTAAGCGAGCCTTCCTCCAAAAGGTCTCTCATTACATCATCATGGGGGTCTTCTTTACAAGTGTGGCTTTGACAATATCCTCCTACAGTGCCTCACTAGTTTTGAAATTCCATACACCATTAAAGAAATCCATGATGAGATT
Source organism: Taxus wallichiana var. yunnanensis (assembly GCA_018340775.1). Classification (NCBI taxonomy): domain Eukaryota; kingdom Viridiplantae; phylum Streptophyta; class Pinopsida; order Cupressales; family Taxaceae; genus Taxus; species Taxus wallichiana. The sequence continues at coordinate 126,412,921 of CM031235.1, forward strand.
TGTGGTGGACATTTCAGTGGTCACGTTATTACCAAACATATTCTTCACCTCGGCTATTATTGGTCAACCCTTAACCAATATTTTTGTAACTATGTCAAACATTGTGTGAAGTGTCAGCAGCACGCTAACCTTCACCACACCCCAAGTCATGCCTTACAAGTCGTTAAAGACTTTTGGCCTTTCTCACAAAGGGGTTTAGATCTCGTCAAAGATATTAACCCATATTATTCTCAACGTCATCAATGGATTATCACAGCAATTGAATACTACACTAAATGGGTGGAATCTATCCCTCTCATTTCTAAAAAAGTAGATAAAATATGTGAATTCATCAACCATCACATCATTTATCATTTTTGTGTACCTCACCACCTCATCACTGAAAATGGAAAGAAATTCAAAAACAAGACCCTACACAAAATATGTGACACTTTCATAATTCAACTTAATTTTTCTTCGCCCTATTATCCTAAAAAAAATGGTCAATCCAAATCAACTAACAAAACTCTCAACAAAATCCTCATGAAATTCATTGATGATATTGGTAAGGATTGTCATACGCACATTCCTATCGACTTATGGGCTTATGGCACTAGCATTCGCACCTCTACCACTGCCAAACATTTCTCTTTGGTCTATGGTTCAGAGGCATTCCTACCTCTCAAATTAAAAATTCCATCTCTTCATATCTCACTTAAAGATATGCTTAATGATGATGAATTTCACCAATATCGTTTAGTGTAACTTGAGCTATTAGATGAACATCATTTAAATGCTCTCGACCACCTTCAAATCTACCAAAACGTATCAAACATGCCTATGAAAAATGTGTTCATGAACAAACTTTCAAGGTCGGTGATCTTGTCCTAAAATAAAATCAACACGTAACCAAAGATGAGAAAAGTAAACAAGGCAAGTTTTCTCCTAATTGGCTTGGACCTTATATCGTCACCCATACCTATGGATCAGGTGTTTATCATTTATCTTCTCTTGAAGGTAAACCTGAACCTGATCCCCTTAATGCCTTGCATCTTTGACCATTCTATTGTTGAATAAATTACTACATCACTTTATGTCACTTACATGCTTGTCCCTTGAGTGAACCTCTCCTTCCACCTACCTCTTTTAAGGACCAACGACTAAACTAGAATTTTTGATCTTTCGTCACCATCCAACCTTGTCTTCAATATGAATACCATGGCTCTACTCATGGCACGATTCTTGGAGAACAAGCAGATTTACACAGCAAAATAATAATATATTCTCTATATGTTTCACACAATACAATAGCCTAATATATAGGCTGGAGTTTCCCTAGAATTTAGGAAACTAACTCAACTACAAAATCTCAACCAAGCCTAATTATGTGGGGTGAGAATAACTCACGTAACCCACACATAACAATAATAATATATTGTTGAAACAATATATTATAACATCTCTAACAATAATCTCTCAATAATAATAATTACACACGTAATTATTATTCACACACATAAATATGTGAAGCACTATATAAATATTTCCTAACATTCCCCCCCTTAGTGCGAACATGGGGAAAACCTACTTTGTACTTGCACTTGCTCATGATCTGGTGATTTTCACAGGATGATCACAAACCTCAAGGATGGTTTTGCAAACGGTTGACCACAAACCGAGAATGGTGGTTTTGCAATTGGTTTACCACAAACCACAAAGTGATGGTTTTGCAAATGGATTACCAACAACCAAGAATGGTGGTTTTGCTATTGGTTTACCACAAACCACAAATGAAGGTTTTCAAGTGGTTTACCTACAACCACATCATGATATGCAAAGTACTATCATTGGCCCTCATCACATTTCACTGTAGGGAATAACATAGGAAATTTTGTTGACATCTGTTGCTCATACATACATAGAAAAAGCTGACATACTGGAAATGGAACATTGGAATGATGTTCCCCCCCTCAATGTGAAATTTCCACTTATTGAAAACAAGATCACTGCAAACTGAAGCAAACACACAACTGAAAACAAATGCCACCAAATCATCTGTGCGGCCCCGTCGTTGGTGACTGACGAGAGGTCGTTGAATGACCTCCAACCTTCGATGCCTCCTGCCTCCGGTTTCATGCTGCTAGCTCAGCTGGATTTGGATATGAAGCTCAACTGTTCCACATTGTTTATTCTTTTCTTCCCTCCCGCAATGTGAAACACTTTATTTTTTCCGGACGTCGGGTAACACCGAAAATGCGTTTGTGAGGCAAATTTTTTTATTTTTATTTTTACAATTTCTGACTCTTGACTATTTGGACTAGACAATAAACAAATATTCTAAAATCACCTATTTGATTAACTTGACAATACAATGACATTTTTGCCACATTGATAACGGAAAATAACTTTACGAATTGTTGTTACATGACTTTGACAATACTTAACAACTTGAAATTAAATCACACTATGGACACATAATGTATATATACACCAATAGACTCTTTTACCATGAGACTTGACTTGGACTCAACAAAATAACCAGACTGTTATTATATTTAATCTAACTATAGATTAAATAGACTCTCTCTTTTATTTTGAAATAAAAATCAACTATGGACCGACTATAAATAGTAAAAGCATCTAATAAACTAAACTTAAGAACTCAATGACAAAAACATAAAAAGGCACAACTTTGGTTTTTAAGGAAGATATCCGTTATAGAGCATATGGAAATTTTGGAAGGGTCTTGAAAGAATATACTTGTGCGCATAGACAGATGCAGGTGGAGATGGATAAATGCACATGAATGAAGATGGACTGGTCACTCCATACGAAAGTAGAGTCAATGGTGCATGTAGATAGGAGATCCTGGTCGATCTAGGTCTATCAACCACGAAAGTAAAAATATGAGCAAATCAAATTTGATTCTCCACAATTGTTTTCCAATTGTGACCCTAAAATCCGCAACCCAAAGAAGACTGTACGTGAATCACTTAGTAGACAGATCCAAGTGACTGAAAAGTAATGCTTGGCATGTAAGAACAGTTGTCATTGAATGAAAGGAATACTTCTACGCAATACTGTTATGAAGCCACTAGGATCAAGGCAGAAAATTTTTATGAACTCTTGTATTGGCTATGGTCTGCTCAGATCACAATGCCCAAGTGCTCCATGAACTAGCTGTCGAGTGAGTTAGAATGAGCTCAGGTTGCGGCTCTGTCTCCACGGGGCTAAGCATCAGACGTGTTGGGCACATGTATCTATGTGACCTGATATTGATATTGTCACGAATATGTGCCAAGGCTGTAGGTACGTTGACAACGGGTGCATGGATGCAATGCACGTCTGGAAAAAAGAGTTTACCGGTGGATCGAATCCTATTGTCTTCCCATTAATGAAAACACATATATATTCCTCATATTGCAAACTTCCACGAGGTATCTCCAATTCTGCTAGAATGAAAGCGAGAGACTACAAGATAATTATTCGATATAGAATGTTGAACCCACACAGTCAGAGGAAGGATCCCAATCAAGCCCTTGTAATACCAAAAATGTCGATCAGATGGAGATCAATGCAAAGCTTGTTGAGTTAAATGTAACAGTCCTTTCCTACAAAATCTTATTTTGTCATTCCAAGGGTGAAGCATAATGCAACATCCCCTCACATGTGCTTACAGGCCCATATTCTTCCCTCCCCAGCTCTGATACCAAATCTTGGAGAACAAGCAGATTTACACAACAAAATAATAATATATTCTCTATATGTTTCACACAATACAATAGCCTAATATATAGGCTAGAGTTTCCCTAGATTTTAGGAAACTAACTCAACTACAAAATCTCAACTAATCCTAATTATGTGGGGAGAGAATAACTCACGTAACCCACACATAACAATAATAATATATTGTTGAAACAATATATTATATCATCTCTAACAATAATCTCTCAATAATAATAATTACACACGTAATTATTATTCACACACATAAATATGTGAAGCACTATATAAATATTTCCTAACAACGATTCTCATGGATTATTTTCATCCTTTTGAGGAAGGAATCCCATGGTCATTTGTCACTTAAAACCCCTCTTTCATAGCTAACATTTTCGTGTTATGGTTTTACCCTCATAAAAGAGGCCTACACTCCTTTATAGTCTTGTCCATGACTTTCAGTCCAAAAAATATAAAATATATGGGATACCAAAACTCTACTCCTTGAGTCAAACTTCTTGCAAATAGATGAATCCCTCAAAAGGACATATATGTCTCTCTCTTGCTACTATAAGTAGACTGCTCCCTTGAAGGACAACTATAAAAATCTAGCCACTTATTGTAATTAGTCTATCCAAAAAGAAGACTACTCTATATCTCTCAAATAAAATAATCCTGAAGCTTCCTACATTGATCAACTTTGTGAAGACCTCAAGGAGAACCTATTTATCCCAATATAGAATTCCCGCATCAATCTATACAAAGCAAAAAGAAAAGACAAAATCAAGAAAAATATAAAATTTTGGTCATGGACTTTCCTATTCTGGTTTTGGGTATCTTACAGAAGGGGCATGCTTTCCCATAGCAAGGTTATGCTAAACAAACTCTTCCACCTTACCCTCTGATTAATATCTTCTAACTCAAATTCAAGGGATGACGCGTGTATTTTACACATTGTGATCATGTAACTTCTTTCACCTATAGACCTATCACATTATGCAATGTATCTAGGGACTTACATTCAATAAGTCTAAGGGTATGACATTTATGGTCTTTTCCAACTTGGGGAATTTTACTTCTTTTCAATTCACCTCTGCCTACCTTGTTGTTTTTCAACCGAGACAAGATCATCAAAATTGATTTAACCATGACACCTTCATCTATACCTACGTCTAACTCACCTTTCCTATTACCTATTCAACATTCAACCTTGCCTATTTTCAAACATGCCTTACCCAACCAACCTATCAATCCAACTTACCTATTCATCTGACCTAACCCAATCTCATTCTTCCTTGGTTTATGGGAGAACTACATCGGCCTGAGGCCCCTTTTGCAAGGGCTATGTAGGTAACACTCTTAGGGCATGGGCCCCTTTGAGGTTAGCTCGGCCACTCTTTTCCAAATCATAATTTCCCCATCAAAAAATGCCCAGTTAGTTAATTTCCATAGAAACAACACGTTGGAAGTTAACTCAACACAAAACCATAGATCATCCATTATACATCATCATTTATTTTCCATAATATTAGTACATTGGAAATTAAACCATGCAATACAACATCATTTCATTTCACAAATAACCATAACCAAACCATGACTAACTATCTAATTTCCATAACATCAATAACTTGGAAATTAAAGCAAACCATGCTTAATCATCTAAGTTTCCATGACATCAATAAAATGGAAATGAAATTAAAACATACATTAATAACCATTCATGACTACTTATCTAGTTTCCATAATAACAATACATTGGAAATGTTATCCAAATAACTCCCCTATATCTACTTGGTTAAATAATATGTGCATACCAAGATGTATTCTTTTTGGCGAGATTTTAGTCTATAGGGCCAATGAAATCTAAGCCCCAATTTCCAAAAGGCTACAAGACCAATTGTTGTAATGGCATCTCAACAAATCTGGTGGGCTTGTCCATTCTCTGAAATCTATCACATCTCCTAGTGTATAGTGTTGCATCCTTTATGCAATGTTGGAAAATAATAACTATTATTCAACACCTTCTGTGTTGTTATTTTTTTAGCTAAATTCCCTCCACAAGGTTCATTATAGCAAGCTCTGAGGACATAAAATATCTCCTCATCATCTATAAACTTTCTCATGATTTTTTCTTGTCATGTATGAAATAGAAATCCAATTATCCAAGAAAATGTACACTCTTTTCAACTATGTATTTCTTCTCAGAGTATAAGTAATGTGGAGGTATTTTACCTAAGACAAAATACTTAGCTATGTCGGCACACCAAGGTGTTTTTGTAGAAATAGAAAATAAGTGCTCATCCAAAAATGAGTCATCAACTACTTTCTCTTCATCATTAGTATCCATCTTGAAGAGAAAATTTTCTACTACAATATCCTTTCCAAGATTTTCCGCAATAGTGGCATCAAACTCTTACAAGAGGAGAAACAACACGATGATTATGTTGCTTAATATAGGTTTATTTATTAAATATTTTATTACAACATGGTCGGTGTGAATGAACAATAGATAACCCATGATGTAGTGTTTGAATTTTTGATAGCATATACAACTACCAAGAACTCATTTTCTATGACTATGTAATTTATCTCTGCGTGTTACAAGTTCTTGCTAACATAATAAATTACATAATTCATAACTCTATCTTTTTGTCCTAATACATCTCTAATAGCATGATCTAATGCATCTGTGTGGATGTGGAAAGGTAGGTTCTAATCAGGTCCTCTCAACACAGGACCGTAGTTAGCATTTTTTCAAAGTTTTAAAGGCATCTTCACAATGTTCACCCAAAAAATCAGCATCTTTTCCTAACAATGCAAAAATTGGTGTTGTAATCTTGCTAAAATCTTGTATGAACCTTCTGTAATATCTAGCATGGCCTAGAAATATCCTAACATCCTTTTGTTTCTTTGGTGTTGGAAGGTTGATTATAACAAATACCTTTGTTGGATCTAATTGTAATTCCTTCATAAGAAAGGTAGTGTCCCAGAACTATACCTTCATACATCATCATGTAACACTTCTCATTACTCAAGGACAAATTGTGTTCTTTGCATATTTTCAAAACCTTGTCTAGATTTTGCATAGCTTCCTCAAAAGTATGACCATGTACTATAAATTCATCCATGTATACTTCCATATAGTCATTTGTTAAATCGAAAAGATGCTCAAGCGCCCTCGAAATGTAGTAGGTTCATTACACAAGCCAAATGGAAGAACTGAATAGGACAATGTTCCCCATGGGAATTTGAAGGTAGTTTTGTCCTGATCCTTTGGTGTAATTTGAATTTGATTATAGCCACTATATCCATCAAGAAAATAGAAATACTTTTTACTATTGAAAGTGTCAAGCACTTGATCAATTAAAGGCAATGGAAAGTGATCTTTCTTTTTTGTTTCATTCAGCTCTCTATAATATACGTAAATCCTCCATTTTCCATTCTTATTTAGGACAATGACAAGAGGTGATACCCACTGACTGTATGATATGGGATATATAAATCTAGCATCTAGTAACTTCTTTAATTCTCCTTTTACAATCTCTCTTACTGTTGGGTTCATCCTCCTTTATGGTTGTTTGATTGGTTTAAAACATTCCTTGATATAGATCTTATGTGTGCAAAGCGTAGAATGAATTCCACACATATCACCATAATCCCGGAAAAATTTTATTATGCTTTTGAAGAAGAGCATCAACAATTCCTCTTGCTGCATACTCGGTATTTTTTTAATGTTAAGTGGTCTTCCGGTGTTATTTCCACTTGTTTGGAGATATCCAACATTGAACACATGTTGCTACTAATAGAATTCAATATGCAATTATGTGGAAGAAGTTGATGAAGAATACAATTCTTACCTAGAACATCCATGGTGCTTTGTTGCGGTAGAACTTGGTTCAAGGGACAACTTAAGCATCTTAATTTTTCATCCACTTCTTCATTTCTTCCATAGTTGTTCTATAATAAATTAGAGAGAACAATATCTTCTTCATGTTTTCAATTGTACAAGATTTCTCTAGCATCATGAGTTGTTGTACAGAGCTCTGATCAAATTTTGGTTCTTCACCCCAAATTATTTTATCTTCATCACCCATTGGTTGAGCATGAGGATAGAGCATCAACTTCTTAGTGCCACTTCCATTGGACATAATCATGTTACCAGACCTGTAACCTATGAATGTATCAAGTGATCAACCATGGTATTCCCATAACAATAGGATAACCTCCTAAGTAGGATTTTGGTTGAAGGAAAACGAAATCGAATGGTATTCCCAAGAGTCTACCACCACAATAAGTTCCTCAAGGACTCCTTTAGGTCTCACTATTGATCTATTTGTCAATCATAAGATTATAGCTATTGGCCTTAGTCCTTACAACTACAAAGGTCATCCATAGTTTGTTTTTCAATGATGTTTATTGTTTCCCTAAGTCAATCAATGTGTTTTTTATTAATGTGTCCTTCATTGTAATGTTTACCAAAGTATTTCCTGGATCTATATACTTTGGTAGATATAAATTTCCAAGCATGATATCAATCAAATGTCCAATAACTTATACAGTGGATGGATCCTTCCTTCTTTTTCCTTTTTTTATGCATTGATCCTTTTCTAGCCTATTGTAGATGGGCACATCCTTGATAGCTTGAATAAGCGGAATTTTGACACAAATATCCTTTAGATGATTGAAAAAATTAGAATCAGAATATGATTTAGGGTCAATTTTTTTTATTGCAATATCTCTAGAAATGGCGGTTCAATAGATTGCAAATTATCCTTATTAGAAATCTTCTCACATTGTTTTGGATTAGTTTACGTACTTTCGGATTTCTGTGGATCGTCTGCAAAGAATCGTGGTTCATCCGTAATTTGTGTGAAGTTGGGTTTACTTGGTGGGAGAAGTGATCTACCTGAGTGAATATGAATGTCATTAACATCAACTAAATAAGTAGAGTATTAGGTTGATTCAGTGGTATAGGATGGATGAGAAACTTTATTGTTGGGGTTAGGTGTTGGTTGAGTGGTATTTGAGTGGAATTTGGCTTAGAGATAGATTTGGGGTTTGGCATCGGAACTTACAGCAGTAGATAAGGAGGTTGATGATAGGATTTTTGGTAGTTTGGAGGCAGGTTGTTCTATTGTTTCCCTCCTCTCCGTGTTGTTTCCATGAAGAAGGGGTTGTTGTCATTTTTGGCCTAAAAATTGAGGTTGTCATTGTTGCTAAAATTGGCTATGGTATGGATCCCAACCTTTCAGGTATTAACCGATAGTGGGAATACATATATGTATTTTTGTCTTGTGTTTTTGTAGGGATTAAAACTCACTAGAAAAATAGGACAATATACCACAATGTCAAAAAAATTGAAAGTCATACCTTCCCAGACACCCCCAAGTCATTCCATCCCCAACACCATTCCTACCATGTCATTAAAATGACCCCCAAGTGATTTTAATGTATCCCCTAGGTGATTTAGGTATTAAAACTCATTCAAGGAACCTTTGGAGTGAAGTGTTCAACGATGGAGCTTTGAACCATTTTGAGAAGGGCTATCATTAGCCTTCCTAAGACTAGTGCATCATCCCCGGAATAGATAAAAAGGCTAAAAACTCATCACGGAGGAGTATTCAAGACATAAAAACATCAAGGAGTTGATTTTGGAATATTTAGGGAAGCTTCATAGATTTTGGATCCAATTCAGTAAAAGTAATTGTTTGGACCTGAAGGAGATTGTACTGCAAAAGAGGGCCTAAAATTTGAAATTGAGATTTTGGGAGGTCCATAATTAATTGAAATCCCAAAAAATTACCTATGGAAATTATTTTAATACTCTAAATGGTGGGAAAAGGACATCTTAAACCCCATGAATTTTCCTAGGTAGTTCATTCTTCGACACACATTTGCAATCCCAAGAGAAAAGGATCAATTTGGAGGTGTTTAAGTCTAAATTTTGAACTAGTACCATCACCATTATTCTCATAGGGCAATTTTCATGCAAACTCATATAAAGAGGCACAAAAATCATCTGGGAGTTCTAGATATGACCTTTGCAAGTTGGTTCCCAAGGGCGATTTCCAACACTTAGCCATTTCTACACCTCGAAAAGTGGAAAGTTGTGGTGAATGCACATTTTCATGTCCCAATTACACTTTTTCAAAGGTACATGAGGTGCACAAAAATTTCCCCACCCTGATTTAGCCCAAGTCACCAATATGACCTTTTGTTCACCTTCCAACCCCTCGTTGACCGGTTTGACTGCACACCCACCTACCCCGCATGTGTGACACTTATCCTTCCCAGTGAGGCAAATTTTCTTGCATACTTTTTCCCTTTTACAAAGGGGATGATGGACATAAAAAATTTCCCCACCCCTTGCATGCCTTTCTGACCCATATACCACTGTCAACTAGCTCCCAAGTGCTTTAATCTAGCCCCCTCTTCTAAGTTGCACATCAAATGAACACGTAACACTTGGAAAGTAGAGGGAAAGGCACATTTCATGTCCCGCTTACACATTTTCAAAGGGACATGAGGGGCATAAAAATCACTCCACCTTCTCTCCTTCCATTTCAAGCTTATAAATAGTGGGGACTTAGCCATTTTCACCATTTTTCATCCCCCACACCTCCAGATGTTGTTAGAATGCTGGAAAAAAATTCCTAGAGATAAAATCAAAAAAACAATTCCTCAAACAATCCCATGAAGGCTGTCATAATCTAAAATAAGAAAAAAAACACAAAAAAGAATAGATTCAAACAAAGAAAAAATAAACAATTTTTGTTCAAAAACCTCAAAGTCATGGGAGAAAAAAAAATCATATCTCACAAAAACCCCTTGGTTAGATCAGAATGCCAATTTTTTGCATTCCTCTAGAATACCAGTGCCTAAAATCTCTAGGAAAAATATTTTGCATGCACGGTGTAGAATTTTTCTATCGAAAGAACCCCAAGTTTCCCTCGGAAAATTTTTATTTTAAAATCTTTCAAACCAAGCAATCAGCTGAGCGGTGAATTTGAAATTCCGGAGAGAACTATTGGGAAAAAACACACATTAGAGAAATGCATTTCATCACAAACCGACCACCAAAGACCCACTTTCAAAAATAGTAATCCTTCCTACATGATAACTACCTATTTTTGGCAAGTTAATACTAGAAGCAATTGCGACAAAGATGGTGGACACTAGAGGAGGAAAAAAGGTCAAAACGATATTCTAGTGCCAAAAACAACAAAAATTATCACTTACTAAAAATAGAAATTATCCTATATGAATACTTTCCACTTTTAGTAAGTCATCCCAAAAAGGTAGTCAAGGAAAGAGAAGTGTACACAAGGGAAATCATATAATCTAATCTCACTAGTGCATTAGAAAAGGGTGAAAATCATTGTTTACTAAAAATAGTAAGTTGTCTCTTAGGCACTTACTATTAATAGTAAGTCATACCAAAACAATAGTTTCTACAAAGGAGTACATAGAGGGATAATCATTTAAGCTAACATCATCAATCGGGATCCAGAAAGGTGAATCCTGAAGCACTTACTAAAAATAGTAAGTTGTCTTTTCCAAAAATAGTAAGTTTCAAGGAAACATGAGGTTCAAATTCACAAGGGTAAAACCAATGTAGTCTATCTCTTCATAATTGTTGAGGTGGGATGGTGATGTCACTTACATGGATCTCAGTAGTGTCTTTCGACACTCATTTCATGTTTCATTTTGTCTATGCGAGGTGGAGTTTGTAATTAATTTTGTCGATTGTTCATGGTGTGTTCCATCAGGATGTTCAAATCAACATAGTAGTATGGAAGTGTTGCAGAGAATTATTCATCCTATTTCAAAAAGTGCAAAGATATCAAGGTGTTTTTGGATTGTTGGACGGAAACTCAAATTTGTGTGTATATTCCTCGCATTGACAAAGTGACATCATGTTTGGCTTGATTTAGTAAATAATTCAAGGGAGTTGAGATCTTTCCAATGACACGGGATGGAGATTAGTCGGGCAGTGAGATCAAGTCATCAGGAGCATCTTCTTCTTTCAGCATGATTCTTCCTCTTTCTTCTTTTCTCTCTCTTCTCTCACCTCCCCAACTTTCTCTCTCTTCAATGTTCTAATTCTTGTTGGGGTTGCACTTTTTCATATGTCTTTAATGTAATTAAAAAGTAACTTTAGGTTTCTAATGTATAAAGTCACCTTTATGTTATAAAAAGGGACTTAATGTTTTTCTAGGAAGGTGAAAAGTTTTAAGTTGTGTTAAGACATATGAAGAGTCATTGGGGGGTAGATGAAGAGTCACCTCTCTTCTTATAAAATGTAAAGGCTTCCCATTTCCAAGGGGTTACAAATTTGTGAGTTCATGAGAGAGCATTTTCTTGTGAAAGAGAAAAAGAGTTAGCCAAATTCTTCCACTTCTCCCCTCCATATTTTCATCCATTCTCATGTTATGTACAACCTTGTTGAGATGATAATAAAGGAAGAAGTTTTCAATTTTCCAAGGCATATGAATGTGTGCATCTTTGTATGCATGGTTTCCTCTAGCTAGTAGCATCAAAGATTTGTTGTTTTCTTCTTATAAATGTGTGTTGAAATTTCTAATTACTGTGTTTAGGAATATGATATTCTACCCACAACATTAATTCCCCTTCCTATTTTCTCACTCCCTTTCCCGATCTCTAGAAAAGTCTTCTCTTAGAAAGTAAACAAGATTTTTTCATGCAGGGTCAGTAGAGTGCCCCTATTGGATCCCCGGTCACAAGGCCACCAGAAAAACTCATTTCATATTACATATAAACACATAATGCACCATATAAGTAGATGGACTTTAATTCCCAGAGCGTTGGCAAGAAACCCATATATTTTTCCACCCAAAAAATTTTCTCGCCAACATTTTTGGAGCCCATCGTGGGGTAGACTTGGAAGCATCTGCACCCAAAATATGACCACAAGGTCTAGAAAATAAAAAAAATCAAATATCCAAAAAATCAAAAAAAAAAAAAAAATTAAAAAAAAAAAAAAAAAGAGAAAATGAAAATCCATTGTTAAAAAGACTCTATTGTTTTTTAAGTGACCTTTCACATTCCATAGTGTCCTTTCATATTCCCATTGCAAATATCCCCAATAATGGCTGAAGGAAGATATACCAAATTGAGTAGTTAAGAGGAATTGTTGATCCCAATTTTGAGGCTTTATAAAATCATTAGGAAAAAATAGAGATAACCCTTACTATTTTTCTCAAGCCTCCTCCCCATTCGGGTCTTAAATTAGTTCACCTGGTAATCCCATCCAAACTCCTGTTGATACTACTCCTATAAATTCTCCCATTTTCTGCACACCATTGAAAATTGAATTTCATAATCAAGAAGAGCAAGAACTAGAAGAATAATTGGGAGAAGAATTTTAGAAGTAGAAACCAAAATGAAGCATAAAGTAATAATGGCAAAAAAGTAGAAATACCTCAACCCATTGTTCCATGGGGAAGAAAATATAGGCCTACTTACTCTTGAACCCCCTCTTCACAATCTACCAACAAGTTCCCCAAGAACTTTCCAAATTTCAAAGGTGATGGCACATAAATTCCTGAAGAACACATTGCCGCCTTCACCACATCATGTGGGATTCTTGGATTCAAACATGAAGATGTTGTTGTAAGATTTTTCATGGAGTCTCTCCAAGAAAAAGCAATAGAATGGTTCTACCTCCTTCCTACCCAATCCATCACTTGTTGGAATGACATCAAAAGAAAGTTCAAGGAAAGATTCAAATATACTAAGGATTTTCAAGATCTCCTTGTTCAATTGGCACAAATGAATAAAAGGATCAAATGAAACTATGAGATACTTTGTGGCTCGTTTGACTGGTTATTCCACAGGATACCGAAGAAGATTCACCATCTAAAAATAATGTTAAGATATTCTTCATTAATGCTCAATCACTAGAGGTAGGATTTTTCCTATGAATATTTCAACCAAGGAATATACGAAGCACAAATAATGGCCATTAAACTTGATGATGATCTCATCCTCTCTGGAAAGATAAAGAATCCCTCAAAGGGTAAAGCCCAGAATCCTAAGGACGAGAGAATGGATCCAGTCTTGTAGAAATTGGCAAATGAAATGACATCATTGAAGAGGGAAATTTTTGAAAGAGTATCTCCTCAAAGAAATAATAGAAAAGATTTAGAACACCTCGAAGGCTTTTACTTGAGCCCACCCATCAATGTAAGTTGCAAGATTCAAGAAAATGAAGAATATCTTGAACAAGAAAGTGAAGGTGGTAATTTCCTAGAGAGGTTGAAGTGGGTGAGTGACACACAAATCATATCATTGAGTATTCTAGGAGGTGATGATGATTATAAAGAATATGCACCGAGTTTCTCATGTGTGGTGTTTACTCATTCTCTCAATCTCAAAAGGGAACCTCTTCCTCCCCTTCTACAAATAAAAATAAGAATGAAGATCCTCTGTGGTGACTCTAAAAAACAAAATAATTATCGACTCTATAAGAGGATCTATTCAAGGATCTCCCCACCTTGCATGGAGTCTGCATTGGAGAAACTGATCCTTGTGATGAGTAGGAGGTCACCCACTTTTCCAAGTAATTGTTATGATACTTCTTCCAATTCTAAATCTAAATCTACTCTTGTAAAATATGGTACTTCAAAAGTTCCTAGTGTACCTTCAAAATACCCTTTGTTCCCCAAACATCAACCCCTACTTCCAAACCTGTCCTAACTCCAAAAGCAATCCCTTCATCCCCTTTACCTACATCTAGTCCTTTTTGACTTTGTAGAACATGAAAAATAGAACCAAAGTGCAAATATCTAAAACCAAATATGCGAGACTCATCCCTGAGAAATTTGAAAGATTATCGATATATCAAGAGTGGTAGTTTAATACCCAATGTTGTAACTCCTAGTTCTAAAGGAATACTACCAAACCCACATGCATGCCCCATCACATAACATGCTTTCTTTGAGTGCATCCAAGACCGACAAGGTTGATCCTTTCTATGTCTCCCTTCTCGTTGGAGAATATGTATTAAACAATTTACAATAGATTCAAGTGCCTCGAGAAAATGTGATGCTGTGAAGGTCGCCAAGGCTCTTAAACTCACCATGACTCTACCCAATGGCTCTTGTTACTCCATGGAGTCAAAATAAGTCCCACTTGTAGGGAAGATCAAAGACACACAAGTGGCTCTCACCAAATTTACAGACAAAAGTTTCAATGATGACTATTTTGGTAGCGGACATTCCAAGCTTCATTTGGAATGTTGTTAAGTAAAATATTCTATCGAGACTTGGGAGGAAAAAATTAGATGAATTGGTCTTCCAACCATACTAGTGAAAGGAGACATGGAAAAGTTTCTTCCAGAGAAGAAGATGAGATATACAGTGCAAAGATAGGAATTCAAGAGCCAACATTTTGTATCAAAATAGTAGGAGGATGAATTATTTTGTGAACTAAAGAAGAGGATGAGATCCAATTTTGATAGGACCAAACATTCCTTCCCAGAAAAATATGGATCTAGAGGAAGTATTGAGGAACTTTGAGCTATAAGAGGTAGCCCGAATTACCTAGATGATGCGAGGTGAAGAAGAAGAGGTGGTTTTTGGTGAATTGCAAATGGAAAAATCAACCTATGTGATTACCCATGATGAGGATATTTTCTCATTTCCATTTAGAGATGAAGATACTCTCGATCATGTCATCCATGAGGATAAAAGGCCAACTTGTGATGAGCCCTTGAAAGGTATGAAAAAAATTGGTGCAAGATCTCTTGATGGCTATAGAAGAAAAAAAGACCGTAACATCACTCTCAAACTCATGATGCAAGCTATGGAGTTGCAAGACAAGCATGAATCAAATCCTAATCCCTCAACTGATTCAGATATTGGTCATGATGGAGCAAAGCAAGGTGAAGAACCTGATGTCTCTCCTGAGCCAATGGATGATGAAGATGATGTTGAAAGTGAGGTATTTTCTTTCCCATTTGAAGAGGAGGACTCTTTCTCTTATGAAGAAGTTGAAGAAGAGAATTTTGAAGCCCTACAAAGTTGAGATCCCCCTTGAAAAAGAAGTGGTAGAATACTATGATGGTCAAAATAAAGAAACAACGCTTCCCAATGGTGACCTTGAAATTTAGAATGGATATTCTTCAAATGAAGGTAAAGATGAGCTTTTGTGGTTTCAAATAAGGATTTAATACAAGACATTTTAGAAGTGGCAGAAGACATAGGAGATCCGAGTTAAGTCTCAACCTCTTAGCTTAAGCCATGGCCCTATACAAGATGGATATGAGGTCATTTTTTATCCTCCATTTGACATACAAACACCTCATATTGATAGAGTCAAAAATATGAATGCAATTCTTTTTATAAAAAGGATGTCTAGGAATGTGAATGGGTAGAACAAGAAAACTCATAGTTTTCAATCTATTCAAATAATAACCATGCCCTGGAGTAGTAAGATATGATAGAAGAAAAAGGAACAATGTGGATATAAGTGTAGAAAAGAAAACTAAAGAATATGAAACTAATTTCAAAGGAAATGAAGGCAATGGAATTTTTAAGTGAATGTTTGAGCATAAAGGAGCTCATGTAGGCTCCCTCCTCAAAGTACATAAACAATCATGAAATCACCTAGATTTCATAAGTAGTTGAGGAAGGAGGCTACTTTCTGAACCAATCAATGGCTTCACAAAACATCATCATTTAGTGTTACCTCTTTGGGGTAACTCCTGAAAAGGAAAGTGCTTTGAAAGTGGTTGTCCCCCGCCTTGTACCATAGGTGATTTTTAGGTGTGTGTTTCCCTTTCCTATTGTGTGTGTCCTTTTTTATGTGTTGTGTGTTTCCTTTGTGTTTGTGTGTGTGTGTGTTCTTCCTTTCTTGTTATCTCTTGCAAGTTGTGTGTTTTAAATCCCAATGGATAAGGCACTAGTCAATGTATTGTAAATTGAGATTCTAGGATTTCTCATGTCATGTCCTCATTTTCTCGGTCCATAACATGTCCCCAAGCTAGATCCATTTATTGTCCTATGTTTTTTTAGGGAAAAATTCACTAGAAAAAATAGGACAACTATACCACAGTGTCAAAAAATTTGAAAGTCATACCTTCCCAAGACACCCTTAGGTCATTCCATCCCCAACACCAGTCCTATCCTATCATTCAAATGATCCCTAATTGATTTTCATGTATCCCCTAGGTGATTTAGGAAGAAAAAATCATTTAAGGAACTTCTGGAGCAAAGTGTTCAACAATGGAGTTTTGAGCCATTTTGGGAAGGTTATCATCAACCTTCCTAAGACTAGTGCATCATCCCTGGAATGGATCAAAAGCCAAAACTCATCATGGAGGAGTATTCAAGATCTAAAAACATCAAGAATTTTATTTTGGAATATTTAGGGAAGTTTCAAAGATTTTGGAGCCAATTCAACGAAAGTAGTTTTTTGGACCGAAGGAGCTTACACCGCAAAAGAGGACCTGAACTTCAAATCAAGATTTTGGGAGCTCCATAATGATTTTAAAGCCAAAAAAATTACCTATGGAAATAATTTTTAATACTCTACATGGTGGAAAAATAGACATCTTGAAACCCCATGCATTTTTCTAGGAAACTCATTTTTCGATGCACAACTAGTGGTCCCAAGAAAAAAGGAGCCATTTGGAGGTGTTTCAGTAATAATTGGTCCTTTAGACCATCAAAATTATTTTAAAATTTTGTTTTTCATGTAAAATCATATAAATAATCACCCAAAAACTCATCTAGGAGCTCTAGATATGACCTTCGCAAGTTGGCTCCCAAGGTACGTTTTCCAACACTTAATCAATTTTTTATGGGACACATGGAAAGTTTTATGAAGGAACATTTTCATGTCCCCATTTCACCTTTTCAAAGGGACATGAGGTGCTCAAAAATTCTCCCCACCCTCATTTATCCTCCAGGTCACCAATATGACCTTGAACTCACCTTTCAGCCCCATTGACTAGTTTTTTGCACACCACACCTACCCCTACCCCGCATGCACGACACTTTTCCTTCCCTAGAGTGATGAGGAAAATTTTATTTCACCATTTTTCCCTTTTGAAAATGGATGAGGGACATAAAAATTTTCCCCACCCCTTACATGCCTCTCGGACCCACATGCGACCGTCAACTAGCTCCCAAGTGCTCCATTTTAGCCCCCTCTTCTAAGTTGCACATCAAATGAACATGCAACACTTGGAAAGTAGAGGGAAAGGTAAATTTTCATGTCCCCTTTTCACATTTTAAAAGATACATGAGGGTTATAAAAATTTACCCCACCTTCCCTCCTTCCGTTTCAAGTTTATAAATAACGGGAACTTAGCCATTTTCACCATTTTTCATCCCCCACACCCCGGATGCTACTGTTAGAATGCTTGAAAATTTTCCTAGATATAAAATCCAAAAAAAAATCCTCAAATGATCCAGTGAAGGAATTATCATAGATCTAAAACAATAAAAAATATAAAAAATAAAGGATTCAAACAAAGAAAAATGAACAATTTTTTTTGGAAAACCTCAAGTCGTTAGGAGAAAATATTTTCATATCTCACAAACCCCAAAGTGTTGGATTGATGAATATAATTTTTGCATTAATTTATTTTATCAGGCACCTAAAATCTCTAAGAAAAATATTTCACATGCACAATGCGGATTTTTTTTAGCAAAGAAACCCAAGTTTCCCCATGGAAAATTTTAAATTTTAAAATCTTTCAAACCAAAGAATCATCGGATTAAGCTAAAAATCGGAGGAGCACTATTGGGAAAAAACCCACATCGAGAAAATTTTTTTCATCACAAACCAACCAATAGAGACCCACTTTCCAAAAATAGTAAGCCTTCCTACATGGGGACTAGCTATTTTTGGCAAGTTAATACAAGAAGAATTTGCGATGAAGCAAAGACAATGACAAGGAGGATAATCAAAAGGTCGAACAATATTCCAATACTAGAAATAGTGAAAATTATCACTTACTAAAAATATTAAGTCTCCTATATGAATACTTTCCAATTTTAGTAATTCATCCGAAAGGAAGTCAACGAAAGAAGCAGTGTGTACACAAGGGCAATCATACAAGCTAATCTCATTGGTGTAGTCAAAAAGGGTGAAAATCATTATTTACTAAAAATAGTAAGTTTTCTTAGGCACTTACTAATAATAGTAAGTCATACCAAAACAATAGTTTCGATAGAAGGAGTGCACAGAGGGATAATTATTTAGGCTAACATCATCAATCAGGATCTAGAAAGGTGAATCCTGACAATTGCTAAAAATAGTAAGTTGTCTTTTCCAAAAATAGCAAGTTTCAAGGAAACATGAGGTTTAAATTCACAAGGTAAAACCAGTACAATCTATCTTGTCATAATATGTTGAGGTGGGTGATGGTGATGTCACTCACATAGATCTTAGTAGTGTATTTCGACACTCATTTCATGTTTTAGTTTGTTTGTATGAGGTGGAGTTTGTGATTAATGTTGTTAAACTGTTCATGGTGTGCCCCATCATGATGTTCAAATTAACATAGCAATATGGCAATGTTGCAAATAAACATTCATCCTATTTCGAAAAGTGTAGAGATATGGTTGGATGGAAACTTTGAGTTGTGTGCATATTTCTCACACTTTGATAAAGTGGCATCTTCTACATCTTGATTCAAGTAAATAATTCAAGGGATTTGATATCTTTCACGGACACAGATGGAGATTGGTCGGAGTAATGAGATCAAGTCATTAGGAGTAGCTTCTTCTTCTTCAGCACGATTCTTCTCTCTCTCTCTCTCTCTCTCTCTCTCTCACCCCCAACTTTCTCTCTCTTCAATGTTCTAATTCTTCATTGGGGTTTCATTTTTATATATGTCTTTAATGTAATTAAAAAGTAACTTTAGGTTTCTAATGTAAAAGTCACCTTTATGTTATAAAAAGGGACTTAATGTTTTTCTAGGAATGTGAAAAGTTTTAAGTTTTGTTAAGACATATGAAGAGTCATTAGAGGGTAGATGAAGAGTCGCCTCTCTTCTTATAAAATGTAAAGGCTTCCCATTTCCAATGGGTTACAAATTTTGAGTTCATGAGAGAGCATTTTTCTTGTGAAAGAGAAAAAGAGTTAGCCAATTCTTCCACTCATCCCCTCCATATTTTCATCCATTCTCATGTTATGTATAACCTTGTTGAGATGATAATGAAAGAAGAAGTTTTAATTTTCCAAGGCATATGAATGTGTGCATCTTTGTATTCTTGGTTTCCTCTAGCTAGTAGCATCAAGTTGTTTTCTTCTTATAAATGTGTGTTGAAATTTCTAATTAGTGTGTGCAGGAATATGATATTCTACCCATAACATTAATTCCCCTTCCTATTTTTCTCACTCCCTTTCCCACTCTCCAAACAAATTCTTCTCTTGCGAGTAACCGCAAGATTTTTTTCGCAGGTCAATGTAGAGTGCCCCTATTGGATCCCTGATCATAAGCCCACTAGAAAAACTCATTTCATCATGCATATAAACATGGATATACACCGTAAAATTAGAGGAACTTTGATTCCCATAGCATTGGTAAGAAACCCATAGATTTGTCCACCCGACAAATTTTCTCGCCAACAAGGATTATTATCCCAATTTTGAAAAGATGCTATTGGATCTTACGATATACCTCCTTGTCTTGGTGGCCAAGGATTTCTTTGAGAAATGTAGAAGACTTTCCCATCCTTTTTTTATATCATCTCTAATTCATGTGCACCCTCCTTATCTTTTATAATGTTTTCTAATCCTCTTCATGTGTAATCAAATTTCTTTCTTCCGCATGCATAAGAAAACTCGTAATTTTTGCATATGCATCTTCTCTTTTCTTCTTAGCATGTAAAGCATCAAGTTAGGTAGCCATGGCATTTACTATCTCATGTTTCATGTTCTTGAACATGTTTACAATCTTTGATTTAGATATATCCTCAATTCCTTTAGTAGTTGATCCACCCTTTGATCTAGCACTTCTGATTCTCTTCATGGTTTCTTTGGATTATTTCCTACGGTCTTCACAAATCTCATCATAGGTATCTTTTTAAATGTCTCTTTCCCCTATCAGGTCCAAAGTGTCCATATCCTCATCACTGAGTCCCTTTAAGAAGATTAATTTGAGAGACACATAAGGTAACCTTATGTGTCTTGACTTATAAAAACTAAATAAGAACATTTTTAGGTAATATTCTAGTGGCTCATCTTCCTTTTGTGTCATCCTGAAGAGTTCATCCACTCCTATGTTAATTGGCATGTAGTAGTCTTGGTACTTAGTGAGAAAATTTTCCTTTATCTATTGTCAAGTAGTCATAGCATCTCTTCCTAGGCCCATAAACCATCTCAAGGTTGCATCCTTGAGTATAGTAGGAAATAGCTTCATCTTGTGTGCATTAGTTATATAATCATAGATCCTGCATAAAATGTAAAATCAAAAAAGAAAGTGTCTAGGTATTCAATTATGGATCCATGGAAATTAGAAAGGGCTGATGGAGATATTCTTCATTACAGCATGTTGATTGTTATTGGAGATTGGGAACTCAAATGTAGTTTCCCCTTCTTCAAAATTTTGCTTCACTTATTTTTCCATGATAGGTTGTTCGGGATAAGCCTCTTAAGTCTCACTTGGAGGGAGAACTTCTAATATCAAACCTTGTATAGAGGAAGATGTATTTTCTTCATAATCAGATGAAGTAACATGTGTTATTTGTGGATTCGGTAAGAATCTACGATGGACATCACATGGACGATGTATGCATCAATTAACCCAACTCAATCAACATACATTAGTGGGAGGTTGGAGGTGGAATTTCCTAAACCTAATTTTTTTCTAAGCAATGTAAAACCTCTCAAAACCCTATAACTTGGTAGTATCCCCTGGCAATGGCGCCAAAAATGGTGGTGCAAATTAACTTGCAGTAATAAATATGTTGTTCATTAATTCACGGTAATTTAATCATCAAACCAAGGGACATAAACTTTAAATAAAATCAATGTTATATGCACAGTTACAGAGAATTTAGGAGGTATGGAAAGAAATAATTGTCACTACAATACTTGAAAGAACAATGCTTTGAAAGAATAATGTTTGAAAGTAAACAAAACTTAGAACTGAAAGAAAATGGTTTCTAATCACTATGACTAAGACAAAGCTTTAAAATTCAGAATGCAGATAAAGAAGATAATTTTTTTCCTATTCTAATCATGCAATGAAATGGAGCAGCAAAACTATGAAGGGGTTTAGCAAACCACAAGTGGACCCTACCTTGGGTGTTAATCCCTCCTAAATCTTGTAGTAAAGGATAATAAGTAGAACTCAAATCTTTTATTGAATTGGCATGAATATTACATCTAGGAACAAAGCAATCTTTGTATATATATGTATCTTCTATTCTCTATTTGTTGTCTCTTCTAGATAGATTTCCAACATTAACCCTTTTATTTTACACTTCTCATTTATAACAAGACATGAGAAGAAGAGTTCAACTAGGAGTTTAACAAACTAAGTAAAATATCTTCGGTAGAACATGTGGAATATCTCAAACAGAACAACAAGATATTTAACACATACAACTAAACTAATAAGAGGTGTTCATTTAATTGACCAGTTATTTTATTCACATGTAAACTTGATCAATCATTTCTTTGCAATGAATAATCATATCCATGGTTGATTTATCTCCCAGTTCTTAATGTTCCAGTTGTAACTTCTCCAAAAACATGTACAGACTTGAGTTTCATTCTTCATGTTCCAAGAGATCTTCATAACATAGCTTCTTTGTTGTAGGTGATTCCTTTAGCTGCAGACAGGTTCTTATGGATATGTCCTTTGTTGCGAGATGAGTTGTTGAGGATGGTTCCTTTCTTTATATATGAGTTGTTGCATATAGAAATTTACTTACAAACAAGAGTGGCATTACACATATCATCATTCAAACAACTTATTACAATCATAAGAATAAATGCACACACAAAATACCACAAAATAAAGATAACTAGTTATAACTATATTAATCAAGTAATTATGTCATAAGTTACATGGTTGTGATGATAATGTTTAGTAGTGTGTCTGGGAAATACAAGGACATAGCTACAATGGCTTAACAAAAGTACAAAATATGAGTTATTTATAAGGATATTTACACAACTCATCGATGACCAAATATTTTATTACTTCATATGTTATGCTTCTACCATCCAAGAATAATTTGTTAATAAATTTATTTGTAGCTATTACTACCTAAAATCCCTAGTTAATTCTCTATCATATAGTTTATCATAATCATCCTTGTCTCATATAGTTCCACTATTTTTCCAAGGTTCCTTACATATCTACCTTTCTTGATCTCTCCTCCCAAAACACTTTTAATACTTCAAAACAATACAAAGTATGAAAATACATGAGTATGAATTAAATTTAGGAATACTACAACAAACATAATTGCATAAATATTTGAGGCCTCCTAAATATCATACTCTTAATATAATTTTATAACAATTCTAAAATAAATTAGTGCCCCCAAAATTAGGGAAACCTAGGAATTTGCCTATTTTTCCTAGGCCTTAATCCTCCGGTAAATATCAATGAGCTAGATAGATTGAGTGTTTGATTGATAGATAGTTTGATAAAGAAGTTGGTAGAGAGATCGATAGAGAGCTTGATAGAACAATAAAGAGATAGAGAGATAACTTGTTTTCTCTATTAATAGATATGTTATTTGATTGATAGGTGCCCTAGTCAACATTATATGAAAGGGAGCGAGGTGTATGATTTTTGATTACTTGATTGAGATATAGATAGATATACTAGTTGTTGGATTATTTGATTAATAGATAAATAGAATTATTGGTAGATGGTTCAATGAATTTGTAGTTTGATAGATAGTGGTTGGACGATTGATTTATTAATAATTGGATGATTGATATATCGATGGATTGAGTAAAGGATGGATTTAATCGATTGTTAGATTATAGCAGAAAAATAGGATTTTGGATAGTTAATTGGATTTGGAGGATGATAGAGATGTGTTTGATATTTATAGGATTTTATGATGGGATGATTATCAAGATAGATAAGATAATATGACGAGTGATTATTTTGTTAGTAAGGATAAAGATATGGATGGGAAATATTTGATGGGTAAGATGAGGATATGGAGTTAGGGTGGATGATAGATAGAGATGGGTTACCTTAGATGAATGTTAGTTAGTGTTTTTTTTTATAGATTCGTTGGTTGAGATTTGATGATGGAAAAAAATGATGATGATAGGGGGATTTTGTCACGGGGTTGCATCAATTTTCCACTTTATAATCATTAGCAACCTTATTAGTGTAGCCTAGAAAATAACTCGCTATGTTAAGGAAAAACCATGATGGTATGATTTTTATATGCCAATATCCATGTATTATTTGATAGATTCAAAAAGTAAAAAATAATAATTGTTCTCATATCATCAAATAGGCAATGTTGTAACTTTCAAACTTGCGGGTTTTTTTGCATGCTTCTCTAATATCTTCATGTTACGCATATAGTTATTTCATCACTTTAAAGCCCATAACTTCTATTCTCATATTTTTCAACAAATAACTACACCTACTACTGATTGCATCAACCACCTTGTTAGATTTCCCACTTCTATGCTTCAACACAAATGTGTATCCTTGCAGGTGCTCAACCCATTTCATGTGTCTCGATTAAAATTTCCATGGCTTTAACAAATTTTATTTCCCATTAGCCCATGTACAATACAAA
Organism: Taxus wallichiana var. yunnanensis; assembly: GCA_018340775.1. Classification (NCBI taxonomy): domain Eukaryota; kingdom Viridiplantae; phylum Streptophyta; class Pinopsida; order Cupressales; family Taxaceae; genus Taxus; species Taxus wallichiana. The sequence continues at coordinate 126,437,391 of CM031235.1, forward strand.
CTCTTTAGTAAATAGGCAAAGTGTCTCCACTTTTCCAATTTACATAATTGTGTAGAAATATTTATCATAAACACTATACTTCCTCCTTGCATCATTCAACTTTTCACTAAAATATTTGTGGTGTATCATCTTTACTTAATACTATAACAATGACTATGCCACTAACATCACACATAACCTAAAACACTTTTTCAAAATAGGTAATGCCAACACTAACTACTAATATTATTCTTTTATTCAACTCGAAAATTTCATTTCTGCACATGTGCTCCAAAAAAGTTTCCTATCTCCTCTAATGGCCTTTGTAATCAATGTGACCATTAAATTTTTGATAAATTTACAATGAAAGCTAGCCAACCCATGAAAACTACATACCTTAAAAACACTCCTCGGTGAAATGGAATGTTCCAACTTTGAGGACCTATCCACTACTAAAAATGGAATATATTCCGATCTATGTTATGGAAAAACCCAAAAACATCCATGCTTATGTCTCCCCAAGGCATCTCCAAAATGGGAAAAGGTTGATAAAAACTAGCATTCAAAGATATTCCTTTAGCCAATTGACAAACATGGCATTCTTATACAAATTTATGCACATCCACACTCATTCATGGCCAAAATTAATTGTCTTCTATCTACACTAAGATTTTCAAGCCATAATTCCCATCTAATCCTATGTAATGTTTATATTTTACCAAGTTTTACCACATTAACCCCCTCATGATGCATAATTTGTTAGGTTGTGGAGCTAGATTGCTTCACAGTTAGCATGAAATGGAAAGTGACTAGAAATATAGTAATCGGCATCGGTTACAGTGGGACCGACGTCAGTTAGGAAAAGGAGGAACCGGCCACGGTTAGGTCTAACCAAGCACCGGTTACCTATGTGAAAGCACTTTATTTTTAAGTCACGGGTTTTAATATTGTTTTTGTTTTAAAGCAAATCTATTGGATGTAATTTCATGGCTAAGTTTCCTAAGTTTGTCTAAGCTTATATAAGCTAGAAAACTAGGGTTAGAGAGAGTTAGATGTGTTGATGAGAAGAAGAGCATAATCCTTGGTTGAAAGGATGAAGAAGAAGAAGAAGAAGAAAAAGTAGATTACATGAAGACAAGAGCTTTCATGGAGAGAAGCTGAACAAAAGGAAAGTGCAGGTACACTATTGGTGAGAAGATGGTATTATCTTCTACTATATTTCCTTTGTATTATTTAGTCTCATGTAATGGCTTGCATAGTATGCAAAGCACTTAGGGTTTCTTCTTGTTAGATCCACAAGTTGTTGTGAGATCTTGTTATTTCTCATTCTTATAGATCCACATGTTGTGAGATCTTGTATTACAGATCCATGAGATCATGTTGTATTGTTGATCCATAGGAATCTAGCATGGTAGAGGAAGTTGTCTTCATGTTTGCAGTTTGTTGCAGTGATGGAGGAGAGACTTACTTCTTGGTGCATGGTTAGGGTTACACATTGGTAGATCTTTCTAGAGGTCTTGTTTGCAGATTCACAATACAATGAGAGCTTGGTTGCACAATGGCGAAGATGCAGGGTAGCTTCAGGTATGTGAGATCTGGTTATGTTTGAGAGGCACGGTTATAGTGCACTCAGGTAGATCCGGTTAGAGATCTGGAGGAGACACAAGTGGTGGTATGGAGGCATGGTTTAGTGTACTCAGGAAGATCTAGTTGGAGATCTGGGAGGAGGAGATACTCTTATAGAGATACATGTACTCTTGTGTAGAAGATTTGGTTTGTAATCTCTTGTTATATTATATATATATATATATATGAGATCTTTATCTTTGGTGGATGTAGCCTACATTGGGTGAACCACGGTACATGTTTGTTATGTGTGTGTACTTTTGTGTGATTTGGATTATTCTAGTTTATACTTCCACTGTTGTAGATTTTTGGGGAATTGTTTAGATCTGTGTGCATGATTTTGTTTGTTATTAAATCATAGCACTATTCTATAGTCTCATATTCCCAACAACTGGTATCAGAGTGATGGATTTAGTTTTTCAAAGCAAGGGTTTGCTTCATGGTTTTGTTAGTAGTTATTACTGACATGTATGAGAGCAGGGTTTATTTTTCCTGATGTGAAAATCGTAGGAAGAGATTGAATCTCAAGTGGGAGCTGGAAGTGTAAGGTTGTTGGAGAACACAAAGTGACTGGCATCAATTAAGTGGCAACCGACGAGCATCATTAGGGTGAGACCGTGGTGGTTATCGAGGATGTAGGATTTATGGTGACCGTGGTGGCCATTCATTGAGAAACCTCGCTTATAAAAAAAAATCACAGATCTGAAGAAATGAAGAGATGCATGGAATGTATCTTGTTTGTTGAGTGTATGGTTTAATTACACATGCATGGTTTTGGATTGCAGATCTAGACTAGAGAAAAGGAACATGTATGCATTCTTGGTGCAGTTAGATGCATGGGCTTCGGTAGAGAGAGGCAGTAGCATGAACGAAGATGGGGCTTCCATCAGAGAAGCATGTACTTCAGTTGAAGATGCGGTTGAGTATCTTGGTGCTGGTAAGGTGATGTATTTCATCTTGATGTAATTTATTGCATGGATTTGTTGTATTGTTTTTGTATGAGATTTGGATGCTTCTTGAAATGACTGGCTCAACTCAACTATCGGCTTTGGTCAAAGTAGGCACCTAGTGTGGTGTGCTATGCCAAATTGTGTGGCATTGGGTTTGTTCAGCAGCATTGACATCGGTCTGAGAATTGAGGTCGGTCACAGAGGAACCGATATTGGTTAGCTAACCATGGTTGGTTAGGGGATGACCGTGGTTGGTCTTTGTGGAAACTTATCTATACAAGGTTTTTTGCAGCAAGAGAGGGCAGATGGTTCTTTGTCTGGTTTAGAGGATCAAGTTTCTTGCACAGAGTGTACATGGCAGAGACGATGTAGATCACTTCATGGTTTAGATTAGAAAGAGGATGGAGTTGGCTCGGTTAGTCCATTGAGACTTTGAGTCAGGTATCTCTATATGGTTCATGTTTTATTTCTTTCGTTTGGAGCAACTGATATTATGTTTGGATTGTGTGCACAAATTTACACCATGGTTTCTTGGTGTTGTTTGACTTTTATTTCCCGGTTGTGTGGAATCTTGAGGACAAGGGTTTCTAGTCTAAGGATGAGATCCTCAATGAAAATTCATGGTTAGACATAGTTGCAAGTAACGAGAGATGTTGAGTACATACGGATGGAAAGAAGGTGATTCACCTACTTCACAAGAAGTCCAAACTTATGTGATGTAGAAGTATTCTCAGAGAAGAAAGGGAATCAATTTTATAGTTCTTTCATCTGGTTTTATTTCTCACTGACATATTAGCTTTTGAGCTTGGTGTTAGAGGCAGTGCTAGGGATTTTGTGTTCAGTGGGAGCAATCCATGGTTGTTGGCATTATAGGATTGGATACATGATGCACATGTAGAATGAGAGGAGATTGCAACTATTCAGAGTGGCAGGAGGCACAAGTTGGTTTTGGAGGGCAGTCATGGATTTGCAGTTATTTTGAGTTTATTGCTTTGTGATGTCACTTCTAGTTTATTTTTGGTGCCTGGATATTCCTTAGGGATGACAATTGATGGTAGATTCAGCTGGTTTTAGATGATAGAGAAATTTTCAGAGTTTGAAGGGTGAAAAGGAGAAAATATGACTGTTACAGAGACCGGTGTCGGTTAAGGTTAACCGTGGTGGTCATCTGGTAACCATGGTTGGTCAGGAGTTGACCGTGGTCGGTTAGGGGAAACCGTGGTCGGTTTGGTCACAAGTTTGACAACAATGTGTTTTTTACCATTTTTAGATGGTGCCCTTGTTTTTGCTTTCATCTTGGTTAGTTTGTGCAGAGTATGTTGATGACATGTTTGCTGGTATTTGCACTTGGTATTAGTGGCATGGTTTAGCATGGATGTTTGTTATTGACATTGATGAGCATAGGATTCATATTTGGCTTTGGATTTAGTTAGTGGTAGACTTGGAGCTTCTGGAGAGCTGGTGATATGGATGGATGTACATGGTGATTTTGTACATGTTAGATAGATTCAATTTTATGAGTCTATGATGATGTAGATGTTTGATTTGCACATGGATGCTTTGAGCATGAGTAGGGGATGTTTTTATTTCCTCTTGATTACTATGTTACTCCTTGAGAGATGTTATCTACAAATTATTTTCTTGGACATGCTAGTTGTTTATGCAGGGTTAGATTTGTAGATTAGTGTTTGGATTCTTTGAGTTATGCAAGTTTGTGGATTGATCACCCATTGTTGTAGGTAGAACTCATTTGGGTTGTCTTTACCCAGGATCTTGTTTTTATTTCACATATTCCAGTTTGACTTGTCTTGGTTAGTTACATTGGTGGTTGCATGGAGACATGGATAGATGGATGGAGAACATGGTTGGTTTTACAGGTATGGCTATGGATGTGATTGAGGCTCAGAACTTCAGTTTGAGTGGGAGCTCTTGTAGGTGTGTTAGTCATGATGGCTTGTTGCATGAGGAGCTAGGTTGGCTTGTTTTTTGATACCAACAATTGGTATGGTGTTACGATTCAGTGGGAGCTTGAGGCTTGGTGTCACGGATCAGTTGTAGCTTTGTGCAGGTTTGGTAAGTCATGGTTTTATCTTCTTGGTTTGAGAAGATGGTTTGATCTTCCTGGTTTTATTTTTCTTTGAGAGAATTGTTGAAGGAAAGAATAGATGGTCTTCATGGTGTGTTGAGGACAGTGATGTACAGGTACAGGTACAAAGGTTCAGCAATTTATCTCCAAGTGGGAGATTGTTAGGTTGTGGAGCTAGATTGCTTCACAGTTAGCATGCAATGGAAAGTGACTAGAAATACAGTAACCAGCATCGGTTATAGTGGGACCGACGTTGGTCAGGAAAAGGAGGAACTGGCCATGGTTAGGTCTAACTGGTGCCGGTTACCTGTGTGAAGCACTTTATTTTTAAGTCATGGGTTTTAATATTGTTTTTATTTTAAAGCAAATCTATTGGATGTAATTTCATGGCTAAGTTGCCCTAAGTTTGTCTAAGCTTATATAAGCTAGAAAACTAGGGTTAGAGAGAGTTAGATGTGTTGATGAGAAGAAGAGCATAATCCTTGGTTGAAAGGATGAAGAAGAAGAAAAATCAGATTACATGAAGACAAGAGCTTTCATGGAGAGAAGCTAAATAGAAGGAAAGTGCAGGTACACTATTGGTGAGAAGATGGTATTATCTTCTATTGTATTTCCTTTGTATTGTTTAGTCTCATGTAATGGCTTGCATAGTATGCAAAGCACTTAGGGTTTCTTCTTGTTAGATCCACAGGTTGTTGTGAGATCTTGTTATTGCTCATTCTTGTAGATCCACATGTTGTGAGATCTTGTATTGCAGATCCATGAGATCATGTTGTATTGTTGATCCATATGAATCTAGCATGGTAGAGGAAGTTGTCTTCATGTTTGTAGTTTGTTTGTTGAGTTGATGGAGGAGAGACTTACTTCTTGGTGCATGGTTAGGGTTGCACATTGGTAGATATTTCTAGAGGTCTTGTTTGCAGATTCACAATATAGTGAGAGCTTGGCTACACAGTGGCAGATGCAGGGTAGCTTCAGGTATGTGAGATCTGGTTATGTTTGAGAGGCACGGTTGTAGTGCACTCAGGTAGATCCGGTTAGAGATCTGGAGGAGACACAAGTGGTGGTATGGAGGCACATGATTTAGTGTACTCAAGCAGATCCGGTTGGAGATCTAGGAGGAGGAGATACTCTTATAGAGATACATGTACTCTTGTGTAAGAGTTGGTTTGTAATCTCTTGTTATATATATATATATATATATATATATATATATGAGATCTCTATCTTTGGTGGACGTAGCCCACATTGGGTGAACCACGGTACATGTTTGTTATGTGTGTGTACTTTTGTGTGATTTGGATTATTCTAGTTTATACTTCCACTACTGTAGATTTTGTGGGGAATTGTTTAGATCCTATGTGCATGATTTTTTTGTTATTAAATCATAACACTATTCACATGATCCGTATTCCCAACATAATTGCCCTCTCGAAAAATAATCCTTCTTTCACAAAATAGTCCAACAAATGCCACATTTGTGTGAATTTATTTAGGGTCCATATGTAATCCTCCTTGGATGTACCAATTCCTCATACCTGAAAATATTCTTCTTAATATTGATTAATAACTTTTCTTCTGTAATCTCTACAACACTTGAATAATATGTAGCATTATCTCTTCATGTGTTTTATTAAAAATTAGAATATCATCACAAGACATGATCACAAAATTTCCTAAAAATGGTTTCAAAATTTGATTCATCAACCTCATGAAATTACTCGATGCATTTCTTAATACAAACAACATCACAATCCACGTATACAATCTTCTTGAGTCTTAAACATTATTTTACATCCATCCCCTTCTCTTCCGTGAATTGTTTATACATTTAAACTTATTCATTACTAATTTCAATAATTAGTACCTCTTAGCATCACTAATATTTCAACCTACATGATATCCTTATCCCTTATCCCATCTCACTAATATATTAATTAATCTCTCACTTAACAACTAATTAAAAATCATGCATATTTTGGGAATTTAATATCCCCTAAGCATACCTACCCACCAACTAACTAGCCTCTCCTACTAGCTACCCTCATCATCCCCTCATTAATCACTAATATATATAACCTTCTAAGCTTAATCTAACCTCTCCTTCCACCACCTTCTAGATTTCTCTAAATCTATAACTTTCCTACTTCTACCACCTTCCATCAATTAAAAATTCATGGAAACTCCCTTAATCTAGAATCTCCCATCCTCTTATCCCTTCTCAAAAATTGATCTCTATCCTACATGGATCAATATCAACCCTTCATTATTATATAAATTCCTCCACCCCTCCATGGAAACCATCTTGTAAGTGTGCATGCAAAACCTTTTCTACTATCAACTTGGAGAATCTTAACCAAAATTTTTCCTCCTTGAGATCCATCTTACATCTAGCAATGAAGTACGACCGGATTTGGGAGCCATCTATAAGAATCCATCAAGAAATATTGGGCATATCTATTCCAACCAAGAAGAAAGTTTTCATCAAGGTAAAGTGAGCTAATCACTCTTCCAATGTTAATTATCTTGATCTCATTTTTTCTTCATTTTCCCAATTAAATATGTGTTATTTATCTCTAGGATAGGAGTTATAATCATTTTCATGGCTTCTAACATGCATTGTTTGAGATAAAATTCTACATATTTAGGCACGTTGGGTGGGAATCCTACACATACTTAAACATTTATTTTTCACTAGTAGGACTTTAATTACAAGCCATTAAGAAATCAGAATCTAAAGGATGAAAAACTTGGAGAAATTTTTAATTTATCGTGACGTTTATATGTTCACCATCAAGAATCATTTTCACGACTTATAACATCGTTATCGAGACTAATAACATCATTATTGTGACTAATAACATCGTTTTCGTGACTAGTAACATTATTTTTGGAGACCTCATCATTTTTTTGAATTATATATAGGACACATGTGATCTCCATTTTCAATATGGACCACATCATTTTTACTTCAATCACATCGTTATCACAAGACTATAACATTTTGAAACAAACCACATCATTTTTATTCTAAATTTGTAATTTTTTAGAGAGGAGGTATAATAATCTATTTTCTCAAATTTTCATCATTTTATAGACATCTAAGTCAATTTGTAACCATTGTATATCACATTATCTAAAAAATATCAGTTTCATAATCTGATTTTCTATTTTTGGCTTAAAACCCCTAACATCATTTTTTATCTAACCATGTCATTTTAACTACTAACCACGTCATTTTCTCATAAACCATGTTTTTTAGTAGTTTTTTTCTGTGTGAGTGGCCACGTCATTTTAGCTACTAACCATGTCATTTTCACTTCTGGGATCATTATATTTAGACTGTGTAATGTCATTTTTGTGATTGTGTTGATTTTTATTACTTTTCTAAGAACTAGTTTAAATCAAAAATTACTAACCGTATATTTTGCAGCACCAATTAGCCCATGAGCTAGTATAAAAACAATATTTTCTTGTATCTCACTTTGTTTGATTATATTATTGTATCATGTTTATTGTGTGTGTGCATAACTTGGAAATAGGTTGTGTATGTTCTCCCCTTGCGTCACTTGGTGATCTTAGGGATAAAAAATAGCCTAGACTCCTGTTTTATTTTTAGGGGTAATGTGATGTGGAATTTATCCCCACACACTTATTATAGTCTCTAGGATTCTTGTGACATGGATTTCATCATCTTTGTATACAAATACACGCATCGTGTTCCAATGGGGTATATAAATTCAAGGAGATTTGTTGTTATATGTTAAGGACCAACCCATTTTAAAGGCTACATGAAGTGGGGTACTTTCATATCTCAATACCCATGCCCCATACAACATCCTTGCAATATTACTTAGGCCCCATGTATTGCAAGGTATATAGGTTACACACCTAGCGATCATTTTTAGCTCATTCTTAAGACCTTTAAGTCAGAAATGATTAATATTGCATGGATCACAATACTCATGAAGATACTCACTTTGTACTGCATAAATTGATGGTTAGGGGACTAATCTAGTCACCACTTTACATGAGGTATATATATGGGCTAATATTCATGTTGCACACTCATTTATTACTAGCATAGGGCTTGTGTCTTGCATGATATTGTTTGTTTGTTGTAAGCAACTAGTGTGTTTGTATACCTCACACCTAACCTTAATACAAACACAATCAACCTTAATCATCATCTATTCATCACTTCATCTCATTTACTAAAATCAAACTCACCTTATCGTATTCATCTCAAAACCCTAATTCTCCATTTCAATCACTTATCCATAATCCATCTACTTCTAATCATATTCTTCTCACTTATTAATTATCCATCCAACTAATCCAATCATCTTACCATTTTTTATTGTTATACAACATTAGTATAAGCTTTTACATCATCCAAAATATTAAACACCATAACCCGTTAACCTTATCTATTCTAGTCTATATATCCTAATCATAACTCTCATCTACCTTTTCTTCTCATCTTTCATATCCAAATCCAAATCATCCATCTCATCCCCTAAAAATATTTATTAAGACCCTATATAATATATTTATCACACAACCTATTATCAATCCATCTATAAAATAACATATCAAAAAATCAACATCATCAATCCTAGGGTCATCTATACCATTTTTCATCAACAATTAACCTTAACAAAAAAACTTTTACTAGTTATTACTTAGCTCATATCAAAGTAGATTATTAACCAATCTTTCTCTCATTTTTCATCTATATCAACACTTCATCTCACATCCAAAATTCTCATCACCTCCTAAACAATATTATTGTATAAAAAAATAATCAATGCACTGAAACTTGATATAGAGTGCGATTAGGCCTCAATAAAACACAATAATGATACTCTCTTGAATCGTTGGACTGATAAGTGAGTTTGAAATGATGATTAGGACATATTTATAAATCATGAAGAACAATTTCAAGACATTCATAATGACTATCTCTCTATTTCACAAGGTGGATCCCAATTAAACCAATACCTATATAAAAATAGTGATGACCTTCTCTAAAAACTTATCAATGTTAGATATAAATTACCACCAAATTACAACCTTGATAACCATTGCAATATCATTGGCCAACATGATCCCAAATAAGGACAACCATCTACAAGGAACAACCCATTTGATAAATAAAATATTTTTACCGAATCTCTAAACCAATTAAGAACTGGAAAAATAAGAACTAATCTAGAATGACAAGTGGAGTGATACCATAACTAATACTTGTGCATTTAAATCCACAAAATATCTTGGAAAGTGGCCACTTTATCCTCCTAATAAATCTTGATACATATGAGAAAATTTACCCACAAAATTCATATGAACAACAAAAGTATCATACTAACTTGGATAAAGATAATCATGAAGCTAGGTTTATCCTTCCATACACACCTATCATTAGTTCATCATTTTATTAAGATTGGAAACCGGTGAAGGAGGCCTTACAAGGGTTACAATCTAGGACATGTGATAAGAAGTATATATTTAAATACATGTGACCTTATCCATTAGAAACCAAAATGATTTAATAAATATGAAATTTGTAAAACCCTAATTACAGAGTCGCGTATGATAAATAAATGTTAAGAAACTGCTGAAATATAGATGACACAAGCAATAAGCTAAAGAAGTATGAAACCCTAAGTGTAAGAGAGGAAAAAATACTTACTTGATTTGCACTTGATCCGGGACTGTGCAAACCTTGTGAAACTAATGAATAGGAAGGGTGTACCATTACAATGTGCACAATAAATTTAGGATCTATTAGATATGAAGAGATTAGGGTACCTAGCACGGGGTAAGGCGCCAGGCATCAGAGACCTCTATTGGGAACTTGTGACTACGCAAGAGCTTGGAACTGGGTTTTCTTGTGTCATAACGTGATTTTTGATAGTCATTGTTGGTCATCTATATGTCATACTATTATCACAGAGTTTACATGTAACTGCAAATAGAAGATGACACTGTAAAAATATCAAACTACATCAAATCCCAAAAAGAAAATATGAAATATGGGGAGTCAAACTGACCTCGGTGGTCACCCAACTGAGTGAACTTATGATTGAGCATTGAAATACATCTCAGACTCCATGTATTTCTTGTGTTTGTGTGATAGAATCATGCCCTAGCAAGCCCTTGTGCAAGTGTATGTGATAGCGGGAAATAAGTAGATGTAGAAATGTAAATAGATGTGTAGATGGAAAAATGAACTTACCCTCTTATGTGTGTATGCAAAAATACATTCGTTTGTCCCTTGAATGAAATCTAGATGGATTCCTTTGATGTTATTAGACACCTTTGGATGCAAACATAGGTGATGATAATATATGCTTAGAGTTTGGTCCCTTATTTTTCACATAGCTTTGTATTTATATGATTCCCTTGGTTTAATTTCATAATTGATAACTGGAAGGCCAACCCATAATAAAATATGATTCCTAAAAGATAAAATAATGCCAAAAGAGTGAGTAAGATAGAAATAGGTCAGGGTGCCCATAGGGGACAAGGGCACTAGGGTGCTTAGCATCCTAATTGAGCGCTGGTGTCTAGAGTCATGAAAGATAAAGAAATAAAGTTCATATTGGGTTGTAGGGTGTGTAAGACCAAATATGAATCGAGAAAGACATAAAATAGGACAAAAGACAGCAATCAATTACTAGTTTTATTGCTTAGGAATCATGTAAATGCAAGTATGTTCTTAGGACCTAGAAATGTACCCAAGTGCATGATTTTGTGTCTACATTTGCCCCCACTTTATTTTGGTGAGTGAATACTCAATAACATAAAGCATATAAGAGATGCTTACTTGATAACCATGTAGAGTGTGATGGTGATAGCATGTCAAGGAGACAAGTGAAAGCGTGGAGGCTTAAAAATGAAGCATGAAAGCTAAAAAGAGGACGTGACCCTAGGGGTGAAGCATATGAGTTATAACATGTTGTACCTATTGGTTTGCTTGTGTTTGTTGATATGGGGCTACTTCTCATTTTTTATTAAGGATGGACTGCAAAATGAGAGTAAAGAATTAGTCGAGATATGTGTATATGAAAAAATAAATTACAAGTATGTAAAATTCTGTGAAAATGTGTAGAAAGGAAAGTGTGCACCTTATCCGTGAAGAGTGAAAAGGATAGAAAATATCCTGAATTTTTGTAGAATAGTGATTTTTTTGGGCGATCTCATGCCAAGTGTGAGTTTTTGGGTAATATCACGCCAAGAATGATTTTTTTGGTTGATCTCATGCCAAGTGCGAGTTTTTGGGAAATCTCATGCCATGGTAGAAGAGTGTTGGGGAGATAGGTCTAGTGTTACTCTCCTTCCATGAATGATTCCTGAATAAGCACTACTATAGATGGTATGTCCCATGTTTAGTTTTGTGTTGTTCCATTTTTTTCTATGTTAAAAAATAAATAGTAGAAGATTGCATGCATTACGTATTCTAAGGCCATCACCTAATCCTGTGAAACTACTACATGAACTACTATGAATTGTATTTATCTTAGAAAGTAACCGTAATCACCCCCGATCATAAGTGCCCAAGAACATTGGGGAGTTCCCAAGTGCTAGTGTACGTATCTAGGCATTGGTGTTTGTGTTGAAGAGAGGACCCAAATTGATGTAGATTTTTTTGTTCCTATATTTTGCGTGCCTATAAAGAATCTCTTAGCTATTGTATGGGGTGACTAATTCACCCAATGTATGCCCCTCTCATTTGGGGCACATGTGACATTGATAGGAGTATACAATTCAAAGGAGATGACCTGAATTTGATCTAAAATTAATGCCCCTACGGGGGGAGGGAATGTGCATGGTAGAAACCAAGGAACATGTAAACAATATGGCTAGAAATATGTGTTAGTAGAAAAAGTGACAAACATGCTATAGAAGACAATGTAAACAAGCAATAGTGCTAGACAAATTAGACCACAAAAATTGGGTTTCAAACATGGGACATCACTCACAATGTCACAAGACAATCAAGGCCAAATCATTCAAAAGCATATAAGTAATGATCAAGCAAGGAATAGGAAAATCTTGAAAACAATGGCATATAATAGAAAATAATGGAAAATAGTATTAAGGAAAGTATCAGACAACCATGGTGGCAAATAGTTCTGCAAGGAAAATGTTGCACATGAAACACCTGTTAGCATGTTAGAAAGATAAAAAAGTATGTCAAAATGTGTATGTATCAATGGAATAAGTAGTGTACTAGTAAGAATAGGAAGTAGTATAAAATGAAACAATATCACCTATAGTGTGTAAGAAAGTAGATGTAGATGCCCCCATGAGCCTCGGTGGGATTGGTAAGAGGTATAGTGCCAAGTATCATTGTATCATGTAAGGATCTGTAATAATTATGCATTCACAAATATAGAACAACTGAACATGTTTTTGTGTATAGAAAAGATATATTGACATATTAAGTATCCATCTAGCATGGGAAAAAAAGTGTACATGTAACTATTATAAGCAAGAAATAATATATGCAATCAAGATATGTAATATGCTATGAATGAGTGAAATGGAATGGTATAAAAATTGTATGTGATAAGATAAGGTGTGTCCCCAAAGTGGATGTGGATGAGCATGAGATGAAGTTCATTTATAAAATACCCCTCGACAGTCAAGAATGAACCATAGAATAAGAGTGTGTCATCGATAAATGGTTTGATAAATGTTCGATAGAAATATAGATCAATCAAGCATAGAGCATATATTATAGGATAGGATAGTATGATGTGTGAGAAGAAAATTCTAGAAATATGTATCATGAAGCACGGAACGTGAAAATGTGTAGTGTGTGAGGTTCATGGATGTAGTATGCCCTTAACAATCAAGTGTGAACCATAGAATTAGAGTGCATCATATGGTTATGGTTTTGAAAGAGATGCTTGAAATATTGATCATGAAGAAGAATATGAGGTTCATTTCAAATTTAGACCCTCGGCATTCGAGTATGAACCATGGAACTAAAGTTCATCATAGGATGGCAATGATACAAAGTGTGTATTACGGATTTTTATTGATGCTTAGAAAATATTAGACAATAAGGACATAGCATCAAGTGCGTGAGATGATAGAGACATTTGATAGTAATGTAAGGGGGGAGAATCTATGATGCCCCAAGTATGTCAATAATGGAGAGCTTTGCGGTGATGTGATAAGGACCATGCCATGGTGGAGGATATGAAAATGTGTCTTGGCCATCATTTGAGGAATAGATTTCTTGAAAAATAAATTGGAAATGGAAGTGGAGTAGGATGGGAAGGGATATTGAATAGTGTTATATTATTTTGGATTGATAATTTTGTATAAGACATGATAGGAGGAGGTTTTAGACCAATTTTTAGATGTGGTTGCTTAGTTGGAGTGGGGTGTATAGGAAGCACTTGAGTGACAGAAGAAGGAACATTATAAGTGATGGCATGATGCTCATTAGACATAGATGAATCATATTTAGGAACCCATTGGGATGTAGTAATTGGAGATGAACATGTAGTAGCATTTTGTGTAGAAAATTAAATGATACCATAATGCTTAAGGTGTCCAATTTGTCATTTAAGATCATAGAAATCATTTTCATTATGTCCATTGATTTGATGATAGTGGCAATATGGATGACCTTGGTATTTTACAATATAATAAGGAGGATAGAAATGAATAGATGGAAAGCTGATTAATTTATGGGTGAGGAGCTGCAGAAGAATAACTTGTTGTTTAGCATTGAAATCAAACTTGAGAAGTGTTGGGAGAAAAAATTCTTGGGGTTCACTGATATGATAACATGTAGAAGACATAAAAGGAGAATGAGATGTAGAAGAATAACAAGCATGGGCTTGAGAAACATCCTTAAGATGTTGAATTTCATATTTAAGAGATGTAATCATTGTTTCCATAGCTTGAATTTTGTCTTGAAACAAAGAATGCAAAGCTTGAATTGACTCAAATATGGGTTGATTGGATGGAGGAATAGGATGAATAGAGTCATCAGATAGACAATCAAATATGGCACTAACTTGTGAAGGCAAAATGTTGTTATAGAGATACATAGTGTCTAGGGTTTTTTAAGAACATCCTTGTAATTGGGATGCATTTCAAGTATGCCATTCAAATAAATTTAAGGATTTGTTAGGAGCCATGAGAGAATAAAAATGAGGATCCAAGAGTATTCAAATATGGGTTCACCAAATGATTTAACAAATATGGAATTTTTAAAACCCTAATTGCATAATCATGTATGATAACTAAATGTTAAGCAACTGATGAATATATATGAGATAAGCAATAAGCTAAAGAAGTATTAAACCCTAAGTGTAAGAGAGATTAAAAAAAGACTTATATGATTCGCACTTGATCCGAGACTATGCAGACTGGGAAAAGCGATGAACACGAGGGGAAGGGAATACCATTGCAAATATGCACAATAAATTTAGGATTTGTTGGATATGTTAGGAATAGGGTTTCTAGCACTGGGGTGAGGACAACTAAGAACTAGAGACCTTTATTGGGCACATGTGACTGCGTAAGAGCTTGGAACCTACTTTTCCTTGTGTCACAAGGTGATTTCGAGTCATTTTTGGTCACATGTATGTCACACTATGATCATAGAGTTCTCTTGTAACCTACAAAGAGAAGATGACTTGCAAAACCCTCAAACTACATCAAATCCCAAAATAAAAAATGTAATATGGAGAGTCAGATTGATCTCGCGATCACCCAACCGAGTGAATTATGACTGATTTTTGTCCAACATCTCAGACTCCATGTAGTTCTTATGCGTGTGTAATAAAATTGTGCCCTAGGAATCACTTGTGCAAGTTCACGTGATAGTGGTCGATAGCTATATGTAGCAATGTAAATAGATATGTGGATGGAAAAAATGAACTTCCCATCCTATGCATGTATGTATAAAATGTAGTCCCTTGTCCCTTTAATGAAATCTAGATGGATGCCTTTGATTCTCTTAGATGCCTTTGGATGTAACCTTAGGTGATGATAATATATGCTTAGAGCTTGGTCCCTTATTTTGGTCATATAGCTTTGTATTTATATGATTCCCTTGGTTGAATTTCGTAATTGACAATTGGAAGGCCAATCCATAAGAAAATAAGATGCCCAAAAGATAAAAGAATCCCAAAAAGAGTGAGTGAGATAGAAATATGTATGGGGCACTTGGCGGGGACAAGGACTCTGGCGTTGGCATCTTGGTTTGGCGTTGGTGTCTAGAGTCATGAAAGATAAAGAAATAAAGTTCATACTGGGTTGTAGGGTGTGTAAGACCAAAGAGAAATCAAGAAAGACATAAAATAGGCCAAAAGTCAGTAATCAATTATTAGTTTTTTCAATTAGGAATCATGTAAATGCAAGTATGTTCTTAGGACCTAGAAATGTACCCAAGTGCATGATTTTGTGTCTACACAAACTACACAAACTACTCGAGTTCCTTTTTCACCCTATTTCAAACCACCAAAATTTGAAAATTATAAGAGTAGAGGTAATCCAAAGGAGCATTTCAAATAATTCTACATAGCTTTCTAATAGGTGGCATATAGTGTTGTCTATATGTTATGCCTATTTCCACACATCTTAAGAAGACACACCCTCAATTGGTTTATGTATTTACCCAAGGGATCCATTACCACTTTCACCTATATTGAACTCCTAGATGAGAGACGCCTCAATTCTCTTAACCATATGAAATCATATCAAAACAAGCTATGCAAACAATATAATAAGAAGTTTTGGCTAAGAAAATTTGAGATTGGAAATGTAGCCCTCAAATAAAATCAAAGAAACACAAATGTCGAGCATAAAAGGAAGGAAATTTTGAGCCTAGCTAACATGGACCATGCTATCATCACCAAGTATGGATCAGGATCCTACAACTTATACACTTAGAATTATTATGATTTGGATCAACTTATGAACATCATGTACCTAAAATGGTTCCACACTTAATCCATGATCTCATTGTCTTTGACCATCACCTAATCATTCATCCAATGGTGAAAACCAACTATCTAGTACCTTGGGAAAGTACGGTGATGAACATTAGTTTCTAGCATCACCCATAGAAATGGGTACCTCAAACACTTAGGGAAAACATTTCAAGCATGTCTATCCATCTTTCTATGAGATTGGTATCATCCTCCAATGATATGAGGATGGTTTTGAGTCATTCCAACATGAATTATGGTACAAACATCTCATTTTCAACTAAATATTGTGTGGTATACTACCTAATGTTATATCAAAAACATGTTTACTTGTCTATATGACTCATAAAATGATAGCATAACTCATCACATATCTTATGTTATCCCCTCATCATCATAAATAATCTATCCCATCTATCTAAACATACTCATCAAATTTTAACCATCTAACACATCTAATCATCATAATTTCATTCCTACCATCCAAAAGACTTAGTGCACTATCACTATATATAGGAAGTGAAACATACATCACATCATGTCATCTACCATAACATATCATAGTCCAATAACATCATCATAAGTACATGCATTATCTATCTACATCAACATCATCCATAATTAAATAATATAAAAACCATCATCCTCACAAATCATCATATGTCAACGTACACAAATGAAAACTAAATATGACATATATAATCATAATCAACAACAATAAACTATCATCCTATACTAATAAACATCTACAAGTATATTTTAAAATCATATCATGGTGTCCATATGTCCATTATGTATACATCAAAAATATCGATAAATGCTAGAATACATATATAAAATCATGTGTCTTGATATACATCATGAATAGTAGAAAAAAATATATATACATTGCAAAAATCCTCATCATCTAAATAAATATCCTACCCCACCCAACTCCCTAAATCTCTAGGAATTAATGGCCCAAGAAGTGGCATCCTTGATGGTGGAAACAGTGCTTTGGAAAATGATTTAAGAGATGACCTCATGGATGATATATTCCTAGGACTCTCTAAGTAAGATGGTTATCTCTAGTCCTCTCGGAACATCCTACTCGAAACGGATGCCAATAATCTATCTCCTCACCTGAGTGGACCAAATCCCATGTCATATTCATCCCATATCCCTTTGGTGCTAGAGAAAACCTAATGATATCTCTCTTTTTGAGTTGGTCTCTCTCTTATTTCACGTTATCCTTCTCTATCTACACCTAATCACACTCCTTTTTTATATGGCCAATTGACTGATAATTGTTGTACCTATAGTGATCATTGGACTATTTGTGTCATGTCTTAGGCTTGTTGATCCTGTAACCATGTTATCTCTATAGTATGAGTACTAATCTCCTATTTTAATCTGGTAATCAATGTCAAATATTTCATAGACCTCACATGAGATGCTCCCTCTAGCCCACTCCCTAAACCTAAAGCACCATCCCCACCTATATGTCATTGTACATGTTGTTGTGATGGTGGAATCCCCTATACTATAGTTTTGATGGTGGCACCCCTTGTTCTGTATTATCCTATAAAGGTAATTTGAACATGTGATTATTCCTTTATGGGGCCTTTTCCCTACATATTTCCCTATCCATCCACATTCTTCACTTTTGGACTTCCTAGAACCCGTTAAACTTCACATGTGGTGCTCTTTATACTAGTGATCTCATCCCTCTACGTTTCTAAGGTGGTACTAAATGAATGATTTGTACTCGTGATCTCACCCATCTAATGAATGGGTAGTCCCTAAATACCTAATGTATCCTTTGTACACAAACTTGTTTGGGTAGCGTTGGTTCTTGTATTTTCCTTGTCAATCTAACTAGCCTAATATGGGCCCACCAAGGATCATAAGTTATTATTATATAGACATCTACCACATCAATACGCAGATCATATGGTATTGTTAATAATGCAACCCAACTAAGCAATGATGTGGTCCTACTTGTATTTTGACCCCATGCAGCCCTCTCTAGTGACATGTGAAAACACATGGATAATCTATGTCAATATGTCCTATTAAATTTTGAACCAAATTTTTACTTTATATGGTCAATAACACTCTATATCATATGTCTTCCTATTCATAATATAACATGGAGTCGTGATATAATCTAGATAATGGTCATTTGGCCATATAATTTGTAGAGAGCTCTATATGGGTTCCACACAATATGATCATCTTGTAAATCATCTATGATCATATTATAATGCTCTATATCATCCATGTACGGCCTCAAATTTCACACGCGCCAACTCCCAACCATATATTATTGTCTCACCTAAATCTCATACCCATTGCACTCCAACCGGTCACTTAATAATGATGTACTCTCATGACCAAATTTGTAGTAATTTACATGGGCCTAACCTCGACCATCCATGTGAGATATCATGTGAATATATATTTAGAAGGAAGATAATACACATGGACCCCAAGAAAATATTATAAGTTAGCGTCTAAAGTATCCTAACACATATTCTAACCCCATCATAAAATAACATCTCATAAAATTAGGCAAAGCATAGTTTCTTTGATAAGATATATCAAACACATAGAGAATCTCCTCACTAGTCTATAATCAAAGCATCTATCCCTCCCTAAATCACATGTAGGTCATCTCACCCCTGTCATTTGCGTCATGAACCAACTCCTTCTAGTAGTACTCCAATATATTGTATCTCCTCATAGAGGTAGCCACATGATACTCCAAATGTCCATGAGGGTTACTTTCATCTCACCTATTAGGAGATGGAATGTGCTCATCTCTAAATTCTATATCTCTGTCAACACTAGAAAGACGATCATGTCTACTCAAATCTTTGGCATGAACACCACATGGTATATCCATGTCACCTAGAGCACCCAAATCTCATAGGAAGTTAGCTAAGGACACGGGGGTATGAAAGAACACAGATAATACTCTTGTGTCACCATTATGCAAAGAACCTCCTACAAATAATCAACATGTGCACTTAGTCAAAAATCCTACCTTACCATCCCAAAATCTTATTTTTCTATTAAAAACCCACTAAAGTTTCCCATTTTCACCTATAACTTACCCCCTAAGCATCATTTTCACAAAGGCGATGCTCCCTAACATTATTTTCATGAAAATGATGTCCCTCTTCATCATTTTCACAATAACGACATTCACACATGTCATTTTCACATAAACGATGTTTCCCTTTTCATTTTCATAAAAAAATTGCTTATTGTTGTTTTCATGAAAACATTGCCTCGATGTAATTGTGACCCAAATTTTCACTAAATAACATTATTAGGCATTATAACTATGCCCGACAATGCATTTTTTATCTAAACCTAATTACACTACATTTATTACCCTAATAAATACTCTTACCTCTAAGCTAAATTTTACAAATTTAATACATCACCTACCGATGGTCTTGAATCGGCTAGCCTCTAGTGCTCTCATAATCTCTCACCACAATTATCCTTATGCAGAATGTTCACCATTTTTGTGAAGGGTTGTTCTCACTCATAAATCAATTTTCTAACTCGAGAGGTAAAACTAAATTATTTTTACCCCTACCCCTATTCACCCCACCATTTCACCCTTCATAACTATTTTTACACCATGACCCATTCCACTCATCAAAAATCCAATGTATGGCTAAAAACTTGTGTATATCTTCCATCTTATCATAGATAAATCTCAATCTTAATCGTTTAATCAATAAAATTGATCAAAGAAACACTCCGAAATGAAAAATTCAATTAACTCCAATTAACACCTAATCAATGTCCACATTTTATTCCTCTTTATCATTTGGTGGAGCATAGCCTATACTTTCATCAAAACTATTATGATCATATCCCTTCCATACCTTATTGGTTGTGGCACATTTTGGCGATCCACATGCCTAAACCAATTTCACTTCCTCACATATATCATTGTTTGGGCCATCATTAATCATCCTAAATTAATTAATAAATCACTCACGTGCATATATCATTTCTTGGGCGTTACTTAATCAATCCCTCTCCCTTGTATTTATTTGTAGACACTAAATCACACACTTGGGTATATTTCTAGGTCCTAATCACATACCATTATTCATATGATTCCTAAGCGAGAAAACTAGTAATTGACATCTATCTTTGGCCTCTTTATTTGCTTTCTTTCTTTCTTTGTGGTCTTTCACACACAATTACCCAGCCTAACCTTCACTAATTTATCTTTCTTGGCTTTAGATACCAGCGCTCAGCATCCTTGTCCACTCTAGGTGCCCCCGACCTCTTTGAATATTACTCACCTATTTTGGTCCTCTTTAATCTTTTAGGAATCTTGTTTTCTTATGGGTCGGCCATTTAGTTGTCAATTGTGAATTCAAATAAGGGAATAATATAAATAAAAATTTATGTGACCATAATAAAGGACCAAGCTCTAAGCTTCTAATATCACCATCTAAGGTTCGCATCCAAAGGCATTCTAAGAGCATCAAAGCATCCATCTAGCTTCATTCAAGGGACGAGGGACTTCTTATTTTGCATACACTAATACGATGGAAAGTTCATTTTTCTATACACGCATCTAATTACATTCTACATCTATCTATTTCTTCCTATTCAGTTCATTTTGTAAAATATCTTCCTAGCACATGATTCTACACACACGCACATAAAACTACATGGTGTCTAAGATGTAGTGCGGTGCTCGGTCATAATTTCACTCTATCAGTGATCATCGGGGTTAGCCTGACTCCCCATTTGAATAATTTTATTTTTATGATTTGATGTGTTTTGGGTTTTTGCTGGAGATATTTTATTTTATATGTTACAAGAAAACTCTACAATCTTCCAACGACATATAGGTGAAAAAAATTCAAGGTTAACGACATTGGTGCGACATAAGAAAAATTAGATTTTGATCATTTTTCTTAGTCATGGGCACCCAAAAGCAAGCTTTGGTGCCTAGGTGTCCCTAACTGATCTAGAGCCCCATTCCAAGCATATCTAATAGTTTCATAATTTATTAGACATGATTACGAAATTTTCCTCCTCTTGTTCATGAGTTCTCTAGCCCAAAGACACTTTATGATTAATTGTGAAATCAGCTAAGTCCTCTATTCATTATCTTGCACCTAGGGTTTCATTTTTATCTAGCTTTTTGCTTAGGTCATATCTATTCTTTATTTCTTATTATTGTGTTAATTAGGATTTCAAAAAATGTCCATATTTGTTAAATTGGTATTAATTATTGGGTAGTATTAACCACAATCGATCGATAAAATTCACCAATTAACCAATCGATCCATTATCACAAACAACAAAATAAATGCAAGTGATCATCTTGGCCATTATATCATCTCTTCATCTTCTTCTACATCATTTCATGTAGTCATCCATTTTCTTTTTTCCACATGACCCCTCAAGGGGGAATCACCCTTCCCGACATTCATTTTTTTCTTATTTGAGCAGTCATTACTCCCTATGATCGTAATAACTCTTCAAAGAGGGGAAATTTTTATACACTTTAAATAAGCCATTACTAATTTTAATAATAAGTCCCTCCTAACATCACTAATATTTCAACCTACATGTTAGCCTTACCCTCTTACCTCATCTCACTAATATCTTAATTAATCTCTCACTAAAAACCAATTAAAACTCTTACTTACTTTAGGAGTTTAATATTCTCTAGCCAACTTTCCAACCTACTAACTATCCCTCATTAGTCACTAATTAAATCTAGAATCTTATAAGCTTAATCTAACCTCTCCTTCCACCCCCATCTATATTTCTCTTAATTTAGAGCCTTCCTAAGTATACCACCTTCCATCAATTATCATGGAAATTCCTTAATATAGAATCTTCCATCCTCTCATCCCTTCTCAACCATTTATATCTACCCTAGATGTATCAATCTCAACCCTTCATTCTTATATAAATTCCTTCACCACCTCCAAGGAAACCATCTTAGAAGTCTACATGTCAAACCTTTACTACTTTCAGCTTGGATAATATTAAAAACTCTTGCATACTTGAGAGCCATCTTGCATCTAAAAACAAAGTGTTTTCATATTTGGGAGCCATCTACAAGCATCCATCAAGTGATCTTGGGAACATCCACTCTAACCAAGGATAAATTTGACATCAAATAAAAATTGAGGTAGTCTCTCTTACAATGTTTATTATCTTAATCTCATTTACTTCATGTGCTGAATCGGATGTGTACTCTTTACCTATAGGCTAGGAGTTCTAATGATTTTCATGGCTTCTAACATGAATCCTTGGATATAAAATTACACATAAATTTGACAATATCCACTCTTCAAATAAACCTTGATAAGAGTGTTTTTATCCACTCAAGTAATCCATGATGTCACCAATGTACGGAAATAGAAATATGTACTTGATGGTGATCTTGTTTAAGGCTCTTGAATCAAGACACCTACAACACTCACTACCCTTCTTTAGTGTTAATATTGTCAGATTGCACACAATATTAGAATATCTCTAATGATTCCCTTATCTAACAATACTTACACATCCCCGTATATTTGCATTATCCTACAATGTCATTTTGTAAGGTGCCTTGTTCAAAAAAATGATCTTATAAATAATCCATACAAATGACTAATATCCCTCACAAGTGGAAACCCTTGAAGTAACTTACTAGACACGACTTCTACAAAATATTCAATTCATTTTACCTCTAGTGGAATTATTTATTTTCCTTTATTCGATTCCACCACACTTTTCTTTTTTGGGTTTGTACTAAAAGCACAAAAATGCTCTATCCTTCTCGCGTTGATCAAGAATTACTTACCCAAGAGTAATAACACTTTTGGTGCCACTTCATCTGCTCTTATAAAGGGTTTAGAGAATCCTTTACTTCATTATTCTCTACCATGTATGTGTTTACACGTCCCTCATGTTTTTCCTTCTTTTCAAACTACAAAGGCGTTCCAAGTAGCAAATGGCATGCGTCCATGGGCATGATGTTACACATAATTCATCTTTATATCTCCCAATTTGGAATTTAACCACACATTGTTCCTTCACAAACAACAAGTGTCCCTTTTAAAACCATCAAAATTTGTATGTATTTTTATGTTTAATTCTTACCAACTTCAATTTTTTCATCACTTCCTCTACTACTAAATTATCAATGCTTCCATTACCCACTATTACTTTACATTTTTTTCTCTCAACTTACATGTCATCCTAAACAAACTTATTCTCTACTCGTGATCAATTTCCTCCTCTAGTTTTAACAATATGTCCCTCAACATCAGTGCTTCTCTCATACATGGTTCTTATTCATTATTTTTCAGTCCATTTTCCTCTCCTTACACAATGTGAAAAATTCACTTGCCATCATTTTGGGTGGGTGGGCACTCATACTCTCTATGCCATGTTTCACACACTTCTAGCATGCATTTTTGAATCGTGACCTCTTCCATGACCTCCTTGAGATGTACTATTTTCTCGAGATGTTCCTTATTTTTGTGTAGTTGAACATGGCTCACTTCCACCTTGTGTTGAATTTTATATACCTTTATTTTTTTCATGATCTTGCATGGCTTTTCCTTTCCTTTGTTAGTGCTTTGTTTTTGCACCAAAATTGTGTTCTTCCTTTAGAGAATATTTATAGGATTCTTCCATGTAATATATTGATACCATACTAATCTCATTATAAATAATCATATGTAACCTAGTCATATACCCGTAAAATCCACATGTCTTACTCGAATGGTAATTTGGTAAAATTCCTCAGTGTATTCTTTCACACTAAGTTCCCTCTATCACAAGCCTTACCACCTTTTGAAAATCGAGATGGTAATATGTGGGTAAAAACTTCACATTGATATTTTCCACTATCCTATCTCATATCCTAATATTTTTCTTGTCATGCTACACGTGATTAGTTTGTATATGCTCCCATGAAAGAGACACATAACCCTTTGACTTTTTGCATGCAAACTTGAACTTTTTGATATCTTAAATCTATTCATACTCAAAATGTTTTTATATCTCTCGTTATCTAATCCATGAGCTCTTATGGTTCTAAACTACCGTAAAAAAATTGGGTATCCAACTTAAACTCACTCCCCATTCTACTGATTGCACAAATGAAACTATGCTTAGGACCATATAGTTCTTCATCTTCTTCTACATTTACATTAGAATCCTATGATCCATGTGGCATGGGCCTTCCTTCATCATCACTATGGTCTTCCACAACAACATCTTGACATTATGTGGATTACATGGCCTCTAAGTGATCTTTTATGGTCCACATCATTTCAACCAATTATTTAACTCTCGCATCCTAATTTTTTTCTTTCTATGAAATTCATAACCAAAGTCTCTACAATATTCCACCCAACAACCCTCTTGACAAAAATTGATTACAAATAAGTTATACCCATAATTCATACTATGTAAATATGTAAAATATTATTGTGCCACTTATTTTCACACCTTCTACCTAAGAATCACCCACTGGAAGATTTCCGCAATGGGTTTCTACCCAAACTCACAAATGTGGAAAACTGCAAGATCTAATGTTTCTCTACACAAGGAAAGCAATCCCTCTTTGATAAAAAATGATGCATATGGGTGGGGTTTTCAATAAGGATCCACTTCAAACCCCGTTGTGCTTAGAATACACATGGAAAAAAAATCAAAAGGAAAGAAACGTGCATCGAAATAAAGATAAAATAAACACAATTTCATAACATTAACACATATTAGGAATATCTTATGTATAGAAACAAATGTATTAAACTAGTTAGAAACTATTCAGTCTTTTTATACAACATATGGACATGGAAGATTCTCCATGTAATACTATTCAATCGTTGAATCACTCTTAAGAATATTTTTTTACATTATCACTATGGTTATTTTACCATCATCGTGATTTGGTGAGCATTAAGATCCCATCCACACTTTGTTATTAAACAAATTTAGTTCTCCCTAAAACATAAATTAATTTCTTAAGACAATAGCTTTACTAATATATTCATTCATGCCACCTCCTAAGACTCCTAATTCTATAGAATTCAAATGAAGGATCAAATGACAAAAAAAAACCAAACAAAACTAGTCATGCTTCTCTAAATTGGGTAGGGTTTGTAGGATAGAGCCCTATCGGCCAATGATAAATATATAAGGAGGGTGGATACTTGTTCCTTCAAACAATCAAATATTCCAAGTTTACACTCAAATATGATTGTGGAAAATGTTGTGTACTAGACAATTTTGCAACACATCGACATTTTATAGAGGAATTGTGTAATCCATATATATTATACAATGACCTTGTGTACTCAAAGACATTCAACATTATATTCCATGGCTCTTCAAGAACACGATTCTTTAATGTACGACCTATAAAATAATCCACAAACTACATACATCATGAATTCAATTGTTCAACTATTTTGGTTGATATATGGTTGTTTATGAACCCGATGCTCTTACATCACATGTCGGGAAGTCTCAATGCTTCACCCCTATTAGTATCACCTAGATACAATGATTTCCAAGTGGATCATTCATGCTCATGAGAGGTGGGTTCTTGTGAACTAATCCTCATGAAAATAATAGTTCCATATTGATCTGAAAAATAATTAATTAAAATAATTGGTTTATTTATTGATGGATTGATCATTATGTTTGATGAAATTACATATTTTTAATCTATATTATTTATGGAGGTATGTAATGGAAAATTTGAAAAGCTATGGAATGAGGCTAAAGAACCTCAAAGCTTTGCTAAACTCAACCATGCACCATGAGATAAGAGCTAAACAAGAAACTATCTATTTACATGCATATATAAATTTGAAACAAACATTCAAACCCTAGCATATCTAAATATCTCTCTACTCCATGAAAGCTTAATGAAAGTGAACCTAGTTAGATTCTAAGCAATCAAATTTGTGTGTTGTTTTCTCCCAAAAATAGTGAAGAGATCTCTCCAAGTTGGCTACATGGCCAAGCTTTAGATCTTCCCTTACTAACTATATTTGGAGTGGATGGATGCAAGATGGAGGAGCTCTTAACAATGGATTATGGCCAAGATCCAAATGTTTTATAGCTTAAAGCTATCACAAATGATTTTTAATGCCTTTCCAAAGTGCTTGAGAGATTTTGTTATGTAAACAAGGTGTAAGGTTGAGAGGGAGGGGTGACCCTTTTATTTATAGTTTTCCACTTGGGAGAGTTTGGAATTTGGGTGCATGTGGGACTAAAAGTTTAAAAATCACTTTAGGATTAGATTAGGATAAACATGCGTTAGGCTTAGTTAAGCTTGGTTTAGGTTATTTAACTCGGGTTTAGGCTAGTTAAACTTGATTATCAAGTGATTAGATACTCAGTGAGAGTTGGGAGGGGTCTAGATAACCATTTGTGACCAATAGATAGCCTAGGAAGCTTGCAGAAGTGGTTCAAAGAGAACTAGGGAGATTCTGAATGGTCAAAAGGAGGAATGTTTAGCTAATAAGAGAGATATTAGCCAAATAAGTTGATTATAGGAGGAATACGACCGAGAAGGTGTCGTAAATGGGCATCCGAGAATGGAGCGAAGAGTAGCTAATTGACAAAGTGTCATCAATTGGTTGGATTGGAGGAAATGTGTAAGCATATTTTAGGTGTCTACAATGGAAAAATCATGATTTGGATTATTGTATTTGATATTCTCTTAGCATTTATCACAATTAAATGATTTAATGTATGCACTTTTCAAATTTAGTGGTAGCATTTATTATTTTAATATGATAATATATAACTACATGCATTTTCATGAGTTATTGATGTAGGAACAAATTTCCCTCATAGAAATTGAGACACCCAAAGGAAGGGTATAATCGAGGAGAAGGTTGTAGATCGGTTCAAACATGAGGGAAATGAGAATTGTATGCACCCCATTTTGCACAAAGTGCCACAAAGTAAAAATACCAAATGAAAATGATGAGGATCTCCAAAAACATGATGAGATGTTTTTAAAATGCTCAAAACCATCATTACTTAGCTCCCTTTTGACCCTTCAACCCCCTTATGCTTCTTTCTAACCCTTCCCGAGATATCCCAAAGATTTGTTTTCTTTCTTATTTCTCTCCTTGCACGCTTTTATGAAATCGGGATGCAAATGGCATGGTGGTTTTTTCCCCATTCATGGTGGTTACACAACCACCACATTGGTTTTTTTCCCCGTCATGGAGTTCCATAACCATCATGGTATTTTTGTCATTCTCATCAGTGGTTTTGTATTTGTCACCTATAGAAACCGGTGGATTCGTTACATTTGCAAATTAAGTTCAACTCCCACTTTTCATGTGTGAAATTTCATCCGTTTTTGACCCATGCATGTGTTTCACCTTAGTTTTAATAACAAATTCACTCCTCCTACCCCCTAGCACTTGATTTTACTCCCTAAATGATTCAATCTAAGCCATAGATTTAGTTTTGATCTCTAGTTAGGATTGAAAACACTTAGAGGTTGGCTATTAAGAAAAATTGTATGCTCATTTGTTGCCTCCCACATTTTTGAAGATATCTTTGCCAAAGATTATTTTTTATTGTTTTATTGTTTATCTAGCAAGAGAAACCAATCCCAAATGAGACTTCTTCCAATATTAAGCACCCTGAGGATTGTGTGTTGTTGTTGTTACCCAAAAGATAACTTAAGGGACTTTAGACTAGACTTTTTCCTCCCCTTGAACCACCCATAGATCAATTGTTTTTTCCTCTTCCAAAGTGTATCAAGCTCATTTTTCTCCATGACTGAATATATCAGCCACAAAACTTGGTTTAATGATTTCAAATTGAGTAGTTTTTTGAGTTTCATGCCCATAATTTTCACACTCAAATATAGTGGTAAAAATACTAGAATATTTTTTTATCTTTCATTTACTTGTTATATGACACCACTAGGGATCACTTAGAATGATTCAACATCACACAAGGCACTTTTAAAAATAGGCAACCACATATACAGCAAGATAACACAAGATTCATTCAATTTCCAAAATTTCTCAAGGGAATGAGCACTAGATATGGTCATTTTGATTTATTTGACATAAAATGTTGGAAATGATATCTTTTATATTACTCAAGACCTAATATAGTTTAACTAATTCTCCATCTATTTTCATATCAAGTCCTACATAATGATAATTATGCTTCGGCCTTTAGCAAAGGTTATCCTATTCAACCAACATATCCAATGTCAATAAGCTAGGTTACAATTTCCATTGCAAAAGAAAACATTGTCAATAACCTAAATCAAACCATTTAAATGATGAGGTATATTTATAATTAACACATATACATAATCTCATTAACTCACTAGCCTTGTTAGAATCTTCATATGCATAGAGGTACAAGATTGGTTTTCTTCCTAATTCATTACTCGTTTTACAGATATTTTAGTTATTTTTTATTAAAAGGTGCATGTCTCCTTCATACCTTCTTAAGATGATAGGGATGTTGACCATGTCGGTCGGTGAGACATGTAGTTAATTACTAATTTTATTATAACCCAAAAAAGCTTCATCCCTTTCTTTAGTAACCAAGATAGATCTTGTCATGATGAGTTGTGGTACTACCCAAAATTTTATTCATCTTCCTATTAAATTTTCTTAAATAGTCCTTTGCAATTTGCACATACAAGTGATTCAAAAGATAATGTCAACCTTCTAGGTTATAAATCCTCATTTCATTTAAATCTGAAACCTAAGAGTAAGCATTTAAATCAGACTACTGATAGAATGATTTCATTATGCACCCACAAGGAGACAAAGTACTATGGTGGTTGTTTGCAAGCCAATCTAAGGTATTGTTTTCTTACCAAATTGAGTACGTGGACTCATATTCACAAGGTAAATGTTATAATAGGATCTTATAATAACAAAATACGATTTCTATTTCAACACAACAGTATTTATACTAAGAGCCTTCCTTTTTGAAGTGTTAATAATTAATTCCCTTTTGTATTTTCACACTTCCTCATTTTATGCACAATCTTTTAAAAATGGGACTATACTCTTGTCATGATTACGAAAATTGCTCCATAGGGTTTTGTACTTGTTTATTATTTTTCTATCCATCTTGTATGAGAGAGAGAGAGAGTAACCATTATTTCATCCTACTTCTAGGAAAGAATCCCACATGTATCATTTGTTCTTATAAACACCTACGAAATGTTACTTCGACATAACTTGATGTGAGTTGATGTTACAAAATACTCTATGAGAGTTTACATCCTTCGTATTTCACTCAAAAAGTATATGAAACAATCATGGTATGAGATTTTATGGGCCTAATCTTCATTTTACATATTATTTTATAAATCATTTCTTTCCTTATGTAAAATTAAGCATCATGAAATTTTACATATTCACCGTCTCGTAAGAAAGAGGTAATATCTTTACATTAACATCTAGAGCATCCACATTTGCGTGCATACAAGGCCTATTACAAGGATTTAAACACAACACTATAGAAGCTATATTCCATGAGGGTACCCAAAGAATAAATGTAGGTTTATTACCATCTTGAAATTTACCATACAAATAACTATCTTCATATTGGTTCTAGGGTCAAGCTAATTTTACTTATTTTAATTAAAATGGCATGAAAAACACAAAGTAAGCACTATACTTTTTACCAATTTACATTGTTAACTATTTTATTTATTAATTAAGTTAACATTTTTTCTACATGATTGTTCCTAAACTCAATAGGCGTTACCCCTACTGATTTTTAAAAGTTATTTAAAACATAAGTAGATATAAGCCAAATAGTTTTCCCATGTACAATGCTTAAAACATAGGAGTTCAAGAAAATAACGGTTCTCAACACACTAAATTATATATTGCATTCTCTCTAATTCACTTTCATTTAATATTTGCATTCAATGTCAATGTACAACATTTCAATGCCAACTCATCAATAACAACATATCACACTTTTAATCCTTCTTGTCCAGAGTACCTGCAACCAATGTAGGGTCAGTCCTAGGACTGGTATGGAAAACCCTTACACTCAAGCATAAACCAACACATCCATCATTTCAAGCAATCCAAAACAAAAGAGTAGAGAGAGAGAGAGAGAGAATGTTTCCTCACACATTCACACTTCCACATTCATTTGCACTTTTCTCTTTTTTTAATTCTAGAGAGAGTAAGGAAGAGAGAGAAAGACTAGGAGACATTTTCTTTTCTATTCACAATATCATAACCATTTACATTTCATATCCATTTTCATTTCAAATCCATCTACATTTTCAATCCATTGACATTTTCAAGACCAACCACAATTTCATAGTTATTTCTAGAGAAAAGAGGGAGGAGAGAGAAAACATTATAAATATTGAAATACGGTCATATAACGTAAAATATTGAATCATACTCTACATATCATTGTGACGATATTAAAAAGTTTCACGAGTAGTTACTAGTCAACGAGAGCCTCAGAAAGATTTTCTAGCTAAAGTTGTAAGTTTGTGAAAATTGACCAAAATAGCTAAAGTGCTTATGAAATACATCCCAAAGCCACTCATTTTAAGTTCAATCAAAAATATATATTCTTAATTAATCCTATATATACGGAGGACTCATTAGATTCGATGTAAGTCAATTATGATAGATAGGGTCAAGTTAAAAATCCACTCCATGGCCGATTATTGTAAACACGCCAAACACTCTTGTTGCATAATGACCATCAGGCCACAAAACCCACTTGCAAAAAAAAAATCTGAAAGTTTTTTTTTTGTAGAATTGAGAATTGGTTTCAATTCTCCTATTAGAGGTCTAGAGGTAAGTTGGGGTAATTTTCATTTTTTCCCAATTGAAGCGGAAGCGTAAGTCAAAACCGATTGCATTTTCTTAAAATAAGAACATCACAAGTGACAAAATTCTAAAAGAGGTTTGAAACTCATCTCATTAAGGCATAAAATTGAGTTTTTCATCTTTTTAAGGGCCTTCATGGTGTCCTAGCTCAATAGGGATCCTGTTAGAGGTTCCAACTCGGCGGTAACAACTTGGTCTGGTGCTCCATACGTGTGGTTTCTAAGGTCGAAATTCTAAATTTAGAATGTTTTTGGTCATGGTATCGATAGTATCGTTTATTCCAATTTAATTTTCTACTATTCAAAATATTTAGAAGCTAAAAGTAGGAAATGATGAAATGTGTAATTTAGTGCAAGAGAAAGGGAGATCCATACCTGAATAATTCTTGTAGAGGCAACACAAAGTCGGAGGGGCAAGAGTATGATGTTACTATAACAAAGAAGACCATTTCTCCACCATGTTCAAAGCACATTTTCACCATCAGTATACCAAGATCATGCATGCCTCCACCTTCCAGCATGTTTATCTAGAACTTACAACTACAAATTATACCGATATCCACTTTCAACCGTGTTTGGTGGTTGTCTATATGTTGCCCTCGAATCCCAATTCAACAAGACCATTAAGTGTATTTCAGTTCAAAGTTGTAAACACGGTATGTGTGTGGAGAGTATGAATCAAATGTTATGGGATCTACTTTACACCTACAAATTACATTTTCTTGAGGTTTTCAACACCTTTTAACAATCCCATTTTGTGTAAATATTACAATCATTACACCATGAGACCACATTTCTTTCGATAATTTTGTTAAATGGTTTATGTACCAAGTGAATGCTTTCACCTTTTTCATACACATATACCAAAGTGCACTTGCAACTATAACATCTAAAAAGTCTCATCCCTTCTCCATTATAGTTTGGTGCATGTCCATTCACTTTTTAAAAGCTCATATTTTAACACACGATAAGAGTATGCAAGGAAAGGAAAATTGATCTTGTGGACAATGGTTTCGTTTAGTGAAATGGTGGCACTACATTGTGAGGATTCTTGTACCCTATTCCAAAAATACCATTTTTTCATGGCTTGGGAGGATGTTTTCAAAGGTTTTGGAGTTTGGATTTACACCTATCAGTTCCAATACCTTTTAAAGACCCATTTTTGTGTAAATTTTGCAATCATTGTAGTTAATAAGACCGCATTTCTTCCAAACATATAGGTGAAATGTTTACACGCCCGCATGCTTTCACAATGCCCTACATGGTTTCACATATTATGCATATCCTACACTCATTTTTGTCCATGATGATGTGTCCGAGGAGGAAAATTCCCTATGTTGTCATAGTGAGATACTAGAAAAGGTTGTGGAGTTTTCCTTTTCACCTATCATTTCTATTTACTTTAAGTTTCAAAATGCTTTCTAACAAATATATTCTATGTGCATTCTATCAAAGAGCACGTACCATGTCTAGGCTCCCACATTTACCTACATGTTCACTAAGGCACTTGACCGCAAAAAATTGGCACCAAAAGAAAAATCCTCTATCTCCCATTCTTTAATGGATGTTGATCGAAGAAAATGGCTAAGTACTAGCCACGCTGGACGTTGGGGACTTGTGCACATGTAGGAATTATTAGAGCGTGAAGGTTCATGCATGAGAAGACATGATTCGGGACTTAGCCAATTTTCCACCGACCTAGCTAAAGATAGTATATCGCAGTTGGAGTGGTGTCCAAGCAAGGTTTATAAATAGATAAAAGCGGGATGGCTTGGAATGTACACAAAGAAACTATAATTGAAAAAAACACGTGTAGGGTAGAATTGAAGAACACACATGGATTGATCTAATAATAGGATTAGTACATGTAATATTTTTTGTATATTTAGTTTAATCTATTATTATTGTAGGTTGTGGAAAAATCATGCAAGTTATTTTGTACACACACCTATTATTAGGTGAGTGCATGAAAGCGGTGAAGGGAAAGTCCCCACCATGTGTGTGTGTGTAGGTAGTGCACACTTTTTTTTATTAGTTTTTATTCAAAGAAAGTGTAAGACCAAGGATCTTAGCTTTACATTTCTTGTATTAGGGTTTGGAGAACATGGTTATTTCTAAGCTCGCATATAAGAGCACAGATCCTATGCATGATGTATTGAATCGTGATGTAATCATCCCTTTTGTTATGTAATGTAATTGTGCTTATGATGGATAATTATGTTTGGGTAGCAAGGATCACTATGTTTAAGTATGGAATTTTGGGAATTCAAGTGTTATTGATCATCTTGTATGTTGATTAAGTTTCCTTATTATATGTGTTTCTGGATTTCCATGATTATGATGCTTCTCTTGTGTATGAATGGTTGTTTTGGTTATGTATATGATGAACATACATGATAAAATATTGATAAGCAAAGAAAAGGAGAGACTCGGTGGTTACGTGCGCTTTGGGTGGGCTTACAAACTTCTTTGGATGAGGTGTCAACGTGCATAGCTAGTGTTGGCAATAAAAATACTACATTTTAGTTTCGTTGTCAGGGACCTCTTTTCAATTTTTCTACCAAGATGTTTCATTTAGATGGTGTTTCGACTATCTTTAGAGAATATTGAAATTTGGGTAAAATACGGCCAAGATGATTTTGCACATAAATATAGCATTGGACCTAAATTCAATGTGTGAAAGTGGGTAGAAGATAATCTATATGACTACTTATATGAGATGTTTTTCAAATTATTCCTAGTATATTTGTACTAGTAGTTGGTATCCTATGTAAAAAACAGAGGTGTCCTGGATAGGAAAGAAAGCTTGGGTTCAGGAAGACTATCATACACTCTTTGATTCGAATGAGCTGTGGACTAAATTTTTGGATTGTTAGTGGGAAGGTGTATTACGTAGCTATACTTTAGAGTGTGTCATTTCGACATACTCTTTCAGAGGAATAAAAAAATTGGTTCTTGTGTGATCCAAGAGGATCTTATTTGTGTGTAATATCTTTAGCTATCAAGATCCTAATGGTAGAATTAGGAATGGAGAAATTACCTATGACAAGCTAAAACCCCACCATGCATGGGGAAGGAGCAGGTTTGGGAAATATGTCAACATCCTGGTAGAAGAAAGATGGCTCGAGGATATAATGAGGCATGACAAAGGGTAGTTGATGATGTGCTAAGGTCGAGAAGAATGATGACTGGAGGAAGTGATGAGAGCCTTGTGGAAGATGAGGGACCATAGTATCGTGTCCTATCAACATTTCAAAAGCACAAGTAGAAAGACACAATTGGCTTTTGATGAGAGTGAGTGTGAGGAAAGAATAAGAACCATGGGCATGCATCGACCCATCCTAGCATCTTAGACCTTACACAAGGTGTTCTAAATATAGAGGTATTTGTTGAAGAGTATCATAGTGAAGGCGAGCAAGTAGAATCTCCACGTTGAATAAAAGACATGGGTAGACACGTTTTAGTTACCACACAAGAAACACGACAAATTAAGGATGCACACATAGAACGCAGCAAAGCGTCGGTGTTTGGGAGTACTTTTGGAGATATTTTTATAAGTTCATCATTGGGATAGAGGTTTGGTGTGAAAACCATTGGAAGCAATCCTATAGGTGTTGTTATAACACAAACAGTTGGTTTCTAGTTCAGCACAACAACTGGGACATAAGGAATTTCATCTACAAGACCACAGGTCACGGCAGGAGGCTCGGGAGGCTCAGTCAGCCACCACATGGAGGGAATCCTGGTAGAGGCTAAGGTTCAAGATCTGTCCCCATCCTAGGAAACGGGCCACAACCACAACAACAACCATAGAAGATGACACCTCAAGTTTTCTTTGAGATGTCTCTTCACTTATCAAAATACAAAGGTATGGAGGATGCGGCTAAACATGTGCACAAGTGTGAATTTTTATGGAGAGTTATGGTCATAAAATCCCTTAATATAAAGGTAATTCAATTTTCCACCACACTTCAAGGGTGCACACATATTTGGTATAGAAATTATGATCCACACCAGATGCGGTGGATTATAATGCGTGCGCACTACTTTCTTGGCTGAATTTCACATTCCAAAGTTAAAGCAACAAAGTATCAAAGACGCTAAAGGAAATCAAGTAGGGTATGTATGAAATTGTAAGGGATTATGATGCACGATTCAAAACTCTCTTATCCAAACTATCTTATGATATCCATTAGAGCCAACATGCACAATGGTTTGTTGGATGAGTGTTGACTCTATTTCGAAGGGCCTCAGCATAGAACATTTACTTATTCGCACAAGGATTTGGAAGAAAATTTATGCATTGAAGTAGTTAGGAGTACAGACACTGGAGTTATCTCTTTTCTTAAGGTGTAAATAGTAGTTATGGATAAACAATTAGAGAATCTTTCTTCCAATCCGGCACATGAGACATGCAGGAATGTGTGCGCACTATTATAGTCTTGTGATATTTTCCACAAGAATCATGATGTTCAGATTTCCCCTCTTGCAACACACAATAATAAAGAATATCTCTATGTATTGTAAGATTTATGATGCACATACCCATGATATAGTTGACTGTCATTTGATAGACCAAATTCATGAGGCATGTGAAACTAGATTGTGACATACCACTATGGAAAGTAGCTCTTAGGCACATGAAGCCTAGCCTAATGAAGGGCATAACAATGGATATGGTGGGATCTGATGTGGATATAGGAGCATAGGTCGTGGTGGTATAGGAAGGTTCACAAATAGGACTTGCTACACTTTTGGGTCACCAGAACATAACCTGTGCGAGTTCCCCAAGAACCAGGTTTGTGCATACTATGGAAAGGCGCACAAGTTTCAGGATTTTTAAAACCTCTATGAGCATATTTGTAAGAAAAAAATAAGGAAAAAGGTGTGGGGTTGATCAAGGTATAGCACGTGAAGAATGAATAGTTGACACCTAAGAATACACTTGATTCGGAGTTTCAGCTTGTATTATTCACTACGCATGAAGAATTAGTGTGCACATACAAGCCTCTTAAAGTAAATCCCCTTATCAGGAGGGAGGATGTTGTGCATGTCAAGTATCCAGATGTTTCTCATCATAAGGATTTCTATCAAGAAACCATGAGAGTAATCAGAGATTTGTAAGGTGAGATCTAGTTCCTGAAGAAAGAATCATGCGAGGGAATGTGTGAAGAACATTGAGCTTCCACGGGAGGATGTAGATGATTTGAAGGAGGCTTGTAGGATGTTGTTTCATGATAACATCATCCCTTTGATAGGGTAATGGTTGTGTGAGAAGGTACCATGCACTAGAATTGAACGAGATCATCATATACTTCATATGAATTTACCACCACATAACCATGAGTATGATAACGAAATCACACTAGATGCAATGATTGACGGTTGGCTAGTGAGTAATATTTTGATTGACACAAGCACAAAGGTAAATGTCTTGACTTTGCATGCATGGAGTCGGATGGGGAGACCACAATCACATCCATCTTCTAATGTGTTGTACATGGAAAAAAATAAGGTCTATGCCTATTGGGATGTTGAAGAATGCTTTAATTCCTATTCAAGGAGCCAAGTTTATAGGAGATTTTAAAGTATTAGAGTTAGCTAAGGTAGATAATTTTCCAGCACTACTTGGACGTCCTTGGTGTTATGCAAGTAATTCAGACTTGCGCTTTAACAAAAGCTACATTAGTTTTAAGAAAAGGAGTGTGTTTTCATACCCCTAGATGATGTGAAGGTTGCACCTTACATTGAGCATGTGAGTGAAGAAGAGATTAATAGGATTTAAGCACGTATAGTGTGTGACCAGAGAACATGGAACCATCAAAGGAAGATGTACTTTAGTGGGAATATGAACAATCTATCAGCAACACCACTAGTGTTGTTTGTGACAATTAGGCCCATGGAACGTATAAAATGGTCAGATGTGAGGTCAAGGGAAGAGTCACTCGGATGATTAGGTCGTGCATGACTAGGCGCTTGGGCAACACTCGATTACCCAAGTATCTTTGGGGGGAGAAACTTGACTCTTTCTTATGTGTCATCTAAGAACAAAGTGGAGGAATGAGGGAGATAGACAAAATACGATAGTTTATACCTTGCGCGAGAATAGTAGCGTGATGTTGGGTGACACACAGAGACAATATTTTGGGTTGGTGCAAGGTAAGGGTAGATTTTTTAACAAGTTTTACTCAAGGAAATACCCCTTCTCTTATACACAAGTATGATGGAGAAACTCCTATTTTGGTTCATGTCCACAAATTTGAGAGACAATAGGTGCAATGTCGGGAGGCTATACCACCATCTCTTTGGGTTCATAAGTTCTATTCAACATTAAAGGGTTACGCGTGTGCATGGTATGTGCATGTTGAGCTCAAGTAAGAGACTACA
This sequence comes from Taxus wallichiana var. yunnanensis, assembly GCA_018340775.1. Lineage (NCBI taxonomy): Eukaryota > Viridiplantae > Streptophyta > Pinopsida > Cupressales > Taxaceae > Taxus > Taxus wallichiana. The sequence goes on from CM031235.1 coordinate 126,475,251, forward strand.
AGTTGGTGTGACATGACTGAAGGTATGGCTCACACTTTGATTATTTTTCTAATAAGCCACCAGATCATGAGGCCTTATAGATTATTAAGTGCATCACTTTAGGTGATAATGCAAAATCAGAGGAACTCATGGTTCAACCTCTTGGGAGAACACAGGGGACCGAGACACGCAAGGATGAATTAGATATAGAAGAGATCTAGCTAGGGCGCATGTGGAGAGAGAAGGAAAAATGGAAGATGGTGTACCTCATTGATGATGAAGAAGTGGAGAACCTATATATTAGCCATACAGAGGGTGCGCATAAGGTGATGGAGTCTGCAGATGAAAAGTGCACGCATACCATATACCTATGAAGACTAAAAGGGTGAATATTGGCATTGAGGATGCACCTAAGGAGGCTATCATTGGATGTTATTGGTTACAAAAATAGGTAGACAAATATTATTGAGTTGTTACACGACTTGTAGGACCTATTTCCAAGAGGTTACCATGAGTTGAAAGGTGTGCATCCCTCATTGGGAGAGATGAAGATTAAGCTAAAAGAATGTGTACATCTCATTCGGAAGAGGCCTTATAGGATGAATTTGAACCTACGTGTGAAGTTCAAGGAAGAGATTGATAAAATTATTAAGTCAATCATCATTGAATCAATTTTGGAATATGAGTGGGTTAGCTTTAGGGTTATCAAGATCAAGAAGGATGGCTATATTAGGATCTCGTGTTGCCTACGAGGAACTAAACACTTCATGTTTCATAGATCCTTTCCCTATGCCATTCATAGAAGAGATCCTTAAAGGCGTTAGGTGCGAAATATATATTTACGGATGGATTTTCAAGGAATCATCAAGTGCGTATTGTACAAGATGATCGGGAAAAGACCAAATTCACCACTAAATGGGGAATTTTTACATATACTATCATGCCTTTTGGATTGAATAATACACCAACAATATTCTTGTGCATGGTTGTGTAGGCATTTCAATACTTTATTGGTAAGTTCTTGCAGGTTTATCTAGATGATTGAACTGTTTATGGGCTTTGAAATACCACTGTGATGATTTGAGATTGATTTTTGAGAAATACAACCAGCTTAGCATCTCCCTAAACATTAAGAAGTGTATCGTTTCCACCCCCTTTGGTACATTACTTGGGAACATCATCTGTAAGGATGGATTGTTGGTAGATTTAGCTAATCTTGCAAACATTTTGGGATTAGAAGAACCTACCAATCAGAGTAAAGTGTGTGGTTTCTTGGGGCATGCTTGCCATTACGGGGAAGTTTTTCAAAGGTTATGTGAAGATTGTTGTTCCCTTGGAAGAATTACTCAAGACCAAAGGAAATTTTTATTGAGGTGGTGTGCGATAGAATGTGTTTGAGACCTTGAAGGAGAAGCTTACCACTACACCAATCTTGTGCTTTCCTTCATGGAACAAACCCTTTCATGTACATGTTGATGCCTATGGCATGGATATTGGCACAATCTTGGCACAATCAGGAGAGGGTAATTTGGATCATCCCATATGCTTCAGAAGTAGGAAGTTGACATCGGTAGAATAGAAATATATAACAATAGAGCGTGAGGCATTATCCATTATCTACATGCTTCATAAGTTTCAACAATACTTATTAGCCACATCGTTCATCTTTTATACAAATCATATGGAATTGAAGTACTTGGTTAATAAATTTATTTTGCAAGGGCGCATCTCGCCGATGGATAATCATTTTTCAAGAGTTTGATTTTACTGATAGTCGTATTCAAGCTAGACAAGAGAAACTCGGGACCTAATCACTTATCAAGAATCGAGTTATGGAGAGGACGCATAGAGTATCGAAGAAACTATGCCTAATGCATAGTTATTCAAGTTTAACCTGTGCACTAACCGATTTGGAGGACATAGTAGTATTTTTACACATTGTACTTGTGTTAGAAGGCATGAAGACCATGGAAAATAAGCAACTTGCTATTCGATCTGTGCCCTACCAAACTTATTGGAGGAGACCTGCATAAAATAGGTAGGGATGATATATTGTGTATGTGTGATCTAGAGCATGAGCGTGAAGCCATTATGGAGGAAGCACATGGAGGCATCACAGGAGGACACTATACAAGGAAAGCTACCACACACAAGATCCTTCTAAGTGGTTTATGGTGTGATACATTGTATAAAGATACTAAATATTTTGTTAAAGCATGTGATCAATTTCAGAGAATTGGAAATCCTAGAAATAGAGATAAAATGCCTTTGAGGCCTATAGCAAGCGTGAAACCTTTTGAAAAATGGGAAATTGATTTTTAGGACCTATTACGCCAACCACGTGTAAGAATGGAGTGTGTTACATCATCACATGCACTTCTTACTTGACACAATGAGCAGAGGTTGTACCTACAAAATATTACATAAGCAGTAAAGAATTGTAGTAAGATTTCTTTAGGAAAAAATCATCAACACCATGGATGTCCGTTAATCCTAACCAGTGATAGAGGAACTCATTTTTTGAATGATACCATTAGAATTTTATTGGTATAGTTTATGGTGCCACACCATAAAACCGCTCTTATCACCCTTACGATAATGGCATTGTTGAAGCTTTCAATAAGATCTTAGGAAAGACACTAAAAAATATATGTGATGTTGGAACAAAGGATTGGGATAGCAAGGTATCAGTCATTATTTAGGCATATAGAACAACCTATAAACGATTGAATAAGGCCACACCTTTTCAATTGGTGTTTGGCGTGGAGGCTATACTACCTATGGAATTTATGTTACCATCCCCATGTATTACGTGTGTAGGTGGATTTGATGATAAACAAGTTTTGGATGAGCGCATTGGCAAGTTGATGCAACTAGATGAGTGGCATGCCATTACACATTGGAGTCGAATACGTAAAAGGAAAGCTAGAAGGCTTGGCATAACAGCACATAAAGAACAAGACTTTTCCTAGGTGGCAAGTGAACCAGAGCAGAGTGCACTAACTTTCAATTAAGGTCCTTCAATAGAGGAAGTGGAAGTTTGAGAGAAGGGAAAGGGCACTAGAGGAGCTAGGGTTTGTAAAATTATGGAGTAAGAATTGCAAGAACTTGAGAGTCACAAAGCTAGGGTTACAAATCTTGGTGACTAAGAAGCTAGGGCACGAAAGAAGGTAAATAAAAGTAGACCGGATATTTGACACATGGTACAGGATCCAAGGAGCAAGTCCATAATCAAAAACACACCGATGCACAAATTATAAGTAGAATTTTAAAGTTAAAAATGACGCTATAGAAACCAACCACATCATCACCTAAATTCAAGGGAAAGGAAGAAACAAGAAGCCCATTATAAAGGATCAACCAAAGGAATTATTCTTAGAAATACAAGTACCCATAGGAGGTAATTATGGCACAAAAATGGACCTCTCACTCACTAAATGTAAAATAGTGAATATAATCATAGGCCACCATGGAACAAGCCGTAAGACATGATGCAAGAATTTCCTACAAGGACCGTAGAGGACCAAACAGTGGTGGATGACTCGGTGAAGAAGAGTCTTGAAAAGGTAGGAGTCCTTCAATTATTTGAGTTGTCATTATTTGGAAGGCTCGCACACCTTTTCTAATGTCTAGTGTCATGGGTACACGAACATTAATTATACTTCGCGGGATGGCGCATGATGATCACATATCATTTGATTGGACAAGTAACAAGATTATGGGAAAGCTGGAGAAGACTCGGACTGGATTTACGTGGTGAGAAAAATATTGAAAAGTTGTCCATAAATTTGCAATACGACATGGGGCATAAGGCAATGAATTTAGATAAACTCGTAGACCCTTCTCCTAGGGTATCGGTTCGATTGGTAAGTCTGCAAGCTTGGAGCTTCAAAGAGATGGGTACGAGTGAACAAAAATTTCCTCCACATCACGCACAAGATGGTACATAAGACATAGTATAACATTTTGTAATTCATCGTCGATGGGATTATTGAAGAAACCAAGGTGCAAAATGAGAGAGGAGAAAAGATAATATGGGGGTCAATTTTGTTATTAATAGTCTTCTGGGAGATCAGTGTCCCAAATGGGCCGAGAAGATAACATATGGATTCACCCATCAGAAGATAAGTCCCTCACCGTAAAATTAACAAACTTTACATGTGAGTGTGCGATCAACAATTTATACAAAGCAAGATTGGACAAATGGTATAAAAGGATGCGTGCAAACTTTGTGAATGAATGGTGTGTGCCAAAGGAGCTACCAAGAGAAGTAAGCTAGTAGAAGAAGTTTGTAGTTCTACAACACTTTAGCCTTGTCGAGTTCGTGATGGCCAATGGTGAGATGGGTTTGTGGTGAAAACTTCATTTGCATTCATAGCCAAGTACTTCAAATGTGCGCTATTGAATAAAGGACACACAAAATATGGTGTTTTACATAGAGAAGGTGGACTCAAACTAGAAGACTCTGTGGAAGACCTTTCGATAAGCTTTCAAGTTGGCATACTTGGAGACATTAGAGCTAGACACCTTGGACCTTAATCCCATGATGAATGTCACAATTAGAGGTATGATATGCAAGGTATTTTTCATCTCATGGCCAAAAAAAAGAAGACGGAAGGAAGTGAAGTATGTGACTATCATATGCCTCAACCAAAGAATAATACGGTCAAGGATCCCAATAGGAAACGATAAGACACACCACCCCACATGAAGAGGAAGAATAATAAGAGGAGGATGTTACCTTGGATCAAAGTTGGACAAGAGAGATGCAATATAAGATAAAAGATAGAAGCAAGGGTGCAAGCTCTTATCATTCGAGACAAGGTAAGTCCATTAAAAACTAATAAGGGGTGCAAGAGAGCCTAAATTATTTCTCATGATTAGTAATAAAGGAAGTATGAGGAAATAGAGCGTGAGGATTTTTAATGCAAGGATGAAGGGGGTGTGGAACAACTAGTTCACATGGAGTCTAGCCCAGGATAAGTACGTGGATGAAGGTGAACAGTGAGAAAAATAAAATCCCACATAGAGAAAAATCACCATTTCATGAAGAGGATATGCGTAAAACACGGGAGGAAGATCTTGAGAAAAATAAGGAAGAAGGTGATGACGTTTGTCATCAAGGAGGATAAGGCCACTAGTGCTGAGACAAGCACTAATCCTTTCACACCCAAGAAGAAGCACACCAAGGGAAAATCAAGTAAGGAAATGAAGGCCCCCACGGTCACCATACATGTCATTTATTGACAATCCTACAAAGGTGTTGAGGGCTAGGTTTCAAAGCACGGTGCCTAAGGAGAAATTATTTGGATGGGACCTCTTTGGATGAAAGAGGAGGGTTCTTATGCACAAATAAAATGTTATCACGGAGCATACATATGCATACGAAGAACCAGAGTTTGAGATAAGTAACATGCTCCTACTCCATGTTGACACCTTGACCAAGGATATAGGAAAGGAGTATAAATATTTTCACCCCATAAGGTTGGATCGATGAATAGGTGTGCAACGCACTGAATAGATTGACGCTTGAGGTCACATGTGGGAACTTGGATAAGGGTGCTACCATGAAGCTCATGGTAGAGGATAAAAATGGTAAGGAGTGCAAAGTCCAATAGTTGAAATAGGACTTAAAGGGCGAGTAGATGCGGACCAAGGAGGCTTATGACGAGAACAAGAGGGCTTGTAAAGTATATTTTGGGTGCATGCCCCACATTGGTAAGCCAAGCTAGAATAGATTACATTGATGAGATGGAGTATCTCGAGGACTTGGTTGGGATGTTTCTCCTTAATATCAAGAGTGGCACAAGACCAACATTAGAAGAGTTGGTTGAGGAGAAGAAAATGAATAAAGAGGTCGTGGAGGCAAAGATAGCCAAGTATGATGCACTTTTCACTAGAGTCAAGGAGACCACCTTTGGAAAGAGTGAATTGGCATTTGATAGATTCCATAAGTATGATATTATTGTAAGTGTGTGTATGTCAAAGTAATAAGCATGATCGAGCACGAGATCATGGTAGATCCATCATCACATAGAGATCTAATTAAGGCCATGAAGGAAACTCTTGAGTTGAGAATCAAGGAGGTGTAGCTCATGATCATGTAGAGAATGGATGTTATGGAAGGAGTGATCATAGAAATAGATGTGGTTGTAAAAGATCTCAAGGAGAAAATTGATGAGCTCATGCCTAATCATATTTCAGGTATTGTTGAGGCGGCGCCAAGGAAAGCCACTGAGGATCTCAAAAATGGGAAGAGTTAGAAAATTTATTAAGCAAGGAATTACAGAGCTTCTCCGGCCTCTTGAGGCATGATTACGATTGTGCGTAATTTTGTGCAATATTATTCTTTGATTCATGGTATTTTTTCCCTTATTATTTATTCGTTATATTCTTTCATTCATTCATCCATTGGAGAGATAAGTATGATAAAACATTTTCGAGGACGGGAACCAATTTTAGTGTGGGTAATGTTGAGAAGAGAAAAGGGATAAGTACTAGCCACGCACGGAGGTTGGGAACTATGGGAAAGGGGTGTGTGAAGGGTCACATGCATGCGGGAATGAATAGCGCACAAAGGTTTATGCATGAGTAGACAAGATTCGGGACTTAGCTAATTTTCCATAGACCTAGCTAAAAATATCAGATCACATTTGAAGTGGCATCCAAACAAGGTTTAAATAGATAAAAGCGGGATGGTTTGGGACACACAAAAAGGATCTATAATTGGAAAAAACACATTAATATAATAATTGAATAACACGCATGGATCGAGCTAATAATACGATTAGTACACATAAGATATGTTATATATTTAGTCTAATATATTATTAGTGTAGGTTGTGGAAAAAGCATGCAAGTTATTTTGTACACACACTTATTATTAGGCGAGTGGATGAAAGTGATGAAGGGAAATTCCCCACCATATATATATAGGTAGTGCACCCTTGTTTTGATTAGTTTCTATTCAAAGAAAATGCTAGATGAAGATCTTATCTTTACAATTCTTGTATTAGGGTTTTGAGATCATGGTTGTTTATGATCCTTCATAAAAGCACACAGCTGTCTTGTGCATTGATGTATTTAATTGTGATGTAATCATTTTCTTTATTATGTAATGAAAGTGTCCTTATGAAGGATAATTGTGTTTGGGTAGCAAGGATCACTATGTCCAGGTATGGAATATTTGGAATTTAAGTGTTATTGATCATCGGTATGTTGATTAAGTTTCCTTATTATATGTGTTTCGGATTGCTGAAATTATGATGATTCTCTGTGCATGAATGGTTGTTTTGGTTATGAATGGTTATGAATATGATGAACATGCATGCCGACATCTTGATAAGTAAAGAAAAGGAGGGACTCGTGGTGATTTGTACACGCTTTGTGTGAGCTTTCAAACTTCTCGGATGAGGTGTTAGCGCGCATAGCTAGTGTTGGAAATAAAAATACTACGAGATGCGCATACCCTAATCCATTTCCCCATTTCACGTAGGAAAGGACGTATGATGGGCATATTATTATGGTGAAAGAATTTACACTTGATAAACACCTTTCATCTACTATCCCTAACAAAATTTCAGTCCCCTTCATGGCACAAAAAGTAATATTTTGGATATGGTGGTAAAGATTTTTAAGCTCCCAAAAAAATTATAATCCATAAAAAAATTCTTTGCGCAAAAACATCACCATCCCCCATTAATGTACTTATTTTATCATATATATATATATATATTTATTTATTTATTTATTTATTTATTTAAAATTTATGGTGATTATCTTTATTATTATCAGTAAAACAAATTATTTTGATTAAACTTTTTGTTGTAATAATATTTCAAACTAAAGAATTTAAAAGTGATCTCGAATCAATTGACTTGCAAATGCGAGAATGTCATCACAATCCACTTGAAATCATGAAGACACACCATAGATTCTATTTGTTTAGTTTTCGGAAGGACATCTACAAAGCTACTATTATTAAATTGCCAACCCCAAAACTAAGTTTTTCAATTATCATAACAAGGCGGGGACACTACATGTCCCTTCCCTTATAAGAGCATTGTCCTTGATGCAACACAATGTCAAGAACAATCTGTAAGGAAAACAACGAAAACTATTATCACTTAACAATAACAAATCTTGTCACTAAAGAGTGGCCGAAAGGGAGTAAGCAAGGTTTGAAATTTTCTTACATTTTTTGTGAAGATTGGTAGTTCTTTTTACTTTATTATTCAGTTAGTCTTTTCCTTTATATTATTTATTTGATTTAATACTCGTAATATTCTCATTATTTAACAGTTCAATTTTAAATTTCTAATAGGTTTCTAAAACACTTGACATCACAATGTCACACAAGGCCCAAGCACAACACTAGAAACCCAACAAATACCCTATTTAAAAAAATTTAAGATTGTAACTCAACACAAGACTCGCCAACCCACCATGGGAAGAAATTATATTCTAACATCAAGTACCCAATACACATGCCCCTAGCCTAAAAATTATATGTAACACACACATATCATAATAGAAAGGCATCTCAAGTAATACATATGTAATAGGATTTTACAAGACTTGAATCACAATTGTATCCACACAATGCCAAGATAATATCAAGGTATCACATATAAACAACAAGGAGCACCAAGCCCCAAAAATCACAAGACATAATAAAATCACTCACATGAGTGACTCATCAATCAACATTTGCACCACAATATGGAATATCAAAATCAATAAATCCCAAAGCAATATGTAATCCAAGAAAAGATGTGCAAGTACTAATGTCTCCCAAAGCGTCAAGCATGAACCACCACATCCCATCATCATGAACAACAAAATCCATCGTCATCCACAAAAGTAACCAAATACCAAAAATCAACAAGTTTTCATTTCTTAAGCACATAATTTGATGGGATCTCTATTGTTAGAAGGTGGTTTTTAAGGAATTTTTTGTAGCATAATAGATACTAATGTGATGTTTTAGATCATTTTTTTGGTTCGAGGTTGGCTCATCCACTAGTTTTCATATTTTCAATTGGTTGAAGGGTTGGAGATGATAGTTTGATTATACATGTGGTGATACATCGAGGAGTAAAAAGGCATAAACAATAGATAAAATGTAAAGAATATGATAGACATTTGTGTTCATTTGTTTATCGTGAAAAGAATTTTTAAAGATAAGAATTAATCATTTTTTTCAAGTATAGGAGGTTATTTTCATCTTGCAAGACATGGTAAGAATGATTGGCTACAAGCATTTTCCTTAAGGATTATTATACACAAAATCATTTTCATACCTTTTCTCATGGCGGTATGGTCTAATATGAAGTTTTTACAAGATACGTCATGTTTCACAATATAGATATATCCACTTGATATGCAAGAATGTCATATGATAAGATGTCACAAAGGGAGAATTTATATTTTTACACAATGCAAACATAGTCTCAAGATATGAATAAGATACTCCCACACAACTCATTTTCCCTCCAACAAACACAACCCTTTTTTCCCTCCAACAAACACAATCCCATTTTTCCCCAACAAAACACACACCCTTATCCCTCCAACAAAGTGAAATAATAAACAAATTTCAAAACATTACCTGATTTTTCTATCCAATGAGGCCAAGTCACCTTATGGCCCTAGCCACATAGAGCCCCATCGCCTTCACCCAATTGGCATAGTAACCTATATCTCTAAAGCTACATAACCCTATGACCCCTTGAGGTGTACCCCCATACAATGAAGCGGGTCCATAGGTCCTACCACTCCATGGTGAACCCATGACCCTATTCCAACACATCACAACATTAGAACCAACATGTCAATCAATTTCAATCACCAAGTGGCATCAAATATCAAGCCTTGGGCTAAGATAGAAAAATTTTAAACTCAAAAGCAAATTTCAAACTAAGTGAAATAAATGGTTAAATAGCCACAGTAATGCAAAGGCCTCTTGTTAGCAAAAATCAAATTAAATTCCCAAAATTTAGGAATGCATCAATCAAGAAAATTATTGGTTTCTAAAAGAAGAGAGAAAAAGATCAATTTACGAATAAAATACAAACATAGAAAAATCACATTACGATCACTACGTGGCCCTTTCGTGGCCACCAAAGGTGTACTCATTGAGTTTTGGCACTAAGATATTGAACCTCGGCTCATGCAAAATGCATATAACTAGAAATAATTATATATCCATATATCTTTGAATCACATATACGAGGATCCACATAGTCGGTATCACATAGGATTGTTCGATGGACAACCCAAATAGGATAGATCAGGGCTCTAGTTTGCATAAGAAGAGCCTAAGGTGGTACGCATCCACAATATACTGATCAAGATTGAAGCATACCAAATGGATAGAAGTGGATTTTCGGTCTACATAAAACTCCACTTTAGATGTCATGGTCGGCTCAAGGTTATGGGCACATGGTTCACACCTTCTCTCTCCACACTTTACCTCGAGGCCACCCGCAAGGACAAGCGGTGCAGGGTAACATTAATACCACACAATTCACTAAAATTGGTAGTCATAACAACCAATATGAACAAATACATACAACACTCTCATGCAACAACATGGACAAGTATAACACAACATGACAATTTACTCATCACAACATGCAAAAAAATTTAGGATTCTTACTATATATCCATCACAAGGACAACATTACACATTAACAATATAGTACAACATTGCAAGTACTCTCATGATTATTGCTATTACTAGCTTAACAAATACACATATTTACATTATGTGTCAATGATCCACCACATTATAGGTTTTCCCACATTACAACATGTTTTCCAATCACCAAAGGCATTTCATCCTTATCCACAATCAGCAAATTGACACATAATGCACATCACATATAGAATTAATGATTATGTAATTAAGTTATGTTCTTCCCAAGGTTCAAGAGTATGAACCTCCTATTTGATACCATATGTCATGCCCATAATTTTCACTCCCAAATACAACAGTAAAATGATTGGAATAATTTTTTGTTTTTTTCATTTACTTGTTATACAACACCACTAGGACTCACTTAGAATGACTCAACATCACATGATGTGCTTGTACAAATAGGGTCCCACATATACAACAGGATAACACAAGATGCATATAAATTGCCAAACTTGTATGGGAATTAGCATTAGATACGATCGTTTCCATTTATTTGAAGTAAAAGTAAATCAATTATATCATTTATATTACTCAATTACTAATACAATTTAATTCATTCTCCATTTAGCTCCATATCAAGTTCTACATAATGATAATTATGCTTTAGGCCTTTAATGAAGATTATGTTATTCAACCAACATGTCCATTGTCAATAACTGGTTACAATTTCCATTGCAAAAGAAAACAATGCCAATAACCTCAATCAAATCACACACAAGGGTGATGTATGATTATAATTAACACATATACATAATCTAATTAATTCATAGCCCTTACTAGCATCTTCATATGCATAGATGTACGGGATCAGTTTTCTTCTTAATTCATTATTCGTGTAATATGACTTTTATTTTTCTTTATTACAAGGTTCATGTCTCCTTCGTACCTTCTTAAAATGATAGGAATGTTCACCATGTTGGTGAGACATATAGTTAATTATTAATTTTATTATAAACCTGAAAATGCACCATCCCTTTCTTTAATAACCAAGATAGATATTTTCATGATGAGTTGTGGTACCACCCAAAATATTATTCATCTTCCTATTACATTTTCTTAAATATTCCTTTTCCATTTTCACACACAAGTGATTCAAAAGATAAGGTCAATCGTCCCTCATTTCATTTAAAGCTAAAACCTAAGAGTAAGCATTTAAATCGGAATACAAATAGAATTATTTCATTATGCACCCAAAAGGAAACCAAGTCCTATGGTGGTTGTTTACAATCCAATCTAAGGTCTTGTTTGTTTAGCAAATTAAGTACATAGACTCATATTCACAAGGTAAACATTATCCTAGGATCTTATAAAACACAATGTGATTTTTTTTAACAAGCCATATTTATACTAAGATCCTTCCCTTTCAAAGTGTTAAGAATGATTCCCCTTTTTTCTTTTCACACTTCCTCATTTTATGCACAATATAAAATTGAAATGGGATTATACTCTTTTCATGACTATGAGAAAACTATTCCATAGGGTTTTGTACTTATTTATTGTTTTTCTATTAATCTCATATGAGAGAGAGAGTGACCAGTCTCTCATCTTGCTTCTAGACAAGAATCATACATGTATAATTTTTTCTTCTAAACCCTATAGACATGTTACTTCAACATGTCTTGATGTGAGTTGATGTTCCAAAATACTCCATGAGAGTTTACATCCTTCATCTTTCACTCAACGAATATATGACACATTCATGGTATGAGATTTTATGAGCCTATTTTGCATTTTACATTTTATTTTATAAATCATTTCTTTCTTTATGTAAAAGTAGGAAACATGACATTTTGTATATTTAGTGTTCTTGTAAGAAAGATGTCTTATCACTCCATTAACATTTACAACATCCACACTTGCACGCATACGAGGCCTATTACAAGGATTTAAAGGAAACGCTAGAGAATTTATATTCCATGAGGGTACCCAAAGAATAAATGTAGGTCTATTACCACCTGAGATTTACCATACAAAAAACTATCCTTAGATTGGTTCTTGGGTGAGACTAACTTTACTTATTTAAATCCAATTGGGCATGAAAAACCACGAAGTAAGCACTATACTTTTACCAATTTACATTGTTAACTATCTTCTTTATTAATTAAGTTAACATGGTTTCTACATGGTTGGTCCTACACTCATTAGGTGTCACCCCTACTGATGTTGAAAAGTTAGTTAAAACATAAGTAGATACAAGCCAAATAGTTTTCCCATGTATAGTGCTTAAAACATAGGAGTTCGAAAAATAATGGTTCTCAACACACTAAATTATATACATCATCGTCTCTAATTCACTTTCATTTAATATTTGCATTCAATGTCAATGTACAACATTTCAATGCCATCTCATCAATAACAACATATCACGCTTTTCATCTTTCTTGTCTCAAGTACTGCAACAAACACAGAGTCAATCTTAGGACTAGTATGGAAAACCATTACACTCAAACATAAACCAATGCATCCATCATTTTAAGCAATCCAAAATAAAAGAGTGGAGATATATAACGATGGGGGAGAGAGTGTGTGCGTTTCCTCGCACATTCACACTTCCACATTCATTTACACCTTTCTCTTTTTTATTCTAGAGAGAACAACTAGGAGACATTTTTTTTTATTCACAATATCATAACCATTTACATTTTGTATCCATTTTCATTTCAAATCCATCTACATTTTCAATCCATTGACATTTTCAAAACCAACAATTTCATAGTTATTTCTAGAGAGAGAAGAGGGAGGAGAGAGAAAACATTATAAATTTTGAAATCCATTCATACAAATTAATTGATTAAATCATACTCTACATAAGCACTGTGACGATATTAAAAGGTTTCACGAGTAGTTACTAGTCAACATGAGCATCAAAAAGGATTTTATAGCTAAAGTTGCAAGTTTGTGAAAATTGACCAAAATGGCTAAAGTGCTTACGAATTGGGTCCTAAAACCACTCATTTTAAGTTCAAGCACATATTTTTTTATTCTTACTTACTCCCATGTATATGAAGAACTTGTCGATTTCACGGAAGTTGGTTACGATGGACAGGATCAAGTTACAAAGGCGACTCCAAGATTGATTATCACAAACACATCAAACACTCTTGTTGCATAATGACCAGTGGGCCCCAAAACCCACTTGTAAAACTAACTTTCAAAGCATTTTCACATAACTGAGAGTTGGTTTCAATTCTCCTATTGGATTTATAAAGGTAGGTGGGGGTGGTTTTCAGTTTCACCCAATCAAAGTGGAAACCATAAGCCAAAACCGATAGCATTTTCTTAAAATGGGAATATCACCACAAGTGACTAAAATGTTAAAAGGGCTTCAAAAATCATCTCATTAAGGCATCAAATTGAGTTTTCATCTTTTTAATGGCCTTCATGGTGTCCTAGGTTGACAGGGATCATGTTAGAGGTTTCGGTTGGCATAATGACTTGGTTTGGTGTTGTATGTGTGCAATTTTGAGGTCAAAATTCTAAATTTAGAAAGTTTTTGGGCAGGGTATAGGAAGTATCGTTCATTCTAGTTACATTTTCTATTATTAAAAATATTTAGAAACCAAAATGATGAATTGTGTAATTTAGTGCAAGAGAAAGGGAGATTCATACCTAAATAATCCCTTCGAGATGCGACACAAAGTCCTAGGGGAAAAGTATGATGCTACTGCAACAAATATGATTATTTCTCCACTATGTTTGAATGCCATTCTCACCATCAGTCTATGAACATCATGCATGCCTCCACTTTGCAACATGTTTATCTGGAACTTGTAACTACAAATCAAACTCGATATCCACTTTCAAGTGTGTTTGGTGGTTGTCCATATGTTGCCCCCAACTCCCATTTCAACAAAATCATTAAGTGCATTTCAGTTCAAATCTTCACACCTAGTATATGTATGGAGAGTATGAAACAAAGGTTGTGGGATCTACTTTACACCTACAAATTGCATTTACTTGAGGTTTCCAATGCCTTTTAACAATCCTATTTTGTGTAAATATTGCAATCATTGTAGTCCATGAGACCACATTTCTTTTAGGCATTTTGTCAAATAGCTCACATGCCAAATTTGTTCTTCTACATTTTTCATACACATTTACAAATGCACTTGCAACTATAACATATGATAAAGTCTCGTCCCTTCTCCATTACAATCTAACATATGTATGTGCCCTATTTAAAATCTCTTATTTTAGCACAAGCTAAGAGTATGCAAGGAAAGGAAATCCAATCTTGTAGACACATATTGGTTACATTTGGTGAATCATGGCGTTACTTCATGAGGATGCTCATACGTTTTTCCAAACCTCTTGTTTTGGCATGGCTTGGGCGGATGTTGTCAAAGGTTGTGGAGTTTGGATTTAAACCTGTCATTTCCAACACACATTTTTTAAGAGCCATTCTTATGCTTATTTTGCAATAATTACAGTCAATAAGAACACATTTCTTCTAGACATCTAGGAGAATAATTCGCATGCCTTGTATGCTTTCACATTTTGTGCATATCGTGCAATAATTTTTGTCTATGTTTCCGCATTCGACGAGGAAAATTCCCTCTAGCACCATAGTGAGATGCTAGTAAAGGTTGGAGTTTGGATTTTCACATGTCGATTGTGTTTTGTTGAAGTTTCAAATGTATTTCCAATAAATCCATTTAATGTGCACTTTTTCAAACATCTCAAGTACTTTGTCTAAGCTCCCACATTTGCCTACACATCCACCGGGGCACTTGGATTGCAACAAAATCTAACACCAAAAGAAAAATCCATATATCTTCCATTCTTTGATGGATGTGTTGGAAGCACAACAAGCGAGAGGAGTGAATCGGTGCTTATAAAAAAGTTCAAATCAAATTTTAGATTACTTATTAAAAACACATAATCACTTAACCATCCATTAATGTGTGCACACAATCAAATACCATACATGTTATAAACCATGAGCAAGAGAGACAACACAAAACACAAGATATAAGTGGGAAACCCTCAAGGGGAATAAAACTCACTAAAAATTTTACTAATATTACACACAAAAAATACTCAAGTGAATATTACACATCACAAGAGATTTATTTAGTGAGACACCAACCCCACAAAGAGCACCAACCCCTAAACCCTTGTTGATATTACTCATAACAAGAGACTTGCATGAATATGACTCATCATACAAGAATTTTTTGAAGTATCACCATTGAAAATACGTTCATACCACAACCGATAGGGATCCAAAGATTCAACTCAAACCCTTTCTCAAACCTTAGGTCTTTAACTTGCATAATCTAGCTCTTTCTTCACTTCTCAATGCTTAAAAATATTGCCCATATGCTTGTTGATATCCATCAACCTGTCACACACATTATCTAATCTCAATTCATACAAATTAAAATTTCCTGTGTCGCTCACCTTGCACACAACTAACTAGTTCCAAAAAGCACCCGAAAACATGATTTTATAAGCTTTTCCACCTTTCAAACTTAGGCACAATATTTTCCCTCAATTTTGTTCAACCCATACATCAAGGAAACATATAAAATTTTAAATAAAAAATTCACAGTGACCTAAGTAGGTCGCCCTAGCAAAAACCATCATTTCATGTGCCAAAAATGGCTCAAAACCCCATACACACATTCTTCAAAATGCCCTAACATTAGTACCATACTTTTCATGACCCAAAAACATTTACATATGAATAAAATATCATAAAACATTCATACATGGTCACAATTAATATCAACCAATCAAATTATTTCATTTACTAGGCCCAGTTCCCTTTACAAATCTCAAAACAGCTTGTTTCCTACACCCTTCAACACCTTAGAAACTTCATCTGATCACCAAATAAATTATACTCAACCAAAACATGTCATGTGAACACTCAAAATAAATTTAATAACCTTTATAACACTTATAATCATGTCAAAATTCATGAAACATCCTTCACTTAAAACCACAGAAACATTTGTCTTCACCATATCAACTTGCTAAAAACTCTATTTCCAAAAATTAGCTCATAAAATTATTTATACAAACATTAAATACATCCAAATGGATTCATTGGATGTCAACTTCATCTCTCTTTGCATTCCAGGTTATAGGAAGCATCATCCAATCCATCTCATGCTTCAAGCAACATCAAACTTGCACCAAAACAGATGTTGTCTTGAACTGCCAAAAATATTCTTGCTCAAAAATTTTCCTGGAATCCTTATCAAATAACGTCATCATGATTCAAGACATATATCATTGAAAATATATCTGAATCTACTTTCCAACACAACTTTAATCATCTAAAAACTCCACTGTAGCTCAAGTTATGACCATTTTACTGAACCATGTTATTTGAGATCCCAAAACTGCCCTTTGACCAGTCAACCTATTTGGACCTCAAAACACCATGAACCTGTATGAACATGTCCTGAAACCTCCATGGAAATCAATAAAAACTCTCACAAATCATGCACCATCATTTTTTCATGCTACTCCTTTGTATCATCTTTTCCTAAAACCTTCTTCTTGAAACTGCTATTTTTAGATGGGGCCCACATATCACCATGACCTCAATCATACATGTATATAAATCATGAGGATTACTCTACAAAATCCAATCATCAATTTTTATATATCAATCAAAATTATTTCACAACACTTCACTTTCTACCAACTGCTCCTAGCTAGGGTTTAACTAGGGTTTTAGACCACTTTACCTTCTTAACATTTGTTCATAAAAACTGACAATCAACTAACCTCATTATTTTTTAAACCTTATAAATTCACCATAGAATATTTCCTAAAAGGCACAAGGTCCCATGCAAATCACATTGTTCACAACGAGCATCTAAAGTTGCATTTCGAACTAGAAATGCACTAGATTTTGACCTTGTCTTACAAAATCAATCATAACTAAAAAAATACACATCATGGGCACCTAAAGTATTGTTGAGATCATCATGACTCATCTATAACATATCCAATCATCATAATATCAATGTCATGGATCAAAATATTTAGTCACTAAGACTTACCTATGTTTGTATGTTAGATCCTCATTGTAGAAGCTAAAGTCAACTAAAATAATGCAATAACTCATAAAGTAACCTTTACAAATGACCCAAACATACCTCATATACCATGATACACATGAATACAATATTCCACGAGCTCAAATAGCTCCAAACCACTATGTCACTCCTCCAAGCAAGCATGCATACTCCCAATGCGCACCTGTAACCAAGTGATCCACTTGTACCTATACCATACCACTATTGTGAGTGTTGAAGCACCCTCAAATCATGTTATACATCATATCAACATGCTTCCCAAACATCAAGAAGCCCTCACACGCCAAGCTCCACCTCTTAGGCACATGTATGGGTTTGCTAGAGCAAGCACACCTCGGTGAATCCACGGTAACCGTTGATACATATCTGAAACATCATGTTAGCACCATATATATCATCATGACATCATCATACATCATTCACTTTTTCATTAATGTGGTTTTTTTCAATGAAAACACCTATTAGGCCTACATGCCAACAATCTCCCCTTTGTCATTGATGGAAAACACTTTTAACTTCTCATTTTTACATTAATGAAAAATACATACATGTAGCTCACCTTCTTTACCATCTTCAGCTTCATACCTTCATGCTTTGGTTAGAAACATCAACCAAAGGTTTTAAACAAGCTCAAATTCTTGATTTTTACACAAAAATTGATTCTTAGCCTCATTTCAAAGGCATGTAAACACCAAGCTCCCTAAATAAAAAGCACTTCCAACATCTGAACATCATCAATAAAGCATGAAAAATCATAATCATACCTTGTTATGAGCTACAACATCATTATCAACCTTCTAGGTATGCAAAAACACCGGTTTTCTTCTTTACCCTTGTTTTGATCCTCTTGGAAACATTGTATCATACTTTGAAATCTGAGTCATCCACATCTTCATCATGCCAACAATGTTAGTCCCATGCATCTCAAAGTATTATATCACATTTCATAACCATATATAAACATAACTAGGCATATTTGAGATTTACCATGCACCTTCTAGCTTTTCATTCATTACAAGACACTGATAGCTTTGAGCAGTCCTTATAGTGCATTTTGAACAAATTTTGACAAGTTCTAACACCTCAAACAAGCTCTGAAAAAGCAGTTTCTAGCTCCCCGGCTTTAAGAACACTATCTCTAGCTCCCAAGCAAAAAAATGAGCAACACACCATCCTATCATGGCTAGAAATCATCTAGACAACTTTTTCTAGGTCCCAAACGACTTTTTCAATCTAAACTAATACTAGTTGACTAAGATAGAACAACTTTTGGCATTTACATGTTTAAACATGCAAGAATCATACCTCAAATTCCTAAAAACTTCATAATACGTTATATAAGCAAAACTATGTGCTCCCACTATCTCAAGATCCTCTATCGAACTATACCAACTCTTTATTCACAGTTTTCTTGATTTTTCACTTCTATAAGCACTCATTACCTACTCATTTCTCTGCAAACCTAAGAATCCCTTATTGTGACTATATACGTATTTTGACCTCATTTGTGAATCCTTCACTCAATGATAGCATTCTCATCTTGTAGACCTTCTATCTTGATCACATAGTTATCGAATTACTTTAGCATATTCACATCATCTATCTATAGACCATTGACCTAACTATACCTTCACACAAGTGAGTCACTTTGACACCCAAAATATTTTGAGTAGTCTCACACAGAAGTGGCATTTACTTGATCATTTCATCTGGAATAATTTAGTACTTCTTGCATCTTTTGGTTTTATGAGATTATCGGTGTTCTCAATCGACTTGTGGGTTCATACTTATCTGAAACGAGAATTTATCTACTTAGTATTCATTGTCATGTTTCACACTTGGTGAAGACCAATCATAAAAAATTTCACCTCACTGAGAGGACCCATGATAATATCCTTAGACCATTTCATACCTTAAACATCTACAAGAATATCAAAACACAACTCCTCTTCCTCACGGGATACCAGATCCTTGAGATTGGGTAATTTGACTTAATGTACAACTAAAACCCAAGACTCTTTCAACATACTTGAGCACATATCTTCCTTAGTTATGCATAAGAAACCTTCAACACTTCCTTGAACAACTTGTGCTCAGTTAAGGCCCACATCATGCATAACATATTGATCACTCTCACATTTTTTTGCATCCACGGTTCTCCAAAATTTGCAAACATACCTTTCACAGCGCATTTAGTTCATCTTGTAAACTTGACATGGATGACCACTTAAATCCTAACTATAGACCTAAAAGAATCTTGTATCAATGCTCTAAGTCAGGTTTCACACCTATAGTTGTAGATCTTTACTTATTAGGGTTTCAAAAATTCAAACCCTTTCTACGGTCACATTCAACTTTCTCATTGTAATCCTGTAGTTACCTTCTTTGTTAAATCTTTCTTTCTTCCCTGTAGGATCTATCTTTCTTAATCACGGTACCGTGTAGCTCATCATGTTATTCTTGTGGACCCATACACAACTTTCACAGTGATTTAGATCTTCACATAGCTTTGTCTCAACACAAACCTTATTTTTTGTATGGACACATCTTTTGGGGTTAGAAATCAACAATACATTTATATTTATATTCACACACACACACACACACACGCACACACACACGCACACGCACGCACACGCACACACACACACACACGCACACACACACACACACGCACACGCACACGCACACCCACAACACACGCACAAACACGCGCGCTGCGCACGCACACGCACATGCACACGCACGCACACGCACGCACGCACGCACGCGCACGCACACGCACGCACACACGCGCACGCACACACACACACACACACACACACACACGAACACACGCGCACACACACGCACACGCACACACATGCGCACACGCACGCGCACACACATGCACGCACACGCGCACGCACACACACGCGCACGCACGCACGCAGCGCACGCGCACACACGCGCACACACACACACGCGCACACACACGCGCGCACGCACACGTCGATTCTATGCTTGGAGGAATCACATTTCTCTTATTCCTATACCAAAATTACCCTACACACACACACGCGCCTTACACTTGACACGCACGCACACGCACACGTCCAATTCTATGCTTGGAGGAATCACATTTCTCTTATTCCTATACCAAAATTACCCTAGAATCACCTTGAATATGACACCTTTCTTCCATTCTCGAGAGTACTCATGCACTAGGACTCAAAGTTGGAGGAGAACCATCAAAAATCCTATGCTCATCAACTAATTTGCAT
Source organism: Taxus wallichiana var. yunnanensis (assembly GCA_018340775.1). NCBI lineage: Eukaryota > Viridiplantae > Streptophyta > Pinopsida > Cupressales > Taxaceae > Taxus > Taxus wallichiana. The sequence continues at coordinate 126,496,253 of CM031235.1, forward strand.
AGCATCTATACATTCTTTCATCAATTCGGTGAGCTCAAAAGACACTTGTGAGATAGTCACAGTCCTAAGATGAGTTATTTAAGTGTTTGTATAGACAAGACATATCCAAAGGACAAGATGTCTAAACACCATACCTTGTATTTTGAAATGTGAATTCCTCGGGAGTTGTATAGACAAACACACAACATTCATGAGCTTGGGACAACATTTGAAACCCTCGTGACCGGATTAGTCCTCCAAAATTCTCTCTCATAGTCAACAAGATCTTATACCCAGTCAACTAGTTCTTGCATAAACTAAAATCACTCCTATCATTTTCGTTATGAATTCTCACAAGTGAACGACACCTACTTTGATCATTCATTTGAGCAAGAATTCATTTACTCGATTTCTTAGGACTCACCTTAAGTAGGTCATGCTCGATTTAAAGATCTACCTTAATAGATTAGGTCTTATAGACACCACATTGTCAATCTTCAATATTGTCATGAATTCCAAGAGATATACATGTTCTTATGCCCCACTATCATGGCATCCTTTAGTTCACATAGTGTAGATGATATGCACAAATTTTTGACCAAAAATTCCATCATTAGAGCCACCAAAAACAAGTTTCCATTCATACACTCACAATCACTGTGAGAAAACACAGTCTATGACAGAGACTCTTCTAAATACAAAAAAAAAGCTTTTATGGCCATAAACATGGCTCTCCATATTGAGCATGAACCTTCAATCATTTCAGAATCCCTTACCAATATTGAGAAGAAAAGAAGACCATAGCCGTACATGAAACATTTCACCTTTTGGTCTAGTGCACACTTGATTTTCTCATACCTTGAGCTCGGTTGACCTCTTGAAGCAATATACCGATCAAGTTGTCACTTGATCACACCATCCATCTTCTCAGAAGTTCTCCATCACATTGAGAGAGATATTAAGACTTGTAGGACCCATGACACAGGACTTAGTGACCTTTAGACCAATGGACATGCAGACCAATATTCATACTAAAACACCCCAAGATGACAAAACTTATACATTGAGACTCTTGATGACCTTTTACTACTTACATGACACCTTCACAATTGCATGCTCATTATGGACTCATTGAAACATTAGATACATGCTTTTACAACTCATGACAAGATATATGACACCATCAACTACTCGGACTAAACACAATGCTCTTCACAAATCTCAAACATCGTACATTGCTTCACTAGACATAGAGACAATAAGATCACTTCTTATAACATAGCAATGAGACTAAACAACAAGATAAGACATCTCAAACTAGCCACACACCATGATGATTTAGTCACGGACCATAGAGAACACATACATGTACTACAAGTAACTACAAGATTGAGCTCAAGAAATTTCTCACAATAACAACCTTCATGAACTAATAATACCATGAATAAGATCACAAAAGAACATACCTTGACCTTATGGAGGAGGCACACTTTGACTCAGACCACTCCCCCTCCCATAAATGCTTCATATACACTGTTATACCTCTAAGAAGCATAGTGAAGGTATAAGAACCATAATGACCTAAAGAAGGCCTTGAAGAGGTCCCAAACCTTCTTGGGCACTTGCAAAACTCTTGCATCTTCTTTACTCGATCGAGCACTCGAAATGCTTCTTATTCCATAGACTTCTTCTCTTGATGATATATCATGGTCTCCTCTAGGTTCTCAACTCCTTCTAGGACCCTTATCATACATTCTAGATCTTTGAACTCCCTTAGCTTGCACTCTAGGACCTTGAGAGCTTTTGTTTTGATTTGAATGGGCTTGATAATAGTTCCTTGCAACATGACCAACTTTGTTACAGCTATAGCATACTATTGAATTCTTCCTCTTGAAACCATCAACATATCTAGGTGGATTATTCAAGAAAAATCTAGCAACATGACCTATCTTATTGCACTTGTAGCATACAACATACTTTGCATATTCACTTCTATTATCTTTCCAAGGTTGTGTACTTCTTGAAGATCTCCTACACTCTTTATCCCTATGACCAAATGCTTTACAATTATAGCAATAACCATTGAAAGTTCTCTCATACCTTGAGGCATTAGGCTTCCTAATAGGCCTTGGTTTCACATTGTCCTTCATGAGTGTCACCTTCTTCTCTTCCTTGGTGATAGGTTCACCTGATTCTTTGCTTGAACCAATGTATTCTTGCTTCACTTCCTTGCCTTTAGACTCCTCTTTGAAGCCCAAGCCAGTCCTATCATCTGTTGCTCTTTGTTTGCCAAGTAGGTCATCTAGGTCTTTTGCACTTTTCTCAAACTTTTGAAAGGACATAGTCTTCTTGCTAGCCTCTAGTAGCTCAGCCCTTAGAAACTCTATATCCTCTTCATATTTTGAACACAAAATCTCTTTATCTTGCAAATTTGAAACAAGATACTTTACCTTTTCTTCTAGCAATTTGATTGACTCACTTTGCTTAGAAGATTCAAACACATATTATTCTTCTAGCTCATGAAAGTGATTCCCATATTCCTTGATCTGAAAACTCAGCTTTTGATTTTCTTTCTCAGCATGTTTTAACTTCTCTTGAATGCCTTTAACATCAACTTTATCTTCCTCATCATCTTCAATAGAATAGTTGCAATAACCTAAAATAAAATCTCCTAACAAAGAAGATTCATCATTAGAAGACCTCATGGCTTCTTTAGTCATGAATAAGGCCTCATTTCCAATGTTCTCACAATCTGATTCAGATTCAAAATCTAAAACTCCACTACTAGCATCAGATAGTTCATCATTTTCATTTGTATAAAAACTCTTTTTATCCTTTTTGTAATCAAAATTCTTAAAGCTTTTCTTTCTCTTATCATATTTTTGTGCTTGTTGTCATGATCACTATCATGCTCATGTTCATCATGATCTTCCTTCTTATTCCTATGAGGACAATTAACAACAAAATGTCCTATCTTACCACATTTGAAACATTTGTAAGGAAGCTTACCTTTGTACCTACCAAATCCAAGTTTCAATCTTCTAGCCATCATAGCAAAGCTTCATCTTCAATCTCAAGAGTAGCTTCATCATCCTTCACTTTCTTGCTTTTAGTCTTCATTTCAGATTTGAATGCAACCTCTTTCTTGGCTAGTTTGGGATCACCTACTCTCATCTCATAAGCAGTCAAAGTACCATGCAAATCATCCATCTTCAAAGTAGTAAAATGAGCTATGGTGGATGATGAGGCAGCCATTAACGTCGTCCTTTTTAACTTTTGTAGAAGCTTTAATACGGTGAGATTAACTATTCATCTACTCAAAACACTCTTTACGGGTATGAAATCCTTAGAGCCACATCAATAGGCACCATCATTCTTCCCATAACTCTTGGTCCAAAAACCATTCTTACTAAATTCTACGTCATAGACCGAGAAACCAACTATAATATGATCTTGGGACGACTATGGATCCATCGAATGAAGGCAATTCACTCAACGTTGTTTTATGAAATTCGTTTCGTGCATCTCTGAAGGTTTTTGTTGACAAAGGGGACCCGAACTGTTTGACATAATACAAGCCAACACTAAGATACTTCCAGGTCACCCATGTTCATCATGAGATATTTGCAAATGATTTAAAAACACCCACGCCCGTAGAAAAGGATACAAACCAAGATACAAAATCGACGTTGAACCTAAACCTACTCTCTTATCTCTTGTCACTCGTCCTTCCAAGAAAGGTGTAAGCGAGTATCCCAAGGTAGGGGAAGAATTTCTCTGTCAATAGATGTTTCTAAATCAAAAATTGAAACCATCTCCTTGAAGACTCTTGCACAAATTATTAACATCCTAGAAAAGGATTCACCTCTCGTGCTTCTATTCGACCCAAAAAGGCCTTCCATGTATCGTTTCCACCTACCAAAGAACAACAAAGACTAACCTCCTCTAGCCATGGTGGCAGATGTGAATATGATCAAAATTAGTGGTAGTCAATTTCCTCCATTTGTTCTATCTTGCAACCCCCTCCATGAAAACAATCTATGGACCATGTATTACGATGGAGCCAAGTACGTTGCATGGGCGGAGTGGTGTGGTCTTAGTTTCCCCTGGAAGAAGGATTTTTCCTTTTGGTTTTCTTCTAGATTTTGAATGCACCAATAACACAGCTGAGTACAAAGCTTTCTTTATCGGCCTTATCTTATCTTGTAGACTTGGTGTTCAAAGACAACAAATCCTTGGTGATTCCCAACTTATCACCAAAATTAGCAAAGGTTTATCGGATAAAGGCCAAATATTTGCAACTATACAAAAATATCGATCGGACATTGCTAAGGACTTAAATTTCATATCTATTGAATCCATTCGTAGGATTCAAAACCAACTAGTTGATGTTATTGCTACAGCTTCTGCATGATATTTTCCTTTACGTGGGCTTCCCAAAGCTGATTTTGTTGTCTCATTGAGTGGTGGTCTTCTTGTCAAGAAGGAAGCCCCACTCAATACATGTGTAATCAAACTAGATGACCTTGGATTCTTAAACCTCTACATAGAAGAGAACGATGAATCCATTCTAGAATATCTAAATGTTTACAAACACGTGCATCTCTCGCATCACAAGAAATTTTTTTCTATGACCTTGCATCCATCATCTAGCCTAGGGAGTGAATATTACAATTTGTATTGTAAAATTGATAACTATAATTTGGACACCAAAATCTTGATGTTTGTAACACTGAAGAGTAAGTTTGGAACTCCCACTTTGGTTTCACCCGAGATTGAAGAAGGTGGTTCCTACCTCATCAAAGATACCATTGATATAAACATAGGGACATAAGAAAAAACAAGAATCCTAAAACTTGGTTCTTTGCTCTCACCACATTAAATCGAATATCATAAAACCTTGCTCACTTTGAGTTATTAAGGCTTTCGCCTTCTCCTATTCTAACATTACTTATATCCATATGGACATTGTCTCCACATGACTTATATCCATATGGACATTGTCTCCCACATCCTAATCACGAAACTCGAAGCCAAGCTAGTCAAATAAAAGCTACAACCAATAAAACCCAATATATCACTAATGGTGAAAGAAGAAGTTATCAAACTCCTCAAAATTGGTTTCATTAGACCAGTAGATTATTAAAATTAGTTATCTTGCATCATACTAGTTTTGAAAATGAATGGAAAATTTTGAATCGGATTCACTACGTAATATTAAATAGTGTGTCCCAAATATGACTTTTTGTTTCCCTATATTGACATGTTTTTGATGAAATGAATGGGTATGAACTCCTTTTGCTCATGGAAGGGTTATCTAGCTATAATCATATTCACATTTCATAAGAAGATCAATGAAAAACTCCATTCACTACCCCACAGGGAACCTTATGTTACATTGTCATGTTTTTGGCCTCAAGAACATAGGGGTAGCCTACTAATGAGAAATGACCCACATATTCCATGATTTAATTCATAAGATTGTCGAGTCCTACGTTGATGATATCCTTACTCAAGGTAGAAAGAGAGAAGACCATGTAGGGGTTGTTAGAATCTTTCTCACACATATCATTTAGTACGAAGTTACCTTAAACCCCTAAAAGTGTGTGTTTGGAGTGATAGGTAGAAATCTCTTCAAATACATGGTTCTTGTACTTGTGGTTTTAATAGGGTACTACGTTCCATCATTCTTCTTCCTCTTCTTCCTCTTCCTTACATTTTATCTCATAATCATGTTATATATTTCTAAGGTACTCCTTTAACATAGAGCCTTCCCAGAAGGCTAGCACCTTCAATTTCCTCTTGCTTTTGTTGTTAGATTGTTTGTGTCCCTCGGCATACCACCCTCTTGGTGTCCCTTCACCTTATTTGTCGATTGTCTTTTATTTTCCTTGGTTTGAGTTTTACCTTTTGGCTCGTTTAGTGCTTTTTCATCAATAATAATTTCCTATCGATTTACATTATTTCTTCTTTCGCATTCCGTATCATTTTCCTCTTTATGTTACTCCAATTCTTTGCCCAACCTCCTCGAATTGGAGGAATAGAGCAAGGGACGACTTCCTCCATTTCATAAGGATCATTAATCAAACATTCTTCTTGATATGAATCGCGTCTTTCTATTTGTGCCAAGGGGAGCGTTTCTCCTTCGCATTTGTGACTATCTCAACCTCGGTGGACTTAGTTGCCCTTTCCTCTTCTCATTTCCTTTGGACCTCTTGTCTCTCTCCCAACTTGAGAGCTCTATTCCTTTTCCTATTGCTCCCTCTCATGGACCCTTTATCCTTTTGTACTCTTTATACCTTTTTCTTCCTCCTCGGCTTTCTCCTCAAGCCAAACTTTATCCTTTTGCCATTATCCTCAGACTCTTCCCCTCTTACGTGAGAATTCCATCAAGAGGGTTGTAATGTCCCTTTCTAGGGCTGAAGCTGGAAAATAAAAAACAACACCAATCCCACTTGAAAGCAATCTAATTTTTATGACAGTAGATTTGAAAATATTAGAAACCCTAACCGCAAACTAAATTTACACTTTTACAACATCAAACACCCTTCAAACAAGCTAAAAATAGGTGTATAAATTCTTCTAAATATTATATTCAATTAATGGAATAAACACCAAGCCAAAACATCCCAAAACATGTGCAAAATATTAAATTATACCCAACTGCAATTAAATAAATGACAACAGAAGTATAGTCCACAAAATGAGCTGAAAATGAGGTCTCCAAACCCCAATAAATGACAAATAAGTGATAGATCAGCCTTATAAATATAGGGAAGCTGAATATCAACTTGGAATGCCAAATCGTGCCCTAGAAGGCACCAAAATACACTCACACCCAAGTCGCCACCCTAGGAGAGGGTGCCAAAGTGAATGAAAACCCTTGATATTCTTCTCCTCAATGCCCTAGTTGCCCAACCAACAAGATAATCTTCATAGAAGTCCTCAACACCACCAAATTGGAGAGTTTTCATTCTCCAACCTTCAACAAGGAAGGGTTTCATCCTCCTTGCTTGCCACACTAATGGATTTTTGCCCCTTAGTGGATTGGAATAGAGCAACCAGCTCTAGAACCAAATAGATAAAAGTATATAAGACAAAAGCATGCCCAAAATGAGCCTATGTGACCCCTTATATACCCTTATGGTGGTGCCAAGAGTCTTTAAGGAGGAATTCCCCAAGACCGACCTCCTTAGAAGCTTATTTCTTCTTTTAAGTTTTATTAAAAGCTCTCCAACCCAACCGGCCTGCTTAAGAAGGTAAATACAAAAGAAAAATATAATTATTAATTAGGAAAAGACTAAAATATAATCCAAGGGCTTCCCTTGTTCATCTTCTTCTTGCCCACGGGAAGAGGAATGGGCAAGAAGCCTTCAAAATGGATTAATTCGAAAAGGGGACATTACAAGGGTTGGAATCATCTTTCTCCCTCTAGTTTTATTTTCTAGTAATGCTCTTTACACAGTCCTTGATTCCATGATGCACCCTCCTGCCAAGTTTTGCAAAAGAGTGAAGTCACTGCTATTTGAAATCTTGCATCCACTCCCTTTATTTCAATTTGAGACGAACGAAGCTAGAAGAGAAGTACCTTGGGCGGCGTTCACCCAAAGCCTAACAAAGATAAGCCTTCTTCTTGCTTTTGTCATGGGAACAATGGCTAGGTTGCCCCACAAAGTTGGATATCCTGACAAGAACATCTTCCTCCCAAAACTCCATGGGCACACCTTGAAGTCTAACCCAAATTGGAATATCATTGGTGTCTTTTTCTTGAGGATGACACCAAGTTCCATTTTGATAAAGATAAGTTAGCCTTTCCCCTGTAACCAAGGTCCCCCGATAGAGCACTTATGCAATCTTCTTTGTACAAGAACAAAAAAAGGAGGAACCCATTAGTCATACCCAAAACTTATAATTGGCCTTTCAACCTCCATTTCCTATTAGGTAAGAAAAAACACTCAGAAAATGCTAAACTTTGTTTTAAATGCTGGAAAATGACACACAAAAATCCTTTGACTCCATTAAGTACCTTGAGTTTAGTTGTGGATTTCATACTCTTTGATTTTATCTCATGTCTGAAAAATGAAACGAACCAAAACGGCATGTTATGTACCTACACCCATAATATCACGGAGTCATATATATGTATATTGTATGGCCCATTAGCATGGCGTACAATGAATTGGTCACAAATAGACTAAAAAAGGCGCATATAATCATCAGCTATTTTTATATAGTGTCGACAAGTTAGTTGAAAATCAAGCTATGGGATTTACCATACCCATCTTACCCCAAAGCTATTCAAATGGGTCTCAATATTACGATCATCAACGTGTCACATATGGATTCTCTTCTTTTCTTTCCAAGGATATTATAGAGTTCACCATTCCAATTGTTTGCATAATGTAACACCGCCTTAAGGATATCTATATTTCATATTAATTAAGGTATTCAGAATGCAGAATAATATGTATTATCTCCTTCCCGCCTTGCCCTCTCCTTTGTGCTGCATCCAAAGGCATTTAAATGTTGAAATTAAGGCATCCAAATATCATGTATGTTGAAGCTAATGTCAAAGCACAAGTTCAGTCTCCAACTACTACTATTTTCAATAATGTGTGCAAAGGCGAAGTACACCGCTCTCTCACATTCTATATGCTGCAAAACAATTTGCAATTCTTTGTCCACTGGATTCTCACCTTGTGACCAAGCTCAGGGGAAATAAAAAACTAGACCTTTTTTATCCATCTATATATACCAGGGGTGCCTTTATCCTCTCATGTTGCTTTACAAAATTAAAGATCTGTCATCACAAAAGCCACGTTGAAAAAGACCATAGTATTAAAACATGCAATTCTGCACGTTGGTATAGATTTAACACCTAGAATTATAGTACAAATTATCTTTGACTTGGAAAGTCAAAAGATCAACATTATAAAAGGTACCTCCGAAGATGAGTGCTCTTACAAGAGCATAACTAATAATGCCTACTTAGACAAGTTCAATTACATTACATGTCAATTTGACATTCTGCTTAATCATAAGAGTGGAGCAATTGGAGAAACTAAGAATAATATTTAGTTTAACAAAGCAACCGATGATTGTGAAGCCTGGTGAGAATTCACCATTAATGGTATAGGAACACGAAAATCTTAATCTTTCTGCATCATTCCTCCATTGATGGATCGCATCTCAGCTAACCTTTCCACTCTTCATCACTGTCATCGCCTTCCTGCAGTTAGACAAAGGTAAAATTACCCACAGAGCATACACAACAATCATCCATGTGGTTATTTCCAAAGGAATTACACATTGTAGATCTGAAGATGAAAAGGAAAAATCTGGAGTATAGCTATCACTTGAAAACAAGCATGGCAAGCACAGACAAGCATAAAACTTTCAGAGCTTTCTTAAAAGCAGGTGTATGTTCTGTGGGGATTAACAATAAGCACAACCACAACATGCATAAAGAATGGCTTTATACACCAAGGTGTAATTTTAGCAGGTTTAGGTAGCCATTTATCATGGGCATTAACCAACACACTACCAAGTAGATGTTGGGATTTGTTTTGTAGATAGCAAAGAGGCCAAGAATAAAGTTGCAACTAATCAAAGATATTTCTATGAAGTTTAAGTACGCTGTATTTATATAATTTTCAAACAAAGTTTCTTTTACAAAAATTAAAGATATGTAATTGTCAAGTATATAACCAAATAGAATGTCTTCCTGTTTATACGAGAAGGGTCCTATAGAGTAGGGTAACACTACAAATTTTATGCCTAACTAACTAAAAATAAGATTATCTATTTAAACTTACACAAACTCTAGAAAATTTTGAAAGGATTGAAGGTATGCAGCAGTCAGTAAAGAGTTAACATTAGCCGGATACTGTTTAGGACTTGAGGCATATAGCATCTGCTTAGGGTTCATTGTTGCTATGTGGAAGCACTGGAAAAAAACTGCAGAAACATTAATAAATAGCAACTGATCCCAAAAACAAGTAACAGGAACAAGCGAGACATCCATGCGACCATTTCACCCCAAAGGGCTCCTATACTTATTTAGCAGAACTGCTACAAAATTAAGGAAACTCTTTTCCTAAGGGCATGCATAGATTTCTGATTCCAGCACCCTTAATTGTAATAGTATTACATGCTCTTTTGTTGAAGTTGCATATAATCGGAGATCTCGGCTTGCTGAAATTGAAAATAGTCCAAAAAGATTCTTAATCCATGACAGTGAAAGGAACAGATGCATTACAGCATAAGATGGAACGTGCACTTACGATTATACCATTTGATACAGGGAGAGTAAGATGGCTTGAGATAGGTATACAGCATTACTTGTGAGCTAAGAATTGATACTGCTTCATTCACACTTGATAACAAACAATGAAACTTTCCTACCTGTTAGGAGGACATCTGTCAGCAATATATTCCGGTCACTCGGGTCTCCCTTCTCTAGCCCAGGTTGTGCTCCCTCCCAAGATTGCCCAATAAGGTTCACTAAGCCCAGATCACTCACTTTTTAACATTAACACATCTTGTATTGGATCGTACATGGTGATTGGTGATAATGAGGGTACTTTTCTATTCAACACTGACTCTCATGTAGACCTGGGACAGCAACAACTGAGGTCCCCACTTGACTTTTCTTCTTGATTGACGTTTGTGACATGGGAATTACTTTTCCATGGTCAGTTGTAATATTTGTAACATTTCTGATATTCGTACTCTGTAATAAATGTCCCCAAGCATGTGTAGAGGTACCTTTCAAGGTTCACCTCTGGCAGATACATTTTTGTACTTTTAGTTCTTTGTAGTTGGATTCTGGAGTTTTTATTTATTTCTTCTTTTGGGTTCCCCGTCTATTATAGCTGGATGTACTTGTTAAGTCCCATTGGCCCAGTTTGGTCACTCGTGGACAGTTAAATAATTTATTTTTCTTTCTAGTCGGTTCAGTACTGACATCAGTTTTTAGATTGTGCATAGGTAATCTAAAACAACATTTTAAAGTCAATGCCATTCAAGTTATCATACTTGTTTAAGAGAACTGGTTTATAGTAATCAACACCATGGAGTCCCATTGAAAATAAAAATGCCATCTCCCATTTCTTAAATATTTCATATATGCATGCATGTTTTAAAAGACAAAATGAGTAAAATATACTAAATAATCAATGTTCCCAATTCTCAGATTTCAAGGTTCAACATACCTCAGATTCACTTGGCACTTCCTCTGCATCAGAACTCTCCTGCTTTTTCTGAGATAGGACACAACAGAAGCATATCAAGATTTGAAATCCATATTTCACCTCTATTATCAATTTATCCTCGGCATTGCTATAAAACATCCTTAAGTAGTTGAGAAAGGAGGTATAAACTATTTGTCATGTTAAAACATAACTCCTTAGCATGTGTACATGCTGGAATGTGACGGCAGAAAAATCTGGACATAGAACAAACCTTAGCTTGTTTTGCTTTACTCCCACTTTCTCCCCTTCCTACATCCACATGGAAAAATTAAAAAATTCAGATCAGAAAAGAAATAACCTAAGTTTTTATTCATTGGGAAATATATATATATGTTCACCGGCATGATTTTTCTCCTTAAAAATTAAGAGTTAACTGACATGGATTGGATAAAAGTTCTGATCTGTAAGGAGGGAAATATAATAAAAAACCCAAACAAGCGTAATCGCAAAATGTTACGCCCTGTAAAGTTTAGTTTGTGCAATGGACACAAAAAATGTAGTTTAGAGTTTTGTTTCTCACGACTTATTTCACTTATAAAACAAACAAAATCCAGGTCCGAACTTGAATTATTGATCATCTCCACATTGCTGTATTGATAGGTATGCACCTCTTTACTGCCATCACTTTATCTAGGTCAAAATTTATTTTAACAGCATTCATCCATGAAAAATTACAATATTTAGCATACAATTCATATTTACTATTTTATGATAAGAACGTTATTTAATGTCATTTTGATAGAAATGCATAAGACTGATATGGTATTTCAATCCTGCCTCTAGGCTCTTTCACATATGTCAAAGACCAGGAAATACAAATCAAAAGGCAGCAATCACATTTCAAAAATATTTAACACAGAGTTGCATGGATACGGATACGGTATCAAATACGGATACGACTAGTTTTTAATGCCCCTTGATATGGATATGGTTGGATATGGCATAATATATAATATTTAAAATACTATAATAATCTAGATTATAAATTAAGAATATATTAATAATAATTATCAAATTTAAATTATAAACAAATTTATACATTAGATTAAAATTACATGCAAATTGCACATGGGAAGTATGAAATTTGGTATTCAATGGATTAAAAAAATTGTAGGTTTCGTAGGCCAGTGGAAAATAGACAAAATGAAAGAATAGAAGTATAGACCCAAAAAAACAGATCAAAAGAACTGCATGTTGATAATAGAAAATGTGAAAGCTTGAAGTAAAAGAGTGAATCAACACTCTCACCTCCATGTCCTCAATTGTTGTTACTAAAATGCATTATAGAAAATCATTTGCAGTTTTTGGGAATTTTTTCAACTATTAAATCACATACGGCTATAGTTGTCGTGCTTATTGTATATGATTGTATCTGATACAGCACAATTTGGGGTTTGTATCCGGATGCGGATGGGTACGGTATCCGAGTTGTCTCCAAGAAGCGCCTGAGCCGTATCCATATCCGGCATGTGTATCCGCATGCCCTAGTAATAGAGGTGGAGTATCCAGCAACACTGATTTAACACAAAAGACTGCTTTGGAATTGTCTACTATCAAACTCCACTTGCTTTTATCTTGATATTCAGTGAAGAAGTTGGGATTGCATCTTATTTTCTGATAGACTATGTATCAAATTTGGCATATTGCTTATGGGAAGGTGTATTAAAATAACTCTCCAAATTGACTAAGCATCTGTATTACATGACATGTAATGTATGTGGTTAAATGAATAATTTACCAATTGTAATTTGAGAGCCCCATATTTTCGGCCGATTAGTTGCTGCTTGGATAAGCGTTTGTGTCAAACTATGTCCCCAGTCTACAGGTTGGTTCGTGCCAATGTTGTAACTTGAATTGCCATGGCTTGGATTCTTCTCTAAAAAATGTCAATGAGTTTCCATCTTGTTGTATAATTAGTTAGGATAATTGTTTATTTATTTTTCTGTGTTTCTTTTGGTTGTCTTTGTGTGTCTTTAAAGTTGCTGAGAAAGACTAATCAGCATAGAAAAATTGTATGTTCTTAACCAAACCATGGATTTTGAGAGAAGAAATTGTGCTTCAAATCTTTTCAGTCTGCTTCTCCATGCAACAATCAACATATGGTCTCAGCGGTTTGTTACAAATGTCTTGTATATTTTGCATGATTTGGCCCCTTATAGATTGTACACCCAAGCACATTGTTTACGACCCATGGTATTGTATGGATAGTTTCTCAGCCCATGGTTTTATAATATATATCAATTGTATGGTACCACTTGCACGTGTTGTAGGGTAAAGGATAATGACAAAATATGTTAATTGTATTGTAAACAGTTGAGTTGATACAATACAAGAGCAGTTTTTCTATTCTGACATACTTTAAGGTTATGTTAGCATTGTTTCTTCTGCATAAGTTTATCGTTATTTTCTCTTCATTTGGTATTAAAGCTAGGGTTTAGCTAGATCTTTGAAGAAGACATGTTGGCCCTGTGATAAACTTTTCTTGAATGGGAGCTTCGCACATGTGAAGCATGTGTATAAAGGAAGATGACAGGCTACACAAGGATACATATCGAAAAAATTGACAGCCAAAACTTTGAGCTATGCAAACTTAACACTAAGATTGGTGTTTTGGGGTACGTTTGCATTTACTGGTTAAAGACCCATAAATTAAACAAATGAGAAACAAATATAAATATATACAGAAAATATATATAAAAAATAATAAGTAAAATTAATAAAACAAAATGGGAGTGAATGAGCACAGTTGGAAGAATAATGAGAAGTTGGTGAAGGGAAGTTGGTGGAGGAGTGATGAGGTATGCCGGAATGGAGGGAAGAGCATGGTGTGTGTCCGGCAGCAACATGGCATTGGGCAGGGGACGGCATAGGCATCCTTGCCGGGATTTTATCATGGCAGCTTGCACAAGGCATTCACTCCCTCCTACCTTGTGCTCTAAGCAAGACAAAATATTTGTGTCTCACTTTTTGCTTTCCCATGTGTCTCTTGGCGAGTAAGGTGTGAGAGAAGCTCGCTTGTTTGGAAATGAATGAGATTTTTCTGTCAGCCTCTTAGCTGATCCATAAACTGACTATAGACGGCTATAATAGATCTTATGATGAGTGATAATGAATGTCCTTTCTTAGAGAGTTCAAGTTCTGGAAATCAGCAAACAAGAGACAAGGAGATAAGGAATTATCCTGGAGAAACCCAATTGGGAAAAACTCCAGTGGGTGAGCAATTACTCCCCCTTCACTATGCAATTCTCTCAAAAAAAAATACAAGCTTACTGCCACTGTGTGACCTTCATGAAAGGTTCAACCTCTTACTTGCATTTACTTGTTTACAACCCTCAGACTTGGATTCACCCAAAAACCACTATGTTGGACGTGTTCTTCCACTTGTATTTAATGTTGCTCTGCTCAGAAAGGAAGAAGGAAGCGAAACGAACCATTTAGAATACAACCATGTTTTTTTATTCACAATTTTTGGTTGTGTAATTGCTGCCAAAACTTCCTTCTTAGAACAGAACTTTTGGCCTTGTCATTAGAAGTTGTCGGATCACCTTCAAACTGACTCAACCATTTTTACATTACAATTTACATGAGAGAGGGATATTACAAGTTAAGCTAGAGAATTACATAAATTGGGCACTTCCAGATCCATTTTTGGATCATGCCTCCCAATTTGAGGCTTTTAAGTCCCTAAAAGCTTCAGGAACTGATGAGGTGAGGAAATTTCTTCCCCACATCTTCTCTGGAATACCACTTGGCCTTGTTCGGCAATTGACCTTTAACCCAATCAACCACCGGTCTTGCACTCCTTGTTGTGTTGTCCTCTCTTTTCGTTGCAATACCACATCTTCCTCTAATTCCAGCTGATTTTCTGGAGCAAGATCCTCAATGGATGGCAACAACAACCCTTCTTCTTCATGATCTAGCATAGAGGGCTCAAAGAGACGTAAGTTTTCAACATTAACAATTGAATATATTCTCATATAAGGAGGCAAATCCAGCTTAAATGCATTCTTGCCCACTTGTTCCAGAATTTCAAATGGGCCATATCTAAGAGGTTTGAGTTTCTTAGCTTTACCTTGGAGTCTCTCTCTACTCAAGTACAACCATACCTTGTCACCAACAAGGAAAGAATGCTCAAGTTCTATGTTGATCATGCCTTGCTTTGTACTTGGCCTGTGACTCCTTCAACCTCTCATGTACATGGAGGTGTATTTGTTGAATCTTCTCAATGAACTTCTCAGCTTTGTGGACTTTGGATCCACTCTCCCATTGTCTCTACATGGTAGTCTCAAAACAACATCAAATGCACTCTTAGGAAAATAACCAAAACAAGTCTCAAAAGGAGTCTTACTAGTAGAAGCATGAATTGCCTGTTATAAGAATGTTGAATATACACCAAATTCTCATCCCAAGTCTTAGGATGTTTCCTGTTATACCCCCGCAAGAGCTGAACCAATGTCTCGGTTTACTACTTGGTCTGCCCATCGGTTTGTGGGTGAAAAGTTGTAGACCTCTTTAGCTTGGTATCCATCTTCTCCCACAAAGTAGACCAAAACTTCCCAATGAACGTGAGTCCCTATCTGAAACAATAGAGTTGGGAAAACCAAAATGAACCCACACATTAGCAAAAATAACTCAGTTGCATCATTGGCTTTGAGAGTTTTCTTGCAAGGAGTAAGAATACACATTTTACTGAACCGGTCCACAACCACAAAAATATAATCATATCCTCTTTTGGAAATAGGAAAACCACCCACAAAATCCATGGAGATGCTTTCCCATGGCCTAGATGGAACCGGTAATGGCATATATAAACCCAACTTTCTATTACTAGGCTTGTTTGTACTACATAAAACACATCCTTTGATAAACTTAGCAACTTTTGCTTGCATATTTGGCCAATAAACATACCTCTGTAAGTGTGCAATAGTCTTTGTAACACCAAAGTGACCAACAACCTTAGAAGTGTGTGCTTCTCTCATCAATTGTACTCTTTCCCCCTTAGGCACACAAAGTTTCTCATTCTTGTAGAGTAGCCCATCTCAGGAAGTAATATTCTCCTTTAAGCTCAAAGCCCTCACTTGGAGGCTTTTGCTGAAATATCTCTCCAAAATCAGATCCTACTCATAACCTTCCTTATATGCTTCACATACAAAAAAATTTCAAGAAGAGTTAACATGCCTATAGCTTGAAAGCAAAGGAGGCCTAGACAACATATCAACTAATTTGTTAGTCACACCTTTCTTATATTTTATGATCAAATGAAACTGCTGCAAGAAACCCATCCATTTATAGTGTCTAGCTTGTTGAAGTTTATTTTGAGATTGCAAATATTGAAGAGGTTGATGATCCGTGTGTATGATAGTTTCCTTACCCATCGATAGTGCTTCCATTTCTTGACCGCTTGAACAAGAGCATACAATTCCTTATCGTATGTACAATAATTCAAATTGCACCATGAAACAATTCAAAATGGTAACATATGGGCCTACCTCCTTGAAGTAGGACAACCCCCATAGCATAATCACTAGCATTTGTTTCTACTTCAAAAGGAAGTTGCAAGTTAGGCAAAGCTAAAACTGGAGCATGACTAATCTTGTGTTTAAATGTCTCAAATGCATCTTGTTGCTTCTTACCCCAAACAAAAAACCTTACCACCTATTGTCACAAAATGTAGAGGTATTGTTATGGAGGAGAAGTTCTTGATGAACTTCCTCAAATATTGAACTGCACCAATAAAACTCCTTGTCTCGGTCAAACTAGAAGGTATAGGCCAATTCAAAATGGCCTCTATCTTAGCCGGATCAATTCTCAATTCTCCATCTCCAACCATGTGCCCCAAGAAGACAAGTGACTGTTGAGCAAACTCACACTTCTTCTCATTCAACACTAATCGGTTCTCCTTTAAAACTTGCAAAACTTGATGCAAATGGTTAATATGCTCCTCAAAAGTTTTGCTAAAAACCAGAATGTCATCCAAATACACAATGACAAAGGAATCAATAAATGGCCTCATTACCTCATTCATCAACCTCATGAAGGTAGCTGGTGCATTACATAGCCCAAACGTAAGACCAACCATTCATACAACCCTTGCCTTGTCTTGAATGTTGTTTTCCAAATGTCCTCTTCCTTAATCCGCACTTGGTGATACCCAGATTTCAAATCAAGCTTAGTAAAATATTTAGCATGTTGTAATTGATCCAACAAATCATCAATCGAGGAAGAGGGTACCTATTCTTGATGGTTATTTTATTTAATGCTCTATAATCAACACACATCCTCCATGAACCATATTTTTTTGCACTAAAACAATAGGAGAACCACATGGAGAAGTGCTAGGATGGATTATACCTTGCTTAATCAAAGATTGTAATTATTGTTTTACCTTGTTGGCATCCTTCAAAGACTACTGTACAAACCAAGGTTTGGAAGGACTATCGGGTAGCAAATGTATCTCATGCTCAATAGGCCTAACTGGGGGCAGCCCTATAGGCTCTTGGAAGACTTCCTTGAACTGTTGTACCAACTCTCTCATTTGCTTCTGCTCTTTGTTAGTAAACATGCTACAAGTGGTTTTAGATGCAACAACTTTCTCTTCTTGAATATCTCTCAAAAGGAGCAAGGAAAATTTCCCACTAGCATTAATAAGCTTCTTAGCTTCAGAGGCACTTACCAAAGAGATCTTTGAATCTCCCTTGTAGGCTGAAATGATGTAGCTCTTACCATCCTTCACCAAGTGGTATTGGTTGGCTCTCCTTGTGAAGATGGCATCCTTGATATACAAGTATGGGCTGCCAAACACTACACCACACACATCAAGAGGAACAACATCCATGGTAACTTCATCAATGAAATGTTTATTAACACCAAACATGATTTTGCATTGCTTGGTAACCTTGATGTCTACGCCCTTCTTCACCCAACCCAATGAATAAGGGCTTGGATGATGGTAAGTCTCTATTTTCAGCTTATCAACTAACTCTTTACTTATCAAATTCACTTGCGAACAAGTATCAAAAAGAGCATCCACTTTGGTTTTCTTCAACTGAATTTTAATATGAAAGAGCTTAGTAAGTTCATTTTCTTGAACACCATTACTACTACCCAAACATACCTCTCTATTGACAGAGGTACAACACATTGTCTCATCCACCTCATCGCTGCAATCTACTCTCCCCTTGGAGGGCAGCCATTGCCTTCTTGTTCTTTGAAGGGGTGTAATTCGAGTGGAGCTTCCAACATTTATCCTTAGAATGAGTGTCAACATCACAATGACCACAATGAACTTTAGTATCCTTTTTAGAAATGGAAGTAGCATTCTTCTTACCTTTCCCTTTCCCTTTTCCTTTTGCTTGGTGTCACTTTGTTTGTTTGAAGCACTTTGAGAGGTAGATGAACTCTTCTTCTTGTCCATCTCTAGGTAGTGGGCTTGAGAACAAGCCTCATCTACATTCACCGGCTTGGCCAAGAGAATTGGTCTTCTCAAGTGGCTATGGAGTCCACAATGTATTTTCATGTATTCTCATCAAGATATCGTTGGTGTACTCTTGCACGTTTGGCCTTCTTCTTGTTCTTGAAGGGGTGTGATTTTGGGTAGAACATCTTTGTCAACCCATCCTTTTTTTGCACTCTTCTTACCTTTCCCTTCCCTTTCCCTTTTTCCTTTTGCTTGGTGTTGCTTTGTTTGTTTGAAGCAGATGAGCTTGAGAACACTCATCTACTTTCTTGGACTTTTAAGAGAATTGGTCTTCTTCAAGTGGTTATGGAGTCCACCAATGTATTTCATCAAGATATCTTGGTTTGCTACATCTTTTCCCATTTGGACAACCTTCTTCCAGAACTCACTGGTGTACTCTTGCACGTTTTGGCCTTGTTTTTGCTTAAGATATTGCCAATACATGGACCTCTCTTCCTCATAAAAAATAGGATAGAATTGCTTCTTGATTAACATCTTAAATTCATCCCACTTAGAAATAGGAGGAAGCTTCTTAACAACCAAAGTGTGAACATAACTTTCAAACCAAGTTAGAGCATGATTGGTTAATTTTAACCTTGCAAAAGAAATCTGCTGACTCTCATTAATCTGATGCAAACTGAAATATACCTCTAATTGGGCTAGCCAATGGTCTAGCTTCTCGGCATTTACGTCTCTTTGTCATATGGTTGAATCTCTATCTTCGCCTCAGCTTTGAATGGAGGGGGCAGGGTTGGCATGGGGTTGTTCTTCCTCATATTCAGGAGTGTCCTCCCTATGATCTCCTAGTGCCTCCTTGGGGACACCAAGCTTCTCCATGAGCAGTCCCATGATAGACTCCAACTTTCCCATAGACAAGGAAATGTTGCCCATATTCTTTGACAAACTTGCCACATCCGCCTCCAACTTGTAGAAACGTTCCTCTTCAGTTCCACATGCATCTTCATCACCACTACGAAGCCATGCTTTAGATTCCTTGCTTCCACTTTCTTGTGGAAATCTCTGCTTCAAAAGGTATAAGGATACCTTCACCACTTTCACTACCTCTCTGGGTAAGGGGCATATAATTGCAATGTCAACACAAGTTAACCACACAAAGACAATTTGATTCTAAACTGATACCAATCTGATCCATAAACTAACTAGACAGCTATAACAGATCCTATGTGAATAGTGATAATGAATGTCCTTTAGAGAGTTCAAGTTTTAATATGAAAATGCAACTTCAACACACAACTCTGGAAATTAGTAAACAAGAGACAAGGAGACAAGGAATTATCTTGGAGAAACCCAATTGGGAAAAACTCCAGTGGGTGAGCAATTGCTCCCCTTCCACTATGCAATTCTCTAAAAATACAAGCTTACTTGCCACTTTGTGTGACTTCATGAAAGGTTCAGACCTCTCTTACTTTCATTTACTTGTTTACAACCCTCAAACTTGGATTCACCCAAAACCACTATGCTAGACATGTTCTTCCACTTGTATTTAATGTTGCTCTACTCAAGAAGGAAGAAGGAAGCTAAAGATGGCCTTTAGATGGAAGGCAAACATTTGCAACCATTGGCATTCACGTTTTTGGTAAGCCCACGAAATTTTCTTCTCACCCAAAACCATAGCTTTTTGGCCTTGTCATTAGAAGTTGTCAGATCACCTTCAAACTAACTCAACCATTTTTACATTACAATTTACGAAGGAAGAAAGAGGGGATATTCCAAGTTAAGCTAGAGAATTACATAAATTGAGCTCTTCAGATTTTGTATTCCACCTTGTAGTAATTGTAATATCCTGCAATGAGCTCATGTCCGGAATCAAGCTAAAGTGTTTCAAAATTATTTGCTTTTGGCATTTTTGCACTATGCCTAAGCGTGTGTAGTGGGATGAACAATAGACTAACACATGACCAGTTTTACCTTACGAAGAGAATAAAGGAGGGAATTTTCCTTATAGCTTAACAACAAGCTACATAAACTTTGTGCATTACATTACAAGATGGATCCAATTGGGATCTACACCTATTTTTATTTACGAAAAGTGGTGGGGGTTTCCTTATGGATGACTTTGTGTGATGGTTTTAATATTATTTGAAATGTCACCATGGTTCAACAAGGAGCTCGAATTTTCTGCAATAGGGTTGAACATTAAAATTGTGTTACCCACAAGCTCCTTCCTAACATGTTTAGAAACAAAAGATTGACATCACAGTTCAGATTTGCTTTAATGGTGCAAGGAGCGAGGCGAGTAGCTCTGTGGGAAGCTCGCTTGTTTGACGAATGAACATGATTTCACTTAAGTTTTGTTTTTAGTTGCTTAAAATGGAACTTTAAGAATAGGACATGGACATCACTCGAAGCATGTTGGATGGTAGATTTTGACCAGTAACACTCATAAGCATAGTTAGCATACTTGGCGAGTACTCGCCAAAGAAAATTGCAAACGAATAATCGCTCAAAAAACTCGCCACTCGGGCTCGCCAAGTTTTGGCGAATATTTGCCAAAACTCGGCGAGTCCGAGCTAAAAACTCACCTAACACGGACATTAGACGAAAACACAAAAACATGTCTTTAAAGAAAAACATTAAAAAACGCGGGTTTTTTTCTTTATAAGGCCCCAAAGCACTTCATTTTCATTCACACAACCATTTGAGCTTGCATTGCATGTGTTGAATGGATTTTTGAGCAAATTCGAAGAGGAAATTTGGAGAATTGCATTTGGAGGTAAGTTTTTTTTAAAAATTCTTTCAAGTTTTTGCAAATTTGGTATATATTATTTAAGTTTTATATATTCATATTGTAATTCTAAATACATCTAATGTAAAAGCGAATGCTTTTAAATTTTTAATAGTCATTTGCAGATGGAGGTATGTTTTTTTAACGCAAATTCGTTCTAAATCATTTAAATTTTATATATTTGTATTGTAATTGATTCATCGAATATGTTTTATAATTTTAAATGTGTTCAATGTGATTGCGAATCATTTTAAATTTTTAATACTCATTTGGAACTGGAGGTATGTTATTTTTATTAAATTATGGTGAAATATGGTTATTCAGGCACGTTTTTAAAAAATTTAATTAAGCTTACGTTTTTTTTAATTTTTTAAATGTGCATTGTATTGTTGCAGATTAGAGCTTAACAATAACAGGAGCTTGGCATCGGGTTTGGCATCACGGGTTAACATCACTAGCAGGAACCGTTCCTGCGAATGCTCGTACCCTCGCTTGGAAGTATGGTGTACGTGGAGCAATTTAGGGAACAATGGTTTGCAATTTTTGTGGAAAAACATTTTTGGAGGCATCAATCACTCTAAAGTATCACATCTTATGTATTGTTTTCCAAAAGCGTTGTGATTTGCTCAATGTTACGGAAGAGGCAAAGCGAAAGATGAAAGCAGAGTTGGCAAAGCTAGAGGAGAAGAAACTAGAGAGGGAAAGGGTGCATGCAGCCATAGAGTCAGTTGTTAGACACTTAGGGGCTAAAATGACAAAGGATTTAGAGAATGATGTGGCAATAATTGTGGGCTCTACTCATGAAGTCCACGCATATGAATCAAAAAGGCACATCTACTTCATCAAGTTCGAGGCAAAAGCATACATATTTTTTTGTACCAAGGAGCATACCTAGAGCACAACCTTCATTGTAGTGCAACCCGGAACAAAGATATGCACGAGGAAGCGGATAAAGCATGTGTGAATTTATGGTACTACAACAACCTTCCATTTAATGTGGCAAAGAGTCCGTACTTGCATTACTTGGTGACAGCATTGACAATTGCGGGGAAAGGGTACAAGGCACCCTCTCCAAAAGACTTGGGTGGAAAATTGCTCAAGAGTGCAATTACGGATGTATCTACTGATTCTAGGAGATCAAAAGAAACAATGGCACAAATACGGATGCACCATTCTTTTAAATGGGTGAACGGATGGAAGGAACCACACCCTCATTAATTTTTTAGCGACTTCAAATGGTGAGATGGAGTTTTTGAAGTCTAGTGATGCCTTCTAACATAGTAAAAATGCGAGAGATTTTTGAGTGTTATTTAGGAAAATATTGTATTAGAGGTGGGTATACAAAATGTTGTGCAAGTTGTATGTTAAATGCAACAAAGATATGTAATTATGTAGAAAACTATTTGCAGGAGAGACATCCATCACTCTTTTGGACTCCTGTGTGGCTCATTGCCTTAACCTTCATGTAGAGAACATTGCAAAATTGATTGGATGAGGCCGGTTGTAGAAGATGCAAAAAACATAACAAAGTACATATATAATACCCTTGGGTTTGAGTTTGATGAGAGAACACACAAGGGGAAAGAGCTTGTGCGTTATCAAGTGTCACATGCCTCAACTAACTTCCTAACGTTGCAAAGTATTTCTAGTTTGTTGACATTGTTGAAGCAAATGTTTGTGAGTCAAGCATGGCTAGACTCATGATATTCAAAAAAACGTTTATGGGAGAGGAATCCAAAAATAGTTTTTATATCTTTGCAAAAAGAGTCAGACTTTACGTTATGGGATACGGATACGATCGATCTTGAGATACGTCAATTTTAAAAATGGATTTCAAAACATATACATATATATATATATATATGTACATCTACTCATTTTTCTCATTTTTAGTCCATAAAAACTTTGAAATAGTAATACAAAACTTGAATCAATGTTCAAAACATTCAATATACTTAAGAATTTGCATTTTTATTGATCATGTGGCTGCCATACATATGATATACGAATATCATGTTAACATGAATACGAACAAAACTTGAAATTTGAAAAATATACTAGTAACTAGATCCATGTTCAAATTTTCAAAACAAACAATATACTTAAGATTTTACATTTATGATTTGAATTTCATTGTCAAACATTAAAAAAAAAATGAAATAGAACTTTAAAAAAACGTTTTTAGAGCCGGAATAAAGCTAAACGGGATATTCAAATATACGTGGCGGATTTATATATTATTTTACGGATCCGGGCGAATCCGAATCGTAATCAGTATCCAAAATTTGAGAATTTGGGGGTTTGGTATCCGTGCTTCCTAGGTTGTAGAGATCACCAAGGTAATTTCAAACTTCGATTTATATTTCAAGTTGATTCCTTTATTTTAATTTGTTAAATTATAAATATATTGTTATTTACTTTTTTACTTTATTTGTAAGTTTGTAACCTTACATTTTAATTTGAGTGTAGGTGTCGAAGCGTTGGTGAGGTTTTGAGTTTGGTTGATGGGGAGTAAAACCCTATGGGGTACATTTATGAGGCCATGGATAGGGCCAAAGAGTCTATCCAAAACTATTATAGGGGGGATATCGCCAAATATGGTCCCTTTTGGGAGATTATTGATCGGAGGTGGAACAATCAACTCCACCAACCTATTCATGCAGCGGGGTACTACCTCAACCCCAATTTTTTTTCTCTAACGGCTTCACAGATGTGAACGAAGAGGTTATGAAGGCCTTTCAACATGTATTGAGAGGATGATACCAGAGGTTGAGACGAGGGACCTCATTATTTTAGAGCTGCAAAATTACAAACATGTTAAGGGGAGGCTCTTTTCTTCAGTGTTAGCTATCCGAGGGAGAACCACGCAGTCACCAGGTAATAAAAATTAGAATGTTTACTAAGTTACTTATTAGTTACAAATTTGATTTTATTAATTACTTATAAACTTTTGATTATCTTGTTTGTAGGTTCTTGGTGGGAGGATTGGGGAGGAAATACCCGCATCTTCAAAAGCTAGCCCTTAGAATTCTATCTCAACCTTGTAGCGCTTCTGGATGTGAACGCAACTGGAGTTTGTTTGAGGCCATTCACATGAAGAAGCGCAACAAGTTGACTCAAAAACAGCTCAACGACTTGGTTTTGTGCAATACAATCTTCGGCTTCGCACAAGAAAAGTGGAGGCCACATCGGAGGAGCTTATTGATTTGGATGAGATAGATCCATACAAACAGTGAGTTAGGCAAGAAGAGGAAATCCCTGCGTTCACAGAGGATGAGATTGCTTCTTTCGAGAGGGAAGCTATGGAGGGAGAAGCACTAGTAGGAGATATTGGATTGGATGACATCTTTGGAGGTGATCTCGAACATGCAGTAGAGGAGCCACCACCATCTACTACCAAGTTGGAGCCAAAGTCGCAGCCTTCTAGGAGGAGTGAGGAGACACAGCCGAGTGTGGGGACTAGTAGAGGCAATAGACCCTCTCCCCAATATTTCTCTAGAGTGGGAAGAGGAAAATGTAACTTATTGTATATTGTAACTTGCATAGATATGAAATTTATGATGATAATTTTCAATGACAATCATCATAAATTCATAGCACTTATCAATTGGTTGTTGTATTTGCATGATGATGTGATTTTGTATTGTATTTGTATTCAAATCTAATAGAAAACACTTCTCCAACATTTTATGGACTCATTTGATACATTTTGTAGCTATATTCTGCATTAAATTTATGTTTTTTAAAGAAACCTCGGTATTTTTTAAGTTGTCGAATATTCCCGAATATTCACCGAGTCTTGTCGAGATTTTGTCGAGTCAAAAAAAATTGGTTTGCCGAATTTCGCCAAATATGAATAGGCGAACTATGGTTGTAAGTGTGTTGCCACATATGTATGCAAAATTTGGAACCATGCTTTCGACATGTGAGTTGTTCGACTAAATGCCTAAAAGAAATGTGGCCTCAAGGATTGCCATGGCGGTAGGCTATGCTGATGCATGGCTTTGAGGATGCGGTCAAACCCTTGATAATGAAGCACTCTGGAAATTACCCAAGCCATGTAAGCTTGCTTTGTTTTTACTTTTAGCCTCCAGCAATGCAGATTTAGTGGGTAAGGGTTGGGAATACTTGAGTGGCATAAGTGCCTCTTTTAATGATACCTCCTTTTCCTTTTGATGCCACAAGTTAGAAATTGGTGGTGGGCGACATTGGCTTATTTTGATGACGGTTGAAGCATTGGAAATATGCTTTTTCTTACTCAACCTCCATCCTTCAATTTGCTCATGTGCCCCATATGCATCCTTTTTCCTCCTAGCCATGCCCAAAGGAGAGCATTGGAGCGTGCATGTGGAAACATACCTTTGAGTGCCTCACCTTGTGATCAATTGTCTCTATTACTTCCAGGCATGGACTTCTCTCCTTGTTAGTTGTGTTAATGTGCATTCATTTCCATATGTGTTTGAAATAATTGTCTTCGTTTTAGTATGTGTGAGTTCCATGAGTGATCGTTAATAAATTTCCTTATTCATAGTAGTGGTGTAGTAAATGCTTTGTTGAGTGGTGAAAACCGGCCTCTAGAAAACACCATGTCATATCGGATATGTAAACCATCTAAAAGTACCCTTACCGAATACAAATGCAATGCAACTCTAGTGCACGATCATGGCTTGGCCTTGGAGTCAAGTGCACAAGTGCTCAGAAAAAAAGACATTGATCACTTTAAAAACAGCCTTCCAAGAGTTATAAATTTGACTTGAAATCGACGTGTGATAAACATCTACAACCTCCCCTACGATAGTTTTACGACTCATACACGTTACTTGATGTTAGGAGTGTCAAAACAATCCCTAAACTGCAGCTATCTTTTAGTTTGAAACTTCATTGAATAGGGTTTTGAACCACTTTGATGAGCCAATTATAGGAGGCGACCACTCAACCTTACGAAACCATTTTGGAATACGCCTAGATTAAATGCTTCGGACCGAGTATTTGTGTCCTATCAACTCTAACATCTTCATTTTTGCTTTTGAATTATGAATCCATAATTAGTTTCACCCTACCGCACAACAAAGCACTTTTTCCGAGTCAGTTTCGAGGCCACTTGGTTATTGTGTTTGAAACCAAACCTCCAATTTTCACCAACTCCCTTTAGAACAATGTTAATAAAACAAGCACCACTCAGCAGATTTTGGTTTTGTCATCTTCCTTGTGTTTTCACCATATAGGAAAGAGGTTGGAAGTGACAGATTTTATGTTTGCGCACTTAGTGACCTTTTGAGAGGCCATTCCATGGATATTTCAACTACTTTGAACTACACATTTGTTAAGTTCTTTTGAGCCAGTTTTGACCTCACGAGTTGAACATTGTTGGGTTTGATAACCTACTTTAGGAAAATGTTTCTTAGTACACTATTGTTTCTCTGTGAACCCATCCTCGAAATATTAACTAGAAATTGTGATTGTGTAAAAACGATATTTCTCTCTAAACTCTACTTTCGCTTGCAAATGAACTTAAAATTTGTGTGAAGAAATGAACACTCTCTATAGATCTTGGAAACATTAATGAAATATGAAAATTGTGTGAAGATATTCATTTCTTGATCTAGACTCTAAATGTGTTGAGCACAATTGCGAAGCCCTAGTGAGTGAATCTAGTACTTTTGTCTCTACACTCAAGAAAGTTCAAATGTATAATAACGTAGCTAAATAGGAAGAGTGAAATAAATGTTAGTCTCATGTTGACCATGACATTACAAGCTTGCAAGTGTTGTGGCAACAAGGCGAATGAATGTAGATGTTCAAATAATCATCTCATTTTGTAGTTAATCTTGTATTTATATTTGGAAAAAAGGGGAATGAGATTTATAATATCATGCATTTGTATAAGCGTGTTGTATCTAAGTTAATCTGATTTATTCTGAGCATTGTTATAATTGTATGTCATATACTAAAGAGACATTTTATCATATTATTGTACTAGAACATTGAATTGTAATGTAATTAAACCAATTTCACTAGAACTTATCCTTATAAGGTTTCCCTTTAGTAAAACCATGACTAAAATCTAAAATCTAAACTCTAAACCTCGTGTGTAATAAATCATTTGTGACTTATGCAAATGATAACTTGATGTGTATGCAAGTAGAAACCAAAAACGAGATCTATCTCTTGATGGACTTACCACTCCACTTATAGTTTGAGTAGCTCATGTTTAGATTACGTCTCTACTTGGTGTTGTCCTTGAAAGGTCATTTGCTAAGCATTTCCTTAACATGTTTAGTAAATCATACCAATCAACTTAAACGTGTAACCTTCCTTTCTTGTGTGTAGAAGCTATTTGAACTTGGTATGTGACCTTAAGTCGGCATCGTGATCAATATGCAACTACAGGGGTAATGTTTTACCCCTTATGCCTTGATTTGTGAGGTAATTATCTCCCTTAGCGAGAGTGGGATGAACTTAACCTTAAGATCTCCTTAGGAGGATGTTGTGGGGTGAAATACGATAATGTTGTAACAACTTGTTCAACCTAGTAAAAATTTGATAAGTGTTGACCTTAGGTTTGAGATGTTCCCTCCTTTGACCCACTTTCTAACATTTAGTTTGTTTGATGAAAATGAAGTGTGGTGCCTCCTAGAGGGAAGCACATATGACTTAGGGAATGAAATCTTTACCTAGTAGCAATTGTACTTTGTAACTTGATGCACTCTAAATGTTCCATAAAATAAAGAATAAATAAGTAATTAAATTTGAATTCAGTGTATAAACTAAACTGTAACCTGTGTGGCTAGTGGTTGAAGCAAACCAGGTGTTGTGTTTTTTAAAATACTTTGATTTCAGCTGAAATTTAGGGTATAAATATTGGGCATCACATTGGTTGTGTCAAGAAAAGTTCCCATGGGTTTAAAGCGAAAAGACTATGAGACTTGATAGGAAAGTGAGAAGTTCAAATAGGCTGGGCCTTACAAATTCAATGTTATTGAATATCTTGGGAGAAGCCAACACTGAGAAGTTATGGGATAAGTAGGGCTTTGTCTCAAACAAATTCTGTAGTAAACAAACCCTTTCTCCACATGAAAAAACATTTGAATGCTTTTAACACTATGGTAAGTAAATTATTTTCAGTCGAAATTAAAATGGATGAAAAAGGAAAGTGCATTATTTTGTTATGCTCTATATCATATTCGTGGGATAATCTTGGTATGGTCATTCATAACATTGCATCTACATTAAAGCTTGAGGACGTAGTCACAACTTTGTTATCAAAAGAAATGAAGCAAGAATCCATGGAGGATTATCAAATAAAGGATGCCCTCTTTATGAGAGGTCGCTCTCAAGAAATAAATAAAAACAAGTTAGGGGACAGACAATTGATGTCTAGAGGTAAGTTTAAATTCCAAAGAAAATCTGAGAAAAAGTTAGAACTGCGATAAAATTGGACATTTTAAGAAGCAATCCAAAGTTAAAAAGGTAAGGCTGACAATACCCCTTCCAGTGAAGACTTAAATGATGTATACTTGGCAACTTCAAATACACACTCATATCATGGTGCAGTTTAATCGAGTTGGGTGCTTCATTTCGTGTGACTCCCCATAGGGAGTGGTTTTGTAAATATGAGAAATATAATGGATAAAATGTTGGAATCATGGTAAAACTATACATTTTAAGAATCAATGCAAAGTTTAAAGGTTAAAAAAATTGAGGCACCTAACAATGTCCCTTCCTTTGAAACGAAAACCTCCAGTGAAGACTTAGATTATGTATACTTGGCAGCTTCAAGTACATACACATATCATGGTGAATGATTAACAAACTTAAGAGCTTAATTTCATGTCACTCCCATAGAGAGTGATTTTGTGAATATAAAAATATAATAGAGGTAATCTCTTCTTAGGAGGCAACTCAACATGTAAGATTGAAGGACGAGAAAGAATGAAGGTGATGTTCAAAGATATAGGGGTTAAAAGTTCCTCTTTACGGTTCTGCATATTCTAGGTTTGTCTAGAAATCTGATTCTTGTAAGCAAAAAGAGTGATGCTGGTGTGCAGGTAATATTTACAAGGATAGCTGCAAGATGGTTCAAAAAGCAATGATGTTGGCAAGAGGAGTTTGAACTGGAACATTGTTCAGCTTTGAGGCAAGCACTATCAGTAATGAGTGTAGTGGACTAATAGCTATGTTGATCCTGTGGTGAAAAATGAATAGATAGAACCCTTATGCTGCTTATGGAGAAAACAATGCTTTGGCATGAGAAGTTGGGACATAATGCAGAGAAAGGTTTTCGAGCTTTAAAAACTAAAGACATGGCTATAACAAAAAGATTGCCTTTTAGATATTGATTTTTGTGGACATAACAAATTAATTTTGAGGAGATTGATCCTGAATTAGAATGGACTGCAGCCTATAAAGAGCCACCGCCATTTTCCAAGGAGGATATAGCGATCTTGTATGAGGCACTAAATGACCACGATGGAATGTAAAAGAACTAGTATACGGAAGCTTCAACTTCACACTTTGTAGCCTCATAGCTTCATAGTGTTTTTATTTTACATTGTACTTGTAAGTTTGTAACTGACTGAGATTCTCTAGGTTTAAGGCAGCGTTTACAAAATTTTGTGATTGGCAACATTGAACAAATTTAGCTTTTATGTATTATGTTTGTTTTCTTCTGTAGGCAATATATTTGGCATGATATAACAAAATCAGTTTTTCCCCTATTTTTATAAATATTTCAACATCTTTTAGTTTGCCAGGGTTTTCCCATTTTCCTCTCATGAAATTGAATTCCAGTTACACTTTTAATTTATCATGCAATGTAAATGTAAATGTAATGCTGTTGTGCAACTATCCATGTGAAAGGAAGGTTCTCCAAAGGCTCAATGAACAAGAGAGGGAATCAACAAAGACTAAATTTACAAATCAGCGCCCAAATAGTTTGTATTAAGGTCTGGAGAACAAAGAGAAGGACCAATGGCTTCAACCCCCACCATCACATAATAATTCAAATTGGATCATGAGAAATCATTAAAATTAAGTTGATTTAGTTTATCAGCTGCACTTCTTTGTTCATGTGACTAAAGAGAAGATGGATACAACTTTTTACCCTCGTTAAGACAATATTGAGCAAGGCAAAGGCTGTAGAAAAGTTCTAAGGTTATCTGTGCATTTTTGGGCCATAAATAGTTGAAGAAGCTCCATTAGAAAAATAATAGATTAAGAAGGTTGTGAATGTGTCATAGCAGTTTCGTCCCGATGCTTGTGATGGTATTGACCTTTTCAAAAGAAATAGTAATGGCAGAAAACAATGTCTCTTCAAGTTCCTTGGCATTTAGAGGTCCTTTAGTACACAAAATCACCCCTGTCCCGCCCCTTCCTCCAATAAACATATATGCAAGAAGCATAAACCCATTGGAAACACAACATTGTGAGGGTGACAATTGGGAAGATCTGGCTGGTTTCTGAATTCAAGAGGGTTCTAAAGGGACTCTGCAAGTTTGTTGATGGGTTATTGAGGTTGAAGATGACTGCAACAGCAGAGAGCAATAGTCAAACATGTCAAATAAGTGAGTAATCCCCAGCAGGACAAGCTATGGAGCATTGCTGAGGTGCTAGCAAAAGCTACAATTCATTTTAAGGCTCAAATTGAATAATTGGCTTTCATGAACTTGCAAGACAATAGTGGAGATAAGGAAGCATAGTTTCACTTTTATATGGTTTTCCCATGTTGGATTTATCTAGGGCAATTCCTTGTGCAATCTCTCTGTGTATTGATTAACTTTCTTGCTTACTTCTATTGCGTGCAACTAATTCACAGATTCAAGCACTTAAGAAAGCATCATAAGAATGACACGTTCAGCTAATTACAATCTTAGTGCTTCTTCGTAACAGGAAATAGAATTTGAATCCAATCTCACATATGTTAAATAATCAGCACTCTTTGTCACACTATTGGTCTTGTGAAATCTGATATATAGGCAATGTAGCCATGTATATGAGCACGTGCACAATTGCACACTGAATATACAATGCAGATGGCAGCCATTGAGATTTAGGAAGCAGCCTTATAATGTTGTTTCCATTGCATAAAACTTGGTAACAGCATATTGAAAAAGCATCTCCATCTTGCTGAATCATGCATTGGATTAGTCCTTGTCCCTTGTAAAGGTTTGCTTACACATTTCCAGATTCACATGTGTATTTGCTTTCATATTTGATAACTGAGGAGGAAGTATATAATTTTCCTTGTATAGATCAACCATGCGCAATTTTTTGAAAAAAGTGAGGCTTCAAGAACATAATGAAATAAACCACAAAAGTCAAATGGAAAATAAGAGCTGGGAGAGATGTTGCAGCACATGGAGATGGAGAATCAAAAGTTGCAAGTTATATTGACAAGCATGGAGATTTCCTTAGGGTATCATGGAAGAGTTGTAACAAGAATTGTTGGCAAAAAAAGAGATGTTTGCAAAGTTTTGAGAAGATAGTGAAGAAGAGAAAAGAGCCTCCCATGTAAATGACACTAACCTCTATCAAAGATGCACAAGCCATGGTTGAGGTATGCATAATAAGTACTTCACGATATGCTTCTTCTTTTAATCAATCACTGAATGAATCATTTGGTGGTCTTACGAAGCATACTCGGGAATCGACTCTATGTTGTTGTTCAAGATAAGATACGATGGAAAAGGTAATGCAAATAATGGACAAGGGATGAAAAATCCCATAGAGGTTGAGGAAAGGCCTCAATATGCAGATTTGGGGTATTTTGGCGGCAAACAAGAAGTTAGAGAATGCTCCAAAACAGCTGAAGCAAGGTAACCTTGCAAAGACAAAGAGCCCATGCAACTATCTCAACAAATACATCCTATACAAAGTAATGGCATCATTCTTTTTGTGAAATCTAATGAAGAATTGAAATCTCCAAAGAATGGAAGAGGAAGATAGCATTGCACCATCTCAAAAGGGCAAAGAAGAGTTCCCAAATAAGGGAAAGCAGTTCTATTAAGCAGGAGGTAGCAAATGACCACTCTATGCATGACCACAATAGTGAATTCAAAGTAACTCCAAAAAGAGGACAGTCTTACGATAGAAAAAAAGGCATCAAAGAAGAGTGCAAAGAGTCTCCAAAGAGGAAAACAGCCCAAAGGAGAAGGTAGAACATCACCACTTCATCAAACTAGTGCATATAAAGCCTTACATCATCCCAAGAAGGTATACAAGAGAAGAGCCTTCCATTGTTTCCATTGCTAGAAAAGGGGCCATATAACATAGGAATGTTGGTACATCTATCCATGTTCATTTTTTGGAATGAGTAACTGATTCAAATTACAGACACAATTTTGTGGACAACACACTAGTCATGGAATATAATGTGTTATAGAAATGAGATTGAAATTGACTTATATTAAAATAGCAAAAATAAAAGATTTTATTGCAAATTTAGAGAATGCACAAAGAGAGCAATCTATGTGTAGATATGTATGTCTTGAAATTTGCATTCTTCATTCAATACTATTTCTTTCATGGCTATACAGGCAATCTATGTGTAGATATGTATGTCTTGACATTTGCATTCTTCATTCAATAATATTTATTTTATGGCTATACAATGCAGAAACAAAAGTTACCGAATTAAATGGAGTACTTGAGAACTAAAAATTCACCCAGAAGGGGATGACATGTATGCTGTCTGGAAGTGGAAATAAGTTGTTGGATACGGAAAAATAGCTGAATTTAGTTGATGACATTGTTATGGTGATTATTTTGGTAGTGCCACTTGTTGGTGTCACATCTCCTTGACCATTGCTTGGAATTTAAAAACATGATACGCATTGGAAAGCTCAAGAAACAAACAAGTTTTATTGTCACTAGAGGAAGCTCTACACCATTTAGGGAATCCGGCTAAACTTCCCATATTGAGTCCCAAAGGCAAAATACAAAAATGTGGATAATATTGTGTAATATCCCAACTCCAGGATCAATAGAAAATATGCAAATCAACAACCCTTCAATACACCAATCAACTGCAAATAGCTAAACTCAGTCAAAACTACTTGTACCAGTTGAGTAGATGACTCAATAAACCCAAAAATAGGGGTTTAATGGCCTCTATCAACAACTCATACAGATACCTCAGCTGAACTTTAAAAATCAGATCTAAGCTTTACTGAATTGAGCATCAAACAAGCAATGGCACTGCTGAAATGACTACTGAAATTACTCTCAATATCTATACACAACATTCAACCAATCATACAAATCTGGAGTTAATCTTTTGATTCAAATCACTGGAGTATTGATCTAATATTTCATATATAGATCAATATAAAGAACATCAGACCCAATCAATTCCACTGTCAAAATGACGATGAAACATACTTCAACTCAGATTACTTCTACTCCCTTAGCTCGCTGTTATAGAACTCCAAGATACCATTAAACTCAGCCTTGTTCAACCAGCAACAAACAGTCACCCAAATCTCCTTAAAAGGAATTCAAAATTATTATTAAGCATGCAATAATCCTGATCGCTGCATTCAGACCATTAGGACATGCATATAGATGAATATCAATGCCCAAATTCAGTGTTTACTCATACAAACAATACCTAACAGTTCACTGGTCCACGGAAGCTCAATCATGCATTCAAGTATTCGATATTTACTCCCAAACATGCCCAGGCTGGTCGCTGTAAATAAGAGACTAAAAATCATGCACAAATATAGTGGATCCACTTCAACTATTACCCAAATCAGTCCCCATACAAAGTAGAAGAAGTCGCTGGCCAAGAGTGACTCAATCATGCATTTAAATAATTAATACTTACTCCAACTGGGTCGCTGCCATGAAAGAAAGAACAGCAGTATATTTTATTCCAAAATCAGACCATACACATCCAATTGTAGTCGCTGGAGTTATCAAAATAGTAGCAATCAATTTGCAGTATATATATAACTCCACTCTTGCATCAAACATTCAATATGCACACCAAAGGAAGTCGCAGATTTTAGAGAAAGATACAGCAACTTAAATCCAATCAGAACCAACCCAAAATATACCAATATTTTGCGCCAAACTTGTCTTACAAGTAACCACTTGAGCAAGGACACTAAACATGCATGGATCTTGGTCGATTCACTTAGAAAGTCATCCAAATCAGTGCACACACATAACAGAAGGAATCGCTGCCATATTGGACATGAAAATATGCTAAATGCTGGTCGCACCACACTCAGAATTGCATACAAAACAGTTCTCAAATATTATGAAGGAATTGCTGGGCAGTTAGCACTTCAAGCATGCATTAAAATATTCAAATCACTTCCCCAGGTAGTCGCAGCAGTTTAGGAAGTAAGATCACACACCTTTGCATTTAAATCAATCCCCACACATATCATAAGCAAGTCGCTGCAATATAGGAGCTGAATAATATCATATATAACCAAGGAGAACCAGTCAAACAAAGCACACAAGTAAATTGATTTGCCAAGGATATAATAAGTTCTTCAATTGATGCCAAAAGAGACCAGCAACAAGTAGCAAGCACAAGAGAGAATACTTCAATTGGTCAAAACCAGCTCACTAACTTCCCACACCAAAGACAGAGAAAGAGAGAGCTTTAATGGGCATGCATCCCAACTCCAAGCATGGAGTATCAAAATAATTTCATCCAAAATAAGTCTCATAATGATCTTAGCACTCCTTTTATAAACAAGGAGGCACAAAATTTGAAATCCCTAGGAGAGGGAAATCATTAAATAAAAGCAGTTTATCTTCCCTAGGTGTGGCGTCACCTTTCTAAGGGTAATTTTAATATTAAAAGCCACCTAAATATTTATTTAATTAATTCCCCTTTTAATTTTGCATTTTGGGAATTAAATTAAATAATCTCATAATTAAATAATTATTGCTTTATAATGTCAAATGATAAAAATCACTCTCTAGGCAATAATATTTAATTATTTAATATAATTTTCCCCTTGCAACATCCCAAAGCCCACAGGGAAAGATAGGCTAAGGGTCTTCAAAAATGGGGACATTACATCGAAATTTTGATTTTACGAAGTTTACTTAATTTTGCCTTGAAATGCCATATGGGTCATGTATTCTCCCTCAAGAAGCAATGGGCCCCGATGTTTCCAATATTTGGACCAAGTGAAAAATGTCGGTTGAATTTGATTCCCAATGAATCACTTTCTTTGGTGTGCCAATTGCCCACCCTTAAACACTTGATACATTAATATCTATTGATGATTCATTTCTTTGAACACTACGTCAATGATCTAATGAGAAGTCAATGGTATCGCCGCAATCAAGGTTAAACTTTGTGCTCTATAGCTGCTCGTCAAAATCTGATGTGTACGAGAGCGATGGGAAATGTGGGTGGGGCAATTCTAAATTGAACATTGGATGCGACCCTAAGGTAAGGTGGCAAGTTGAGTTCAAATGCATTTTCACCCAATTGTTTGATGATAGTGTGTGTCCCATATTGCAAAGGATTGAGCTTCCTATTTTGACCCTTCAATCGCTCCTTCGAAGATGCAATCAAACTTTGATGCTTGCCTAAAACTAATGAGAAATACAATGTTGATCATGCCATTGCGAGTACGTTTCATCGGTCCTCTTTAGAATTTCATGAATCTGTTGTTGAATGTATCAAAATTGTTCGACAAACTTGGCTTCCTTGCCCAATTCTTTCTAAGCATGACGTGAGATTTCTTCTAGCACAATAGATAACGCTACATCAATGATGGACAATGGTTGAGACCTAAGACACGGTTGAAATGGGTTGTCTTGTGGAGTTATAAAGGGATCGATTGGATATGGAAGACTCTCATCCCATGTGCATGGATGTTTTAAATGATACATCTAAAGAAGATGCACAATCGTATTGTTTGACCATTTATGTTTGTCCGGCTAATTGAGGATGGAAGGCAATGGACATGTTCAATCTTGTGTCCATCATGGACCATAGTGTACACCAAAAAAAACCAAGGAACTTCTTGTCTACATCTAATGTGATGTTTTATGGCGGAGACTAAAATTGGACCCACACATGCTCAAAAAAGAGTTTGGCAGCCTTCTCTACAAAGGTCCCTTTTTGTAGGGTGTCATAATTGCCACCTTATAGACCTTGTTGACCACAACAAAAACACAATCATGAACATACCTAGTTGTGGATACACACGACATGAAATCCGTTGAAACAGACTCCCAGAGTTTGCCCAAAATTGACAAAGATGTATACAAATCCTTTTTCAATTGGTTTCTACACAATTGTGCAAGCTATGTAAGACTTGATGTACTTGGTGACATCGTGATGAAGCTTGACCAATATAATTACTTCAACAAAGCGATCACCGTCTATTCCACCCCAAAATGCCCCCTTGCCCCACCACACAGCTCTGATGTGCCCTTCAAAATCATTTCCGTATTCTCCCCCATATGGACATAAAGGTGTCCCATTTGACACAAATTAAATCCAAAAGATGATAGAAATATGTTGGCCATACGTCAATCTCTCACATGTGTTAGAGAATCCAAGATATTTTTCATCATACGGCTAAGACCACTATGATCTCTCATGTTAGTAGGAATCAAGGACCGTTGTCGATACCATGATTGGGGATCTGCTTAAGCAATCAACAACCCAATTAACAACTCCTTTCTTATCTTGGATGTTGAGATGGAATCGTGGTGTGTAATTGAACCACATTTGATGATGGTCATCCTTTGACCTACCTTGGGTCTACATGAATTGTAGATGCTTGTAACCTATGTGGATGATAATCTCACTACCTAGAACATAGTGCTTCCATCAATTGCATGCATGAACAATAGCGTTGAGCTTTGTCTTATTTCGAATACATATGCACTTTTTTAGAGAAGGTATCGTTATGGTATGTGGTTGAGTTCCCATATTCGAAGAGGATCACAACAAATGCATACTTTGACGCATTCATCTTAATCTCAAAAGGTTGTTGTAGATCCGATAGGAGCTTTCTTTTAGATGTTCAAATGCTTGATATTATGCATGAACTTGTCTTTTGCTCCTTTTGTCACTGGTTCAAAGGCCATGCAATGTGAAAGAACACGAGTATGAACCTATGATAGAAGATGGCTAGTCTCAAAAAACTCTCGATTTATGTTTTTAGGATTATCTAGTCTCTCATGATCCGAGATCTTTTCTAGGTCAATGTGTACCTCGTCCTTATTGATGATGGTGCCTAAGTATTCGACCCTCTCCGTGCTAAAGGAACACTTCTCTACGATGGCATAGAGCTTTTTCCTTCACATGATGACAAGGTTTGTGGATGAGGATACCATCAAGGTAGACAGTACTACAAGAATCTGCTAAGGGCGCAAGATGTCATTCATCATCCACATGACAAACATTGGCACATAGATCAAACTAGATGGCATGACCAGTCACTCAAACAAGCCTTCCTTGGATTTGAATATGATACTGATAACTTCATATTGATCTTTGTGAAAAACATGACATGGAGCTTTTTCCATCACATGGTGGATGAGGATGTCATCAAGGTAGATGACCATAAAAGAATTTATGAAGGGTTTAAGATGTCATTCATTGTCCACATGAACAACATTGGCACATTGATTAGACTAGATGGCATGACCAGCCACTCAAACAAGCCTTCCTTAAATTTGAATGTGAAACCCTATATTCATATCAATCTTTGTGAAAAGCGTGGCCCCCTAAGTTGGTTCAAGGATCATCAATTTGTTGGAGCAGATATTGATTATTGACGGTGATCTTGATTGGTGCTTGATATTCAATACAAAATTTGCCATGTCCCATCCTCTTTAGGCAAGTAAGATGGCGCTCCCATCCTCAATATTATTTGCATACAAGTAGGCTCCCTAGTGACCTCGTGTCGACAAACTCGTAATGTCCCCAAATGAACATATTCTAACCCCAAATCCATTTTCCAAAAATCCCAAATAAAATGCAAGTTGGAAATTATTGTTTTTATGATAGCAATGCAAACAACCCAAAATTCTTTGTCAAAACCCTAAGAGATTTGCCTATGGGTGCAAAATTGCCTCAAAACACCTTCAAAAATTATGAAATTAAATTTATAGTTAGCCCTTGAATTATCAAATTTGAAAAAACTAATATTTTTGCAAAATACTAAAAATCAAATTTTTAATTACGAAAAAACAGCCAAAACTTCATAAATTCATAACTCAAAAAATACCCAACAATTTTTGACAAATGATAGCTCAAATTGAAGATAAAATCACAAGCTTTCCAATGATACCAAAATTAGAATTTTCCGATGGGTGGAAGGCACCCAAAACAGGCTTGAAAATCTGGAAATGTGTAGATGAAACCCTAGTTGTACCCGAAATCAACAACCATTTGCCCCTCTTGGAAAGCCCTCAAACACTTCTGGAAAAAACAAAAAGAAGCTTGATCTTCAATGGAAAACACAAATAAATCCTTGATCTTAATGGAAACCCTGAATGAAGAATCCTCACAACATAAAAGAAGAGTTTTC
The DNA here is from genome assembly GCA_018340775.1 of Taxus wallichiana var. yunnanensis. NCBI lineage: Eukaryota > Viridiplantae > Streptophyta > Pinopsida > Cupressales > Taxaceae > Taxus > Taxus wallichiana. Next base: position 126,535,211 of record CM031235.1, read on the forward strand.
ACCCTCCTCCTAGATCTTTAGAGGGCTTTCGTCTTGAGAGATGATCTCTAATGGCTTTTGTTCTTAAAAATTATTTTTGCAAAGCTCTCGTGCTCGAGACAAAAATTAGAATTTATATAAAATAAAATAGATGCTTTACAAAGCCAAGTACAGTTGCTTTTATAAGCAATCTTAACTTAAGTAGCCACCCATAACCACCAATCAAATGCCTTTTCTCATATTTAATTTTTTTTTGGCATTTATTATTTTCCAACACTAGTCACATCTTTCCCTTAAGGGAAATAAAAAACATAAAATGACCTTTTTTTTGTTTTTTTTTTTCTAATTTCACTTTATCTTTTCTCTTTTATTTTTATTAAGTCATTAATAAATTAATATAAGTGCTTTTTATAAAGTTCTTTTTATGCACTTTATAATAATTTATTAAGACTATAGTTTCCCTTTTTATCACCCCTTAGCTGTCGGGAAACAAAATTGGGCTAAGGGTCTTCGACATGTTATTTTGGAGAAAGGGACATTTCAGTCCTCCCTTCCCCAAATTGCTTGCCCTCAAGCAATTCCAAACTCATCTGTCCAAGTGCCATGTGCAATAGAGAGAACATGATGTAGTGCTCCCAAAGTCTTGATCTGGTGCCGGTCAAATGATGAAGCCTTTGGGAGAATATGCCAACCTTACTTGCTTCCATCAAGTCAATGCAAGTATGAGTGTAATCAGCCATGAAGAATGTGCTCCAAACTGTTATACCTTCCCTAGTATATGAGGAATCCGTAGCAAGACAAGCTTCCAAGGCTGCCCACTCAAGAATACCATCATGTAGTATATAGGACAGCAGTCCCTCTTCACCTTCCCTGCTTATCTTCAACCCTGCACATGAAGCAAACATATTAGAAGAAACAAGAGCTCTCATTAGCCCTTCTTCAAGCCCGATGATCAGTTGATATGTGCCAAGCTTCTGCTGTATGATTTTGATATCATAGTATCTCTGTAATTCCCCTTTAAAAATCAGATTGGGAAATGTCTCATCAAACTGAAAATTAGTTCCCTTCATGACATCATTCAGCTGAAAATGATAAGAGTGGATCATAAGACTAATGAATATAGAATGAGGGCAGATCTGAAGTGACTGAAATTGAAGGATTAAACCTTCAAAAAGTGCCCAATTGCATTCTACAAGAAGAGTTGCCTCAACAACTGCCACACACTTTACCAAATTCATATTTCTAGCAGATAATAAAGCAATAAAGAGGCTGGAAAAAGATAATCAGTTGATAAACAAATAAAATCATAACCTTCTCTGAATTCAATTGTGATTTCTCCTTTCCAATCAGCTGATGAACTGCAAAAATGCAACCTCCTTTGCATACCATGAAATTTGATTTCTTTGTTTTCCTCAAAAAAATCAGTTTATCCACAAGGAATGAATGCAAGTTTCCCAAAAGATGGCAGCCAATGTGTCCAATGAATGATTCCAACTTCAAGTAACCCAAGTGTACAAAAACATTCAAGTACTTCACACCTCTTAATGAAAATAAAGAAATGAGTTACCTTCTTTGTGCAAGACATGTCTTTCCATGGACATAAGTCACCAATTCCTTCTACGTTGGGAATATACATGGTTGCTCCCTCATCATACTTTATTCTCTTTCCCCATATTTTCATTCCATCGTAAATGTAAGAGAAGGGGAAATCAAAATTAGAACTCATGCATCTATCAATTTTATCACATTGAACCCAAGGAACCTCATACCTTTTGTTATACCAATTGATTTCCGTCATGAGAGAAGACAACACATCTGAAATATCATACTTGGGGCTGCCCTTCATACCTTTGTAACTCAGAATTTCTGATATAGGATCAGCACCTTCAATCTCCTTAGATTCTTCAAACCGAGCATCATCTTCCACCTTAAAATCATGCACCCATTGTGCTCCACAAACAACCTCATCTCTAGCAAACTCAACCACAAAAAATATGTCACATACCTCATGTTCTTTCAATGGAATGGGTTGTTGTACTACTTTCTTTTCCAACACATGCTTATTAGCTGAACCAAGAATATTATGAAGGAAGAATGTGGTTATCCTGTCTAACATCTCTTGCAACTTGATTAGAGGATAGTCATCTTCACTCATCCAAACATGTGCATGTTGTCCAAGATGATAGGAATATGGCAACAACATAGGATAACTCAACAAACTAGAAAAATGGTAACCACTCTCATACCTTAGGATGCCAAAGTCATGAATGCTCCTTGAATTCAACTCCTCTTCATTAACAGCAGTCTGCACCTTGTTTCTTTGAAGACTTTGAGGACCAAGTGCCCCCACTAACCCTTCCAAAGGTTCCCTTATGTTGCTGATATAAAAATCAGTCACGGGCTCTATTAATAAAAAAATTCTCCTCTCTTTATGACTGTTGTTAAGCAAAGTCCAGCAATCTGAAATTGATCAAAATTTGTTCTCTTATGCTTGGAGTCAGCGTTAGTACCTTGAGAGGTACTCTCCTTCTTCTTTGGAGTCTCTAATGAAGAAACCATGCTTGCACACACTTGTAATCCCAAAAGGCAACTTTGAATTCCTTCTTTCCCGAGGATTCGATTGAGTGAAGTTCTACCTTGCAGAGACGTATTGATGTGGTGCTTACTCAACTTTCGCCCGAGAGATCGTGTCCGCTACGATACCCCTCTTTCTCTAGATGAGATTCATACAACCTTACTTTGTCAGCGGATGACAAGTCTCCGGGTTTGGATGGCTTCCCTTGCGAATTTTATAAAGCAACTTGGTCTTTTGTTGGACTTGATCTGCTCAGGTCTATAATGAAGCTTTGCAAACCCGCTCACTGGGAAGTTTCATCAACCAAGGCAACATCAAGTTCATTCTAAAAGCTAGGTGATCCCGAAAGATTCATAATTGGCGGCTGATCACTCTGCTGAATGTTTCTTACAAAATTCTTGCTAAGGCGTTGGCTCTCCGGGTTGCTGATATTTTACCTAAGATTGTTCGGCCTGAGAAAACTGGTTTTGTTAAAGGCTGATTTATTCTAGACAATCTTATCGTCGTGTGGGAAGGAATGGAATGGGTGCGTATCTCGTCACAAAAGCCGCTTTTTCTTAAAATTGATTTTGAAAAAGCTTATGATCGAATTGAATGGCCCTTCATTTTAGCTATGCTAAAAGCCTTGGGATTTGGTGAATTCTTCCAAGTCTGTTGTGAGCACACTTTTCGCTAATGCTTACGCTCGGCTCACTATTAATGGTTGCCAGTCTATTGCCATTGGCCTCTTCTATTCCATCAGACAAGGGTGCCCTCTTACGCCTATTTTGTTTGTGCTTGCTGCTGATGCTTTGGGATACTTAGTTTCCCATCAAGTGCTAGCAGGTCGAATCCGGGGTATTATCCTTCCAGACCATGCAACTCAATTTATCAATGGGCACTTTGCAGATGATTCCTTCCTTACTCTTGCAGAGTTGGAACAGAATGTTGTTGTCGTCATTTGATTGTCTTAACATTGTTTGTTTGGCTTCCGAATCCAATATTTAACTATCTAAAACCCTGGGTTATCATTAGAGTTGTTTACCTTTATCGACTTCGCTTCGGGTTTACCCTAGAAGTGGATAGGTTGGGGAGAAGTTCAGATTTCTTGGCATTCCTTTTGCCTTCGACAGTGACTATGTGACTTTGTGGAATTATGTTCTTACCGAGTTGAGCATAAAGTTACCAAATGGTCCTCCAAACTGCTCTCTCTAGCTGGTAAGTTTCAAGTGTGCACTAAGATCCTCGCTACTACTCATGTTTATTATTTTGCTTGTTGGTGTCCTTCTCGCACTTCCTTCAACCAGTTAGCCAAGCTACTTCAGGACTTTCTTTGGTGTAAAAGTTCTGGTTCAGTTGGGTTTCACCGTGTTGCCTGAGATGTGTGTTGTCTTCCGCGAGCTCAAGGTGGCATGGGAGTTATTGATGTTTACAGACAAAGTGTTGCATTGTGTGCCAAATGGGTTATCCGGTGTCTCTCGGGTGCGCAAGCTTGGCAAATTCTATTACAACATTGCATTTCTTCTAGAGCTCCCTATGGTAAGAAATGTTGGAGTGGAATTGGGTTGCATTCTCTCATCATTACTATTGTTCAATTAAAATTATTGGAACCTTTGTTGTCAAGAGTATCTAGAAAGCCTTTGAGCAGGTAAAGCCACTTATGAGATGGATTGGTAGATGGTTTTCACACCGACATTTCCTTTAATTCGCAGAACATCTGGTGGTCTCCTATTATCAATGACGGCTCTCTACCACTTGCAGAAACCCCTAGCATTAAAGCCATTCGGCTTTATCGCAAGGGCATTCATACCATCCGGGATCTAGTGCACGGCAGAGACAGCTTCCTTGGCCCGAGCTCAAAACTAAATTTCAGCTAAACAATTCAAACCTTCCATCAATCTGCAAAATTCAAGAGCTCCTTCAGATGTTATGTTGCATAAACTCGGCCTCCAACCTTTGATGGCTTGGTGGCGCGACTGTCGGTAGAATCACGATATCGCGTTCCTTAGGTACAACACTCGGACCATCTACCAGACTGTTATGTCCTCTTTTGCCGGCCATTGATAAACTCAATGATCGATGGGGGTTGCATTTTGCTCCATCTACCTGGCTCCGTAGGCTTTCCCGTACTTGGAACCCTCTTCTGGAGCCCAAAGTTAACCATTTTCTCTGGTGTCTTGTTTATCAGGGGCTTCCTGTAGGTGAAAGACTTTGGCATATCGGTATTCCTTCTCCGAATTTCCCTTTCTGTTCCAGATCCTGAGTCGTTCATGCACCTTTTCTGGTCTTGCCCGTGTGCCCAAGTTATTTGGAAATGGATCCTTCTTTGTTCCAACCTTATCACCTTGAATTTTCCCATGGCGTCTTGCTTTATTCGGTGACTTTAGCCCATGGCCTACATACATTGCTAATCTGTGGCATTTATTTTGTGCTGTATTTTATTTCATATTTGGAAAGCTCATAATGCAGTCATTTTCAAGAAAGATCATTCGGTTATTAATTTTTCTACTAATGATAAGGTGGTTATTTTGTCTATTGTTCACCTATAGATTCAAGCTCAAGCTGCCAAAGTTGCTTTGGAATTTGCACACCTACAAGAGCTCCTAGATCACTTGGGGGAGTGTGCCATGCACGATGAGCAGGGTCCTGTCGGATCCTCAGTTGTCGCCACCTCGGCCCTTGCCTCCCCGTCAACTACTTGTTGCAAGCCCTCAATGGAGGAGCCGCTCGAGAAGTCTTTGCTCTCCCTCCCCACACGGCCGGCCCCCTTACCTGGCCCGTCCGCTCCTGGACAAGGTTGGAGCCCGCCCCACGGGGAAAAGGTGTTGTTGGCGCTCCACGGTGGGGATCTCCGCAGCTACTTAGACATTCCTTGGACCTCTCGCCCCTCGGTTGGGGAATTATGGTGCCTCTTCGATGATGTATCCCGATCGGGAATTTGGTAGGTGGATCCTCCATCCATGAAAGCCTAACCGGATTTTCATCCCTCCCAAGGATGATCCTCCTCCTCTTTGGTTGCCCAATGGGCATGTTCATGTGTAAGCTCTGCGTGGCGTATTCTAGTGCCCTTGAGGTGTTTTTTGGTGCCCTCGTGACTTTTTCTTTTGCCTTTTTGGTGTTTTGTGGGGAACCGTGTGTTATCCGGTCACTCCTTACTATGTAACTCTCTTTTATTTTAATTAATATAAAGGGCAATTCCAATAGTAAAATCAAAATTGGCAACTTTGGACAAATGCAACATATTACTTGGATCCCATACCTTATAGTGCTCATGAACACTTATATCATGAGAGGTCTTCCATCTTTGCTTCTTTCCACTGCTATCTTGCCACACATTAGTCCAAGAATGTACCCAATTCAAGAGTGGAACACTATACCTCAAAATTCTAAAAGTAGGATCAGCAGCTGATTTCTCTTTTTTTCTTGCATATCTATCATCCTTGGACTCTTTGTTGTTGATAGAGTATCCCTTAGGATGTTGCCCATCTGTAAGTGTCATATTATGAAGCATAAAACACTTGTTAAAAACACAAAATGACTCACCACTATTTGTTGTTGTGTTTGGATCAGCAAGCTGCTTGTTATCTCCTTTCCTTTCATCATCTTGCTTCTCATGTACCTCCTCATGTACTGCTGTTCGAACAAGGCAGCCAGCTGAATACTAACATCCATATTCAGAATTTGGGCTTTAGCCACAAAACTCTCTTCCCCAACTTGTAGATCTGAATTTTCTTCCTCCTTGGGGTATACTCCATGATTTCATTTCCTGTTACTTCACCACCATGCATGCAATCATTAGAAGGCAAAGAAACATTTTCAATTAATGAGGCATTTTTACCTTGCTCATCCTTGCAATCTTGCACATCAAACCTTTCTAGGAACCTTTGGGTGAAATCTTCAAGGGAGGCAATGGATTCGACCCCTTGGGTCTTCAACAAATGATGCCACCACTTATGTGCTATTCCATCCAAGTATCTAGAGATGAGCATGAGGGCATCATCTTGACACATAGGATTCCATCGCAAAAATGTCTCAAATTCCTTCAACCAAGATCTAGCAGAAATTTCATTAGTACCATCAAAAAAGGAACTTGGGTCCACTTCATATTGAATCTTTCTAACCTCTAGCTTCTAGATCTGATAATTTCTCTTCTTTCCTTCACAAGCTAGGAGAATACACTGCTTTGATACCACTGTAATGTCCCCAAATGGACATATTCTAACCCCAAATGGATTTTCCGCAAATCCCAAATAAAATGCAAGTTGGAAATTATTGTTTTTATGATAAAGCAATGCAAACAACCCAAAATTCCTTGCCAAAACCCTAGGAGATTTGCCTATGGGTGTAAAATAGCCTCAAAACACCTTCAAAAATTATGAAATTAAATTTGTAGCTAGCCCTTGAATTATCAAATCTGAAAATACTTATATTTTTGCAAAATACTAAAAATCTGATTTTTAATTGCAGAAAAACAGCCGAAACTTCATAAATTCATAACTCAGAAAATACCCAACAATTTTTGACAAATGATAGCTCAAATTGAAGATAAAATTACAAGTTTTCCAATGATACCAAAATCAGAATTTTTTGATGGGTGGAAGGCACCCAAAACAGGCTCAAAAATATGGAAATGTGTAGATGAAACCCTAGTTGTACCCGAAATCAACAACAACCATTCGCCCTCTTGGAAAGCCCTCAAACACTGCTGGAAAACACAAATATAAGCTTGATCTTCAATAGAAAACACAAATAAATCCTTGATCTTTAATGGAAACCCCGAATGGAGAATCCTCACAACATAGAAGAAGAGTTTCATTCTCCTTCTAGATCTCTAGAGGGTTTTCATCCTCAAGAGATAATCTCTAAGGGTTTTCGTCCTTAGAAATTATTTTGCAAAGCTCTCAAGCTCAAACAAAAATCAAAATTTGTATAAAATAAAAGAGATGCTTTACAAAGCCAAGTACACTTGCTTTTATAAGCAATCTTGGCTTAGTAGCCACCCACAACCACCAATCAAATGTTTTTTCCCACATTTAATTTTTTTTTGGCATTTATTATTTCCCAACATGGGTCGCATTTTCCCCTAAGGGATTTAAAAATAAAGTGACCTCATTTCTTTTTTTTCTTTTTCTAATTTCACTTTATCTTCTCTTTTATTTTTATTAAGTCATTAATAAATTAATATAAGTGCTTTTTATAAAGTTCTTTTTTATGCACTTTATAATAATTTATTAAGACTATAGTTTCCCTTTTTATCACCCCTTAGCCGTCGGGAAACAGAATTGGGCTAAGGGTCTTCGACATGTTATTTTGGAGAAAGGGACATTTCAAACTCCTCTTCTTGGATGTAATATTGGCAATCTCTACGAGTAGTTGAGAATCGTGTGCTTCTCACTATCGTGTGTACAAACTATTTTTGACAAGGCATGAAATTCATTGTTGTAGTGTTACATTGTTTGATCTTGACCCTGGCATAATTCATGCAACTTTTTAACTATTTATCATAATTCCTTACTAGGTAGTACTCTTTGATGGCCTCTATAAAATCTTCCCCAATTTTGTCTAGGGAAACTTCAAGTCAAATGATAACTTGTCTTCATCTCAAAGACAATATGATTCCCAACATTTTTTGACATGAGGGCAACCTTTCAAGAGTGTAAATCGTTATCTTTTCATTGATAGAAATTTTCCTACAAGGAAATATGATTCTATTTTGTCAAGCAATTTGTCTACTCTATCATTATCAATTTCTCAAAATTAGAATGTCAAAATTTACTTGTACATAGAAGAGTATTGGACCCCCAAAGGACCTACTTGGTGATGGGGTGGGTGCCTCATGTATAACTAGTGACAATGCACTAGTCAAGTGTTCCCCGACCATCATCTCCCTTTCACTCTTTGGGGCTTCATAAAATTACTAAGAGTATCTCATATTACCTCTCTTGCCATCTAAAATAGTTTGAATTGACAAGGAAGATAATACCAAGTATAGATATCTTAAATAAATCTAAAAGACACCGAGAGATATCACTCGCGAGGCATTTATCTAATTATGCAAGGGTAATATCAATATACCAAAAAATAACAATTAAAAATAAATATGAGTATATTATAATAAATGTATCTATATCAAATACACCATTAAATATCAATTTCCCATTGGAATCAGTTAGATATCAATTTCCTATTCGGTCTTTTTACTTGAATACATATTTTTGAGACCAACACAATCAAACTATTCAAAAATACCTATTCAAGAAAAAAAAGACCCAAACATTTCTCCATTGCCACAATATTACTATTTTTTAATTTGATTTATCCAAGAAAAAAGAAACAAACTTATTTAAGTAACATTCCAATAGAAGTCCAATTTATGAATGAATTATCACATAACAGTCAAATGAACGTCAACTTTAATGTTGAGAATAAAATTGAACAACACACTCCATTATAGCCTTACTGCTGCCATTGTAAGAACGCCTCTCGGCGTAATGAAGGGTCGCATATCTTGAGACCATGCTTCGTATGGTTTTATCTCATTCAATAGGACATAAAAAAATGGAACAAACTACTCTAATACCACCAATCCAAAGCACCCCTACAATATCGTGGAATACACATTAGATTTGGGCCTTTTCAAGCCAAATTCCATTCCGAAGCACCCTAAAAATGCATAATACGAAAAAACATACAAAGTAATCTTTGTAAAATTTAAGTTTCAAAATTTTCGAATTCTAGCACAAAATACATTTGAATCAAGAATCCATCAATAATCCCAAGCACTTCAAAAATGATGTAGGTTGTGAAGGTTGCTCTTGAAATCAGCATAAAGGAAAGGAAAGAAAAAGATGTCCAAGAGCATGGGGAAAAATTATTGCACTAATTACAACACAAGTGAGCATAGGTGATGCGAAGAGCATCCGGATTAACAAGTAATCTGCGTCACAACCAAAAATTATTTAAAGTTAGTGAATAAGGACTTACGCAATGTCGTGCCACTCCCAAGCATGTCGTGCAAGGCTTGTGTCGTAGTCATGTCATGAGAAAGTCGTTCCTTGTCATGAAGACCTAACCATAACTAAGCATTATTATCTTGGTCACACAAAACGAAGTCACACAACATTAACTATGCGTGCAAGCTTGATTATGTCATGAAATACAACCTTGCCTACATAACAATAGACTAGCTACATACAATTGTCCATGACGTGCCCGATAGCCAAAGGAGTGCAAAACCTTTGCGCAAGATCCCTGCCATGGAATACTATTCTTGTGCACTAAATCCACGAAGACTTGTGCAAACCGTCAATACCTAGTTGGTGTCACGATATACCTTGAGGTTACCAAACTATCAAAGTCGCGAACCCGGTTTTTTTAGCGGGATCACTCCCATTTGCTTAGATGATGACATCTACATCTAATCGGATCTCCAATGAGCACCGATACAATTAGGAGGATGCAAACATGGTTCTTGATTCATCCATAGACAAGGACCAACCACATGATCCAATTAAGCTCGATCCAATGGAGGAAAACTTCCTACACCAATTAATGGCGACATGAGGCCTTCCACGAGAATATTTTGCAAGGTGTCTTTACTTGCAAGGGCAACCTTGTTCTCTTGCCAAAACTCTATGAGTTCTATAAATAAAAGGGTGTTGTAACTTTGTATGTATGAAGGCATAAAGTTCCAAATTGAGGAATCAAGTGGCGGTTTCGTAGAAGCTTTGTAGAGTTTCGTAAGCTTAGGATAGATTTAGGATTGGAATTCGTAGGCAAATCCTTGCAAATTCTAGTCATAAGACTATAGTTGGAGTGTAATGTTGTTGGGCCTACTTCTCTAATCTTCCTTTACCTTGATAAAAGGAGCTTTATTGTGTCTTGTTAAAAGTTGTGATAATGATCTTGTTTCAATGAGATTTAAGTCGAATAAAAGATGTGGTGTAAGGCGTCCCTTCATTAGGAACCCCGAGCACAATTGCATCAATTTGGTAACAAAGCAAGGATTTCAATGTCCTACTAAGGGGTTGGTATAGGTATCGGTCTTGTTCGTGTGTGAGCAATCTTGATATTTGTTGCTTTCCATACTAAGGGTATGGGTAAAAAGCGATTTGGAGACATCTTCCATCATTTGTGTTGTTGGGTTGGTGTAGATCACAAAAGCTTGTTGTTGATTTTAAGAAAGGTAGAGATGGCACGCACGGTGAGACATTGCACTAGAGAAAACATGAACATTAACGGAGAATATGCGAAGACCATGAGGCCGAGGCGGAACACGTAGATGAGCAAGAGGATTAATTCTTGCGCACAATTACAAGGATTGGAAGCAAGCCGCAAATAGAAGTTTCATGTTATTATGGAAACTTAGATCTGAAACACCTCATTGATTGGATAACGGAAATAGAGAAATACTTCGTGTACGAAAGTGTGGAAGATGGGAAGGAGATGAAATTTGCAAGTACCAAGTTAAAGAGACATGCATCCTTGTGGTGAGTCATGTGTAGACCAAGAGTTCAAAAAGGAAAGGATAAGATCAAGAAATGAGATCAAATGGTGACAAAGTCAAAAGATAAGTTCATGCTTGTGGATTACCAATCCTATTTGTTCAAGAACTTACAAAACCAACGTCGAAGGAACTAAGTTTGAAGAAGGACGCCAAGAAGTTCTATCAACTCAACATCAAAGTTGGACATGTGAAGGATGACGCAAAAAAGATCTCAAAGTATGCTAATGCATTACGTATTTCCAGTCAAGATGAACTCAATATGGTTAGATTAAGAATTGTGGAAGAAGCCTACCAATTTACACTAAAGGAAAAAGAGAAGTTGTCCTCGAAGCAACAAAGCAACTCACGTGGAAAAGCAAAGTTCCCATGTAAAGGTACAAGTTTGCATAGTGATACACAAAATCATGCACACAAGGGAGAAACAAGCAATGAACATGAGCAAAGTCATGCACAAATAGTTGAAGGTATATTTTCTTTAAGAGGAAGAGGATGCAAAAGAGGTGGAGGATTTGGCGGAACTTGTTTCCGTTGTGGGGTGACTAGACATAGCGCACTTGAATGTCCACAAGCCACGCAAAACGGTGGCGAAAGGAGGAACGAAGTTGGTGATCATGTTGCTAAGCATGGGGTCACAAAAAGCAATTGGTCTAATAGTAGCATAGAAGAACCAAAATGCAAAGAAGAACTCATGATAAAGAGGGTGTTGTTAAAGACCACAAAGGAAGAAAATTTGCATGGAGGAGAATTTGTTTAGACCCATTTGAAAATCTAGAGGTAAGTGTTGTAAAACATCATTGATAGGGGGAGCACCTTGGCAATCTTGTTTCCAATGAAATGGTTGAGAAAGCTTGGTCTGAAGAGAATTGTGCACTGAACCAATATAACGCGTCATGGTTGTTGAAGAGGCATCAATTGCTTGTGAATGAGCAATGTAGAGTGTGTATCAAGAATGACACATATGAAGATGGCGTCATGTGTGATGTAATGCTCATGGACGTATGACATGTGTTAGTTTTGGTAGACCTGGCGAGTATGACAAATAGGCGGTTCATGATGGCTTCGCCATGAAATACTTACACCTTGGTGCAAGGACGGAAGTACACACTGAAACCTTTTAAGGACACAATTGTAGAGGTCGAAAGGATTTTGCAGGTGTTGATTTCAAGAAAGGAGTTCATAAGCACTTTGTGAAGGGGGTAGTGAATGTTTTACGTTCATTTTGAGGCTTGCGCAACACACAAAAGAAGGTGAAGCCCTACAAATAAGGGATCCCACGAGAAGTAAAGAGGATGTTAGGAGAGTACACAGATATCATGTTGAAGGATATTCTAGATGGTTTACCAACCACACACATGATCGGTCATCAAATGGACTTGATATCAAGTTTACCAAACAAGGCCATATATAGGTTGACGCCTATGGAGAATGAGATAAGGAAGCGATTGCAAAAGTTACTCAAGAAGGGATTGATTAGAGAATATTTGAGCCCATGTGCAAGTACACTACAACATTGGCACCGAAGAAAGGAGAGTGGAGAATGTGCACTAATCCATAGCCACAAACAAGATTACTATCAAGTATAGATTTCCATTGTTGCACATAAGAGGATGTAATGGACTGTTTGAGTGGAGCAAAGTACTTCAAAAATTGATCTAAAGAATGGATATCACCATATCAAAATCAAAGGGCGTGATTGGAAGACTACTTTCAAAACGCGAGATGGATTATATGAGTGGTTAGTCATGCCATTTAGGTTAATCAATGCACTAAGCACCTTCATACGGTTGATGAATTAAGTGTTGAAGCCTTTCTTGAGTAATTTTGTCATTGTTTACTTAGATGACATTCTAATTTTCTGCAAAACGCAAGAAGAGCACTTGGTTCATTTGTGGAAAATGTTAAGAGTGCTTGCGAGAGAAGTCATCGATAATTCGAAGAAACAATTTTAGGCAAAAAGAGTTGGTATACTTGGAATTTGTGATATCTCAAAAAGGGTTGAAGATTGACCACGAGACGGTGCGAGCTATTGTGGATTGGTGTCACCCTAGAATGTCATAGAGGCCTAAAGCTTCCATGGATCTACAAGCATCTCCACAAAGTTTATTAGAGGATTCAATGAGATTTGTACACCGATCACAAAGGTGATGTGGAAGGATAAGGAATTTTTTGGACCTAAGAAGCAGAGTATCCACTCCAAAAGTTCAAGAAGGTCACAGAGCAACTTGTGTTGGCCTTACGATTTCAATAAGGTGTTTCAAGTTCATTGTGATACAAGCGGAATAGCCATTAGAGTTGTGATGAGTCAAGAGGAAGACCCATAGACTATTTTAGCAAGAAGCTGAATGATGCAAGGAGGAGATATTCAGTTTATGATATGGATTTTTTTGCAATCGTGCAAACTCTAAAGAAGTGGAGGCGAGATTTGTTTCTTAAAGAGTTTGTGTTGTATAGGGAACACCAAGCATCACAATTTATCAATAGCCAAGAGAAGTTGAATTAAAGACACATGAAATCGGTTGAATTATTACGGAGTTGTGCATTTGTTTTGAAGCACAAAAGTGGGATATCAAATAGAGTTCGCAAATGCGCGAGTAGAAGATGTGTCTTATTGACACAAATACCTAAAGATCTCTTCAATATAGTCCAATTCTCCTTTCCTCAATTGGACATGTAAATGCTAACTACTCCTATTGCGGGTGCAATGTCAAGTCTTATACGCACCATAGCATACATCAAGCTTCCCGCCACATTCACATACGAAATCTAAACCATGTCCTTGACTCTTCGTGTCTTTGGACTCTGCACAACAAATAGTTTTTGACCAACAAGAAAGGGTTTATAGACATGTCATGAATCTTTACCCTTTCCAACACTTTCTCAACACATTTCCCGGTCCAACCAAAGCTTCCTACATGATCATTTCCTTGCAATTTCCAATCAGCAGCATGTCATCCATGTAGAGAACTACGATGACAATTTTTTTCTTCTTTGAAGCATACACAAGGATCAACTTTTGTACACACAAGGCCAAGTTTCACATTGCTTTATCAAAATTTTGATTTCACATCCTTAGTGATAGTTTCAAGTCATACGAGGACTTCTTCAAGTGGAAAACCAAGTCCTCTTTACCCCTGACCTTGAAACTTTCCAGCTGCAACATTTAGTTTTTCTTCAAGCTCCATGCAAAAACATAGTTTAAGCATCCATTTGATCAAAGTCAATCGCCTCCACCTAAGACAATCTCTTTCGCATGACTAGGTGAGCCTTGTACTTCTCTAAGTTTCCTTTCGATTGCACTTCTTCCTAAAAACCAATCGCAACCCACAAGTTTTCTTCCAAGAGGTAAGTTTACCAAATCCCAAGTCTCATTCTTACCCATGTTAGAACATTTAATATTAAGTGTTCTTGTAAATAAACTATAGTTTATAATTAAATAATTTAGAATATATAATATTTTAAATTATTTAATATAAACTACGTGTTTATTATGTTAATTGGTTATTTAAAATCAATTAATGTTTTTGGGGTACTTCGTGAGAAGTCACACCCGTTAGTTTTATTTATATTGACCCGTAGGTCAATTGAATTCATATCATATGTATGTAATTGTGATTTTACATGGTAAAAATCACCGGAGGAGAGAAGTGAGGGGAGGAGATGTATTGGACTGAGTTTCTCTTATATGGAAAATCTAATTCGTGGTTTTTTACCCCTCAGGGGTTTTCCACGTTAAAACCTTGTGTCTGTGTTATTTTATTTTATTGCATTTGTTATAATGGTGTTGTAATGTTTGTAATATTAATTTGATTAATATTGAAACTTATTTAATGGTAAATGCGATTAACCCCTCGAACCTCACAATCCAAAGACTCAATCTCCTCTTTTATTCTAAAACTTCATCTTCTGACTCCTCTCGTGATTTTTCATCTCTCGCAGTCAATTCAAATTCGGATACATATTCTCCATCTTTAGTCCACGCTTCATGCGGATTCATATCTAGCAAAGCCGATGATGGTGAGAAATTCACCAAGTAACAAGCAACAATCACTACTTCAGCCCAAAACATTTGCTCCAAGTGCACACCACTCAACATACTCAAGGCTTTATCTATCAGCATCTTGTTCATTCGCTTGGTAATTCCATTATGTTGTGGTGTGAATGGAAATTTTTTGAATGCAGCGTAGGGGTCTAGTCTACAACATTTGTAACCCCGGGAACAACGGTGTTATTAGACCCACTAATTATAGTTCTTGTCTAAAGCTTGAACAACACATTCTGTATTGACTCTTCTTGCCAATACCATTTCTCCATGAACCATCTTGCAACAATCCTTACTAAATACTACCTACACAACCACATCATTCATCTTGCTCATAGAAATTAGGTTTCTTGCCAAATCAAGAATGTGCAAAACACCAGGAAGGGTTTTAACCCTTCCATCTTTGAGCACCAACATGACTCTTACGTGAGCTATGATTTTATATCTCCAATTGTCTCCTCGCGAAGACATCACCCCCATCGATCTTTTCATATTTACTAAACCACTCCCTATAGAGAGTCATATCAAAAGAGGCACTCGAGTCGATCAACTCTGCATCATTATATGTATGTGAGCTTGAGGTTGCCAAGAATAAATCCCTAAGTCTTCACTAGAAGACATTGTACTGTAGACATAGCATCGTCTAATGAATTATCCTATTCAACCTTTTTACATTTTCAGTCTTTCTTAAAATGCCTTGTTTACCACAGTTCTAGCATTTTCTATTAACTTTTGTTGTAGTCTTAGATTCACTTCTAAATTTATATCGTCCTTATCTCTTTTTGCTTCACTCTTGGGAACAACCCTTACAAGCAAGTCATCCTTCGTTTGATAATCCTCAATGGATTTTTGCCTCATTTCTTTTGATAATAATGCTACTATTATATCTTCAACTTTTGATTTAGATATGATCATAGTACTTGCCGTAACTAGATTATCCCAAGAGTCAGGTAAAGAACAAAGAAAAGTAATACACTTTTCTTCTTCATCCATTTTGATTTTCGACAAAAGGTAACTGACTTACTGCAGTATTGAAGGCATTCAAGTGTTCACCATAGAGTCGCCATCATTCACTATTAGTGACTACAGCTTCGTTTGGAGGAAAAGTTTATTTACCTGAGACTTTGTCTGATACAAAGTTCCAAATTTATCTTATAGTCCCTTAGAAGTGGCTTCTATCAATACATTCAACATAACTGAATCTAGTAGACACAATCTGATTGAACTCTTAGCCTTCCTATCACTCTTTTCCCATTCTTCGTCCTTCATACTTGCAAGTTTTACACCTGATACAACAATCCATTGATCTCTGTCGACAAGATCTTCCATTTTGAGCTTCCATAACTCAAATGTTGTCAATTGAATTTGTTAATCTCTAACCTTGCACTTCTTGTCATTTTTTTCTACACTAATTCTTACATGCACAACTCCCACTCAAGACAAAGTTTATTGTAGGGAAAGAAACCCTATCTCTTCAAATAAATCTAAAACCTAGATCTGATACAAAATGGAGAGAAAGGAATCCAATAAACTTATATTAGTAGTAGCAGTCACAACAGAACCTTTAATCTAAAAATGAATAGAAAAATCGCATACAAACAAGATTACACAACATACAAGATTTATCCTAGGAAAACCCTCTCCAGTAAAAACCAGCACATGAACTTTATTTCGTATTGTATTAACTCGACCATTTACAATAAAATATCACTTCAAATTTCTCCTGCAAAAATATTCCATATTAAATCTTCAGTGGTTTATGCACTGCACCATGCAACAACAATACAATGCATGCATAGTCCATACTCTAGACAGTGTAACTATGCAACTATGTTCTTCTTTGTTCTTACAATAATACCTTACCTTAAACAATGTGTGAGTATATAATATATATAGATAGATAGATAGATAGATAGGCACATCAATAAGAGACCATCCGCCTTCCTCAAACTTGTGGCACTGTCAATCAACCATCAGCCTGTGACACTTCAGCTTCCACACATAATGCTTCAGTTTCCACCCAAAACATCTTCCAAGAGGTGTCACCTAGGAGACAGAAACAATATTTGACTCTACCATTGTATTCCTCTCAAAAACATTCATGAAATATTAAAAAACGGCACTTTATTTAGAGTTTGTATAAGGAAGTTATGGTCTCCGGAAGATATCCCTGTGGCAATACTATCTGCTCCACCAAGGTGTCACTTGGAAGATATCTTCTCTAGGTGTAGTTCAAGGTATCGCCAAGAGATATGTTACCCAGGTGTAGCCCAAGGTGTCACCTAGGAAATACCTCATCCATGTGTCGCCTACGTAATACCACACCCAAGGATAGCCCAAGATATTGCCTAAGCAATACCTCACCTAGTTGTAGCCCGTGTCACCCAGGAGAAACCTCATCCAGATGTCAACTCCAATTGTCTGCACACATACCCCTGCGCAGCATAACCTCTACACATAAATATCTCGCATTGACATATGTAAAGTTGAGACATTCGAACACAAGACAGTCACTTGAAAAACACTTGAAGCGGTCAATGGGACTCTAAATCCAATCTGAATTTGCAAATTTACAGGTTGGAACAGCAAACTCAAGAGAGCAATCGAATTTGCCCCATGACAAGTGATGAAAATAAGGCGTCCCATTCGAGAATGTATAGTGTAAAACCTTATCTCCTCGTGGATCTTTTGGGGACCAAAAGCCTCTAGACTGATGAGCTGTAATCCGAATTGGATCATGGAAACCATTAAAATTGGGTTGATTGAGTTGATCAACTGTACTTCTTAGTTGATGCGAACATACTTTTAGCCTTGCTAAAACAAAATTGGGCAAGCCACAAGTTATAAGGTTCTAAGGGATCTGGACACATTAAGGCTATAAATAGTTGAAGAATTGTTAGAAGTAGAACAGAATCGAAAGATTGCACATGGCTCATGGTGAGTGCAAGTGTGTCATGGCGGTTGCAGTTAAGTGAATGGAAGTTGCTAATATATCATGGCAGTTACACTTGTGTCAAAGGAAGTTGTGTGTGTGTTCTTGTAGTTGCACTTGTTTCAGTGGAAGTTGTACATATGTCGTGGCAGTTTCATCCTGATGCCTGCTGTAGTTTCACCTGTTTCAAACAAAAATTAAGATTAATGGCAGAAAACAATGTCTATTCAAATTCCTTGGTGATTGGAGGTCCTTTAGTGCACAAAAGGGCACCCCAGTAATCATATATGTAAGAGGCATAAGCTCAAAGGTAACACGAGTGTGAAGGTGAGAATTGGAAAGTTCTACTTGGTTGCTGAAGTCAAGAGGGTTTCAAAGGGACTCCAAAAGTCTGTTGATAAGTTCTTGAGGTAGAAAATGACTGCAGCAACAGAGAGCAGCAGTCAAACTTGTTGAATAAAAAAGTAGTCCACAGTAAAGCAAACTACAGAGCATTGTAGAGGTCCTAGCAAAAGCTAAAATGGAAGTCCACAGTAAGGCAAGCTATAGAGCATTGTAAAGATGTTGGTAAAAACTACAATGCATTTTAAGGCTCAAATTAACCAATTGGATTGTAAAAGCTTTGCACGATGATAGTGGAGATGAGATTTTCCCACATTATGTTTCTCCAAGGTAATGCCTTGTGTTATCTCTCTTTCAATTTGTGTTTTGATTTATGTGCTTGCTTACTTTCTATTTCATGCAACTACTTCACCAAATCATTCACTTAATAAAGCATAAGAATGACATTGTCAGCCGATTACAAACATTGTACTTGTTTATAACAGAAATCAGAACTTGAATTCAGTCTCGCATACATTAAAGAAGTACACTCTTTGTTGCACTGTTGATCTTGTGAAGTAGAAAAATCGCATGTTGGTGGTAGCATAGGAGGGGTATAAAATTTGATATGTAGGCGATGCAGGATTGTATATGAGCAATGAGCATGTGTACAATTGGTAATGAATATATCCATAGAGCTGTAGGAAGCATCAATTTGCAGCCTTAGATTGTTGTTTCAATAGCATAGAACTTGGGAACGTCAAATAACAAAAAGGAATCTGTGTCGGTGAATTGTGCAAAAGAAGGGATTATTGTAAAGGACATTAGGAAAAAAATTATGGAAGTACATTCAATGATCTTTCAATGGAAATGATCTATACTTAGTTTACATGTATAACTGTAGGAAGAAGAATGGGCATCAGGTACAGTGCTAGAACATATAACAAAGGTTGGCCTTAGATATGCAGTATTATGCTAACGATTTGTTAACAACAAAACCCTTAAGACTCCAAACTCATCAATTGAGAACTGAGAAACTACATTTTTACCACATGTGTCCACTTAGAAACAACAAAACCCTAGTTTATGGATTACAACAGAAGAATGGCAAGAAATTATAATGATGTAATGTTCCAATGGAGTGTGCTTCAGGTTTGGGAAGCTCGCATTAAGCTTGAAATAATTGGCTGCGTCTCCAATAATAAATTAAAACCAATAAAATGGTGAAAACCCACAAGATTGTAGCACTAACTGATGTCATGCTACACTAAGGTGGGATTTCTTGATTGAGTTACTAATTTTTAAGGATTTTTTCTAATTCAGATATCATAAAAATATTGTTCAGTCGCTGTATACATCAAACTTCCAAATTTAATAACCGTAACTTAAAATAACTCAAATTGAAGAATATCATACAATAAAATAAACAAAAAACACAGTTTTTATTTATACAAACCAGTTCTACGCCGTCCAACTTGTTTGGATGCTGTGTTCAGTTCCTGCACAATTTTAAATCACAATTTTTAACAATTGCATCCTTGCTTGCAGGTCATTGCATGTATCCAATTACAATGGAAAATCAGGAAAATATAAAAAGGCCCAAAACACTTACTTCTTCCTCGCTTAATTTCTCTTCTGCACTCTGGATAGACGGAAAAGATAAGCGAATATGCAAAACAAAGCATTATCAGAAATCATTGTTATACAGAGGACACGACAATTTTTTGAAGTAAGAAAACAGGTTATGAACTTCATATTCCTACTTTTTTGGGGGTGGATTTCCCCTTGGTACCAGTCTTCTGCCTCCTTTGAGCAGGCCCTGACAACACAATCGATTTTTGAGGGAGAAAACCAAAGGAGTTGGTAGAACACGATGAAATCTAATATCCTATGAAATAAGCAACTACACATTGTAAAATCTGAATTCTTGAAAATTTGATGACTACTATGAAATTTAAAAAGAGGTTGACCATGATAGAAAAACACACCTTTGATCACTGGAGTCTTTTCACTCTGTAACTTCTGCATTAACAGCACAAATGTAAAAGACATTTTATATTAGTAATGCATTCTATTTACTGCTTGTATTGCACCCCAAGAAGATTGAAGTGGAACTAAGATAAAAAACAATGAAAGGGTGTTATACTTCCGCGATGTATTTTACCATTAACCTCCCACTCCTTTCTATTGTCAACATTGAATGTTCAACTCACAACACAAACTGAATTTGTAGTCACTAATGAGCCATGTAACAGAAAGCACAGCATACATTGGGTTTGAACTTAACATAATTATTTATGACAAAGGTTCAGAAAACAACATGTAATAATTCGTTCCTCTGCCATGTCAACATCTTTAAGAGGGATTATACAGATATAAGTTGGTCTAAGAGATTCCATATTGACCACAATACTTCACAGACAATTTCGTAGAAGAAAATGGCAATACCTGGTTTCTACTAGACACCTACATGACCTTAAAAAGGATGATCTTTGACTCCATGAATAGACTTGAAAATATTTTGCCTTGAGATATCCTCTACGGATTAAAAGAATTGGGTCACAGCATAAAAAAAGGCAACTTCTCTGGATGGATAAGTCACATGCCCAAATTCTTAACAGTTTCCGCTACTTCTCTAATTCCACAAATTTACTTAATTCCCTCACAATGGTGCAACCAGTGTGATTGATTACGCCCTTGCCAATAGTAATAGTTACTATGAAGACAAAATTCTGAGAAAAGGGATGCCAGATTCACCACAATCCTTCACAGACAAGTTTGTAGAAGAAAATGGTGGTACATGACCTTAAAACAGGATGAGCTTTAACTTCATGACTTCTAAAAAAATAAGCCTCCAGATATCCTCTACTGATGAGAAAAATTATTTCACAGCATATGAGCGGCACGTTCTCTGGATGGATAAGTCCCGTGGCAATCTTATTCTTGATAGATTCCCCTGCTTCCCTAACACCACAGATTTACTCACTTCCCTCACATGGTGCAGCCAATATGGTTGATTATGACCTCGCCAGCAATACAAAGTCTTTTACTTTGAAAACATAGATCTGAAAATCCTGATAAAATGGAATACATTATCGATGAGGAGGTAGGAAACAGCAAAACAATATCACGGAAAACTCTTAAAATATTTATATTGGCATCTGACATTTAATTAACATTTCAATGGTAGATAAATATGAGATGATTTCCTGAGAAAGCACAGGCACCAACTCAAGCCTGGGAAACACTGGCCACATGCCACAGAACATGTATTAGGCCATTTTATGTTTCCTTTTCTCTTTAGGAGTTGTTCCCTTATGCATGTAGGATAATTAAAATTACATGTAAGATTATCTTATTAAACTTTGCACTTATATCCTAAATTCTAGTATTCTGAGATTTACATGTACCTTTATGGCCTGTTAACTACTATGTTGGCCCTTCTATTACGAAGCTGGGATCTCCAATGTCAAATTTTTCATTCTTAGTTTCCTCTGATAGAAACACAATGGGGCCATAATATCAAGCACATTCATCACCCAACCGGCGCACAAGTTGTGCCTGGGCTGTCAATATTGTGAATCTGTGTTGCATTCAATCCCTAAGCTATCTACAGATCCTAAAGACCTACATAGCAAGGACCAGACCCCTCAAACAAAATGGGGGCCGTAATATCACTTTGACATCAAAACAGGAAAGCTAAAATCATAACACAAAAGCCCAACAGACAAGATTGGGCTCCCACCTAAAAAACAGTTATCTTAGAGGTCTAGGAGAGAGAGCGGGACAATGGTGGAGCCAGTCTTGTTGATTACGTTCTTGCCAGCAATACAATGCTTTTTACTTTGAAAACAAAAATCTGAAATTCCTGATAAGATGGAATAGATAATCGATGAGGAGGTAGACATAGCAAAAAAATCAAGGAAAACTCTTAAAATATTATTACATTGTCATCTGATCATTTAATTAACATTTCAATGGTATATAAATAAGAAAGGATTTCCTGAAAAGTACAGGCACCAACTCAAGCCTAGGAAACCCTGGCCACACGGCACATAATGTCTTAGGCCATTTTATAAATACTTTCCTCTTTAGGAGTTGTTCCCTTTTGAATGTGGGATAATTAACATTACATGGAAGGTTATCTTATTAACCTTTTATACTTATATCCTAAATTTTAGTATTCTGAGATTTACATGTAACTTTATGGCCGCACCTTTATAGCTGCTAACTACTATGTTGGCCCTTCTATTAAAAAGCTAGCAACTCTGTTGTCGAATTATTCATTCTTAGCTTCCTCTGCTAGAAACAAAA
Organism: Taxus wallichiana var. yunnanensis; assembly: GCA_018340775.1. Classification (NCBI taxonomy): domain Eukaryota; kingdom Viridiplantae; phylum Streptophyta; class Pinopsida; order Cupressales; family Taxaceae; genus Taxus; species Taxus wallichiana. The sequence continues at coordinate 126,557,856 of CM031235.1, forward strand.
TGGGGCCATAATATCAAGCACATTCATGACCCAACTGGGGCAACAAGGTGTGCCAGGGCTGTCAATATTGTGAATCTGTGTGGCATCCCATCCTTACGCTATCTATGTATCCTAAAAACCTACTTAATAGGGACCGGACCCCTCAAACAAAATGGGGCCATAATATTACTTTTACAGTTTTACTCAAAAGAGGAAACTCAAACCATAACATATAAGCCCAACAGACAAGATTGGGCTTCCACCTAAAAAACAGCCATCGCAGAGGTCTAAGAGAGAACGGGAAAAGAACTTCTACCTGAAGATATTATTGTATTGCAAAATGAGAATAAGTCCCACGTAGCAGCAGTAATCCAATCCAAGAGAACAACAGCTAGACCGATCTAAGAGCGAACTGCCATGCAGAATAGTAGTAGTAATCAAATCCAATGCGAACAGATATTCATTGTAGTGCAGTTCTAATACATAGATGGCAGCATGGGGATGGAAATAGCAAATGACTGAAGCATAAATGAAAAGACATTTTGAGGCGGAAACTTCCAAGAAGCATACATGTAAATGATGAACAAATTTATCCCATGACCGATGCCCTACAATGGACTACTACCCAACATCTGTTTACAAATAACATGAAGTTATGGCCTCCCCAAAATGCTAACAGACCTGACCATATAGGCAATAGCAAATTTAGACTCTACATACTAGTCGAAGGTTATGTGTGCCACACTACTCCATAACCCAACGTTACATATGATGACTATGCTGAAATGACTATCAGCATAACATGGGACAGAGGCTGTTGCACTGCGCCTCAGTTCACCCTCCGTAAAAGGATTCTGCTAAGAAACTGTCTCCCTTCCGCATCACTCTAGATTATCTGTGCCAATCGCAAATTACTCCATAATGAAACATTACACATGATGTCTAGAGAAATGACTATCAGCATAACATGGAACAGAGGCTGTTGCACTGTGCATCATGTCCACTCTCCAACGAAGGATTCTGCTCAGAAACTGTACACTTTCCACATCCCAACGGGGTTTTCATCACCACACCTCTGCGTCCTAGGCCAATAGAGCTCCATGTTTGAATGCCTATGGCCCTATACCTACAACAATAAAGGAGCTTCCTCACCATGAGACTGAGTGGTCTTGCGACCTCCCTACACATTCAGGTCAACAGCGACAACAGCACACATTTTTACCACCCTCGCACCAACCACATCTTGTTGTACATTCATCACATCGCAAATTCTCCAAATACATGGGTACCTTTTTGCTTGCTTGGCATCCATGCATTCCAATTTTGCATTAATGGACGTCAATGTGGAAGTCATATTGCAGGATTAAAATAGTATCATTACGGGTGGACATTTCACCCTTGAAAAACCACTTCTTATCCAAAACGTACTTAAACAACATAATTCTCACCAAGTTTCTGGGGATGAATTCCTCTAGTTCTTCAGAAACGTTATCCCCAAGATAGTGGTTTTGGCACTTGGCATGGTTTGGGGAGAAGAATTTAAAAATGGGTAAGACTTACCCATCAAGCAGACCAATTTGGCCTCATACTAACAGTGTTTAAAGAAGATATTAATGAACTAATCAACAAGCAAAAATGCTTCGCTCGGGTTGCTTCTAATACGGCAACATGATATACTCTTGGACTGCATACCCTTGACTATGATTTGGGAATTGCCTTCAATTACAATTGTCTTGTATTCCTTCTTATGGCTTGCTGAAGTCCCAACTATAAAAGGTCATCGCTTCCTCTTCATTATTGGAGGCCTTACAGATACCCAAAGAGTAATTAGTGAAAAAGGAAGCATCGCAATCTCTATAGATGCCACCAGCACCAATGATACCTGGGTTGCCCCTAGCTTGCTCCATCAGGATACAGGCTATTAGCTAAGGGTGTAGTACTAGAACTTTATGTGGATTTTAATAAGTGCTTGGAGCATGGTATGCAAAAATTCATAGTTACTTTAGGCAGATTGGTTTTGTGAGGAGTGAATTTGATCATACTCTATACATCCGAGTACAAGGAAACAAAATAGTAATATTCGTTTTGTATGTTGATGATCTTTTGCTCACCAGAAGTGCTGATACAGCTTACAGAGATGAAGAAAATGTAGAATGAAGGATTTGAAATGACTGATTTGTGCCTTTTGCACTATTATTTGGTAATAGAGGTAAGACAACAAGATCATTGCATTTTCATTTCACAAAAAAATATGTATAAGAATTGTCAAAAAGATTTGAAATGGAAGATTGCAAACCATCTCTAACGCCCATGGAAACTAATTTGAAAATTTCTAAGGATGAAGGAGGTGAATTCATTGATGATATAAGGTATAGACAATTGGTTTGAGGCTTGATTTATTTGTTGAATTACTGAACCCGATAGTTCATTCGCAGTTTAGTGTTCTTATAAATTGAAGCATGAACCAAGAGCAAGTCATTGGTTAGCAACTGAAAGGATTTGGCAATATTTGCAGAGCACAAGAACTTTTGACATGGAATTGTGGGCTTTTCAGATACAGACTATGGTGGCTGGGTGGATGTCAGAGTTTTTACTACATGTTACTTGATGCATTTGGGGACTGGAGTAATGGCCTTGTGTTGCAAGAAACAAGAGACAATGGTGAATTCTACAGTTAAATCAAAGTACATTTCAACATGGGATGTTTCAATAGAGGGAGCACATCTTCACAGGATTCTTGAGGAGTTGCAGATTGGTCAAGATGGTTCTACAGTGTCAGATGTTGATGATTAAAGTATCATCAAAATTGCAAAGAATCATGTACTTCATGTGATGACCAAACACATGGAAATGAACTATCACTATTTGTCAATTTGACAATGTTGACAACAACGAAGATAGTTAATCTTACTTATTGTCCGTTAAACAAACAAGTAGCAGAATTTTTCATAAAACCTTTGGATCATGTCAAGTTTGAGAAATATAGAGGACTTCATGGGATAAAGAAAAAGTGGCAATGCAACAACTGATGAAGATAAACTTTGGATCACAATGCGGTATGTTAGTAATATTGATCCAAACTAAATTTATTTTAATTAGAATAACAGGTTTTGTACATGAAACAATTTGTATGGTTTTTGTGTGCACGTGAGGATTGAAGTTAAAGAGTCGTCCTCATTTTTGTCTCGTGTCTTTTGGGTAGAATAAGGAGAGTGAAGAGATCAGCTCTTCCATTTCCGTATTTTTCTTCCTTTGTTGAGAATATATAAGTATGGGTAAACAGTCTATGGAAACATGACCCAACACATAAGCTTTGTAATCTTTTTGTTGAAATTATCTCGGCCTAGTTATTACTTGAGCAGGCCTCCTCTATTTTGTACATTTTTGCGCTCTCCTATAAAAAAATCATGGCTCTTTTCATCTCTTCCAGTATCTTCTTGTACATAAAAGCATGTCTTACTAAGGGTTTTATGGTAACCTTTTCGTTTTATGACTTGTTTCCTTTTGCATGTGGATTAAGTATCTCTTCACTTTACGTTATGTTTCCATTTACCTTTTATGACTCGTTTTCATGTGCATGTGGATTAAGTAGCTTCACTTTATGTTATGTTTTCATTAACCTTTATATCCCACATTCTAATATTCTAAGACTACATAAATATTTAATGTTCCCTGAATATTTAATCCAATCCTATCATTTCTACTTGGCTAATGTAAGGTGTATTTGGGTAGGATTGGGTGAGTTTAAACTTCAATACTTGTTTAAAGAATTTAATTTTATTGTGATGACACCACCATATAGAGGATTAAATTATTATTTTAAAGACACCGCCAAGAGGTTTCAGAGATGCTGCCCTTTAAACAACTTAATTACTATATTGAATACAAGCTCCCAAGACTTTCAGCTATATTTCCCTAGGTGGTACCTTTTGGCTATGTGCTCTTGTATATCATTGTATCCTACATTGCACTCATCTTATCCAATTTTGTTCAATACAGATGTTCAATAAATATTTAATGTTCCCTGAATATTTAATCCAATCCTATCATTTCTACTTGGCTAATGTAAGGTGTATTTGGGTAGGATTGGGTAAGTTTCGACTTCAATACTTGTTTAAAGAATTTAATTTTATTGTGATGACACCACCATATAGAGGATTAAATTATTATTTTAAAGACACCGCCAAGAGGTTTCAGAGATGCTGCCCTTTAAATAACTTAATTATTATATTGAATACAAGCTCCCAAGACTTTCAGCTATATTTCCCTAGGTGGTACCTTTTGGCTATGTGCTCTTGTATATCATTGTATCCTACATTGCACTCATCTTATCCAATTTTGTTCAATACAGATGTATACAGTAGATAGTAGTTCTGTATCACTCTATATTAAATGAAAACATGAACCCAAAGTAGCTTTAAATTGATCATCAACGTGTACCTAAAGTAGCTCTTTTGTATATTCTTTGTTGAATGAACACATGGAACCAAAGTAACTTTACATTGGTCAACTTGACAACGACATAAAGTAGCCTTACAACTAGAAACAGGCCACAAACATCAGGAACCATATTATATTCACAAAATCCATAACATTGAATGTGACAATTACATTAACTGCAACACTGAAGAAAGTAGGATAAATATAAACATGAGCTCAGTATGTATGAACTAAACCGCCCAAAAAATACATAGGTTAAAGCAAACTATGCATCTAAATATAAAAGACCAAGACCATGGCAAAGAAAGTAGGATAAAGATAGACAGAAGCTTGGTATATATGAACTAAATCACCCAAAAAATAGATAGATTAAAACAAACTATGCATCTAAAAATAAAAGACCAAGACCATAGCAAAGAACTGCAAGGGCCATGTCTCTAAGCCACATAACTAGAAGCAAAAATATGATTTGCAATCAAGGCATTATGTCCAGAAATCTCTGATCATAGCAAATTCCTCATATCACATCTTTGAGGGACCAAAAACTGAGATAAGTTCAATAATCAGTAATGAAAGTTGTCTCCTTTTTATTTCATAATAATTTTTATTTATCTGTCAATTGTAAAACTTTTTATTTGAATATAGAAAAATGGGAAATCACTGAAACTGACAAGGAGTTTTGTGTCCATCATAGATGTTACCAGGGCCGATATACAATAATGTAATGCACATGATCTCCTAGATCTCCATATACCAACATATCTATTTTATTTATTTCAAGAGAGAAATGACTTAACAATGCACAATATAAATCTAGGAAACAGTACCGACTGCAATTAATAACTGCACGAGGATAAATTTGTAAAACATAAACCAAAATTGAAAGAGGTAAAACTTAAATTGAAATTAACAAATTATACAAGAAAAAACTATAATAGAGGGGGTCAGACATAAGATCGACAAATCATAAAGAAATACATTAACAAGCATCTGTGTAATAACTCGTCACCTTTTCCTCAGGTTTGAGCAGAAAGGAAGACAAGCTGGATTGTACAAGGCCCCCTGAAGTTGCCAAATTCGGTGATTTTTTAATACTTTCTTTGGATTTTTTCGTGATGGGGCCTTTGCAGAAGAGGAGGAAGCATTCTGGATATCTAACGTCATCGCTTTGTTGGTTTTGTCATTTCCAAGGTCCTCCAAAATGGAATCAGAATCTCCTTCCGCTGCTGCTGCTGTACAAACCACATGTCAGGGAAGGACAGCATATATAGATGACGTAAAAAAGCTACAAATATTTTTACACGACTATTATGAACCACTTTCAGGATCCTAGCCTAAGCACGAGTACTTTTAAAATTCTCTGCTGAATTCTGATGATATAGCATGCATCATAAAGCCTGATAGAGTCAATTCTGCATTCAAAATCATCAAGCATTATCATACCATGCATATTGAAGATATTACGATTCACTTTCTGTTTCTTTGCTGTGTGTATCTCTTCTCTGTCAGAAGAACTGGAATCACTTCCTGTGCTTTCTAGTTCATCTTCAGAAGGAGAATCTACAAACCTGGATCAGCATAATGGCAAAAACATCAAAAAATAAAGCCACCATGCCTGATTGTTAATGGATTTCAATCCTTCAGCTAACACAGTTTCCAATGAAATTTATATGCCTTATTTCAAATACCAACACAGAAAATGTATAAACAAAGCACTAAAAACAATCCATACTTGAATGCCTTTCCCGCTGTTCGTGAAGAAGTACGCACCGGTGTCTTTGATTCTTCTTGCACCGGTGTCTTTGATTCTTCTCTTAAAGTATTTATAGTGGACTTGGAACGGGGGCTAAAGGGCTCAGATTCATGCAACCCATCCAGCTCGGAATCAGTATCAGGAGTTAGTTTCTCATCACATTCCTTCAAAGGAAGCTGTGTTCCGGCAGTATCTTTATGGTCAGAATCACGGCCAGCTCCACCTTTAAAATCGAACTCTGCATGCTTCTCCTAAATATATGAAATACAATAGCAAATTCAGTAGAACAAACCTGTTTGAAAGTTTTTGTTATAGCAATTACAAAGGAACTAACAAACCTGATTTAGTTCCTTTGGAAAATCTAGTTGCAACTCTTCAGGGTTTTCCTCCTTTGTTCCAATCCACTTTACATCAGAAAATACAACCTACAAAAAGCACTATTACATCTTTGTCATGCTGTATGAACAGCCTGGCAAAATCCAATTTATAACATAGCCCAAAACTGATTTGAGTCAAACTCCAGATATTAAATTTTGTAAATGCCTGTAATCTATTAGCTCAGATATCCCAAAACACAATTTGAACGCCAACGAAGCCCATAATTGTGACTTGTAATGCAGCCATGACTATAATGGCCTCTAAAAGTTATCTTAAAGGCTGCATATATTTCAAATAAATGATTTTACAATTGCAAAATGAAAAGGCACATGGTAAACATTTCCACATTGGCAAAACTTCTTGAAATAATAATCAAAGTACCAGTTCTCAAGAATACCTTATTAGCTCAAAAGATGTACCACAGAACTCTAAGGATAGGGAACTGTCCGGGTAAAAACAAGGGAGAGAAATAAGTGCAAGTTATAGCTCTATTAATTAGACTTCCAATTACAAGTATAAAAAGCTGCATATTGGTGAGATTCTTAAGAAACCCCGTGATCCATCTCATCATAGAATGCATAGTGATGCAAGAGCATCATTTCATTGTACATATCAAATTTTTGGTTTTCATTAATGTGTTAGGTGTAGGGGGTACTCTTAGGTGTTTTGGGATGGATCCTAGTCCATTTGGATCCCTTTTGGCTTGTAATAATGTGATTTTGGAGTTTCCCTCCAAAACCACCATTTCAAATATTTAAATTTCCAAATGTGTGTTTAGGGGTCTGGGTGATAGGTTAGGTTGAATAAATGGTACAAATGGATGTCAAGGAGCATAAATAAGCTTGAGCCTATGTCTAGACTCTACATGCTTCTTGCATGGTTTCATTTACTATGGTCACTCTCACCATAGTTAAGTTAGGTAAACTAGTGACCTAACTACCTCCATTTTGATCATTTAGAGGAGGTATTCAAATGAGAGAGGTAGGTAAGGTTTTAGAGGAAGTGAAAATAGTTTTCAAAGAGCTCTGAAGTTCAAAAATCCTGTAATGTACTATTGAAGATATCAAATAAAAGGACTTCTTGAGACTAAGCTATCAAATGAACTGGGAATATGTATGGTGGATAAATGATGAACGATATTTGTTAGGTGTAGCTTAAGAATGGTTTTGCAGGTGCATGAAGATTGTGCAGGCTTGAGAAGAATATGAAAGAAGAGTTTGAAGGTGCTAGGGCATCACTGAAGGCAGATTTCATGTAAGGAGCAGAAGTAAAGTCTTATGAGAGGTAAGAGACTGTATTGTTGTTGAATGATTGAGAAAGCTTTAAGGGTTTGGAACTATAGGAGAACAAGTTTAAACTATTATGAAGGGTATGGAATGTTGACTAGGTATACACTCATGGTTACAGTGATGGTTTTATGAAAAAGAATCTAAAACTAGGGAATGTTGTTAGAAAAGTCTATGTAAAGACTGGTAAATTAGGGTTTTAGAAGTTTAAACAAAGTTGTTGGGTTATTTGGCTTGGGAGAGCATTTGAGAATGAAGATGGGGTGTAAGTGAATAAGTGTGAGTCTTGAATCGGCCCGAGAAGACAAGAAAATGAAAATAACTCTAAAATACCCCCTCTAGGTCTGTGTGACCCTGTCTAGGATTAGAATTACAAAAACTTGAATAACACCAATTTGGCTTGGTGAAAAGTTCAAAAAAATTGTGAACATAATATGATGTACATTCAGAAACTGTAGGAGAAATTTCAGATTGAATGGGTAAGTATTGAGGAAGATATCATCAAAATACAGTCTGTGACTAAGAGGAAAATATAGTTTGCACAGGGCAGTTTGATGTTTTTAGGATAACTTTGTCTCTCGTCATTATATTGTTCTGAAATTTGATGGGTAGGATAATTGAGACATTTTACAAGTGGGTTTTAAAGGTTTTAATGATTTGACTATTGTACGGACAGTTATAAATGACAGTATTTTCTGATCTGTATGTGCAAATCTGGGTTTTGAGTCTTATTTGCATAAGGTAAAAAAAGGGTCATAGTGAATAAGTATTGGATGAAGGTGTTCAAGCTTAACCAATGTGTAAGGCAGGATAAATGAATATGGATAAAGGATAGGAAAGGCTTAGAAGGTGAAGAAGTAACATGCAATAAGACAAGCTACAAACAAAGAGTGAGGTAAGAACTATGGATATGAAAGAAGCTTAAAGACCTAGCAAGGTTGTGTGGAAGGTTAAAGTGGGAAGCTCAAGAAACAAACAAGACATTATTTCTTGAAAAACTGTATTTTTTAACCTTGACAACCTAGAAGGGCTAATTGGAAAGGTGACTGGTGAGTTCGGAGACTTGTATTGCAAGTTAGAATCTGAAACTTGGCATGAAGCAAGAACACTATAAAGGGTATTTGAAAATGTGTTTGGTTTCCTTTAACTCTTCAGAAGTTGTTCAGAACAATAAGCTTTAGGGAAAAACAGGGCTAGTAGGGGAGACCTAGTTGAAAATGATAGAAGAGCAGTTGAGGGAGTTGCATTGTGAGTTAAGACCTGAAACTTGATGAAGAATTGATGACCAATAAAGGGTACTTGAAAAGATAAATAGAATTTGCTAAGTCCTTGTGAAGTGTTCCAGACAATAAGGTCTACGTTAATGGAGGGCTAGTAGCTCTTAATAAGGTCACAGAGGTGAATGAATGAGAAATGAAGCCTTGACTATTAACGAAGGTTCCAAATCATGTTTTTACGATGAATTGGAGCAGGTAACAAGTGTATGTAGCCTTGAAACAGTTCAGTTAAGAAATTTGTAATTATATGCATTTTGGGAGTCCTTGAGCTTATACATGTTTTGGTGATTTTGATCTAGCAACTAACATTGTTCATGTGTAAATAGAACTTGTCCACCACCTCCTCTGCATCACATAGGAACAGCTTTAACCAGGTTTTATTAAAGGAAATTACAAGCAGATCATAACGGGATTATCAGATATGTCAAATCATTCAAAAGCATGCTGCATTCAGCAAACATAGGTCAATGGGACTTGAAACAGAAATGTAAACATATCAATCGGTTGAATTTGAAACAGTTCAATCATGAATCAGAAAACTCAAGTACACAAAGCCCTAGGAGGACGGGATCCCTCAAGGAAACACGGAGATAACAAAGACAGAAGTGAGAAATCATGACAAGAGACCAGCAATGTCATATTTGTGAACAACACTTGGGCTGAAAGATAGTTGAGAACCATCTAAAGGAGCCGAATAATCAGAAGGAGCAGGAGCCTTCAACTCAAGAAATAAAGGACGAGATCAAGGCCACAAAGACCAAGGGTAGAATTCCTTGAGCATTAACTGAAAAGATTAAAGACTGCATAGGAAAGATGAAAAGAACACCTTCAGGCACTCAATATTATAAAATTGCAGTTAAGCTAGACAATCCAAACAATGAAGATTACAAAAATAGGAAGTTGAAACTTGAAACTATGCTTCATAGTTTTTATCACATCTAGCTCTGTTATCTAATGCCTGGAGTTTTACTTGCTTGTAAATAGTAGTGGCTTGGTAGTAACAGAGACTGACTACTTGAGTACTAGCAGACCTTTTGCGCTATTTCAGAATAACTTCATAATATATTTTTAGATAATTTTATGTATCCATTATCAGAGTTTTTAAAACTGGCTAAGATTTATCATTTTAGATACATGCATGACTGATGTTGTCAAAATCATGTTCCAGAATACTGCAAATCTGATTAAACATTACACACACAGCATTTCACTGATTGCGGTATTTGCTGAACAAAAATAGTCTACTGGAAAATCCAATCCTACAAACATTTCGACATCAGTTGGCATACATAAAAACAACATATGGCAGAGACGGGAAAAGAAGTAAGACTAAATAGAAAAGCCCTGGCTAGTGTTCATTCTTCTCCTCATCCATCATTGGAGAGCCCCGGGTTAGGTAGGCACGAAGGAAAGCAAAAACTGCCAACCATTTGGAAACTATGTTTCAAATTGAAGGGAGAGACAAAACAGATAAGAAAGTCACAAGGTGCATGAATTCTTGTGCTATTCCATTGTAATGTCCCCTTTCCTATGCCAAAGGCCTAAGGGTCAATTCGAGTCCAAGCCTTGGTCATACCCAAGGGGCTTTGGACACTGGGAGCTATTGGGTATGAATATCTAGTCCATTTTGTTATAATTCTTCATTGACATAAGCAAAAAGGTGTTTTGGAGGGACTAGATGTTATGTTTTGTCGTTAGGAAGGGGCCACATGGTACTAATGTTCTAATTTTGCGTTGGGGGTCACTTTTGGACCATGGCGACTTAAAAGGGGAAAAGTAACTTAAGTTACTTTTATTTTATTGGCCCTTCCAAGGGAAAAATGCGACTAGGGTTTATTGGGGCTCTTTTGCCTTGGAAGAAGTTATATAAGGAGTTGGGAGGAAAAAGGAAAATCATTCTTGCATACCTAATTATTTTCTTTCATGTGCAACTATTGTTTGCAAATCTACTGACTTGTGGAGTGAAATCCCACAAGAACCCTAGCTTCGGTGGTGAGAGATCCATCCCTAGCTAGCAGGGCATTCTTCGGTAGTGAGAGATCTACCCTAGCTTGTCATTTTGGAGCTGTTTTCAGGGCTGATTTACAAAGATATTTTCAGAGGTTTCAGAGGAAGGGTTTTGAGGGTTTTGGAGACATTTGGTGAAGATAATCAGAGGGTTTTCAGATCAGATTTACGGCAGCCATTTGAGCAGGGTTTAGCATCACTTTGAAGGCCTTTTCATCAATTTCCAACCCTTTTCCAAGCTAGGCGACTTGTTTGGAATATTGCAGCCTTTATTTGAGGGGTTTCCAGTGGCATGAATTCAAATCTGAAGGTTGGAATATCATCTCCTATATTTGTAAATGTTATTTCCAAAGTTTCATAATTTTTGCACTTGTATTCGGAGAGTTACGAATTTTAAAAGTTTTCCAGCTATCTAGGGCACACTGTAATTTTCTGGCAGCATTTTATTATCTGAAAATTTCCAAAAATAGTTTTCTTATGTTCTTTATATTATTAGCAAGCTCCCTTTAAATTTTCAAGTGATTTGAGTGGATATTTTGGGAGATATTAATTTTCTTTAGTTCGCTGCCCTAATTGTTAAAAATCTGCAAAAATCAGTATTTTATTTGACTGCAAAGTTTCAATATTTTGTGCATTTTTAAGTGGCATCCCACAAGGGATATTTCATCCATTTAATATGGCAACCTCACCTTATTGACATAGCATAGTGAAGGCGGCATCTAATTGAAACAAAAGACTTGGTCCTTGGAAGGAGAAGCTTACTTGCAAATGAAAGCGGAATATGTGATAGGTACTTCAAGACCATTTGGTCCTCTTGGAAAAGCTCGGGAGTATAAATTGTGTCTAACAAGTGGACAGATTGTGCTCCGGGGCTACTGCGTTGAATATCTTGCTTCTTCACCTAGTAGTTATATGCTCATGTTTTGTTAAACACAGCTCCTTGCAAGAGAACATATATTTCATCAGCGTTTTCATGGATACAAGCACTTATTTGTAGAGCCGGAGGATTAGTGGTCAAAAGCAGGTATTCTTTTATCTTTAGGTGTCATATCCCCTCTCAAAGCATAATCTGTTGCATTTACCATAAACAACATTATTTTGAGTATTAGTTAGCACTTAGCATTATTGATTTAAATTATGTTATTTTTAAATATTATTTCATGTATATATTGATGACATGGACTACTCATTTCGCCTTCTTATGTTTGTGAGGAACACCTTGAAGGCTATGCCAAGGATAGTATCACAAGAGAGATGCTATCGGACACGCATAGCAACGTCAATAGGATTGCACACACCACAAGTGTTTGGGTGGATCAATTTAAATGTGTTAATTTATGTGTGTTTACTATGCATCGCATCAGTTCAGTTATCAATAGTCACATGTGTGTGCTTGAGTTAGTTGCGATTGATATTGCACGAGTTGCTTTGGATTATTGATGAGTCGTTAGTTTGTTTCAATGGACTTGTGATGTTTTGCTAGCATCAGAAATGTTGCTCATGACCTATATAGCATAGGCTTAGTGATTTTGAAGGCACATTATGTTATGTGCGCCTTACTACCAAATACCTATTTAGCCTATCCTATGCAAGTAATATTCACGACCTTTGTTCATTATAGCAATCTTCTTGATGCCTCATCAATGTTTATGACTCATATGTTTGGTTATGAGAATGAGAGGTAAGAACTACTTTTTGTTAATTGCCAAGCTTGTGTTTTTTTGTTATACAAACTACAGTACCAAGGGAACACCAATTACAGAATAGTAAATACATGGCACAATACAGCATAGAAGAATATCAAAGTAGTTGAAGCATTATTCCACAAGTAATGCCCAATACAAGTTGTTTAATACAAGAAGGACCCATGATTCAGCACCCTTGCCCCAATGTATATCAAGATATTTATATGACAAGAAGACCCAATGGTTGTTGGTTAAACACAACCATCAACAACCGAACATACCAACAAGAGCTATTAGAAAACAACCAACGCTGACAATACAATTATTAACAACATAAAAATGTTGGCTACCAAAACATGTAATTAATACCAAATAGATGAAAATACTAACATGACAGTCTACATTATCCCCCCTTAAAACAAGTCGGGGTTCCTTCTAACACAACCCAAATACAACAAGAGAAAAATAAGATCGAAGAGTGAAGAGAGAAGTGTTAGGTAAAACTTAGTTTAGTGGTAATTTTTCATTGTTTACTTTACAATAGGTAGATTTACTTTTTACCATAGTACTTGGGTAATTAGTTTGTTACTGTGGTTAGTGGTTATTAGAGTTGTTATATGGTCTTATAGCCATATTTGTTTTATTATTGTTATTCATGTAGGTTTATTTGTTATATTGTTTGGTTGGTTTCACCCGTATAACAAAATTGTTGTGTAAATGTGGTTATTCAATACATACATACATACATATATACATATACATACATACATACATACATATATATGTATGTATGTATGTATGTATATATTGCAACCGATTCTTGCTCTATAACTTGATTGAATATCAATACAATAGTCAGGCTTCCATCCATGTTCATCATTTACGTTTGGTATCGGAGTAAGAGAGAGAAGTCTTGAGTTGTGTAGGAGAGATTGCATTTGGTATCGGAGCAGGAGAGAGAAGTCTTGAGTTGTATAGGAGAGGTTGCAGGAAATTTTGGAGGACTAGGAGAAGCTTGAGCAATAGAAGAGGAGCCATTGAAGCCCTCTACCACTTCCCAACACCATACCCAACCTCCCACACTTGCTACAGTCCAAAACAGGTCTCTGAACCTGTTTGCAGTCAATTTGCAGCAATAATTCAATTTTGTTGTGCATTGGGCAAGGAGGAGTCACCCAGGCACTGCCTCCTACACCAGGCAACTCTCTGCATTTTGAAAAATCAGGGAAAATAAAAAAATTGCAAGTCTTTTTTCCAAGGGGGATTTTTCCTCCAAATTTGGAGACAGGTTTAGCTACAGCCAAATTTTTCTGAACCTCCAAAGTTAGTGGACCGAGCTGGTTGGGTCAAGGTTTACCGCCGAGTTGAAACAGAACTCCTAGCGAGTTGCTTGTAGAGTTGAGATCAAAGTGGCTGACCAACGAGTCGAGTTGGGCGAATCTTCGTATCAAGCAAGCCGGGGTCTTATATCGAGTTGGAGGCGAGCTCTTGATTGGGCATAAGTGCATAGAGCAGGGCCGAGTTTTGCATCAAACCTGATCTCGGGCGTGTTAGGCCTCGAGTTGGGCGACTATTACATTGTCGAGCCCCTTCTCAAAACATTGGATCAAGCGGTCGAGCCACGTACTTGGCGAGTTAAGCAGCAAGGTCGTTGAGCCTCTAACCCACTAAGCCATCGTTAAGCCCTTTCCACCAACGGCGGCAAGCCGAGATACATTGTCTCGCATCGAGCTAAGTCTAAACGGTCAAACGAGTCAATCCTCTCGAGCTGACCTAGCTCTCCACGCACAAGGGCCAAGCCAAACATCGTGCTCCCTGCAACTCGGACCGAGCTCCCCCGCCAAGTGCTAACTCGCAACAAATACAACGCAGCAATGAAGAATACAAGGAGGTGCCAACGAAAATAAAATCGAAAGCAAAGCACTCAACCCTAATCAAAGCAACAAGCCACTTAAGCCGAGTCAAGCATGACCCAACTCGCCCACCAACTTGGCCATGTCGCCAAGGCGAGTAAGTAGGCTAGCTTTTTTAAGGCATTAACGTTGTTTTTGAATTTAAATACAATTTTGTTCATTGTATAAGCCAAGCGCGCACAACGCACTCGGTTGGCTAGGGGAGCTGCGCGAAAGCATTTGTATTTGTGACATGTAGGGTCGAACCCCCAATTCACAACCCCATTTTTGCTTTTTGTTTTTAGAGAAACCCCTAAAAACTTTGGTGGATCAACAAACTAGAACACCGAGCCAGTTAGGGGTCGCTTGCTAAATTTAGTGGAGAAAACCCTATCGGAGGGTTGAAAAAATATCTCATGTTTGCTACAAAAAGTTATGTTGGGCATCTTTTATAAAGGGATATAGCCTAAAAAGGCTATTTTGCCTATTTTTTCGGGTTTTTTCAATTTTGAGCCAAATAGAGCTCCGGAGGCCACCAAGTGCCCGAAAACAAAAACATTTCCCTATTAGTCCATTTTTTCTGCACAAGAGGCTAAAATTGATTTTTTCAATGTATTGTAATTATTGTATTGTGTTAACGAGCCATTTAATCGGGACAATTCTAATCACCCGTTGTGGCCAACAATGCTCCAAAAATCTTTTCGCCTAACTCGCAGCCACTCCATTGTGATAACTATGTCGCGTGGAAGACCAAAATTCGAACTCAACTCGAGTTTGAAGAATTATGGCCTATTGTAGATGGTTTTGTAGCAGATCGAAGGCAAATGCAACACAAGTAGCATCGGTTTGACATGGCCGATCAAAAGGCCAAATTGATTATCTTGTTCTATGTGTCCGATTGCTTGTCCAGACTAGCAGGTACAATTCTCTAAGGACAAGCTGTCCGAGAATGGTGGATGCTCTAACAACCATTGTTTATAGTTTTGTCAAGGAGTTGGGATTTTCTTTTATTGTGAATGCAATTTGACAAAAAGCTCTTTGTGAAGAAGACATCCATGTGCAATGACTTAAAATGTTATCAAATTAACATAAAATCACATAACTCTTGTGTTTGATCCACCGTATAGAAAGAACAAAATATGAAGTTTAGAGAATGAGGCCGAATTTGTTGATGTTCTTTTTCAAACTCCCTCTTTCAACCTATAAAACATAAAAAATGATATTTTCGTACATATGTTATGTTTATTTAAAGAGGAAGGAAAATGAGAGAGCAAAACATTTAGGAAATCTTTATATAGAGATTGTGTAATGAAATGTATATACATGTGTTTGTTACAAAGAGAGCAATTGTAGGTGAGCCTCCTTTTTCTCTCTGCCTATGTTGTAGGGATTCTATTTCATCTTGGAGTAGCGCTCAAAAGAGAATGCAGATTCTATGGAAGATCCGCTATGGATTTAACTCTAGACATAGTCGTAAACTAAGTCTGCAAGGTTCAAGTTCGCTTTTATGTTCGACGAGGATAAAGTTTAGCTATAGTTTACCAAGGGATAAAGTTCAAGAAAAAAAAGCCTTTAAATCCAAACAATTTTTTTCTCTATCATTTTTATTTTTGAAAAAAATGCATAAATATGTCAAAGGACAGAGTAGAAAGAGATTTTTGTCCACTACTTTCAGTTATATGTATATATACACACATTTGTAAAATAATGCAAAATTGTGTCAAAAACTTCCCATGCAAAAATAATGGATAAAGTTCGAGTTCATGTTCGACAAGAGTAAAGTTTGGCAACATTTGAACTTTTTCGATAAAATTCAAAGAACCTTGTGACATAGGTCATAAATGTTAGGCCTTGTCTTTCAATTCGACCAATTTCGATTGTGGCTTTATTTAGTGTAAGGCCTTGTGATTCGTTATAAAACGCCCATGGTATGGTGCGCAATATTTATCTACAAGTGCTACGTGTTATTGGTTGTATCGGTATAGTTTTGGGTCTGTTTGGCCCCACTATGGGCCATTGTAGTTATCAAATTTGACGAAATATTGGTTGATCGGTATAGTTTTAGATTCGATGGGGTATTCTTTGACCTCTCCAAGAGATCCATGCACAAGGCCATCTTGAATCCATAAGTTTGAGGTAAGCATGACTCATCGTCGCTTGCTTAGAGAAATTATGGGGGAAATTGCTCGATGACAAAATCAATGTTCGATTTTTGTTGCGCATTCATCAAAATACGAGTGCAACAAGTTGCTCTAATAGCTTTAGCATCTTTGTCACGAAATGTGACAAGGTCGTTAATTACAAATAAATGGATTGACTAGTCAAAATCCCCTTGTTCAAGCAGTGTCAATTGTTTATTTGTACGTGTCAATAATACTTCCCGGTCATGTTGTGTCGGGTTCCACATTGTGTATGTTATGTGATGTACTAAGAAATTGTTGTTGAGTTGGAGAGTCACCTTGTTGTCAAAATATTGTTTGCAATGTAATGCCCGTGATAAATGTGCACCACGATATATTTCCAATAGACCTAGTTGCATAGATAGGTGTCCATAATAGGTGGTAGCTAGGCAAAGCTCTCCTATGAGAATTATAGACATATTACCAAAGCAAAGATGTTGGTGTTGGGGGTCTGCCTCACATAACCTATTTTCTATTTTTTGTAGGAGCTTTGGAATAACAAAGCTCATTTAAATCGACGATGATGTGCTAGATGTCTTTCATGTCTCCTTGAAAAATTGTCAATGATCGTCCTTGCAATGGTTGCATTCAGTAATTGGAAAGGGTTGGATATATGGTGGAGGCATGTAAGTTAAACGCTGTGATTCTTGTTGAAGCAAGAACAAGGATTGGGTTTATTCTAATCAGAACAGAACTTTGCAGTGCATTCCTTATGCAATTGATAAGGTAGGAATTTCCAGTCCCTGTAGTTCCCTGTACAATCTTAGGCAATGGTTGTCTCAACGAAGGAAACATAAAGTGATTTGTGATGATAGTGAGTGCTAACTGTTGTTTTGACGACAATGTATAGTGTTGGTTTAAAAATGTAAGGGGTGGTAGTTGTCGCATTCGCTCATTTTGTTTGTGCTTATGAATTAGATCATAGTCTCACCCAAATACGAAGGAACATTGTGTTCGTCCCATTAATTGTTGTTGTCAAATTTATCACAACCTAGCATTTCAAGTTCATTTATAGCAACACTATTAGCAAGTCCCATTTGAAAAAGTAACTCCCATTCATTCATTATAGTAGTATGTCCTATATCCATTTCTGGATCAGAACAATCTTCCTCGTGGAGGTCATTGTCAATATGTATTGTGCAGGAAATATGCCAAGCATTATATGTGCTTGTATTCATTTCCTTCTAATTGTTTGTTATTTCTTCTTTTTTGAAGCCTATATCTAGGTCTATTTGATACAAATATTTACATAGAAGAAACTCAGACCAACAAAAAAATCAAAATGTTCGGTGGCGTCTATTGGAATGGTATAGAACCACGGAAATACTTTGAATGATTGCCTTTTCTTTTCTCACCTTCCATTTGCATCCTTTGCAACAAGAAGCATACAAGAAGGATCTTGTCGATTCAAATAGTGTTATTGTTTCTAGGTGGGTCAATCCTTGTGTATAGGAATGTAAGTAGCTAGCTTGCAGTTCACCATCATGTGTTTATTTTTTTAGCTTGCAGAAAACTTTCCTACCAACATTAACGATATAAAGTTCCAACTGCAAAGTACAAGTGGTAACTTTTGCAGCAAATGGCATGTTTCCTGTGCGCCTATATCACGCTTTATGACAATCTCTGTCATGAATTTGTGATATCCCATCAAAGCCTGGTCTTTGGATCTTTGATCTGCACATATTCTTGTTAACATATTAGCACAGCTCTCTAATTTTGTTTTGGCTTTAGATGCATATTCAAAACAAATAATCATGAGATGACAAGTTGGCAGTCTATATTTGCTCTCCTTATTGAATGCTTCTCGTGATTGTGGATGTTTAAATCTATTATCATTTCTCGATGGTTCATAAGATTTGTTCCTCGATGCATTGCATAATAAGGCGGAATCTATCCATTCTGTCCACAGAGCTTTGTATCTACATACAACATGTTGCCCTTTTTTACACAAGCAGGTTATGTCACTCCATTGCCTGTGTCTTTGAACACGATTAAGAAACTCCTCATAGTTATGAAATGGATTATCAGAGAATATTTGAGATGTGTTTAGCAAACACGGATCATCCATTGGACATCAATATACTATGTCGTTTATTGCAGATTGAGATTGAGGGTTCAAGCAGTCACATAATTGTCAAGGAACTCTTTTGCCTTAGCCACCTCCACATCGTTTTCCCAATCTAATGTATCCATCTTTGGGGTATTCTCCAGCCAAAGGAATCCGGTACATGTGCAGAGCCTCCTATACCAATAATCTTTCGTAGGAAGGAGCTTCTCTATGACCTCTTCACAGAAATTGTGAAGCATTGACGTGGATACACGGATGTGGTATGTGAGTTTTTAATGACATTATCATTTTCACTTATCTCCATCTAACATTCAATCTCTACAAACTCTCTCCCATCCCTATCTTCACTCAACTAAGTCGTATTCTAGTGAGTTGTTTACTGACAACTCAAGAAGATACAAACTCACTAATTAATAATATTATAGATAATAACATTACCATGTCATATACTAACTAACAAGTTATTTCCAACAAGTACTTCAAGTACAAATCCATAGAATATCCTAAGAAGGTTCGGTTTGCATGCGCAAAATTGAAAGGACATGCATCCTTATGGCGGGATCACGTGGAAACTAAGAGGCAAAAAGGGGTAAGGATAAAATCAAAGCTTGGAACAAAATGGTTGCCAAATTGAGGGCAAAGTTTTTACCTATGGATTACAATTTGAATCTTTTCATTAAGTTGCAAAATGTGAGATAAAGAAGATGAGTATCAAGAATTACATGGAAGAATTCAACGCATTGGCCATTCACATTGGTTGTATAGAAGATGGCGCAGAAAAAGTCTCAAGGTACATGAATGGATTGCACATTTCAATTCCAAAGTAATTCAGCATAACATTGAACAAGGGCAAGTGGGATTTGTGCTAGCACAAGGGATAACACAAAAAAGGTGGATCAAAGCGCCAGCGGACATGGCAAAGAGACACTGCAAGAGGCAAAGTCCTCTTAGAAGAACACAGCAAACCAATGGTGGAGAAGAGGTTGGGGAAGGGAAAAAGTAAGTCCATATCATAAAGACCAAACAAACACAAGATCAAGATAAAACACAAAGAGAGGACACCAGCCAAGACCAAGTCAAGGGTGAGGCTGCAAAAGAATGGCACAGATCAAACGACTGCATCGTCAAATGCAACACAAGCTAGAATGCAAGGAGACAGTGCACAAGATTCATGGTTGTTAGACCCACAAACAACAAAGTGGATGATGATAAATTTGTGTTGTCAACTGCGTAATTGCAGGCAACCAGTGGGGGCAGCTCCAACAAGATGCCCAATCGGGTCTTGCATCACTCCCTGAGAAGGTGGAAATTGATGTAGATAAACTACCTGTGATGGCACAAGTTCAAGGCTTTGAAACATTCAGCACTGCCATATCCATCTTTGTGGTGCATTTGGAGGTAAGGAAGAATGCCCAAGAGGACACACTGGAAAAAGTTTGCCAATTTATAGAAAGTAAGTGCCCTCAACTGGTGATGGATGTGATAGGGGTCAAATCGTGTCCAATCAACTAGAAGTCACGTCCTTGGTTGCAAAATTGGTGGAGAACTAGCAAACCAACAAAAAGTTGAACAAGATAGGGGCCCAGGTGAGAAAGCAAAAGAGTGACTTCAATTCAATGTGGTTTTGCTCCCAGAGTATAACAAAGTACTTGCCACTGTTGCTGCTCAGGCAAACTCAATCGCAACAAGGCTGCCGGACTGGGTTTCACAGCATGATGCCCTGGAGAAGGAAATGAGCAATGAATTCTAGGTGGTTAAAAAGGCTCAGGCAGTAGTAGCTAGTGATGCAGCAGATGTGAAGCAAGATGAGACACTTAAAGAGTCTATATAACAACAACACGCAGTCATGGAGTGGGTAAGACAATGGGAGATGGAGCTGCCTCACAATCATTTTGTGGGAGTTCGTGCAAGGCAGTTTGCGGAAAGTTTAGTGCGCTATAGAAGAATATCAAGGCTAGTGTGATAACCAAGCAACCACTATTGCAAGCAGTTGAAGAAGAGGACTTGTTGGGGGTAATGCAACTAACTTCACAACTTCAGACATACTTTTCACTGATCCACAAAGGGTTGGAGGTTTGGATTGTATTAAAATCAAACCTCATAGTCCTCGTACCATCACTAAGTAACCAAGTGGATGAACCTCGTTTATACAACCCACCCAGCTTTTCTGACAACTTCAAGCAGCAAAGCAGCCATTGACTCAACAAGAACCGGCACAAGTAACTGCAGCTTCATCAGCCATCTTCCAATCAGCCAGCAGTGCCTCCATCTTCCCCAATGTAGTAATTTTACTTTCTCTAACCTCTACCTCATCATACGATTGGGAGAACATGTGGCTTGATCCCTCTTTGTAGTATCGGTATGTACCATAGCACTCATCGCACCAATGGGATCCGTCTAGCTCAAATCGCACTAACCCCTTTTTAGATCAAAGCAAGGAGAAGACATATAGGTACAAAAACATCCTCGCAAAGACCCAAATACAAAATTCCAGCTCCAAAGACAAGGCGAAGCACAAGCTCGAGTCAGATTGTAGGTCAAAACCCCAGAGGACACATTCGTTGATCCATGGACAGGTTAGCCCACGAACCTGTCCCCTGTCAGACGAAATTGTCCTACACTCAGTTCCAGAACGCAATATTTTGCAAACAGCTTGACAACACTCTGCACAACTTCTGCAGCCGTTTCAGCACATTGTCACATAGTCTAAACCAAAAGAATGGTAACTTCTTTCTAAACCCTAACCCTAATTGTACTTTCACTCTCATATATGTGGTGTATTGTGAGATCTACTACCCTTACATGATTTACCACTGTCTAATTTGTATCTTGTTATGAATAATCCTTTTACACAATAATATCCGATTAGGAACATAAACCTAGTTTTGATATTAGATTTTGGTGAACTTGTTTATTTATCGATTCATACAACCTACAACTCTGTTCCTTGTTGTTAGGGTTTCAGATTTCAATCCAATCTTGTTAAGCTTAGACTTGATCTTTTTCCTTTTAGGGTTTTATCAAAACCATTCTACATTCTTGTGTATACTCAAATGCTCCATTCTTATGCCATATAGGCAAGCTAGGTTTCTCACCTCAAAAGTGCTTGATTGTGTGGCACCCATATTGATTATATCCAAGTGCCTTTGGTTCCACATTGTCCCAAGAAAATGACTAATATACCAGATACCCATGTTTTTTCTTCTATAGATGCTACTATTAACACAAACGAGGGGAACACTATTCATGTTCATGGTATTGCTACACATATTATTGAGGATATTGTTATCATTGAGACCCATCTGATCATGAGGGTGACCAATATGATACTAATAATGACCATGATCCTATTATCCAACAACTCCCACATAAAATTCCAATTGAGAAATTTAGGCAAGTTCTTAAGGATAAACCTAATGACATCGACGGGGTCCTAACACCGCTACTTAACACCCATAAATGCTAATCTTCACGAAAATCCAAGATGAGGGAAACTCGTGTTGATCCTTCAAGCAATACAAATCCACCTTCTAGAGGCTCTCCTTCCCCTTCAAGGACTAACACCCATGTGTCTAACCAAGCATTGCCTACATTTAATGATCCCATAATGGGGGCATCATACATTGCTCCCCAAGTTACCATGCATATTCCTACATAATATATGGCTTTCATTGTAGTACCTAGCACTACACATGTGGTTCCAAATCCTCTTCTAAATTTGTATATTCAACAACTATAGGACAAGCAAACTCAAATAGTCCTCCTTACGCAAGGCAAATCCCATGTCACTACAAACTCTACCAATTTACTCGATAATCCATAAGCCCTTGAGTTCCTTGGTTATCCACTACCATTGGGATTCGCTCCACCTAAGTTTTCCTTCTACGATGGCAAGACCAATCCACAACACCATCTTCGTGTCTTTATTGCTTCATGTAGGGACAATAAGGGTGACGAAACCTTATAGGCTAAGGCTAAGCATTTTCCACACAATCTCAAAGAATATGCATTAGATTGGTTTTATACCCTTCCTCAAGGTTTGGTGTGCTTTGGTTGATAGCTTCCTTTCTCACTTCTACATCAACATTAGACAATGTATTTCCCTTGTCCAAATTACCCAAGCTAAGCAATAATCCAATGAGAAGGGTTGCGAAACTATGTCTTGCATTACAAGACTACATATCGATGAGGCCAAATTACAAGAAGTGTTCATTGCTAGCCTTATTCCACAACTTAAGGAAAACGCCATGTCTTATGACTTCACATCCTTTACTGAGACCTATGCCATATAGTTAAAATCTATGAGACCAAGCTCCTTGCAGCCAACATGCTAAAATATGGCAATAATACACCTACATCTAGTGGAGCCAAATTCCAAATCAAAGCCACCATATATATGCAAAACAAAGTTATCAATGTTGCATAGAACAAGCTCCGCCCATCGTCCTTTCTTTGGCTCTAAAACGGCAATGGACTCATTTGCCACAACCTCCTCATAAGATATTCCATAAACTTCTAAAGTACAATCACATAGAGTTACACCCACCCACAAATGGTCGACATGTCTAGGCCACAACTTGAAATTATACAAGTTATATTGCAATTACCACGGATGTGTAGGGCATACAACCAATAAGTGCTACCGGTTATGCTGTAATATCCAAAAGCTAGTTGACAATAACACGATTTCTATACAAGACTTGGGCACACCTACTAATACAGCGGTTGCCCAACCCAATTCTAAGTTAAAGGTGGTTATTGATCCTTTGCCAAACAATACAAAAGCTCATAATGGTGATGAAGTACGCATGACTTATCACACAATACCTCCTTTGTAGGTTTACACTATTGACCCTCATCCTTTCAATGGCATCATTGGCCTAACTACAAAGATATCACAAATACCAACAATTATATTTGACAATTCATAGACTCCTCTCATATGTAGAGGCTATAAGACCTTTGTTCATTCAAGCACATATTGATTCACATCCAATCTATAGTGTGATGGTAGGCAATGCAGCTAGCCGGAACCTTTGCATTATCGCACTTCTTACGACACAAGACTTCATTGCCACAACATATACGAGTTCAAGGCTTTGATGGACAATGTCGAGAACCCACTTGGAGGTATAGTGTTACCTCTACAGGTTGGATTTAAGAGTATTGCCACATGGATCTTAGCAATCCCTTCTAACAACACAGTCAACATCTTGCTTGGATGCCCACAAAGTCACCATATACATGTTGCCCCTTCCACTTTACATAGATGCTTAAAGCACGTATACAACAACATGGTGGTTACAACTCTTAGTATTCCTTATGAATGCCCTATTTCGCCTATCACGGTGACCACAACTACTTATGCCTAATAAGCGGTGTTTGATACCAAGACATAACCTTCACAATGGCGCATTCAACATCTTGATTGTGTTCCTAGATAGATTCTCGTAGCATACATCAATAAAACCTCATCATAAGCGAGCTTTGCTATCCTCTCCTCCTCGAGAATACCTTGTGTTACCTAGTTGTGCATGACACATCGTAGTCTTACAACACCCTTGCGCGTGTGACCCATATGGAACACCAATGCACTCTATACATACACAACGAGAGGCCCAAGTTACTACAACTACCTATGATTCGTGGCTTACATATTCACATGCTACCAATACCGATATTTCAAGAAACTATATCACACATAGCTAAACATAAGACTCGGATGATGACTATGTTGTCTTTAGCACTACTCCTTTGGATCCTTCACACATCGCACATCACACCCCTTCATACATGACATCTATACGATCATCCCATTGACATGATCACATGTTAACCCTCATATAATTCCCTTACTCACATTTGTGAGCACAATCACTAAGTACATAGCTTCTTCAACGCTTATATGCTTCCTCCATTCATCCAACATTGGCATTTCCTCATGACAAAGTTACTCATTCTTCTTACACCTATTTTATAGTCTATGACTAGGCATAACCCAAAGATGCAACATATTTCGGGGGGTTCGATGTGATTTTGAGGGAATAATCATTACCCAGGACCCCATCCCCTTTCTTTTGTTGTTACGACCTATAGTACATTACAAGTTGGTAGTTTCCTTATCAAGTTCTCTCTTATAATAAAATCCCAAAAAATAATACTATATGGCACAAACACAAAACCACAAACTACATGTGACTAGTTTATTCATTACATAGACTTAGATATTCTCTTTATTCGGGTTTAGCACTTTACACATTTGACTTCCTACACCTTACAACTTATAGCATACATGAGATGATTCGAATGCCCATAATCATAAACATCCATACACATACTTTGCACCTTTGAGCCCCATACCCTAGAGGAAACCCACCACATTAGGGGCATGCCCACACCAAGGGCATTGTACATATAAAGCTTATTCATGTTATAACTATTCGCATTGGTCCATTAGTGGTACAAAGCTTCTATTGTGTATCTTCTAGGAAGTTGTATACACACCTTGAGACTTGGAGTAAGGAGATGGTATGTATACGATACAGGAAGGTGCTTATGTATGAGGGAAACACACAAGATATGCATTTCAGTACCCGGGTACATCATTCGACATACTTGAGTCTTTGAAACACGTAAACTAGGCATTTCTAAAACTAATCCACAAGGTTTTGCCCCCGAGAATAAGTTTTTTTCCTTTATTGTGTATCAAAATAAAGTCAAAAACAACTTTTAAAACATTAAAACAAAAACCCTAACCCTAAAAGACACCCCCAAACTCTTTTTAAACAACACCAACATATTTACCTCACATCATCATTAGTCATTCAGTCTGCACATAGAGGATGTAAATGGAAGGATGTCAAGTGTAAAGGCATGCA
The DNA here is from genome assembly GCA_018340775.1 of Taxus wallichiana var. yunnanensis. Lineage (NCBI taxonomy): Eukaryota > Viridiplantae > Streptophyta > Pinopsida > Cupressales > Taxaceae > Taxus > Taxus wallichiana. The sequence goes on from CM031235.1 coordinate 126,583,679, forward strand.
ATTTGGGCCTGCTCTAGTGAACCACACTTAAGAGGCCTGATCTATTACACTTAACATTCAACGTGTACTCTAATGAACCACATGATGGTTCTAATGATGCTCTCAATGAATGCCTTTGGAGAGCATTATGATTATGAAAATAATGAATATGCTGATTTGTCTAAATTTTTGTGTATACATTGAAAAATTTTGCACGTTGTACTTGTTCTAAGTTCAATCAATGAATATCAAGACATTTGGCATTGAATTATGAAAATATTTTGTGGATATTTAGCTTATTTTGTTTACTCTATGCATATTATATAGTTAATTTTCTTTAGCTATTTTATATATTAGGTCATACTCAAAATTGTACCCAATCCCCCAAAAACATAATATCGACATATCGGGTCCCCATGCCCATACCCGCACTGTATCGAAAGTACTGGTTTATCTTGTGTTGTCTTATAGCTTATGACATGTTACATACTATGCTTCATTCGATGATTACATTGTTTACTTATATATATTGTTTCGACATGCTTCATGTTTACTTGTTGATCTTGATGCATTTACGTACTACTTTATTGCTTGTTTGTTGCATGTTTCTATGCTTGCTTGACTAAAATTGGCCATGGGCTCTTGTTTTTACTCAAACACATCGTTTGAGTCATTATTGCTCTATCCACATTGTTTGCCACATTACTTGGGTTTACACACACATTGTCCAATTCATTGTTTTCTCTATCCGCATTGTCTACCACACATTATTTGCTACATTAATTACTTTATGCACATCGTCTAATACACATTATCTGATTCATGGCATTGTACACACATTGCTCATGGGACATTGCTTGATGCACCTAATGTTTGGGACAAATTGTTCATGGCGCATTGCTTGATACACGTATTGTTGAAGACACGTTGCTTATGACATATTGCTTGATACACCTATTGTTTGGAACACATTGTGTAATACACCTGTTGTATAGGGACATATTACTTGCAATAAATGTTGCTTGAGACGCATTGTTTGAGACATTTTCTTGAGACACATTGCAAAATGCATACTAATTGATATATTATAGTTGACACCTATTATTTGACACATAGTGCCTAGCACACATTACTATTTGGTGCATAATTGTTTAACATGCACAAGTAACTACTACTAACATTGTTCAAGTCGTCACCTAAATGCAATGTCTTATCAGTCGTCTATGTCTTATGGCAGGCCTGCCATGTCATGTCTTGTCATGTTATGTCGTGAGTTCTTTGATCGGTCCATTCGTGTCAAGTCATGTGTTTACTAACATATTGTTCACTATTACGCTCTTAGCTATTGATTTCTATGGATTACGAGACATGTTTACTATATGTTTGTTAGGAATAATCTTTGGATTAGTCTCACATTATTGTGTGGGAAGTTAATATAGGTTGGAATATATTTAGAGTTGTGTGAGTGAGTTGTAATAACAACTCACATAGTTATTTAGGAGTGTGAGAAATATGAGGAATTAGAGATAAGTAGAGAAAATATTGTGAAGGATAAGACTTGACTCCTATTTCATAGGATCAAGCATTTGTATAAATATCTCCCAAGTATATTGAATAAAATCTCGTATGAATTATATTTGTGTTTAGCTTTGATAATTTGAACCAAATTCTATCATTGGTGTCGAAGCAGGGATCCATGAGAGTCTTGTACAAGCATTTCGCTTTGTTGAATTCTATTTTGTGAATTTAAATACGTGTATGACATGTCTATTGCGTGTGATGCAGATCCTTATAATCGTGATTCACAGTTTCTTCATTGTTATTTGAGCAGTTTTGTCAAAGGCACTTGTAGTTGACGTGTCTCAGTAATGTAATCTATCAGATCTGACAAATAATTTGTCTTTCCCCTTGTCTAAATATTCAACTTCTCTCATGCATCTAGGTTTCGTATGTTATGTTCAGACATCTATGCATAACGTTAGGAGTTCAGCAGGATCTGATTTATGTATTCCTTATTGCGCATATCATTATTCACGGATAGACCTGTTTGAATATTTGAAGACTGTTGCTGTATGCATCCACCCAACAGTCAAAAACTCCTAAATTTATGAATTGCTATCTCAGATCTGCCCACACGACCTGAGCAGCCACGTGGTAATTGGTTTAGAAAATCTGCATCATAAGACATTTTGGGAGTGAACACATCAAATTCGGCTTTGGAGTCTTTTAAAGGCATTGCATTTGGTCTGAGCAGCTCACCACAACATCCCATCTCTGTGTTAACTTACTTAAAGGTAGTCTTTTGTCTTCATTATTTTTGTGGCTACACTCTGAAATGGGTCAATTGTCTTGAGCTGGTAATAGACGTGTGTTGTCATAATGTCAAGTGAATTAGAGTCTTGAATTGGGTGTTAAATCAAAAAGTGTCATATGATATTTATATTACTGTTAAAAGATAATTATTATTGTCGGAGTCTTTGAAATTAATTTTTCATATTTGTCATTTAGTCTTTTTGGGTTTTGTTTTTTAGTTTTAAAAGTAAGTTCATGAAAGTCTATTAATGTATGTTAAGGTGTCTTCTTACCACTTTAATTATAGTATTTAAAATCTTTTAAAATAAATTTTTTTAAGTCTTGTGGTGTATTTAGTTTTAGTGAGCTATTTTTAATGTTTGTAATTAGGAGTCAATCTTATAAATGTAATGTCATTTAGTCTACAATTGTCATTAGTATTGTGTTATTATATAGTTACAATAAAAAGTAATTAAATATTACTTTTAAATTGTCGTCGAGAGAGTTTTTTGGTGTATCATTATCATTGGCACATGTAATGTTCATGAAATAATTGTGTTTCGAGAGTTATTTATGTATATCGTCTTTTGTGTCGTAATATTATTGTCTTCGTTTGTCTAAAGTTGAGCCAAATCTTTTTTAAGTCATTGTGTCGTTGTAAAAAGTCTGAAAATTAAAAAACAATTGGCTTACGACGCATTTTCGGTAGAACCTAACATTCGATTTGTAACAAATATTGAGCTTCATGATCAAAACCGACTGAGTTAGCAGTAGACGATGGAGTAAGGAGGCAACAGAGGAAGGAGGTTAATCAATGACCTCTCGTCAACTGCAAGCAACGGGACCACACAATGAATTTGTGGCATTTGTTTTAGTTGTGTGGTTTAATTTTTGTTGTGTGCAAATAAGAACAGATGGATCATACTTGTTCAAGTATTGTAATGTGTGAGCAATTTCTTGTATTTTCCCTAAATGTAAGAAGATGATGTGAACTAAATATGTACGCTGCTATGAAATGGTTGTTGGTTCCATTAGAAAACCTTCTTGTGAGTTTTTGGTTCTCTTAGAAAACTTCTACAGAGTGGTTGTTTCCACTAGAAAACCTTCTATTGTTGGTGGTGGTTAGCCAATTTGTAAAACCATATGTAAAACATGAGCAGGTACATGATAATGTTTTCCCCATGTTCACACTAAGGGGGGAATGTTAGGAATAATCTTTGGATTAGTGCTCACATTATTGTGTGGGAAATTAATATAGGTTGGAATATATTTAGAGTTGTGTGAGTGAGTTGTAATAACAACTCACGTAGCTATTTAGGAGTGTGAGAGATATGAGGGATTAGAGATAAGTGGAGAGAATATTGTGAAGGATAAGACTTGACTCCTATTTCATAGGATCAAGCATTTGTATAAATATCTCCCAAGTATATTGAATAAAATCTCGTATGAATTATATTTGTGTTTAGCTTTGATAATTTGAACCAAATTCTATCAATGTTTCCCATTAGTTGGCATCTACTACTTGTTCTCTAATGATCCTATCTGACACATGTTGCTTTTACAACCATGTTTAGTACATATGCTTTATATGGTTCACATACTAGATGCTTTGATTATAATTTTTGCAGCTAACCACTTTTCTCTTTTAAGCAAAGAGAGCAGCATCCCTCATCTCAAAGGGGGCATATTGTGGGCTCTTTCTGAAGTTCACAAAGATCATGGCTAAGTGCCACACAGTAGACAGGGTGATAGTATTTCACATAGGTCAAATACAGGTATTCAAGACAAATACACAAGGTTATATCAGATTTTACAATTTACATGGACTTGGGATGGGTTCCTCATTACAGATTACAGGTTCAGTTATGACATTTATCAAATTTGTATGGACTTGATACAAGTTCATCATTACAAATACAAGTTTTATATCAAATTTGCATGGACTTGATACAAGTTCATCATTACAAATACATGTTTTATATCAGATTTGCATGGACTTGGAAGGCAAGTCTGTCATTACAAGTTCAAATACATTTATGTCACTTATTCAAATAACATTTACATAAGTTGGGTACAAGCTCATCTTACAGATTCAGTTACACTTATGACATTTATTCAAGTTCATATTAGCATGGATTACACACAAACCCGTCATTTAGGCCCATATCAGATTTTTAGTAGCCCTACAAAAGTTCCGGCTCATTCATACAACTGGCTCTCTCAATGGCTCAATGGTTGATACATCCAACTCTCTTACTGGCCAAATATTGACACGATGGTGCAAGCAACCCAACACTACTCTCACATAAAATATTTACACACTTTGCATACAACACATTGGGGGCATAGTTGGGCACGACAATCAAATGTAGTCATTCTTTGGTTCATTTCATTTTACATATTTCAATCTACTGAATTTTATCTCTATTGAGCATTAGTACACGTCATTTCCATGTGGTTGCAGATTTCACATTGCATTGGCGTGGGGGCACACTCATCCATTTTAAGCATCAGCGTCCTATGATTAGATTGTGAGGTTTCCGTTCACTTGTCATTTATTTTAATCAAGCATTTCCAATACTAGACTAAAAGGGGGCAATTGTAGCACCCAAAATTTGGTCTCGTGCACTTGGCAATATCATTTTGGTATTTTCCTGACATTATCCTATTTACCTACTTATTCGCCTACTAAAAGTCTCCAACCCTATCCCGTACTTTGAGTCCACTATATCATAACTACTACTTCAGCTTAACAATTCAAAAATCACTGCACATTCTAAAAAATAAATCAGACTATCTACAAACTAGCTCTTGCCTCAAATCTAATTCCAGCTTTAGCTTGGACAGGGCTGACAAATCTATGCATAGGCCGATGAACCTATCCCTTGTACTTGCAACAGTCATCTTTTCAAATGCACAAGTTACCTTGGTCAATTTAGGCTCGGTTAAGCAAGAAATCATTTGAACCAATCATCTATATAAACATATGCACCCTTACTCATTAGGGGCATCTAGGGATCTCATATCAAAGGCACACTCTAAGAAGGTCATTGAGCAAAGCATTGAAGCACCTCTCCCTTAGAGCACACCAGAACAAAGCTATTCAAATCTGAATACATCTATATTGTTGCCATGGATCACAAATTCATGCACTACAATCAAGACAAGTGTCAATTGCGAAGTGTTGCAAGCCAAATCAAGAGCCCCATCCTATTTTGCTTTCTCTAAACTCCACCTCGTCATAGGATTGGGAGAACTACGTGTGGCTTGATCCCTCTTTGAGCATCGGTACATATTGTAGTGCGTACCACATCATTAGGGGTGGGGTGAGGTCAATCCAACACAAATTGAACTAACCCTTTAGGTCAAAACAAGGAGAAGACATACAGGTACAAAAGCATCGTCGCAGAGATCCAAATACAACTTACAAGTCCAAAGACATAAGCAAAGAAGGTGCCAAAGTCAAATTGCAGGTCAAAACCCCAAAGGAAGGACACATTTGTAGAAACCTGGACAAGTTCACTCACAAACCTGTCCATTACCAAATGAACTTGTCCTACGCTCAAGTTCCAAATCCATAGATTTTGTAGATAGATTGATGACACTCTACATAGCTCTCTCAACCAGTTTCAGCTGACTATCACATAGTCCGAGCTCGAAGAACGGTGACTTCTTTCTAAACCCTAACCCTCATTGTACTTTCACTTTCATATTTGTTGTGTATCGTGTGATAAAATATTCTTACATAATTTAGGATTATCTCATGTGTATCTTATTGTTTAAATCATCTTTTCACACAATAATATCTAATTATTACAAGATCATTGTACTTAAATACCACTTACACTACCATTAACATCGTTTGTAAATGCCAAATATTTTCCCATTAGTTTAAACTTTAACCACGCTCTTCAAGTTTTGAACTGCATCTAATGATAACACTTGTGAATCCTTTTGTCATTGAATTGTACATAACTAATAACAGGAATATGGCAAATCTATATATGTAAGTGACATTTCCTACCATTTTTGGAATCTATAGACTTTGTGGAGGCTTCAGCCGAATATTATCATGTCATGTAGTTTAAAGATCTGTAATGTGGGTTGGATTGGGCCTGAACATGGCCATTTTGAATTTTCTGAAAGTTCTGGTTTACAGAAGTCGTGTTCTTTGGAGTTCCATTTTGATTCTATCAATCTGCCATGGAAGGTTTGGAGGCATCTTATTTTCTTACATTTGTGAAAATTGCCCACAATGAAAACAATTTTTATTTATATCAAATAAACAAACAACTCAAAATATTTTCGCTGCACTTACTTACTAGACTATCAAAAGAATCCTCTAGGGAAATGCAATGATATATATTTGTTTTTGGATAGATGATTGCTCCAAAAATCTCCAACCTCAGAATTTCCAAACAATTTCACTGCACTTACTTACTAGACTATCAAAAGAATCCTCGCAGACGATATTTCCTGATCCTCTTGGGAAATGCAACGATATATATTTGTTTTTCGGATACATGATTGTTCGAAGAACTTCAACCTCCCCTGCAATAAAATCACAAAGCAGTACTAGTCATAATGATGAAAATCCTACGATTAAAGAACAAAAAAATATTCTATAGTACTGAAAGCTTTCCTTTCTTCTCTTGGTTCAATATTCAAAGGCACACAGCAGCCATTGGCACAAAACAGTTTACATGAGTTTTTAATCCAAATTATAAGATGTAATGGAAAATTTGAAAATGAGGGTCTCATTTTAGAAAAGCATCTTTGACCCTCTCTGCCATGACTAGACAAAACAGTACTGGTCATTATAATGCAAGTCCTAAGAAATAATGAAGAGAAAAAAATTGTAGTACAGAAAGCGTTAAAGTCAGACAGTTGCCACTCACATGAATCAGTTTGCATGATATTCTTATCCTGATTATCAAGATGTGACAGAAATCTTGAAAAAGGTTTTCATCCTAGAGTTTTAGAGAAGATGTTCTTGTAAAAGAAGAGCTTATCATAGAAACTAGCATGAAAAGTAAATGACACCTATTAAGGAGTGCAGAAAGCTATGTTTTGATTCATCTTAGTTCGCGAGTCATATAAAAACCAGAAGCAGTTGATGTGATATTTTAATGTGAAACATCAAAATGTAGAGTAAATTTTGAAAGTTAGGGGTCTATCCTAAGGTTTTAGGAAGATGCTTTATTAAGCAAAGAGCTTATCAGAGAAAGTAACATGTAAAAGACTTGATGATGTGAAGGCTATGAAATAGAAAACAGAAAAGTATCCTGTAGTGCAGAAAGCTTTGATTTGTTTTGTCTTACTTCAAAATCAAAAGTCAGAATGTTGCCACTTGAACAACGGAGTTTACATGACATTGCTATATGATATAAATTTTGAAAATAAGATTCTAATCTTAGGGTTTTACGAAAAAGTTCCTTTTAAAAGCATCATCAACCTCCTCTGCCATAACAATATAAACAAGTACTCGTCATGATTATATAAAACCTAAAAATAAAGAGCAGATAATTATTAACTGCAAAAAAGTTTAGAAGGCAAATTGTTGCCACTGAGAAAAATCAGTTTACTACTTAATTCCAATCCTAAATTCCTAATCATCAAGATGTGATGGAAACTTGACAATAATGTTCTTATCCTGGGGCTTTAGACAAGATGCTTTCTACGTGAAGTGCTTATTACGGAAACTAATGAATAAAAGAGTTAAAAACCTATTCTGACTGTAGAAATCTAAGGTTTGCTGTCTTAGTTCAAGATTAAAAGGCACAACGTTGCCACTGGCACAAAGAAGTTTCACATGATATTTTGACACAAATTATCAAGCTACAATTGATATTTCAAAAATACAGTTTTCAACTTAGGATTTCCAAGAAAATGCTTTCGTAAGCTAAGGACTCCTGAGAAAAATTGACATAAAAATACATAAAACAATGCAAAGCCTACAAAAGTAAAGATCAAAAAACTTTTTTTGTCTTAGTTCCAGATTTAAAGCCAGACCGGTTTGATTGGAACAAAGAAGTTTATGATATTTTAAAAAGAAACATCAGCACGTGATGGAAATATTGAAAATACGGTTCTCGCCCTAAGGTTTCAAAGATACTTGTAACCATCTTCAACCTCCTCTGCTGCAGCAATGCAAAGAGTACTAGTCATAATTGTGCAAAGGCTACAAAATAAAGAACAGAAAACCATTGCATAGTGCAGAAAGATAAATAGTTTTTGTCGTGGTTTAAAATTGAAAACCCAGAATACTGTCATTGCCACAGAGAAATTCACTTAAAACTTTTACTAACAATCTGGCAGATATTTTGAAGATAAGGATCTCCTCTGCTATGATAATACAAAGTGTACTGGTCATAATTGTGTGAAGGCTACACAATAAAGCACGAAATCTGTTCTGTAGTGCAAAAGCTTTATTTCATTTTGTGTTAGTTCAAGATTCGAGGCCACAATGTCGCCACTGACACATTTTTGTTCATGTGATATTTTATTTTAACTGTGTATATAGATAGCAATGTCAAAAACAAGTAGAAATATGTGTTAATTGTTTAATCTACTTATTCTCTTTTATTTTATTTTTAGCTTATAGTGCGTCCATCTACCATTCTTACCATGCAACTTAAAAGCTACTTAGTTCTTAATTTTAAGGCAATCATTATTTTTTTAAGGTTGAAATTGGATTTATTCTATTACAATGTCAATGCCACATGCAAATGTTCATAGTTTTCATGACGATGTTTGTAAAGCTATTTAGTGAGCACAAAAAGTAAAAAGTTCTGTTCACTGTTTAATCTAGATTTTTTTTGCCAATTACTTTGCTCAAGTGAAAACTGGTTTTCTCTTCTATTCAAAAACAAGGTTCTCATCTTCGAGTTTTGGAAAAATACTGACATAAGCGAAGGGTTTGTCAAAAAGAAAGAAAGAAAGAAAACATATTAATGTCCACAAATGACCAAAAGTATCAGACTCAAGGATAGAACAGTCAGCAATACAAAGTTCTAGGAAGAGAGAATCCTAGGAGAAAAATTGAAAAGAATACATATGTCAAAATAAAGCAGTGTGCCACTAACATAGGTGGTAATGAAATTAATACAAATAGAAATGCAATGCAAACGAGAGCCCCCAAAGCATGTGTCGATGAAGACTGGAAGGAAATCTCATCAACTATCTCTGTTTGTGCCTAAAGTGGAGGCATCGTCTAAGCCATCATCGATTGTTGTGGAAGATCTAACAATGTTGGCAGGGGAGTACCCAAGGTCAGACGAGCCAATCTGGGAAATCCTAGGAGGAAGCAAAGCACTCCCTCTAAAATCTCCCCTGACAGCAATGTCCAATGTAGAGTCTGTAGTAATAAAATAAATTTGTAAAATTAATCTGCTCCTATGGTCTAGGGGGCGGCCGTGATCCATGTCGCCGAGAAGGGGCAGAGTCGTACGAACAGGAAGTAGAGCCATGATGCTGAGGGAGAGCAGGCGAGGGGATCATACAAAATATGCACAGAAAACTATTCTGTAGCGCCAAAAGCTTTACTTTGTTTTGCATTAAATCAAGATTTAAGGTCAGACTGTTTCCGTAAACACGAACTTGTTTGCATAATATCTTTACTCTAATCATCATGATGCGATGGAACTTTGGAAATAAGATTTCATCCTAGGGTTTTAAAGAAAATGCTTTTGCAAGAATCTTCAGCATCCTTTGCCATAAAAATTCAAAGCAGGCTGGCCATAATCGCATGATACCTAGAAATTATAAATTGTGATAAAAATATATAGCAGAACTGATCATAATTTCACAAGGCCTAGAAAACAAAGAACAGAAAACTATTCCAAGGTGGAGAAAGCTTTGAAAGTTTGAAGGCAGATTATTGCCACTGACACAAATCAGTTTATGTGAAATTTTAATATCAGTCATCAAGGTGTGATACAAATCTGAAAATAAAGTTGCCATCCTAAGGTCTTCAAAAATAATAAGAAAGGGTTTTATTACATATACTAGCATGAAAAAGGTCCGAAAATCTGATAGGTTGTACATAAAATCAAATTTTGTTTTGCCTTGTGGTTCTATATTAAAAGAAAGACCATTTCCATGGGCAAAATGCAGTTAACCTGATCTATGAATACAATCATCGAAATGTGATGGAAGTTTCAAACAAAGATTAACTTCTCATCCTAGAGTTTCAAGGAAAATGCTTCCTCAATCCAAGGGCTGGCAAGAGAAACTAACATACAAAAGACACAGTGACGCAAAGCCTACATTTTAAAGAACAAAAAATTACTCTGTAGTTCTCGGATAGGTTTCTATTGTTTTGTATATTTTGATCCTAATCATCATCGAAAATTAAAATTTGTGTCCTCATCCTAGGGTTTCGAAGAAGATGCTTTTGTAAACATATTCAACCTCCTCCGCCATAACAATAAAAGCAGTAATAGTCATAAAGATGTAATTCCTACCTATTAGAGAACATCAAACTATTCTGTAGTGCAGAATGCTTTGTTTTGTTTTGACTTGAGTCAAGATTAATGGCCACACGGTTACCGCTGACACAGAGCAGTTTTCTGATGTTTTAATTCCAAACACCAAACAGAGACGGAAAGTTTGAAAATAAGGTTCTCGGTGTAGGGTTTCGGAAAAGATTCTTTTGCAAAGCCTCAGGAACTAAGAAAACAAAACATACGATACAAAAACGAAGGCAGCGGGAGTAGAACCTTAAACATACCCGAGGAAAATTGACGTAGAGAACAGGGTTCTTGGTGTCCAAGTGAGACAATTCTCCCATCTTCCCGCCGGAAACAGGAGCTACTAGGCAGGGGAAGGCGAATAGATATTTACTTTTCCTCTGCCCTTTCTTCACAATATCTTTTCCGTCACTCTTGACAATTGGATTCGAAGGCTGCAGGGGCCGGGTAGGATTCGCTCTAGTCTGAGAGATTATTTTCCTGCTGAATGCCAACTTACGGAGCCTCTGTCTCTCGCGATCTTCAGCATTTTCCGCAGCATCTTTCTTCTGTGCGGGTTTGACCATGATTTTTTACTGTTTTTACTTGAAAATGCAGAATAGAATCACTGAGAGTATGAATATATCTCTTGTTGAGTGATTCGAAGGCCTTTTCGTGTTGGAGAGCTCTATTTCTCTTGCAGCCTTGTTTGTGTCGGCATTTCGCAGAGGTTTAGCGGGACTTATGACAGCGCCTTTGGCAGGTTGCTTTTTGATTGAGATAGGCATATTCGTTTTAACCAGGATCTCTCTTTTGACGGGAATGAAAAATGGTAAAACCGTAGGTGTGCCGTGAGACCGATCCGGATATTTCAAAAAAATGTATTTAAGATGTTTTCATTAATTTTGAATGATTGGAAGGTTTTAATAATGTTTATAAGATCAAAACTTGAGTGTAAGGCTTTGATATCCCACATAGAGAATCGAAACGGTTGAGGTTAAGATCGTGTCATGGGCGACTTTGACGGTGTGGATGTCTTTAATTGTAGTCACTTAAGTTGAAGGTGATCACTAGTTTAGTTGTATGCTTACTCGTAATTGTAAATGTTATATACTTCCTCCGAAGCATGAGCAAAGATGCCAACAATCTATGTAATCTAGTGCCCGAATGAGTGTACTACTCAAAAATAAATAAAAATTGTAGCAAAAGTTAAAGGGTCCTTGGTCTATTGGTGTTAATGTATGACTTTCAATGAGGCCACCAAGGATCAAGCCTTGTTGAGTGTACTTAAGCCCGGAGACACCCAACATAAAAAGTCAAATGGTTGAGACTAGGATTGCATCTTGGGTGATTTTGACGGCATGGATGAGCTGAAGGTGATCATTGGTTTAGTTTGTTTGCTTACTTTGCATTCTTTGGTTTAGTGTAGCTACTTAGTTGAAGGTGATCATTGGTTAGTTTGTTCGCTTACTTTACATTTCGCTTACTTTGCATTGTTGGAATTGTAAGACACCTTAGAGGTGCTCGGTAAAAAAAATGTAGCAAAAATATTGTGCATTATCACATCCACTTATTTTTAGGGTTGTTCTAATAATTGTACAAATTTTCCATTTTTTTAATGTTAGATTTTTTACCATGGATCTTGATAAAAAAGTTTGATGTTTTTTACTCTCGCCTTTTTAAATAAGAAAGGTATGTTGTCTACTTTTAGATTGTCTTCATATTTGATACTGAGATGTCATTATAGGTTACACTCCATGATGTAAAGTCATTTTGTCTCCATCATCCCTTCATTATAAAATAGGCATGTTCTCATTTCCCACTCCTTAGGCATTGTCCACTTGTCGGTCTCACACATAAGATGATACAAGCTAGCCTTTAGCTAGGTTATCAATGTTTTTGCCTTCCACTTGATTTTTTCTCCTAAATAAACATTTTCATCGTAGTCTTGTATGAGGTTAAAGTATTTGATACAATACGTGTAATGTTTTTTTCCGTATTACTCGCACACACACCCTAATAATTCGAAAGCACCCCAAACTAAACAAGGAAGGCTAACACCATTGCCACCTAATTAGCTAGGACTCTAAGTCTAGGAATGTAACATTAAGATAGAAGCTTAAAATAATGCCTAATTAGTATGAAAACAATGCAAAAACTAACTAAACATGCCTACTAATATGATCAATTACGGACATAGGTCTAAATAGACCTAAGGGCAAACAAATGGTTATGATTGTTACTCAAACAATGGTGAAATGACCTCTCCAAATGACTCGTTAAGTCATTTTAGATATTCATCTATTAACCTTGTTGAAGATTTTAAGCAAGGATTGGACTCGACTTAGAAATCATGTGTATTATATGAGATGCAAATCAAAGCATGGTGTGTGTAAAATATAAAAAAATGAGGTGCACTCTTTTTATAGTTTTCCTTTTCGGAGAAATTTGTATTTTGGTGCATGTGGGACTAAAATCCCCGAAATTAGATTAGATTTTCTAATCATGATTAGGCCTTTCTAATCACAATTAGTGAATTACCAAGTGATTAAGAGGTGTGGAGCCTTAATCAACCGCTTAGGGTCAACTAGGAGGCTAAGATAGGCTTTTAAAGCTTTTTAAGATGTTGAGGAGGTGAATGGGGTGATTTTGAGTGGTTGGTAGACGGGTTTGAGTCAATACTAGGGTATATTGATCAAAACAAGGGCAAAATAGGCTTAATTAGCTTATAAACGCTAATTGTCTGTTTTGAAGAGGATTTTGACTTACGATTCGTCGTAAAGTGGCATCTTGAATGCGAAATAGGTTTGGTGATCAATGAAGTGCTTGTTAACCAGAACAAAGTGGCAAGAAACGTTAGTTAATTAGTAAAGAACACTAATTATAACATAATTAGGAAGAATAAGAGTGATTTACATGCATCTCGGCAATAAGATTGCAAAAGCGGAATTTAGGTGTCTACATTTGCCCTGTTTGAGGTGAAGTTAGTGACTTCACTTCAAACATAGTAGACAAGCATAAAACAGGTAAATTTTTGAAGAAAAATTAGCAGGATGAAGGATGCCCCCTCAAGCGTCGATGGGGTGATAAAAGAAGTCGATCGACGATTGAAAATATGATTGAAATGGATAAAAGTAAATAGGTTAGAACGGGCGTGAAACCCTTAGGTATTGAGAAGAAGTAAGGATATGGACAAACATGGTTGTTTGTTGTTGCCTGTGTGATTTAGAAGAAAAATTAGTAATGGTAATAAATGATCATGGAGAAGGAATGATTAATGGAGAAATATAGGACAAGTCCAATATTTGCATCTAACATTTCCATAAGCAACATGTTTATATCATTTTGCCCCCAGTCTACATCACCGGCCTTTATTGAAATGAATAAAATTGTAAGATAACATGAAAAGCTAAATTACTAACATTTTTCCATTGCTACGTAACTCCATGCAACATACATAATGCAATGTAATACGAGAAAGTAAAATTACACTTAACTCCATGCAACATACATAATGCAATGCAATATGAGAAAGTAAACCAACTAACCTAATAGAGAAACAAGCACAATCACATATACTCAAACAAACAACATTCAAGACAATTGTACCAATGTTTTTATTATCAAACTAGATTTCCGAATGTTCGTGTTATAATGACAAGGGTTAAAAATGATGCCCCAAGCAATAACACATGCAAGGGAAAAACGGAGGACACAAGTAGTCCCATGGAAAGCATTCGTGCATTATGACACACGATTCCAGCAACTCACTCGCTGTGCATAGGAGTACCGACATAATAAGCAGACCCAACTTTGTTAATGGAGGTAGATCACAATGATTCACATGTCGTTTGAGACAAGAACAAGCAAGAACATCATAAAGATGGTTTTGTAGGACCAATTTCAATGTTGAGGATAATGTAGGTGATACAGGCTTCAATTGTATGCAAGCCATTTTAAAAATGAAAAACCATAATTTTTTGGTAAATCTAAAGCCAAAATTAATGTTACCATTATGTAGTTTGCTTGATACCTTTCAGTAGCAAAAAAATGGAGTCATTTCGAAGTTGGGATCAAAAGTTATGGCCTGCGCAATGTTGGGTGTGCCTATGCACTCAAGGGAGCGCCTGTGCTTGGCCTCCTTTTTGGATTTTTGGGTTTTGTTGGGAAAGCACGGGCACTGGGTGCTGTCTTGCAACCAGTTTGAGGTTTTTTTTGCATTTTGTGAGCAACATGGTCGCATGTACCTGGCGATGAGTTTTTGCATTTTGTGAGAGCGCATGGCGCTGGCGCCTATGTTGACCATTTGTTAATGGATTTTGCATTTTGTGAGCAGCAAAGATGGGCACCTGTGCACAGGCTGTCTTGACCTTGTTGATGGATTTTTGCATTTTGTGAGCCAACATGGGTGCCTAGGCGCCTGTGTTGACCTAGTTTTGGGGTTTTTAGGCTTGTGTGAGGCAACATGGGCGCTCAGGCGCCTGTGTTGGCCTACTTTTTGAGTTTTTTAGATTTTGTGAGGCAACATGGGTGCTCGAGCACCTGTGTTGGCCTCCTTTTTAAGTTTTTTTAGATTTTTACATGCAAAGCATGGGCATCAAGGCACTGTGTTGGTAGTGTTCAACATGGGTGGTGGGCACTGTGCAACACTAAATGCACTACCTATCTTCCTGGAGGCCATAACTTTTGCTCCCGACCTCGAAATGACTCTGTTTTTTTTGCGTTGGAAAGGTATCAAATGAAATATGAAATGGTAAGATAAATTTTGGTTGTTTATTTTTCTTACCAATTTGTTTGGGCTTTTGAGTTTGTTTTACCAATTTGTTTGGGTTTTTTATGTTTATTTGGATGTTTTGACTTTTCCGACTAACATATTTGAATGTTTTTATTTTCTAGAAGTTTTCTAAAGCTATGTATAGGAAACAAAGAAACGTGGATGCCCCCAGCGATAAATGGGATGTACAAGGGCAGAATGCCACGCATATGCGCAAGAAAGTGAAGATGTGAAATTGCCCCTAGCGTTAGATGGGAATATTCAAAGGTAAACTCTTCATATGCAAAAGTTGGATCAGGGCCAATATAGATAGGTTCAACATGCTTTGATGAATGTAACCCAATGACATGCTAGGAAGGAGCAAGGATTCCCCAACGTAAGTTGACCAAGAAGCACATGATAGAAAGAAGTAGAAGATTTTTTTGTGAAAGGGGACAAAGGTTCCCAACAACATGGAAAAAAAGACAATATTATACACATGGATGTTTTGAACTAAGTAGAAGAACAATGTGAATGTTGTGAATGTATCTTAGAATCCTCGCGATGAAGAAGTGATTAGCCAAAGGCACAAATCGTGAGACAAGATACGGACTAGAGTAAGAGTCTGAACAAGGTCCAAAAAAAGACACTTGGTAACATATTAATCTTGTTTTCTCATAGAGATCCAAAGTGTGTGCATGTGGAAATTTATTACCTCTTGGAAGGAATATTTGATAGACAAGTGAAGACACCCTAGAAAATGTGTAGGAATGATTTATTTTTCAAAGTGGTTTTTTATGAATGGATTGTGGAAGGAGAGTCATATATTGCTCCATTGTCAACCAGTGTCCATAGCCCGATGGAGATACATTTGATTCTAATCACAATATTTTCTCTTGTCAATCAGTGTCCATAGCCCCGGTAGAGATTATTGGAAATACCCCAAGAGAGAGTTATATATCAATTTGCTTTTGCTTTTAGCGTTTGCTTTCAACTTTGCGATTTTTGATTTTTTTTTTTTCTTTCTGAAAACTTATTTCGGCTCTCTTGTTTGATAAGGGGTTAAGAACCACTTATGGCTTGATGGAAGGAGGCAAAAGTGATTATGGTGATGATATTGGCTGGTGTCAACAAATATATCAAAAAAATATTTGTAACAAGTTTTTTAGATGTTGATTGTGATAGGATCTCTATAAGGTTAGTCGTTCTTTAATTTACCAAGGTGATAAAATACCGATGCCAAATGGATACCATAGAGATAATTGTCGCAAAATGTGTGTGAATAGGCTAACCAAAATATCACCCAAGGGATGAAAATGGTAGGAAGACTTGAAAAAGAAGAGTAAGAAAGGGAAGAAAGAACATCCATGTGTATGCAATACATGGTTGTAATGTTTGACCTTTGTACCTTTGATTTTTTGAAATGTTTTCTCATTTTTTTGTATTTTTGAATTTTTTGAAAGGTGGGGTGACAAGGTCACTCGGCGTGATATGATCCAATAACAATATTAGTGATTTCCTTGATAAGGAAGACTAGGCGTGTTTGTTTAACAAGAGTCATATTATCCCCGATCTCAATGGTCATGGTGAGCTCAAACTCAATCAATGACCGTATTTTATCATGAAACGTAGATTTTGTATGCGGGATATTGAGGTCCCTATCCAAAGGTTTCTGCACTTTACGCCATACTTGATGGGTGTGTTGATGTGCATTTTTGAAGCGTGTTTGATTTTAAACTTTAAGATTGTTTAAATTGTTGTGAGCTTTGGAGCTCTTGGAATTATTGATCTGAGCCTAATGAAGGAACTATTTTGGTTTCCTATAAGTTACTACGTGACTTGTCTGATCCGAGAAGTGGGAGAAGAAAGTGGACGAATATAATTATTGTGAGAAATGACGGTGGGTTTGCCACAATCATTGATAAAAGAACAATATGATAGATGAGAAGGATACGGTCCAAGAATTGAAGAGGATGGGCTACTGGAGGTGTCCCATAGACTGAAGATAAAGGACTACAAGGATGTGGCCCTAAGATCAAAGATGAAGGATTGTCTGGTGGCATCCCATAGATAGAAGATGATGAACTATTAGGACGTGGCCCAAGAATCAAATATGAGGGAGTTTTAGGACATACCCCCAATGTAGACGAAGAGGGGCTACCTGACGGTGAGCCACATATAGAAGAAAATGGGCCACCAGTGGGGTGAGCCACACATAGATGATGAAGGGCTACTTGGAGGTGCCCCACATATAGAAGTAGACGATGGGCTACTAAGTGGTGACCCAAGGTGGGATTGTGATGGAGGAATCCTGATAGATAAAGAATGATGTGAAGAAAATATAAGATCCTCCTCAATGGTCTTAGGTTTTGACAAAAGGAATCAATTTCTTCTTCCCAATATGCAAGCGTATCGAATTCAAGATTAAATCATGTATTGTAATCCTCTAGGGGAATGCCACCATGTAACCCCGATAATTCTATGATCATCTCCTCATCTTGAGATGAATCAATCAGTAGGGGTATTTGTTCTTCGACCATAGGAGGTTGATTGGATGAATATGACATGGGAGTCAACTTGGATGATTGATTAGAAGGACTTTGAATCAGAGAGCTCTTTAACGGAAGAAGGGGTCATTGAGGCGATGAATAAGGGAGGTCCTACAAAGCAAGGGAGGACTATGGCTCAAGAACCAAATTAGATGTTTGAGTAGCGAGACTTGGGGCCACATGGATCTTCAAAGGAGGAAGATGTTGTTTAGGTGACTAATAAGGGGATTCCTGTGAAGAGAGGGAGGACTATGACTCAAGAGTCGAATGAGGTGAATAACTTTGATGAGATTTTTAGAAGATCAAGGTGAATCTAAAGAATCAGAATAATAGTTTGGATCGAGTCAAAAGAAGAGTGGGAGGAACCCAAATAATAATTTGGATCAGAAGTGTCCAAACCATACCACCGACTATGAGATGAAGGTGGGTAATAGGGTACCCGAATGGGATATCTAGCACGAAGAACTAGGAAAGGGTTAGTCATGATGGACATCCTTTAACGGGAATGTAGAAACCTAGATTCCCTCTTTATCATCATAAGTATGCAGAACATGGTGATAATCAGTCTTTGTCAACACATGCCTAGACATAGATAGTCCAGGGGGGATATCGCGGGGTTATCATGTTGACATGTTCAACATGTGTATCCACAAAACCAATGAGAGCATCAAAATGGTTCTCATCATTAGATGCATAATTATCATTCTTGTCCCGATTATGTTTAGGAAAAGTTTTCATATTGGGGTATTTGTTAGAGTGGATGAATCCATATCCACATTGCAAATTTCGATTAAGTCCTAGATGTAATGCTACGACTTTAAGCACTTATCTGTTTTTGAGCTTTAACGTGGTGGAATTAACAATATTCATTATGTCTAAACCATGATGCTTTAGGCGTGTTGATGGCATTGACTCGGATAAAGGGGTAAAAGTATGTCGCTTATACTCCATAGATGGAGCTCCTTTTGCAAGCTTTAAAGGAGTGTTGTTTTGAATGGCTTGTACTCATTTAGAATCTATTATTCTATCATTAACAACATTTTTGTTCTTATTATGAACAAACTTTGGTTTGTCGTTAGATCTAGAATCGTTTTCATCGCGGGAGAAAGGTTTTAGAGTCCCTTAGCTAACAATGTTTTTCAAATTGACTCCCTTTTTTATTACCTCTTCAAATGTGTTGCCTCAATGCATTTACAAGTGGAATGTAATGTCTGGACGGAGGTTGGGAACAAATATACTTAATAATTCCTTTTAGGTATCGAGCGAGGAAAGCGGCTAGCTAATCCTCTCCATCATTGTATAAAGCGCAATGAAGTTTTCGTTATTTCGCATTCGAGAGATCCAACATGGTGACATCATTTTCTATATTAAAAGAGAATTGTCGCACGAAAATTTCAGTTAATTTTGGCCATGTTTATATGGATCCCTTAAGGATGTGCACAAACCATTCTATGCACCGTTGCTCCTAAACTTCACGGAAAGAGGCGCATAAGATAATCATCGTTGAACGCCACCTCTTGACATGTCATATAAAACCTTTAATATGGTCACAAGGGTCACCTTTTCCCTTATACTTGTCAAATTTTGGAAAATCAAAGTGTCTTGGGAAAGGTACTGTAGCATGGCTTTGTCAAATGGGTAGGGACATAACTCATCGAACTGGTATTTCTTGTTATTGTTACCGGTTTGGCCCTCTTGTAATGCTTGAAGGGCATTCTTCATAGTTGACCACTCTTGGTTGAAAAGTGGATCTTGTGTGGGTGGCATAGGTCTATATGTAGGATTAAATCTAGGTGTATTCCCACCCTTATTTGTTGCAAGAATATCTTCATAAGGATCTCTTTGTGCTTCCTATCAAGGAGTGTGTATTGGGAACTCGTGAAACGAAGCCTTAGGTTTTCCTTTGGTCTGGCTTATTTCAAAACTTTGGGTTGTTCCCTTTGTATATAGGATGCCAAAATTTTCAATTGGCAAGTGAGGGCTTAGACCTGTTGCTCTAATGTCGCCTCTTGAATAGGTATGTCATGACAATTTTTGTTAGGGGGAGGTTGTGCATGATGAACAACGTTCCTTGTTGTCTTCACAATGTATTATAACAACAAGTATATGATAATCTCCATCATTTTCAAATGGTACTTCCTCATTATTTTGTGGTACAGAAATAGAGGCATGACTTGGATTTAAAATTTCAATGACAATATGACGAGGTCAGTCTACTTCCTCTTCTACACGAATCATTTCGGTATTGAGAGAAGGGTCTACCATCGAAGGTAACTTAGCGCTAGTTCCATAACATGCATAAGAACCTCATGTTTGTTTTGGAAAATCTAGTCGTCAAAATTGGCAGGAAAATGTTCTAGATTCATACAAGGATAGTCTTCTTCTCCACTACTATGGTCAACCATGAGATTATCCTCTAAAAGAGGCTTGTCACCTCCGAATATATCGGATTTTATCCTTGGCCTTCGGGATCCCATTCTTGTAATAGGCATACTCGAAATAGGAGGTATAATGTGATAGACTTCCCCTAAGGTTTACTAAAAAGGGACCTTAGTCAAATTTTAACAACGTAATGACACTAATATTGTCAAAAAGAATGGTGACTATAGCCACAAATCCACTAGCTCAACGTGACCTAAAAACCAATGAATAAACACTAACTCAACCTAGCAAGGTAATATACGACATAAGCCTATCTTGAATAATACAATGATATATAACACTCAAAATTTAATCACACCAAATAGTTTACTCCCTAAGATTTGTTTAGGTAGGTTTACAATCAAACAGTGATAACACAATATTACTAGTTAGGTCAAGTTTGCAACAAACAAGGCCTAAGCGATAAGGAAATGTCAATGCGATATTCTAACAAGGTATAATAAAAACCAATTTCTAAACACTAAACACTAAAGTCTAAGTCTTGTAAAACGGATGATAATAATGTGAGCAAGATAGCAACACTATTTGGACACATGAACCAAGCTTTCGGGAAAGCCAAATTTGTAGTGTCAAAATGATGTTATCAAGATCTTTAGAAATGTATGTTCAACACTCACGAAACTCAAGACAAAGTTAGGATGTAAAAACTCTGTCTAAGTATAACAAGAATTTGCTAAGCGTGTGAACAACGTAACTCTACAATATAGAAATTTAGGCCTACTTTCATAATGGAAACAAGACGTAAATATCTCAATTCTATGGCTCAATGTGGGAAGTGTAACAACTCAAAAGAAGACAAGGATGAAATCACCAAACTATGATGATGATATGTCTCAAATATGGGTTTTTGAGACAAGGGGCATACTAGATTGTGAGTACGTACCATGCACACTTTCAACACTTGCGTTCGACATTGCAACCTAGTCGCGCGCAAGTAGAAGATAAAAGTGGTGGACACGTGATATCTAGTGGTATCGATATATGTTGTTTCCGTTTGTCCAAACATGGGCAACAAACAAACAAAGGTGTAGACCAAATGGTGTTGAAATAAATTTGGTGTTATTTTGGTAGAGTTTTGCCTTGTCTTAGGACAAGTGAAAAATTAGGACAAAATGACACTAAGTAGATTTCATGATGAAATGTCACATGGTTTTAACTTTTAAAGATTCTTTCCCTTGTTCCAAAAACAAGAGTTTGAATTTAAGAAAGTTGACACTTTGTGAGAGCTCTCAAGTATAACTATGACAAAACAATGGCTCCAAGCCGGCAAGCTTCCTAGGTGGTTATCTCTCTAGGTGTCACAAGATATCTATGACAAGCTCGATTTACCCAAAAAAATTCACTGACTAGTTTGGGGTTATCTCGGCTTTACTTTACCCCCTTTAGTTTAATGAGCAATCGAAGTGCGTTCAATTATACTTTCACTGGGATCATGCAATATGAATATCTTTGACTCTAATCTCACTAAGGCATACTAATCAAGTCAGTGTAGTGTGGAGCACTTTCCTGTTTCATTCACAAGGTTCCCTCTTGTGTGAACTACTTTAGGGTTCCTAGGACCACCCCCATTGTTGTAACTTAAGGCTTATACCAAAGGGTTTATGTCCTTGTTGAGTGGACGAGCTGTAGCTCTTAACTGAAACCTACAATACGGTGTTTTGAATGGTGTGGTCGTGTATTTTTATCTTTTGGATTAAGTAATTTGGTTAAGACCACCTTTGTGCAACCTACAACACACATGAATATTAGAAAAATGATTTAGGTCTTCCTTTCTTAGACTGTCATTTTACTTCCTTCACACAAATGGTTAGTAGTTCAACATAATTTACAATATCATAGAAATATAGAAATGAAAAATGCTTGTAAATCAACTAACTACCACAAAAAAATTGCAAAAACAAGGTTTGTTCCCAATTCATCCAAGTGTTTTTAATGAAAAGACTAAAATTGCTCTTGATTCCTAAGATCACATTAGGTGCTTTAGAGAAGAGTTTACATGAATTTTAGCCTTGATTTCTTTATTAAGTGAAAAAGCTCTTAAACTAAAAGATCAAGCACATGCAAAAATGAAGGTTTATTCTCTTAAGCACAAAATGAATGATAATTGTTCCTACTTACTCCCAAGAAGTAAAAATAAATGGTTTAGAGGTGTTTTGGTTCTCAAGATCACACTAGGTGCAAGAGAAGAGCATACACAACTCTATTCCAAACTCAATCAAAGTATGAAAACACAATCACTCCTCAAACCCTAACCCAATTTACTCAAAAATCCTTTATCAAACCCTAGGAAAATTTTGTTAGGAATATTGCTCTAAAATCAATAATTTGACAAAAACAACATCTAAAACCCTTTAAAAATGATAGGAATCATAAAATTGAAATTCTGGAATTTGAGAAAAAATTACCTTGATGCACAAGCACCCCTCTTAGTGTACGGGCGGTCACAGTCATGCCTGGCGCTCATAGTAGTGCACAGTGCTCACAGTCATGCACATGCGCCCCTCTGTCATTTTTCACACAATCAATGATGCATGAGCACTTCCAGTGAGGCACAAGTGCTCACAGTCATGCACAAGCACCTTTTTCCTGTAGATGGTTAAAAAAATCTTTCGGAGGTCATAACTTTTGCTCCCGACCTCGAAATGACTCCCTTTTTTTTACGTTGGAAAGGTATTGAGGCACTCTACATAATGGCAACATAAATTTTGAGAAAAAAGTTACAATGAATTTAGGGTATTCATTTTTAGAAAACTATTCCTTTCTAACATATCTCAATACTTTAATGAATGTTGTTTTTGAAAAAGGTCCAATCTTTGGTATTTTGAGGAATTTTGACAGGGCTTTGCCTCCTTATATCCTGCAAAAAGCATGAAAACACAACTTCTACTACTAATCTAGTTGAAACAAATTTTAAAAATGGAAATTGATTTATAAAACTTTGAAAATTACTCTAGAACTTTGAAATTAATCTAAAAATCTTGAGAAACTTAATCTAAAAAACTTGAAAGTATTCTACAAAGCTTGAAAATAAACTAGAAAACTTGAAATTAATCTAGGAAACTTGAAACTAATCTAAAATTTGAAATGAAAAACTTTGAAACTAAGTTAAAAAATTTAAAATTTGAATATAATGGGGTAAGGTCCCCAGCATGCCAAATGAATGCACCCCAAACTTTACAAAGCAAATTACAAAGCTAAACAATGAAGGCTAACACCATTGCCACCTAATTAGCTAGGTCTTTAATTATAGGAATGTAACATTAATATAAAAGCTTAAAAGAATGCCTAATTAGTATGAAAACAATGCAAAAACTAACTAAACATGCCTACTAATATGATCAATTACCTAACATGGGCCTAAATAGACCTAAGGGGCAATCAAATGGTTATGGTTGCTACTCAAACAATGGTGAAATGACCTCTCCAAATGACTTGTTAAGTCACTTTAGATTATTCATCTACTAACCTTGTTGAAGGTTTTAAACAAGGATTGGATTTGACTTAGAAATCATATGTACTATATGAGATGCAAATCAAAGCACGGTGTGTGTAAAATATAAAGGAATGAGGTGTACTCTTTTTATAGTTTTCCTTTTGGGAGAAAATTGTATTTTGGTGCATGTGGGACTAAAAGCCCCGAATTACATTAGAATTGCTAATCGTGATTAGGCCTTATTAATCACAATTAGTGAATTATGAAGTGATTAAGAGGTGTGGAGCCTTAATCAACCGTTTAGGGTCAACTAGAGGCTAGGACAAGCTTTTGAAGCTTCTTTGAGATGTTGAGGAGGTGAATGGGGTGATTTTGAGTGGTTGGAAGAGGGTTTTGAATCAATAATAGAGTATATTTATCAAAACAAGGGCGGAATAGGATTAATTAGCTTATAAATGCTAATTGTATGTTTTGAAGAGGATTTTGACTTACGATTCATTATAAAGTGGCATCCTGAATGCGAAAGAGGTTTGGTGATCAATGAAGGGCTTGTTAACTAACCAAAGTGGCAAGAAACGTTAGTTAATTAGAAAATATTACTAATTATAATGGAATTGGGAAGAATAAGAGTGTTTTGCATGAATTTCGGTAATAAGATTGTAAAAGCGAAATTTAGGTGTCTGATTACATTTTAGACCATGCGTCAAACTTATATGAAAAGATGAAAAAAATACCCTTGGAGAGATTTCCCCAGTGCAACTTGTTTTTTGGCCTGTTTACTAGATTGTGGATTTTTCAATCCGAAAACTACCAACTTAAGCAATTCACTGAGATCACTATGCTCATGAATATGGTTGAAAAATACAAGTTCTTTATTAAACCAAAGCATCGTGGCAACAACAAACACAATTAAGCTGAATAAAATAGAGAAACAAAGACAATAGGAGACAAGATTTATCCTGGAGAAACCCAATGTGGGAAAAATCCAGCTGGGTGAGCAAATCGCCCGCCTTCACTATGTACTTCTCCAAAAATTACAACTCACTACCTAATGGGCCTTTAAGAAAGATTACAACTCCTTATTATAATTACTTGTTTACACTCTCTCAATCAACAAGACCACTTATCCATGAACAAATAAAAGAAGAAAACAACTCTACAACTTTGCTCACACTTGAATTCATCAAAAAACACTTCATTGAATCCTTGCAAAGGCTCAAATTTATAGATGCTCATCTTAGGAAGGCGTGGAAAGTCGAAACGAACTGTCTGGAAGCCCAAACATTTGTAACTGTTGAGATTCCCACGTTTTTGGACCACTAACTTCAAAATCGCTGCCTAGTGTACACCAGCGGTTTCAAAACCGCCACCATGGTTATGTCATCATATAAAGTCTACTACCTTCCGGAGGCCATAATGTTTGCATACGAACTCAAAATTGAGTGACATTTTTTTAACTTGCACAATGTTTCAAGAGGAACAAAATATGTAATTAGATTTGGATTTTGATGACATATTCATGGAGTTTAACTAGCCCAAATGTCATTCAGAGGTGTCTGGATCACCCCAGCCTGACTAGACCATCTTGTGAAGAATGAAAAATGAGCCGACAAGATGTAGAGCAAGTACAATATATGGAGATTACATAGAATTGGGATATTCTGATCCATTTTTGGATCATACCTCCCCAATTTGAGGATTTTAAGTCCCTAAAATCTTTAAGGATTGATGAGGTGAGGAAATTTCTTCCCCACATCCTCTCTGGAATACCACTCCTACATCTGGAGGTGTATCTGCTGGATTGTTCCAATGAACATATCCTCTTTGTGGACTTCCAGTCCTAATTTTCCATTGTCTCTGTATGGTAATCGAGAAAACAACATCAACTGCACTCCTAGGAAAATAACCATAACATGTCTTAAAACCCCTGACAAGGTTAACAATTGTTATCTGCATGTTCAACCAAAAATCATACATGTATAAGTGCTCAACAGTCTCTATCACACCAAAGTAACCAACCACCTCGGAAGTGCATGCTTTCTCAAACAAAGATCTGTAACTATTATTTCTATTAGTAGGCATCCTGCAAGGACTACCTCTAGAATCCCAACTCTGGAAGTGGACCATCAAGTAACAACTGTATCACATGCTCAATTGGCCTATTTGGGGGAAGCCCCATAGGCTCTTCCCTGAATTGTTGAATAAACTCTCCCATCTGCTTCTACTCTTTGTTAGTAATTGTGTTATGAGTGGTTTCTGTAACAAATTCCTCAACTTGTCTATCCCTTAGAAGAAGTAAAGAAAATATTCCACTAACATTAAGTTTTGGACTTCAGTGGAACTTACCAATGAAATCTTCGAGTCTCCTACAAAGGCTGAAATGACATAGTGTATGCGTACCCAAAAATGTAGGTATTGTACTGTCGGAAAGAGGTTACGAAAACCCCAATGATGATTCAGATCTCTTCGCAAGGTATTCGAAATCAGGAAAAGCACGCCAAGTACATGTTGGCATCTTAGAAAGCCTTGTCTAGCTTTTGCATGTTTTTTTCTAACCTCTGCCCCTTTTTCCTTGCATTTTATCTTTAAGTTACAAAACCGCCGCCCTCGCTGGGGCGGTCCCATGACCACCGCCAGGCAGGGCGGCGGTCATGTAACCGCCGCGCAGGCGACGCCTTCGTGCGTGCGCGTTTTTAGAATGTTCCGATGAATTTGTCAACGTGAAAATTCAAATTTCACCCACATTTCTCAACCACTAAAGCTTGCATTTATGTTTTGGCCACCTAGTAAATAGTGTTTTCCCTTTGTTTATATTAGAAGAGATCAATTTAGACTTACCCTCCGGTAAATCTAAATGCTATAAATACCAAACTTGTTCTCAAACAAACGGCCCCTCTCCTTTACGTGTTTGATCATTCTGTTTGTTTGAAGTTCTTGCATGAGTCTCAATAGTTTTATATTTTACATGAATTCTCGCCTCTCTTTCTCTTTAGAGATCATTTGATCCTCATACTTTCATTTTACTCCATTGATGTCCCATACATCCAAACTTAGCATAAGGTAGTTTTAGTTTAGATTAGAATCCATTTTTATGATCTTAGAGTTGCGGGTTTATTTTGTCACAAGAAATAGATCCAGATTCACGGTATTTTACGTTGTATCCCCGCGATAAATCTGTTAGGAATTGCATAGTCAAGCACTATCCCTCTCTTATTTGCATTGTATTCGGTTTATATCCAAAGTTCACATTGTTTGAGCATCTTCTTCTGCTGACACTATCACACTCACATTTTACGGATTCACGAGAACACAAAGGAACGAGGAGATCACACTGAGGGGACAAGTCACGATACGACTGGATTTACCACTGTTCTGTAAACTCCAGGTTTGAGCTATCAAATTTTTAGTTACAATATATCAAATAGAGTAGCAAATCATTTTATTTCAAGTTAAAATTAACTTTCAATATTGTCGGGGAAGTTGTGGGGAATGATAGTTTCTGAGAAACTATGATTCATTCCTCACTTCTGAGGTAGGATTGAAAGTCTTTCAATTAAACTAGTTAAGTTATTTAAGTATTTAGGATAAATTCACAATTGCACAGGCAAATAGCTATACCAGGCTAACTTGCTTGTTTTAAATTCCGTCATTAGACTAATTGTCCATTATCTGAATATATTAGAATACCTACTCTTTTAATTTTGTTCAAATACGCATCATTGAAAATACAAAAATAAAAGGAATATAAGCATAGTGTAGATATATCTTTCATATTTAATTTACTTGTTTCAGTTAAAGTTTGATTACCTTTTACATGACAATTACGGGACCTAGAGAACCCAGGGATTACGTATTTGAACCGGTAGTACCTCAACCAAATCTCTTCGCAATATTAACGGATATAGATCAAGGGCTTAGGATTCAGGTTTTTCAAACGACAACAAACCAACAAGCAATTAGTGAACAACTAAGACAATTGAATATTGAAGGCGGCAAAGCATACACATTCTCGGTCAAGTCAACCCAACTATGATCTGTCCGATAGAATATCCGCATGACTATAGAAGAACACGAAAGAGAACAAATATTTGGATGTGATCCATTAGTTTCGCAACCAGACGTAATAGACCTTCTCATCGACATAGATACAGGGTTGCGTATACAAGTTTCCAAAACACCCGTAAGGTATTTTGAGAAAATCACACAACTCCTAGTACTAAACATACAAGTGAAAAGGCTTATGACCATTGGATAGTCGGAAGAAGAGATTGATTCTTCACATGACCATAATTGGTCCATGACAAACACGAACTCATGGTTGTGATCCCCAGGTCCCACAACCCAACGGGCCTGGAAGTCAGTTAAGTATTGACACCAGTTTACGAACTCTGGTATTTAGATCCTCACCACTCCCGCTAGATATCATAACGTAATTTTCCGTATTAAATATAGAATCCAATCAATCCAACATTTTCGGGCAGACCAAAAAATCACCCATAGTTTCTACAAATCCACTACATCTATCACTACCATTTTCCATGACCTTGTCAGAAATATATACGAAGCACCTACATGCCACTTTCCACATATTCAATGCCAATAGATAGGATCTCGGTAGAGCTCGACATTGATTGGAGCCTCCGAGCAGCCATTATATTTGAACGATCCATTACAACAATTCAAGTTAGGAGAGATTTATTTTCCTTAGATTTGCAAATCCCATTATTGAGTGTTGAGGATATAAGATTGCCCAACTATCTTGTCTGTATCCACATATATTCCATTCCCATCGGCTATCTCGGCATGACCTCGGGAGGTCGGGTACGAAGAAGAGTTACTTGTAGATTCTCACGCTTGCATGTCACTTTTCTAGTGTACGGTAGCTTTTACCATCCTTCACCAAATGGTACTGGTTAGCTCTTCTTATGAAGATAACATCCCTGATATACATACTGATTTGACCGCCAAACACCACGTTAGACACATAAAGGGGAAGAACATCCACAGTGACTTCATCAATAATTTTTTTATAAATACCAAAATTAATCTTACACTATTTAGTAATTTTGACGTCTACGCCTTTCTTTACCCAACCCAAAGAGTAAGAACTTGGATGATTGTAAGTTTCCAACATCATTCTCTTAACTAGCTCTTTACTAACCAAATTAGCTTGTGAACAAGAATAAAAAAGAGCATCCACTTTGGTCTTCTTCAACTGAATTTCTATGTGAAAGAGCTTAGCAAGTTCATTCTCTTGAGCATTACTACTATTACCCAAACACACCTCTCTGTGGACAAAGGCACAACACTTGGTCTCATCCACCTCTTCACCGCAAAACACTTCCTCTCCCGGAGGCAGCCATTGCCTTCTTATTTTTCTTATTCTTGAAGGGATGTAATTCCAGGTGGAGCTTCCAACATTTTTCCTCGACTAAGTGTCAACATCACAATGACAACACTTTGAATTTTAGTATCCTTTTTAGAAATAGAAGTAGCATTATTCTTACCTTCCCTTTCCCTTTGTCCTTTTGCTTGGTGTCGTCTTCTTTGTCGAAGCATATTGAAAGGCGAGATGGACCCTTACGTTGTCCATCTCTATATAGTGAGTTTACGTACAAGCCTCGCCTACATCTATCGGCTTGGCCAAAAGGACAGGTCTCCTTAAGTGGCTATGGAGTCCACCAACATATTTCATCAACAAGTTTCGGCCTACTACATCCTTTTCTATCTCGAATAGCTTTCTTCCAGAACTCACTAGTGTACTCTTGAATGGTATGGCCTTGCTTCGAGAGATACGCTAATACATGAACCTCTCTTCCTCATAACAAATATGATATAATTACTTTTTGATTAGATTTTTAAATTCATCCCACTTAGTAATAAGAGGACGCTTTTTAATAACCAAAGAATGAACATAAAATTCAAACCAAGTTAAAGCATGATTGGTCAATTTTAACCGAGGAAAGGAAATCTATCGACTTTCATTAATGTGATGCAAACTGAAATATACCTCCAGTTGAGCTAGCCAATGGTCTAGCTTTTCGGTGTTCACATCTCCATCATAAGGCTCAATCTCAATATTGTACTTGCTCTATATATTGTCAGCTCATTTTCATTCTTCACAAGATGGTCTTGTCAGCTAGGGTGATCAGACACCTCACGAATGATAGTTGGGCAGTTAAACTCCATGAAGATGTCCATCAAAGCTCCATCATGACTCCCTCCTTGGCCACTTGTTATGCCGAAAAAAATCATGTTACGACTACATTTTCGCATTTATATTTATCACATAGCTTGTAAGGGCTTACAACAAGTTTTGGTCAATGTACATTATCGTTTTTACCTATATACAAGTACTTTGGCCTCCATTTACCTCTTTTAAATTCTCTTAATTACTATTAATCGATCTCGATCATATTTTTGGATTTATCTCTAATTACTACTCACTTAAGATCATGGTTGAACATCCCACGATTATTCTTAATAATTAGCAAATTCTTTCCCTAATGCTTTTAGCTTCTCCAAGTGTGTTGTTTCCTCCTCTCTTGCTTGCATAAATATTGGAGGTCCATAAGCTCTAATTTTGATCTATGGTGTTCCATACGATTGCTTTACTTGCTTTATATTCTAGCTCTACAACTATCTACTTTACACTCTTTTGGTTATTTAGCAAATTGAAGGAAGAGGTTGCCTCAAGGATCCTCCAACATTTAACATCAAGTGAAAATCCTTACCCCCTCTCCTCATGGGTCTATCATGCTTCGAATACGAGTCAATATATTTCTTATATTTATTTTGGTTTTTGCTACGAGGGAACCTTTCTTGTGAAGTGAAATTGATCCCTTTTCTAATTTTTATTCTTGATTGAGATTAGTTTCTTAATCTATTTGCATATAGATTAACTAGGCTAGTTTCTTAATCTTATTGTAATATTATTTGTCATACTAGTTTTGAATCTTCTATTAGACACAACCCTATTTTTTTGAACATTCGCTCTTGTATACTTAAGTAAATTTATTTTCATCTCCAAATTTGTGTAGGTGTTTAGAAAGTTGTGACTAGCGTAGGTTTTTATTTTATTAGAATATTGGTTGTTCTTTCTCTTTTCCTTTCTTAGTTGTTTTCTTATAGTTAATGTAAGATGACAAACTAGATAGTTAAATTAGGATAGTTGGTTTAACCTGCTTGCATGTACTCTTACTAGTTTTTCCCCTCTTTTCTAATATTAGTATATTTGGGTTTATCCATCAATATTTTTGCACGCTCAGTAAGACCCCTCAAGTCCTATTCTCCATGTGGTCTCTTGTTCTTCATATTTAGCTCACGTTTCTTTTTTTTTTTCTAATAGGTCATGCCTTTTTTTCGAGAACTCATGACCTCCCTTTGTGAAATTTGTGTCTTTCCCTAAAAAATCATGACATCCCTTTGTATAGATTGTGCCTTTTTTTAGAACATGTTGCTAGCCATGGTTCTTGCATGGCCTCTTTCAAATGTTGTCTTTTAGTTTTTCTTGATGTTTTTGGACCTTATCATCCCCTATCTCGTAAGTTTCTTTGTAGATATTTCCTTTGTATTACATCTTACC
Source organism: Taxus wallichiana var. yunnanensis (assembly GCA_018340775.1). Lineage (NCBI taxonomy): Eukaryota > Viridiplantae > Streptophyta > Pinopsida > Cupressales > Taxaceae > Taxus > Taxus wallichiana. The sequence continues at coordinate 126,615,162 of CM031235.1, forward strand.
CACACCCCTACCTTGGATGATATGTAATATAACCATGTTGAATGACACTCTTGCAAACTTGTTTGTTAAATCCCAAAATTCTTACGAGAGCTCACTCGTACTCCCATCACTAATAGGAGGAATTACAAATCTTTGGTCCAAAAATCAATTAATATATTAGCATTGGTCCTCTCTCTTTTCCATGGATTGGGCTTTGGTTTCTTTCCAAATTGGGAGGGCTCGCTTTCCATTCCAACCTTTGTACTTTGTACCCTCTAAGCATGTCAAGTATCCCATGATTGAAATGACACCGCCTTATCTTGAATGATTACGAGGTCACCCTCTAGTAGAAAGAGATCCTGAGAAGTTGTGTGTAGTCATCCAAAGTTACAATAACCTCCTCTATTAGATAAAACAAGAATACTCTTGTTGAAGTTAGTAACAATAAACCTCTTCTCAAGTGTATTAGTTAATTTTTTAGCATGAATGTTTCTATCTCCCATATTTTGAAACGATGTAATTATGTTATCCATAATTGTAGGAAAACTTTCATTAATGACTAGCTCTTTGATATGCTCATGCGAAATTTAGGTAAAATATGCACCTTGATATCCTAAAGCATGAACCTACCTCTTATAATGAAAATATTAATGAATGCACAATGTTATAGGATTTTGAGGTTCAAGGACCCCTCTTAGGTAAAAATGAATCGTCTCATCGTGATGGTAATCACAATGCTATAAGGGAAAAATTCATGGATTCCCCTCTAAGAAGAAGGATAAGAAGGATTTTTGTGAGGTCAATGCCCCGAGAAATAAAAAATATAACAAGGAAATAAATAAAAGAGGTTTGAATACAAATAGGATTCAAAAAAATATAATCACTAGATAAAGGGAATTCCATTGAGGAATGTATGGCCTATAAACCTTATAATCTTGGGAGATCTCTCATCTTGGAAGCTCGCCTCTCACAACACCCAACAAAAGTCGAATGCTTCAAAGCACCTCTCCTGACCATAACACAAACAAGAAGGATAATAAATAAAATAATAACATGTCCAAAGGAAAGGATAAAAACTCTTCTTATTGTTATTTTAGTTCCTCTAACTTAGGTCACTCTTGTTCGAGCTAATTTTTCTATGAGCCCCAACAAATGGTGGAAAGATTGGAAGTAAACTCATTTTTGTAATTTAAATTTGTGATGGTGAGAGTTACAAATGCTTTTTCAACATGCATTCAGGTCAATATATCAAGCCTCTTTGAGATTTGACTAACCTAGCCCCCAGTCTTAACCTCGTGGGTAACCAAACCCAAGGTCCGATTTGACTTTCAATAAAATTTCCCACTACATGTGAGGTCTAGACCATTCTGTCATCTAGGAAATTCATTCCCTCTTGGTCAATATTTCCATGTGGAATCTCTTTCATTGTTTCCTCAAATAAACAACCATCATCTTTTTGAGATAAATCTTCCTAGTGACACCCCATTACCAAGTGTGGTGTGTTTATAAATTGTCTCGTCTAAAACTAAAAACTAACACATTTTTATCTTCCAAGAACTAGTTTTGAAGTGGGTTTAGATGTAATTTAGGAACTTATAATTTGTTTAAATTAAAATATAGGGTATATATTTGGCTTGATATTTAAAAGTCAATGTGATCCAAATTGCTTATATGTTTTAACATTTCTTGGAAAATAGATATTATATTTTGTGAAACATGCTATATTAGTCATTGAAGAACAAGGTTGAAGTTTTGGAACAAAGATACAACAAGTTTGACTCTAGAGAATTTTAAGACCTTTTGAGATCAAATCCAAAGTATTTTGATTCCAAAATTACCATACAAAAATAGCCCCAAAGTAGCGTCATGGTAGCTCTATAATACTATAGTCTTTGAACTTAAAGATAGATGTGGCTCATGAGTGTTTGGATGGATCCCGACTATTATACAACAACTTTGTAGAATGTGGAAAGACAATTTTTCATGAACATATGACATGAAAAGTTTCAAAAGCATCGAATGGTCGTAGTATTCTATTTTTAAAGATCTAACAAATGGTATTAGGACTTTATAAAAATTGTTGGTGTGTGTCATATTTGCACTTGTTGTAAAGTCCACCTTAGGTACTATTTTTACTAAGGTGAGATGTATTATGTGTACAACATATGGTAAATACACATTTAAGTGGTAGTTGTCCTCACATGTGTGACAAGGGCTAGGTGTAGCTCAATGAATGATCCTATCCCACATTTCAACCATCCTTACTTTTTTATATAAAGAACCTTTGTGCCCTTGTGGAAAGTAAGATTGGAGCTTAGAGTCATCTCCAAATTTGGTGGAGATGTAGTCTCTTAAAGATATTTTGTTTTAGTGTAACCATTGTTGGTTTCACACTCATATGCATTGTATATTCCTTGTTAGTTTAATGTATTGTTCGTTTGTTGGAGAATATCTTCCTCTCATTTGAGTTATTTGTGTGGATGCTTGTATTGCAGATTTTTCCTTGGATTTGCCCGACACCTATATGGTATCAAAGCCAAATCTACCATCTCCATTTCATAATTTTCTCATGTCTAGATTTTTATTCATTTTTTCTAATATTTGTTGAGATCCAAAATAAGGGAGTTTTTTGAAGAGATGTTTACCTTTTTCCATTTTTAGTGCTTTTGGTGGATCTCAATTTCCCTTTTGTGGTCTTTCGAGCTATGATTTTTTGCACCTTCATCAAATCCAAAACTACAATGTTTCTTCCCAAGCCCTTAAACATTTTTAGCCAATCCACATTGTGGGTTTTGAAAATTGCCTAATGGGTATTTTTGTTTGAGCCAAAATTGCTTTTATAGGGTCATGTTTTTATTTTTTCAATTTTTGGAAAAAACTAAAATTTCGAGTTATGATTCAATATTTTTTATAAATTCTACTCAATTTAAAAATATATATATATGTAGATTTTTGGAGCATTTTTCGATTTTTTTGCTTTTTGAAAGTTCAAATCTACAGAGGGCAAACAAGGAGTAACATAGAAGACAATTGTTTTTGGGTATTTTCTACAAAACAATGTGCTAAAAGTATATTTTTTGGATTCCTCTCTTCAAGATCTTTATGAAAAGTATTGGTTCAAAAAATGGAGCGTAAAGGCACTGTGGCGTGCATTTGAAAAAGCACATTTTTGGCACATTTTGCATGTTGCACACAGTTAACACTTGGTCACCCATATGACCATCATCTAGCCCTTTCCACCTACACTCAACCCCTTAACTCACCATATGACCACTTACTTGGAATTTTAAATCCCCTAAGGATGAGACTTTCACCATTGAACCCTTTTTTGGAGTACATTTTTTCAGAGGCTCATAACTTGTGATCCGTAAAGGTTGGGAAAATGATTTTTTCATATTACCTATTTATTCATGATCTACATAGTGGAGATGTTAATTTTTGCATTTTAATTACCCGTGTTTTCAGAATTAGCATTTTTGGCCTACTTAGTTGATTGAATCATGTTTTTGGACCTTTATGAGGTCATACTTTTTTATTGGTAACTTAGATTTGCATGTTATTTTTTAAAGAGTATATTTTTTCTAACTCTTCACAATTATAGTATTTATTTATTTTGATTTTGACTCAGATTTGAATTTTTTCATCTTAATGGCTTATTTTATAAATTGTAAATCATATTGGGTGGGTTTTTCAAATGTATTTGTATTCATTGAATTATAAAGTGTCATTGGGCGCTTACACATTTGTATACCTTCATGAGTGTGTGTGTGTTTTTGCACTTCATTTTCACGTTTTAGTTGTAAATCTCATCATATGGGATTTTTGGGCACCCCTCGTTGGAGGATTTTGTTGTGCTTTTTGCACACCTACCACATTGACACTATTTGGAGATATTGAGTTGTGTTGTCTTCACTCCCTACTTAGCATTATAAGTAGTGTTATGTATTCTCAATGCTTCCTTGGTTGTTCAAGTATGTTATGTACCTTTTGTTGATTCCTAGTGGATGCATAGGTTGATTATTTTTTCTGCTAGATCAATTTTATGTTAATCCTTTTGGGGTTTTCAAAATCATTTTCGATGTCAGCCATGTAATCGAGCTAACCCTTGTGTGGCTTTCAAAATTTAGAATAATTTATAATCCAAACTTATTTGGTTTTCACCATGTATTTTAGTTAGATGGAACACGTACTATAGTCACTCTTATGGAGGCTTCGCTAGATGCAACAAACATTTACTTCAACAATTTTGTTATTCTTTTTGTCTTATCATTGTACATGGGTGCTTTTTTAGGCCTAGTTTTCGGGACCCATATTTACGAGCATAAGACTTCTTCTCTTTTACCACATCGTGGTGTGTGTCATAATCACGCTTGTTGTGAAGTCCACCTTAGGTAGTGTTGTTACTAGGTGATATTTATCATGTGCAAAATATGGTAAATACACATTTAAGTGGTAGTTATCCTCACATGTGTGAGAAGGGTGAGGTGTAACTTAGGGAATGATTGATATCCTACCTTTCACTCATCTCTTACTTTTCCTATATAAGGAACCTTTGTGTCCTTGTGGAAAGTAAGATTAGAGCTTAGAGTCATCTCCAAAGTTGGTGGAGATGTAGTCTCTTATAGAGATTTTGTTCTAGTGCAACCATTATTGGTTGCACACACATATGTAGTGTATATTCCTTATTAGTTTAACACAGTGTGATTTTGTTGGAGAACATCTTCCTCTCATCTGATTTCTTTGTGTGGATGTTCGTATTATAGATATTTTCCTTGGCCTTCCTCAATTCCTATATGGTATTAGAGCATTTCTTATTAAGATAAGCCAAATGATTGTGTGGTAGCAATTGTAAGAATTTAGAAAATAAAGAGTAAAGGCTTGAATGTAGTCAAAACCATGAATACGGTGCTCTCACACACTTATCTCCTAAACAAGTTGGGATGAGCGGTAGTGTTTTATTAGTAGTATTCAATAAAACAATATCCCATATTTCTCTCCTCAACAAATGGGATGAGCAAGTGGCGGTGAAACATTAATGTAATGTTTTCCCATATTTGTCTCATGTTTGATGGGATAAATAGTTGAGTTATGTTAGGAATTTAAGTTAGAAACAAAATCTTTGTGAGAATAAGTATGTATTCATGTACTTTTGGGTGATTGACATATTAAACTAAAAGATGATGTACTATTAATATAACTTATCAACATTCATGAAAGGACTTATGATTGTTGTTGATTTCGAATATATAATACAACTTTGAAGTTTCTAGTATCTTGTTGGTATCTTTGTGATCAATTCCAATCCCAAACCAATGGAGGAGCAAAGGCTCACTCAACCAATGAAGAATGAAATTTTGTTCATACTTATAGAGTATATTTGTCTTCATCATTCAAGATTTCCTTTTCAATAAATTTTTGTGTTGCCTATGGGAAATTTATGTGTGTTTAGTCTATTTAAATTAATTTGACGTTATTCCAAGTTTTGCTTTTTGTTATTTACTTTTACTTGTTTAAAGTAGGAATGCTTGCTTAACTTGTGTTTAACAATTTAATAGATTAGTTTACCGTTGAATTTCATTACTAATCATTGAAAGGGAAAATATTAGAATAATATCTCCTTCTCCCTATTGCAAACAATGGTGGACAATGCCCTCGATTAATAATGATTCGAATTAAAGTAGAGCATAAATGACACTCATCACTTTTCAACATCATTTCTAGGGAGCTCTTAGGTGTCATTAGGGAACATTCATTGAAATTATATATTGTGGAAGAAATTATAGGAAGGTTCTAAACATAAATTACATTTTCTTACTCTACTCACGATAAATAAATTATTTTAGTAAGTGACAAAAGATAAGCTTTCAAGGACAATTGGAGTAAGTGGAACTCAATTCTTTCATAATAATATAATTTAGGGGAAACATTAGTTTAACAATAATTTTATAATTAATGCTTTAAAATCAATTTTCTCAATATATGAATAAGTGGAGATACCTTAGAGGAATATTTTGTTGGGGTAGGATTCTTTTCCACTATGTGGTTTTACCTACATGGTCTAATTAGTTTGCTTAAGTTAATAATAGGTCATTAGGGGAATGCACTTTAAGTCATTTTCTAATTGTGAGTTGAGTTAATTACCTTTTTGGGTGACCTAATTCCTCACTATATAATGTACCTTCCTATGCACATTTTGGCTAATGATTGAATGAATGAGTTTATGAACAATTTCTTGTTTGTTGAAGACATGTAACACCCTTGTTATGACCAAATAATTTAAGGAATTTTTTTAAAGCATACCCTTAATACACAATCAATGCTACCAATGTTTAACATTATTATTTAGCTTACTACTAAATAATCCAACATAATTAAAATATTCATAATCCATTTGATAACATATAATAACCATGTGCTGTTGTAAGAGTGTGTCCATTGCATTATGTATGTTACATGGAGTTACATAAAGAAAGAAAAAATGTTGGTAATTTAGCTTTTCGTGTTATCTTAAACTTTTGTTTATTTCAAAAAGATTGATGATGTAGATTTAGGGGCAAAATGATAAACCAAAGTTGCTTATTGACAAATTGGATGCAAAGATTAGGTTTGTCGTATATTATCCGTTATCATTTCTTTTCCACTATCATTTATTATTGTTACTAATTTTTCTTCCAAATCGCCCGGGGTAATAAACAACCATGTTTATCCCTATCATTATTTCTTATATCCATTTCAATCATATTTTTCGATTGTCGTTTGTCTTCTTCTATCACCTCATCGACACTCGAGGGGGCATCATTCATCCTACTAATTTTTCTTCAAAAAAATTACATGTTTATGTTTGTCTATTATATTTGAAGAGAAGTTACTTACTTCACCTCAAACAGGGGCAAATGTAGACACCTAAATTCCGCTTTTGCAATCTTATTGCCAAACACACACAAATCAACCATCATTCTTACCAATTCTGTTATAATTAGTGATTTCCACTAATTAACTAATGTTTCTTACCATTTTGGCCAATTAACAACACATTGTTGATTGCCTAACCTCTTTCGCATTCAAGATGTTTTTTTACTTAGAATCGTAAGTCAAAATCCTCTTCCAAACAAATAATTAGTAATTATTAGCTAATTAAGCCTATTTTGCCCTTGTTTTGGTCAATATACCCTATTATTGGCTCAAACCCCTCTTCCAACCACTCAAAATCACCCCATTTCCCTCCACAACATCTTAATAAGCTTCAAAAGCTTATCTTAGCTTCCTAATTGACCCTAAGTGGTTGATTAAGGCTCCTCACATCCTAATCACTTGTTAATTCACTAATTATGATTAACAAATCCTTAATCATGATTAAAAAGTCTTAATATAATTTGTACTTTTAGTCCCACATGCACCAAAATACAAGTTTTCCTCAAAGGTAAAACTATAAAAAGACTAAGTATCTACCCTTAAACTTTACACCATGCTTTGATTTGCATCTCATATAAGAAATATGATTTATAGCCAAGCTCAATCCTTGCCTAAAGTCTTGATGGCGTTAGCAAATGGATATCCAAAAAGACCATGTAGTCATTTGAAGTGGCCATTTCACCTTGTTTGGAGTAGCAACCATACCAATTTGATTGCCCTCTTAGATCTATTTAGGTCTTTATTAGTTTAACAATTCAATATAGTAGTAGGCATGATTAGCTAGATTTTGAATTATATTCATGTTAGTTAACATTTCATTAATCTTTTATCTTTAGTGTTACATTCATAGACTTAAAGCCTTGGCTATAGATGGTAATGGTGTTAGCTTCCCTTAATTATTCATGTTATTTGCTTTGTAGATTTTAAGGTGCTTTCATTTGGCATGTTCGATGGGAGACATACCCCATTTGCATTCATTTTTAAAGATTTTTAACTTAGTTTCAAAGTTTTTCATTTCAAGTTTTTTAGATTATTTTCAAGTTTTCTAGATTAATTTCAAGTTTTGTAGTTTAATTTCAAGTTTTTTAGAGTAATTTTCAAAGTTTTGTAGATCAATTTTCAAACTAGGTAGTTGTTTCAACTAGATTAGTAGTAGAAGTTGTGTTTTCATGTTCTTTGCAGGATAAAAGGAGGCGAAGTGCTGGAAAAATTTCTTCCAAAAGCCAAAGTTTTGATCTTTTTCAAGAAATCCTCTTCAAAAGTTAGATTTTGAGCACCTACAGGAAAAATTGTGCTGTGCATCAAAACTTGTACTTATGGTCTATAGAGTGCACTGTGTATTACTATATGCACTGTGCTTCATGATTTGTGCCCATGCTCTACAAAATGCATTCATGCACTAGGAGGTGCGCCTATGCACTCAAGTAAAATTGCTTCAAAGTTTGAAATTTCAACTTCTGATTTTTGGAGTCTCTATCATTTTTAAAAGGTTTTTAGTTGTTATTTTTGTCAATTTTCTAATTTTAGAGAAATATTTCTAACAAAAATAACTTAGGGTTTAATAAGTGATTTTTGTTAACACTAGCTTAGGGTTTTATGCGTGATTTTGTTTCATGTTTTGTATGAGTTTGGAATAGGGTTGTGTATGCTCTTCCCTTGCACCTAGTGTGATCTTGGGAACCAAAAGCACCTCTAAACCACTTTTTGCTAATTTGGAGTAAGTAGGAAAAATCATCATTAATTGTTATGCTTAAGGAAATAAAATTTCATTTTGGCATGTACTTAATCTTTTCGTGTGAAGGATTTTTCACTTGATAAATAATCAAGGCTAAATTTGTGTATGCTCTTCCCTTGCACCTAGTGTGATCTTTGGAACCAAATTCAATTTTAGTCTTTCATTAAGAAGCACTTGGATTAAATGGGAATAAACCTGTAGACACCTATTTTTGGGTGTAAGCCCTCTTTGTCATCTGCGTTAGCATCTCCTCCGCTTTTCTTTTGTTCTAAATCACATCCATCTAGATCTTAATTATTACATAGTTTTAATTAATTAATGGGTTTTACATAACCCATTTAAATAATCCAAATATTGTCACATCTCAAAAATAATGCAAAACATGGGCAATAATGCACCCATCGACATCCCACTCTTAAAATTCAAAAAGAGAATACTTTATTTCACCTAATATCCCCACCTCTTATCACATCCTTATCTTTTTCTTTACTTTAAGTCAAATTGTGAGCCCCACTAAATCACATCACTTCTTTTAATCAAGGTTACTTTACTCACCCTGAGTATCTTTTAACCTGCAGTCTAACCTCACCATTAAGCTATAAATATGGGTTTTCCCCATATTTCAAAAGGAAGAAAAAGTTAGAAAATTTGGGTGAATGTTGAGGAATTTTAGCCATTTATCATAATATCATTATTATTCTTGTCTTTGTGATAACATGTGGAATTTCCACGGTACTCTGCTCGTGATTTGATTCATGTAGTGAGATTCATGTTGCATGCATATGATCAATAGCACCATTTGCATACTGGCATCTTTCAGGTCCTTTTGTTTATCAATTTGCATGTTATCTATTTGGATTCTATTTTATTATTATTCTTATCACACGGGGGTTGACAGCCACTGAGGGAGTTAACGCTTCCCGGATCTGCTTTGTCAGGCAACCCCCGCATAAAATCTCTAATCAATCTTTCTCTAGTGTATGTGAGCTGCAGGTTTGTCTGGGATCACACCGAGGAGTTTGACATCAACTTTGCACTTGTATTGTTCATCATCGTCTTCAGTACTAAGCCCTTGTATACTCGACATTGTTTTGTGTTTGTTGATTTCTCGTACACTCATCTAGACAGGAAGCAGGAAACTCCGATCAACATTTGGCATGCCCGGTGGGACCAGACCCAAAATCTGGTCATTTTTATTGCTTTACTTGTCTTGTGGATTTAATGTTATCTCCATCGGTGCGGCAAAGATACGTACATTTAATCATTTTTATCCTCGCTTCGAGGTAAATGTTTTTGTTGTTTTGAAAGGATTTGTTATTCAATTGTTTATAATTGGTATAAAATTCTCTTGTTATTTCTAGTGAAAACAAAATAAATAATTAAATATAATAATAATAAATAAATAAATAAATATAATATTTACGTAAATAAATAAATAAATAAAAACAATATTATTATTGTCCTAAAACTACCCTACACTCCCCCTAATCCTCTCATCCTCCCATCTTGGCTAGCTCGGCCAAACTACACCATCTCCCTTCCACTTTACTTCCCTACCACTTAAACTACCTACGATCTCCCAACTTCTAACGTTGAGCTCTTAACTCGCTACTCGATCTACTACCTAGCACGCCTTAACTACTCCACAGCGAGCTCCCTTACCCATGTCACCAGCCCATCATTCCCATTTCTAACTCACTTCACTTTTCAATCCACACAACTTCATTCCCGACTTCCCATGCTACCCACATCCCCACTCCCAGCTCGGCCAATCCTTGATTTGTTTGATTAGCTCATAGCACCTCACCTCCTACCTACCCGAGCTTTATCCTCACATTCCCAACTCGACCTCATACCCAACCTCCCCCACTCGATTCCCTCGCCATTGTGCTCTCACCTCACTATACTCCCATACAACTCACTCCCTCTCCTATCCCAACTCTCCACACTCTGGAAAACTCTTCCCAATGCCTCCACTCAGATTCCTCCCATGCTGACCACCTTTTGTGAGCTAAGCCATCAGTAAATTTTGATTTTTCAAGCAAAAATAATTTTGAATTTCAGACCCGGTTTGAAAATAATGGAAAAGTAGATCACCTGAATGTGGGGCAATTAAACGTACAACTCTGTGTTATATTTATTGCATATGGGAAGTTTTCTCAGACCCTCCATACTGGCAGTTTTAAATGACTCGGCCCTCACAACCATAAAATTTGATACAACGAATCAATAAGAACAACCACATCATTCTATAGCTCCTTATAAAGGCATGATTTGGGAAAGTCTATATCAATGTATATAGGTCAATAAAATTATACTCACAAGATTTCGATCCTTAATACATCCAATTGTTTCCAGCTCAAGTTTCAATTCACGCAAGCTCTGTTGATAGTGATTGTGCAGTCTCTTTATCGCAATTGATTTCCAATTCTTTAGAATGCATTTATAAACGGTGCCTGTTATAAGCAATGTCTTTTAGTAGTATAATTTGGTGACTTTACATGTGCTTTATAGCAATTATTTAGCAATTATATAGTCTCTTGCACAGTCTCTTTTATAAGATTATGATATGATTTAGCAATTGGCTTACAATTTTTGTACAACATTTGGCCCACTTGTGGTGTGCTTAAAAGTGAATAAAATTGTTGTGAAGAAAGAAGTCAGATAAGATTTTCCTTTTCTTTGTCCCATCGATTAAACGTCTTACCTCATTGTATAAGCTATTAACATCCAACGTTCAACTATATTTCATTAGTATCAGATATCTATATTTTATTTTGTTAATAAACATTTGTTTATGAAATTTGTTTAGATTTGATAAGTTGTTAAATGCAATATACATATTCACATTGGTTTGGATAAACTTTGTTTATCGTATAAGGAGCTTAATTATTATTTTATTCTTTTATCATTTATTTGTATAAATTTTAGGTTGGTTTGTTATTTGCTTAATACAGGTTGTAATTTATTATTTTGAATGTAGTGTTTGTCGTTCGACGATACAATTTGCATTAAGTATTTATTTGGGAGTTACGATCGTCATCTGTTCATTATTTAATCATAGTTATTTCATCGTTAATTTATAATTTAACTTGTATTCGAGCGACAATAATTTTTTTATTCTAATTTTTTTATTCTTTTTATCTCTTTTGGGTCATATTCACTAATTGTCATATTTGCTTTTACAGGATTGCGCTGCCAAAGATTAAGTCTTAAACTCAAACCACATCACCAATCGTCTCTTGTCAACCTCATCTGCAGTCATAAGGTCCTTGGACGTTCCCGATCACCAATTATCGTTTTCAAACATCGTTTACCTGGATACGACAAAAAGTGCTTTCTAGATTGCTTAAAGCTTACACTTAGCTCAATTGTCAGATAAAAAGGAAAAGTGATATACAGGTATTCTCCAGTTTTCCCTATTTCCTCTTTTCTGCATGGTACTGTCATTTTTTTGGGTGATTGTCAGCATCGAATTTCATCTTTCAAATTTGGAGTAAAATGAACCCGTGCATTCTGCCTGCTCACATAGTGTAACTAGGGGTTTAACTTTTACATCACACCTATCATCACACACTGCCTAAAACTTCACAAACTAATCAACACACCAAAACTTTCCTTGCACCTGGTTCACTGATTGGGATTTTATCACCCTACAAAAACCCTTTGGACATTTCCCAGCCATAACTTACCCAAAACCAAACATAGTTCACCTCCTTTTAGGTCCTCTTACAACCATTTTTTAATCTTTTCTTTTTAATCAAAATCAAATAATAAAAAAAAAAATTTGTGCCTTACTTATTTGGTTCGTATAATAACAACATTATTTTCATGCCTGTAAGCACTCAATCTAGCACGAAGAAAATGGAACACAACCCTACTTCACATAATGCTTCATCTCGGTTGAATAACATCCCAGTGGCTTCATCATCCATGTCTCTCCCCACGGCCCCCATAAATACCCATTCTCTTACCAATATATCTTACCGGTACCAGTCAGTCACGCTTCGATATTAGACCAATCCATCTCATCCAGGTTGGCCACTCCGTCCTCTGTCAGATTAGAGCCTATTGGTACTTCCATCTTCCCTCTTGGGGACCCAGAATTCAAAAAAAAATTGCGCCAACCCCTGTGGCTCTTTAAGATTATCTCTTAAGAAGATACATACACATTCCTCTGGATGGCCCACCGCTTCAGCAGGTCTATCCTTATAGTACTAGTTATGAAATTCCTCAATCCATGGCCTTACATGATTTTACTTCATCCCCCACCAACCCATCAGCAAACCAAACCACCGGGTAGTCACGCCCATTCCGCCAATCTTCCTCACATCAACACGACTATTGTGATGTCATCCCTATCACTATGACAACCCCGATGGTCACTAGTACCTTCATTCAACCATCCCATGTGTCAAATCCCTTATCCGAACATCAAATTCCTCTTACATTATGTTTTTGCCCTCAAAATTCCCCTCTTTTTGAAGTTAAGTTTTGAAAATTTTGAGTTGGTACCTTGGAGTAATGGATACCATCGAGCTTGGTATTGTCTGTAGTTTTCCATTCCATGGAGAAAAATTGAAATTCAGGTGTAAAGGTGAAGTTTATCCCTTTCTTTTTATTCTTCCATAGTCGGAATGACGGGCGTATCTTCCCTGTCAAATTTTTCCTCGACATCCACGGGTAGTACGTGGACATCTCAGATTGGATGTGACATGACCATGTTTCTAGTGATAGCGAAAGCCTCCACGCATCCAAATGACGCAACTCCAAGGGCAGGTCCCAAGGGACAGTCCTCAAACAAGCGTAGGCTTTCCACGTGTCCCAGGTCCAAAATGAAGACAGAACAAGCCTGAATCGGCTAAGTATGGAAGGTTCAGTGGATGACGCCACGTGCCTCATCGGTGTAAGTTCAAGGGTCGAAGCCAAAGGCGGTTCCCAAACTTACGCCAACTCTCCACGTGTCATAGGTCCAAAAAGGGGACAGTCGGCCGTTGAATCGGCTAAGTACAAAGAGGGTCGACGGAAGCCTCCACGTGCCTCAACAACGCAACTTCAGAAGTGAGACCAAAGGGCTAGTCTTGAAATGAGTGCCAACTCACCACATGGTCAGAATTAAAGGAGAGTCTAAGACCGGTGGAAGGAGCCACGCATTAGCTCGGTGCCCTTTTTGGGGACGAATCCAAAGCGGAAACTCAAATGAGCGCTCGACTCTCCACGTGTCTAGGGTTTAACAGAAGTCAAGTGGGTGGCAAGCCCGAATTGGCTAAGTATGAAGAACCGGCGGAAGCCTCCACATGTCTCTTCGGCACAACTTCAAGGGAAGAATCAAGAGCGGGTCTCCAAATGTGTGCGAGCTCACCATGTGGTCAAAGTCAAAGAAGGGCGAGTCACCATTTAATCGACTAAGTACATAAGAGTTTGTAGAAGCCTCACATGTCGGCAGTAGTGACTTCAATAGGAAAAATCCAGAGGTAGGTCCCAAACTTGCACCAACCCTCCATGTGTCTAGGGTCAGACATATGGCCCCACCAAATGAAAGGGACTTAGTCAAAAATGCAAAAATATTGAACTAACCCATGCAAAGGGCCATGTGGTCACGTTTCAAGTCAAGGTGGGGAGGCGGGCCGGCGGAGCAATTTGAGTTTTTAGCCCGCATTGAAAAGAGGTAAAAGTATAAAAGTGACCCGCGGCTCCGTCACCACTCAAGTAAAGCCACATGTCAAGCTTGTATCAAAAGTGGGTGGGTGGGCCAAAATGTTCCAAAGTGCCATTTCTCTAAAAGGCACAAAATGTAAAAGGCATCCCCAGGCCCATTTCTATTTAAATCTCTCCCACGTGGACGACTCAAATTCAAATTTTGCAAAGGAAGATTGAACGGTTGCAATTCAATGCATCTGGTTTTGCCGCCAAGCATGGAAACAAGCCGAGGCATTGGAGAGATTCAGACATCGGTTTCTTGAATCATTTTTGTAACCGAATGTAACCGTTCTTGGAAACTATTTAATGGCTTCTCCACGTTGTTGTTAGGGTTGGATCTTGGTACTCTGTAGATGTAATAGATTCAAGTAATCAATACAGAAGTTTTCCCTTTTCTTCCTCTGTTACTCCTTCTTTCCTTGTCTGAAAATTTGTGAATCATCCATCTTTGCATGCTAAGAAACTTTGTGTTCTTGTTTCTATGATTTCTAGAACTTTGTGTCCATGAAATTATATCTGTTTTGAAAGTGAATGATTCTATTCTGCATCTCCCTGGCTCAATACTTAGAAGGTTATACTCTACTATCTATATTTCCTAAAGGTATTGTTATGTTCTTCCTTCCCCATCTCCTTAATTCTTCTATTCTTTCGTATTGATGATCTTTGGGCATAAACATTTCAAAGTATCAGGAATCCACGCTTTGAAAGTTGTATATTTGTACATAAGTTTTGTTGCTTACTTTCAATAAGGGAACCTCTCCCATTAAAGAGGAGGGAATTGTTGTCCCCTAACTATGGTTTGTTAAAGTCCTATTTAAAACCCAACACATCCCAAGTCTATGCCATTACTTCTCAACCTCCTCCAATGATACCTTTGCAACATGCAGTGTCACTTCCAGTCTATCAACCCATCTATACCCATATCCCCACTCAGTAGTTACCTCAACAACCTACACAATCTCAACAATCATACCATGCCCTTGTTTCCCACCAACACATGTTCTATCAACCTTCACCTCAACCACAACCCATAATTTACACTCACCCATACCAAGTTCCTCAGACACCCACGCATATGCAAGTCCAACTACCACCTTTCATTGCTCAATAGGCACTTCCTAATGATCCCATGCAAATCTTGATAGGTCGGTTAGCCAACCTAGAGGCTGCTACGTTAGGGTCCAAAGTTACATTGTCTTATGAACAAATATGTAACGAACCCATTCATCCATCTGTGCCCATGAAACCATATCCTCCACACTGGGAATTACCAAAGTTCTCCAAATTTAACAGCAAGGAGGACCCTCAACAACATCTCTGAGCATTTAAACATGCATGTTATCTCATTGTACAACCAAGATTTGATGCTCCGTACATTCCCCATGTCTTTGGCAGGCCCTGCCCTAGATTGGTATAATAATATTCCCCAGTACTCCATATTTTCTTTTTCTCAGCTCACACAATTATTTCTTGAGCACTTCTCAATTAATATTGCACGAAAAATAACCATCAACGATTTGTATACCATCGCGATTTGAATATGAATCCATCATGGATTTCATTGCACGATGGCACAATTTTATAAACCAATTATCTTTTCCACTTCCTCAAGCCCGACCTCATCGAGCTCTTCGCATGCTTTTGCGCTAAGCATATTTCCTTGAATTTGCAAATCTAATCATTTCACACTTTTGAAGAAGCTTTCGCCATGGCCCGCAAGCTTGAGACATGCATTATAGAGCATGGGCATTTAAAATTAAAGACAAATAAGCCCAAAACAAAATTTGTCAGACCATCCATATCAAATGATAAAACAAAGACAACTGCCAACGCCGTCATTGTCAAATCATCTCCTACCCCGACATCTACCATAGTAACTCAACAACGATTCACACAGCCAATGCCCAATTATACTCCCTTAGGAGAATCATACATCGCCATCTTTGACAAATTGATAACAACACACTTGATCACACTACCACCTATCCAACCTGTTAACAAATCTAGACCATGACCTGTGTGGTATCGTGAGGATCACTATTGCAAGTACCATCAAGTTTGAGGACCAACATAGAGAAATGTCAGATGTTCAAATATTCGGTCCAAAGACTCATCGATCAGGAGAAATTCAAGTGGATAACCCAAATGCCTCACCTAATCAACCATTAGATATTTTTAAACAACCATTTCCAAATCATACACCCACATCAACAAACTAGACTGCCTCTACTTCTATATCTCAAACCCTAGTACCCACACCATAAACACTATCCACGTTGGCGATAAGAGTCTAGTTTCCTCCACAACTTTACCATCTTCATCAACCATTACACTTGTCCCCTTTGACACATTCCCTACATCCACAAACTCATCAACATTCATCTCCACACCAACATTAGTCACATCCATGCCCACTTCAGCACCCCTTCCTACACCCACGCCTATCTCCACACCTACCACCCCCTCCTCATGTGCAAATATTATTTATGTGTCATTGCCTCTTACACCTACTCCATCAAATCAAATTACCTTACCAGAAATTTTGCCACCTCCACCTATTATCCCATCTTTAGCCTCACTTCCAGTCCCTCTTTCCGCACTTTTACCAACACCTACTACATATACTATTATACATTCATCTATCTCATCTCCCTCTTCCACGGCCAAGTCATTACTTGATGATTTTTGGCAAACATTCCAGCTTTCCTTGACTTGAATTATCGTCCCCTTTCCTCTATACCACTAGATACTCACACATCCACGATCCCCACAAATATCCACTTCAATATCATCTTCAGTTCCTCCTGTAGAGATTCTTGTCATTCCTTCTAACAATCCCCATTCACATACAAGATCTAGGCCCCCATTTCCCAAGTGTTCTCCTTCACATCCTCATCGAAAAGTGGACCTCACTATTCCCAATACTAGCTCCCTGGAGGCCACACCATCTCCTTCTATTTTAGGACCACACCCCTCGTCATCCTCTTCCATTCTAGGAGCCTTCCCTTCACTAACAACCCATACTACTACTAGAACAATGCAACCGCCCTTTTTCAACCAATATCTTAAAGCAAATTCAAAGGCGTATGTGTCTTCCACTACTATCCCGCATCAAACACATTCATCTTCCCTTCCCAAATCTAAAACAATGTCCAAAGCCATTATTACATCACCACCTTCCCAGACATCGTTCCAAGGTTCTCCATCGATAACATCAGGTTATTATACCACCATGTTTCACCAGCTACTCCAAGCCTTAGCCATCACCTTACCACCAATTAAATCTTTTGATCCAAATGCGCCAAGGCCTTCATGGTTTAATTCCAATCTTGTCTGCACATTTCACCGTGCCCCTGGACATGACACTGAACATTGCAAAGCTCTCCAAGCCATTGTGCATCATTTTTTCAATGAAAATATTAACGATGAAAAACCAACTCTACCATCTCCCCTACCAACTTCCACATCCCAACATGCGTCTGTCAAACATCTCGACCACCCCTTTCATTAAGAAATCATGTCAGTACTCCACTACCAAATAAAGATACAACCAACGATACCACAAACATATTATCAAAAGAGGATGATCCTAAGGATCGTCCTCCTCTTTTAATCAACGTTGTTTGGATAACCACCCATTCAAGACCATATAACCCTGACTCTACCTCACCGTCCACCCCTAAGACTTATGTCGCTATCCCTCCTCCTAAGGAGCTTGTTGCCTCTCGCACCTCCATCATGACCAAAGGTTGTCATCGCTGCTCCTACCAATCATCCCATAGAACATCTTCATCTTCTTCTAAAGCCAAGGTATCTATTCTAGCCTCCTGAATCCTTCTCCCATTGAACACACCATTATTAAACAACTTCATCAAGATCCTATCAAAATGTCACTCTACAAGCTTATCCAAATCTCTCCACACCATAAACAAGCTATTATGGAGGTCTTACAACAAATCCTGTATCATCGATGAGCCCCAGCCTTTCACGGCTTTAGCTCATGCCTTTGCAACATCTGCTACCATATCATTTGAAAGTTCAGAAATCCCTAGGATACCACAAGAAGAACATGATCTACCATTCATCACAGTCCACATTAATGACACTTGCATCCATTGGACCATGATTGAAAATGGTGCCAGTATCAATATCATTTCTTCTCATACCTTCAATCAACTCAAATTGCCTAATACCATTGTTGCCAAGTCTCCTATCGTTCTTCGTGGATTTAATGATGTTGTCACTCCCCCATTAGGAACGGTTGTTCTTCCTATCCGTGTCACCATAAACTCCTCCACGAGATTTTCTACATCATTGAAGGAGAATTCCAATATAATCTCTTACTGGGGTGTCCTTGGATTCACACCATGCATTGTGTCCCATCTACTCTTCATCGATGTATCAAATATGAACATGAAGGGACCACTTATGCTCTTCGGCTGAGGTCCCTCCTTCTAAGACATGTCGCATGATCTACAGACCTAAAGATGTCCTTGTTCCTAAAACTAATTTTTCTTTTGATGCATCCACCAGTTCTTATGTACTTCCATCTACCTTACCTCATACGGACTCTTCTGATACTATAATGCAAAATCTTGCTTTAGGGGAATATCAACTCCTCACTCTCAATACCCTTCCTTCTCCCAACCGTCTCGACCATCCTGATAAGGCCCCTATGTATGAATCAAATGTTAAGGAAATTATCTCAAAACTAATTTAGTTTATGGTGGCTTTGATCAGCCTTCTTCTCATACTGAGAATCACTTTCACGCCAAACGATATACAGGTGATTTGATTTCTTAGTAAACCATCTTTCGCTCACACATACCTCTATCATTGTGCATGGAAGGGGTTTGGCTTGGGGCGCTATGAACAAGGCCCTCACGGCAATATCTTTTCCCAAACCCATGAATCATGCCAAAAATTTGGTTTGGGATATAACGATTCCACCATACACCCTTCTCGGCACATCTGCATCTTCTCCCATTCATCTTGATTCATCCACTTCTCCATTTGGATATACTACTAATTCAGAACACACTTCTTCTCCATCTGACTATCCTACTGATTCAAATAATATCTCATCTCCATCCAACTATCCTTCTAGCTCAGATAATGATTTTTCTCCATCTAATTATCTCACAGATCCAGATCGAGATGATACGGTTCATATTCCTCCTAACTTTTTTTTATTTCCACTAGCTTTCTTAGACTGGTGACTTACCAAGCTGAAAATGAAACCTAATCTTTTCCCCTTAAACATCCAGAGATGGTAGAGGAAGATTCCCCTATCATTGACATTCTTTAATGTGATGATGACACTTCCATTCTCTCCTACATGGGAGCCAAGGTTCTCATGACCAAAAACCCATCTGCCAGACATGTCCAATATCCTGAATGAATCCACTATCGAAATTACTATTAGAGCTCCTCAAGAGCACCACATCCTTAAAGTAGGTTAGTCTTTGAAACCTTAAGAGCTTGAAGCCTTCACCTCATTTTTTTCCAAACATAGCCAAGCATTTGCATGGTCATATTTGGACATGTCGTGTCTTGATCCCTCCATTGTTGTCATCCCCAACACCAAACCAGTTAGGTAGAAGCTTCGTCAAATGCATCCTTGAATTACTCTTCTTGTGAAAGAAGAATTGCAACGTCTCCTATCCACCAACTTCATCATTCCCATTGATTATCCCCAATGGGTTTCTAACATTGTACCCATCGCCAAAACATCTGGAAAGCTTCGTATATGTACTGACTTTCAAGATCTTAACCTCGTGTGTCCTAAAGATGATTTCCCTCTTCCAAGTATTGATCAACTTGTAGATCTTACTGTGGGACATGAGATGCTCTCTTTAATGGATGGTTTTTTCGGTTACAACCAAATTCTGATTACACCTAAAGATTAGCACAAGACATCTTTTATCACCCCATGGGGTACCTTTTGTTATCGTGTCATGCCCTTTGATTTAAAGAATGATGGGGCTACGTATCAACGAGCCATGACGTATATATTTCATGACCTCTTACATCAAACTGTAGAAGACTATGTTGATGACCTCTTAGAAAAATCTAGACATAGATGTGATCATCTCTCGGTCCTTGAAATACTTTTCAAGTGTCTCATTCATTTCTTCCTTCGCCTTAACTTGGCGAAGTGTGTTTTTGGAGTTCTTATTGGTAAACTCCTTGGCTTCATTGTCTCTATCAAAGGTATTGAGGTTGACCCAACAAAGATCAAAGCAATTCTCAAATGCCTCCTCCATCCAATCTCAAGCAACTTCACAGGTCTTCAAGGTCGACTTTAACATTCGTCATTTCATATCGCAACTTTTCGATCATGTCAACCCTTTCATCACCTTCTTCAAAAATACATAACCTTTGATTGGGACCAAAACTGTCAAAAGGCTTTTGAAGATCTTAAGCGATATCTTTTATCTCCGTCGGTACTCACACCTCCACACAAAGGGGAGCCCTTCTATTTATATATTTTTGTAACTAATCATGCTCTAGGAGCTATGTTAGCACACCATGATGATCAAGGATGTGAACATGTCATTTATTATATTAGTCGTACTCTCCATGACTATGAAACATGATACACTGAAGCTAAAAAATTGTGTTGTGCTATTTTCTTTGTTACATTAAAACTTTGACACTATCTTCTTAATCATAAAACCTATATTGTTACTAACTTCCAACCTCTCAAAGTAATGCATTCTAAGCCATATCACAATGATTGCATCACCCGATGGATTCTGCTCATGGCCAAATTTGACCTGGAATTCATTCCTCAAAAGGAAATTAAGGGTCAAGCTATCACGACCAATTAGCAGAAGCCCCTCTTCCCAATACACAAACTCCTAATCACTTCCCAGATGAATCAATCAATCAATTTCATCATGATCCCCTTAAAATGACTCTTTTCTTTGATGGTTCTAAATGCCAGGCGGGGGGGGGCAGGTGTTGTTCTTATTCCTCTTAGGGATTCCCCTATGTCCTTAGCTTTTAAATTAGATTTTGAATGTTCAAAAAATATGGCAGACTACGAGGCACTTATACTAGGACTAAAAACTGCTATATTTCTAGGCGTCCATATTCTTGACATTTTGGTGATTATGAACTAGTAATAAAGCAAGTCACTGGAGAGTATCAGTGTAGAAATGATATTCTACAACAATATCGTGACATTTCTCATCATCTTCTTAAAGCCTTTGATTCTTACACTATTGAACCTATCTCTCATTCGACCAATCGTTTTGCTGATACAACGACATCCCTCGTGACCCTTATCCCTTGGACAACGCAAGAGCCCAAGCTTTCGGTTATTATACATCATCGTAAACAACCATTCTATGACATACCTCAGATTCATCTGGTCAAATCTAATTAAATCAGGACCTTTGGTATTAAAAAAAATTCGATTATTTATCCAAATCCATTACTCCCCTTGATCTTTCTAAAAATGCTAAGAGATCTTTTATCCAACGTGCTACTCATTATGTAATCCTTGGTAGTATTCTTTATAAGCATGGGTTTGATGGTATCCTTCTCGGTGCCTTCAATCCCATGAAGCCTCTAGAGCTATCCAAGAAGTCCATGATGGTATCTGTGGTGGGCATTTTAGTGGATTATCTATTGCCAAACGTGTTCTTCGTCTCGGATATTATTGGCCTTCTCTAAACCACGATTGTTGTGAATATGTCAAGAAGTGTGTAAGATGTCAACAACACTCTAATCTTATCTCGTGTTCCTAGCCAAGCTTTATAGCCTACCCAAGATTTATGGCCCTTTTCGCAATGGGGCCTTGATCTTATTGGTCTAATAAATCCCTAGTTCATCACAACAACATCATTCTATCATCACTGCTACTGAATATTTCACTAAATGGGTGGAGGCAATCCCACTCACCTCTACTAAATCTGGCCCAATCATTAATTTTATATATCAGCATATCATCTGCCGCTTTGGTGTTCCACATAAACTTATTATGGACAATGGGAAGTCCTTTAAAAACAAGGACCTTAAAAAATTGGCGATGCATTTAAGATCCAACTTAGATTTTCTTCCCTGTATTATCCTCAAGCTAACGGCCAAGCCGAGGCCACTAATAAAACTCTTCGAATATCTTGGCCAAGACTATCGACCAAGCAGGACGAAATTGGCATCTCCAACTTCCCTTTGCTCTGTGGGCCTATCACACTAGCATTCACACTTCCACAGGGGCTACTCCATTTTCTCTGTGTGTACGGCTTCGAGGCCCTTCTTCCCCTTGAAGTCCAAATTCCATCTTTACGTGTGTCTCTTCGCAACTTCATTTCTGATGAAGATTATCACCAGGAACATCTAATGCAACTTGAGTTATTAGACGAGCATCGCCTTCTCGCTCTTGAGCACCATCATGTCTATCAAGATCGTATCCAATGGGCCTATAACAAACACATCAAAGAGCATGATTTTAAAATAGGTGACCTGGTTTTAAAAGAAAATCAAAATGTCACTACCTTAGAAAGGAGCCAATGGGGAAAATTTGCTCCCAATTGGATCGGACCATATATTATCACACATAAGTATGGGTCGGGGCTTATCGCTTAGCTTCTCTTGATGGTAAACCAAAGATTGAACCCCTTAACACATTACATTTACGACCGTTCTATTGTTAGTACACACACTTATGAGCAAAATCCTATGTATAGACCATGTCTCCACCATTATCCACTTCCATTTATCGGGGTAATGATATGAATTATCTAGTCTATCGTCACTACTTTGATATGACCTTGAATATGAGTACCATGACTCTACTTATAGCATATTCGGGTATCGGGGTGTCTCTTATACCATCATTATCCCTCCTAAGTGGTTTACTTCACTATCCCTAGCTTTCCCCATGTAAATCTAACATCCATGAATGCAAAAAGAAGTCAAAGTTATCAAAAATAGGCTGATCCCTCGAAGGACAACTGTTCATACAAAGAATAAAAAGCATACAAATCAAAATCAAAAAAAAAAAATAAAATAGACCGATCCCTCAAAGGATGGTTATCATTCTCACCATCTATGTTATATATATATATAGTAGACCATACCCTCGAAGGATGGCTACTCGTTTTTATGGCATTTAGAAAGCTTCCCGCATTGAGAAGCTTTCTTCTATTATTGTTCTTTCCCTTTCTAGAGTCGGGGCATAGATTTAAGGAACACAACCTTTGGAGAAGCTTCTTCCCGCATACTGAGTTACATCTCAAATCCCTCATCACGTCGATATTAAGATTATGAGAATCTTTCATCCATATCTCCTTCTTGGTCTTTTGGTATAATCAAATCTCGTTAGTTATGTACTAACACCTGCTATCGGTTACAAGTGCAATGCTTTGAGTAGTACCTTTTCTTGTTTACTTCTTATATGGTTAAGAGCATAACTTTCTTACATGACCCTTGCTATGGTTATGTAACACCCATCTCATCAAAATCATCTTTTATTATAATTATGTTTTAAAATCAAATTTCATATCATTAAATCTGTATCTATATTTTTACTCTTAAGGATGTCCCCTATTAATATCATTCATAAATCTATGAAATTTGTTATTGTTTCTATACACTCTCTTTAATACACTATTCGGTTTGGGAATTCTACTTGATCTCCGTTGTAGTTTGTGAATTCCACTTGAGATTATCTCTCAAGTAGAATTCATTATTCGACAACTTCTCATCCCCCACCATGATTAATGTTATCTTTCTTCATCCATTCTCTTGCATCATCCTTCTCTTCTCTACAATCACCCACCAATTTTCTTTCCCATCGCTCTTATTTTTGTTTTTCATCTAGTGCTGACATCATATTCTTCATCATCATAGGTCTTTCATCCCCAGCTTGGCACATCTCTGCGTAACTCCCCACGCAACGCATAAACCCTACTCAAGGTAGACCTGTCATTCTGGATAAGGTCTCATTCGTAATCACGTTTGTTGACCATTCCTTCCTCCTAGTCTCCTTTGTCAACCCAATTTTCTCCTAAAATCCACCTCATCTCATTCTCCGCTACTCTTCTCACCCACTTCGTCCTTCTCCGTTGTTTCTTCGATACTTCACATGTCCTCCACCTGGGCCATTATTTTTGTGTTTTTCTCTTAATATCCTTTTACTAACATCTATTTTATCATTATGTTTTCCTTTCATTCTTCTTTTGGCTTAACGATCTTACTTAACCGCTCATTTTGCACATGATTCTTAATCATAATGCATCTCTTTCTTAAGATCCGCCGCCATTGTAGAAACTCCTCCTTGTTTTCTATTCCATTCAACACTAGAAGCATCTTCCTAATCCATAACTTCGCTTAATGCTCTAGCATTATCACTCACACAACATAGGCATCATAATTACGAATTCTCCTTACACTCTCCATTCTACACCACATACATTCCTCCATTCACTCGTGTCACACTACTTTGTTTCCTTGTTATCACCTCCTTTCATTTCTGTTCCGTTTTGGTATACATCACTCAAGTATTTTCATCATTCTTCTTCTTCTTGGCTTGGCGATCCTACTTAACCATTCCTACGGCATGGCGATCTTACTTAAGAGTCTCTCTTAAGAATGATTTGTCTTCTTGCCTTTCCCCTTTACTTCACATTCCCATCATCCGTATTTTCTCTTCATTCCCCATAAATACATTTGCTTCCCTTCTCTTTTTTTCCTTGCACAAAATATCTCAAACTTCCTCAAATATCATCTCCATCATCCCTCATTTGGAAATCTAACTTAATCACTTCATACTATTTCTTACTATGCCTCATTCCTTCATCTTCATCCACATCCTCATCCATTACATTCTCTCCTCATCATCCTCTCCACACCATTCATTATCCCTCCTTTCTTTACTCTTTCCACTCCATTTTCCAGAATACTCCCCATATCTACCACCATGCTTACTTGTCATTATCATTGATTCATCTAACATTATGTCATCGTCATCTTCCATTTTTTGCGCTAAGAATTATCGATGGACTTCTCCTAAAATTCATTTATTCCCATTCTACACATACCGGTTCACTCCTTTTTACCTCCTCCATTTTCTCTTCCTTCCTTTTTTATTTTGTGCCCTCGGATCATTATCAGAGGATTTCTCCTAACATCCTCCACTTTGGTATTTCCTTTCCATCTTCACTTCGCCTTCTTCAATATCTCTATTATCTTCATCACATACTGACTTTGCATCATTTTCTCTGTTTTCCTCTCCTCCTTTCTACCCCTGGTTTTCTTTCGTTTCATCTCGTATCATCTTCATCCCCTCTTCTCCTTACACTTATGTCCTACTTCTCCATTGATAACCTGACTCACCTAGCGTTGTCCCATATTTTTAATCATCCCACCATCCACATGAATTTCCATGCATTTTGTTTCATATTATTTACTTGGGTCTTACCCCTAACACGGGGATTCAATTCCCTTCCTATTTCAGCTCTATCATCTCTTCTTTCCCTCCTATTTCCATTTCCCCCATTACTGAACTTCTTTTTCTACCACCCCTATCTTATTCCATCTCTATACATCAGTTCTTTTCCATTCTTTCATCTCCTCTATAGTCTCCTAGCTACTCATAGTTCCTTTCTTTCTCTTTTCTATTCTACTTCCTCCCCCATCTTCTTTAACTTCTCCATCCCCTTCATCTTTCCATCCTATTATTTCTATTCATCTCTCCAATCATCCTTCTCTCATATTCTTCACATCTTCTCTTTCTCAGCTCTGTCATCTCTTTCATGATCCATTCTTTCTCTCCCTTTGTTTTTGATCTCCATCTCCCTTTCATCCCTTCTTATGTCATTTTCTTGTCTTCTTCTTTGTCCTTCATCATTTCTTTCTTCCACCATTTCTCCTCTTTATTATCTCTGCTGCTTCTTTACTATGATACATCTCTGTACATTCACCTTCCCTTCTAATCTCTTTTCCCTTCTCATCTTGTCTTCTTCTTGTTTAAACTTCCTCCTTCCCTTCTTCTCTTGCTCTCTTTCTCTATTTTCTTTTTCTCCAGGTCCCTCATACCTTACCTATTTATTTCCCCCTTATCTTTTCCCACTACCTTCTTATTAACTATCATTATCTCTCTTTTGTGCTTTCATCTATCTTCTCACCTCTCTTATCGTCCTTCTCTACTATTTGATTCCTCTCCTCCACCACGTCCGCTCTACTCCAACCATGTCCGCTTTCTCTTATCTCTATCATCTATCATCTACATCCTTCATCCCATCTTCCTGTGACATTTTTGTCTTGGAGGATACCATAACGACCAACACCTATCTGATCTTGTACTCTTCCATGAATATTTGTTCTGCTGTTGCTTTGTCGCAAAAGTATCTTGACTTCTTATCCTACTTACCGAACAAGTAGGACTGCTTTTTCTTTTTCACCTTCTAATTTGCTAACACTTATGCATCTTTCCTATGAAACATGATTACCATCATATTTATCACCCCTTTAGGGAATTTTATCTCACCTTTCTATCCTATCTGCTCATCATGTGCACATTTATGATTATTCCCCCTGGGGCATTTTTATTTACACATCCATCTCCCGTTATGTCATCTTTGTGCCCTATCTTGGGGCACCTATTCATCCTTGTACTTATCAACACATATAAATCGCTTTGTGTCCTTCTCTCCTTTGTCTTTGGGCATCATTATCTTCATCCTCGTACCTTTTGCGGACACATGATTTTTCACAAGATTCCTCGTAGACAAAGGATTTCACACATCTTTTGCATTCAATTGCACATATTTTGATGTTTACCCTATGACCCATTGGTCATCTTGGTTTACATCCATACTACAGTGGTCTTCACCCACTCACTAGTCTATAGAACATTGTTGCCAGTCTCTGTTGAGACCGCAGTTGTCCTCTACCGATGTGATATTGGAGTCACCGCCATTGTTTTTGTTCATTATCATTACGATTTTTTTTGCTTGGGGCATCGGCCTTTGGTCATATCTTCATCCATCTTTAGACACATATTTCATCCAACCCTTTTTTTTTTTTTTGTCTCATGGCTTGCTATCACAAACCACTCAACAAAAGGGGCAAATGTAGACACCTATTTTTGGGTGTAAGCCCTCTTCATCATCTGTGTTAGCATCTCCTCCCACTTTTCTTTTGTTCTAAATCCCATCCATTTAAATTTTAATTAATCCATAGTTTTAATTAATTAATGGGTTTTCCATAACCCATTTCAATAATCCAAATATTGTCATATCTCAAAAATAATGCAAAACATGGGCAATAATGCACCCATCCAACATCCCACTCTTAAAATTCAAAAAGAGAATACTTTATTTCACATAATATCCCCACCTCTTATCACATCCTTATCTTTTTCTTTACTTTAAGTCAAATTGTGAGCCTCGCTAAATCACATCACTTATTTTAATCAAGGTTACTTTACTCACCTTGAGTATCTTTTAACCTGTAGTCTAACCTCACCATTAAGCTATAAATATGGGTTTCCCCATATTTCAAAAGGAAGAAAAAGTTAGAAAATTTGGGTGAATGCTGAGGAATTTTAGCCATTTATCATAATATCATTATTATTTGTCTTTGTGATAACATGTGGAATTTCCATGGTACTCTACTCGTGATTTGATTCATGTAGTGAGATTCATGTTGCACACATCTGATCAATAACACCATCTGCATATTGGCATCTTTCAGGTCCTTTTGTTTATCAATTTGAATGTTATCTGTTTGGATTTTATTTTATCATTATTCTTATCACACGGGGGTTGACAGCCACCGAGAGAGTTAACGCTTCCCAGATTTGCTTTGTCAGGCAACCCCCGCAAAAAATCTCTAATCAATCTTTCTCTAGTGTATGCGAGATGTAGGTTTATTGGGATCACACTGAGGAGTTCGACATCAACTTTGTGCCTGTATCATTCATCAACGTCTTCAGGGTACTAAGCCCTTGTATACTCGATGTTGTTTTGTGTTTGTTGATTTCTCGTACACTCATCTGGACAAGAAACAAGAAACTTCGATCAACAAAACCTTAATTTGTAAAGTTTTTATGGTAGTTAATTAATTTACAAGCTTTTCATCTAGTTGGGATAATTGTTGTGTATGCTTTTCTCTTGCACCTAGTGTGATCTTGAGAACCAAAAGCAACACTTAATCCTCTTTCTATAATATTGTGAATATTTTTGAACTACTAACCATTTGTGTGAAGGACCTAACACTTGTCAAAGAAAGGAGGGCTCTCTTCAAACCAAACTCTAACATTCACGTGTGTTGTAGGTTGCCAACGGCGGTCTAAACCAAATTGCTTAATCTAAAAGATAAAAACACACCAACACACAAATTCAAAACATTGTATTGCATGTTTCGGTTAAGAGCTACGACTTGTTTGCTTTAAACTAGGACATAACCCCTTTGGCGTAAACTTTAATCTACAACAATTAGGGTGGTCCTAGGAACTCTAAAGTAGTTCACGCAAGAGGGAACCTTGTGAACGAAACATGAAAGTGCTCTATACTACCGAATTGACTAGTACGTCTTGGTGAGATTAGAGTTAAAGTTATTTACATTACGACCAAAGTGATAATACAACTAAACACACTAGTTGCTCATTATATTATAAGGGGGTAAAGTAAAGTCGAGATACTCCAAGATTAGTCAGTGTGACTTTCTTGGTAAATCGAGCTCGCAAAAGTAAACTTGTGACACATAGAGAGAGAACCACCTAGGAAGCTTTTTGGCTTGGAGCCATTTGTTTTTGACATCGTATTCTATAGAGCTCTCACAAAGTGACAACTTTGTTAGATTCAAACTCTTGTTTTTTAAACAAGGGAAAGAATCTCTTGAAGTTGAAACCGTGTGATATTTCATCATGAAATCTATTTAGTGTTACTTTGACCTAGTTTTTCACTTGTCCTAAGACAAGGCAAAACTCTACCAAAGTTACACCAAGTATTTTTCACCACCACTTGGTTTACACCTTTGTTTTCTTGTTGCCCATTTTGGGACAAAAGGAAACAACATACGCGGATACCACTTGATCATATTACGTGTCCACCACTTTTTTATTCTACTTACGTGACTAGGTTGCAATGCCAGAGCGCAAGTGTTGAAAGTGTGCATGGTACGTACTCATGATCTAGTAGGCCCTCTTGTCTCAAAAACCCATATTTGAGACTTACTATCATTTGTAGTTAGGTGATATCATCATTTTATTATTTTGAGTTGTTACGTTGCTCACATTATAGCCATACAATTGTGATATTTATGTCTTGTTTCCATTGTGAAACTTGGCCTAAATCTCTATATTGTATTGTTACATTGCTTACACACATAATAATTCCTTGATATACTTAGGCATAGTTTTTACACCCTATCTTTGTCTTGAGTTTTGTAAGTGTTGAGGTTACTTTGTTAGCATCGCGATAACATCATTTTGACACTAAAAATCTTTCTTTCACACAAATCTTGGTTCACGTGTCCAAATAGTGTCATTACGTTGCTCACATTTGTATCGTCCATTTTACAAAACTTAGACTTTGTTAGTGTTTAGAAAATGGTCTTAAGTATACCTTGTTAGAGGATTGCGTCAACATTTTCTTAGCATCTAGGTTTTGTTTATTTCAAACTTGACATAAATGGTGATATTGTGTTGTCACTATTTTGTTTCAAACCTATCTTAGAAAAAAAAGAATCATAGGGAGTAAACTTTTTGGTGTGGGTAAATTTGAGTATTAGACGTCATTGTATTGTCTTAGGTGACTTGTATCGTGTATTACCTTACTAGGGTAGGTTATTCTTTATTATTTGGTTCTTAGGTTCACATTGACCTATTGATTTTGTGGTTATTCTATAGTCACCCTTTTTGTGATGATTTAGCGTTGTTATCTTTGTAAAAATTTGACCAGAGGTCTCTTTTTGTAAACCTTAGTGGAAATATTTCGCATTGTACCTCTTATTTCAAGTATGTCTACTACGAGAATGGGATCCCAGAGATTAGAAGCTGATATATTTGGAGGTGATAACCCTCTTTTAGAGATAATCTCATGGTTGACCATAGTGGAGGAGAGGAGGATTCTCCTCGTATCGATGTAGAGCGTCATCCCGCTAATTTTGACGATTACATTTTTCAAAACAAACATGAGGTTCTTTTGTGTGTTGTGGAATTAGGGGCAAAATTACCATCTACAATAGACCCTTCTCTCATTGTCGGAATGGTTCAGGGAGAAGAAGAAGTAGACCGACCTCATCATATTGTTAATGAAATATTAAACATAGGTCATGCCTCTACTTTTGCATGACATAATAATGAAGAAATACCTTTTAAAAATGATGGATATTATCGAGTAATTTTTGTTAGAGTACGATGTGAAGACAACGAGGAACATGTTCATCATGCACAACCTCCCCCTAATGAATATTGTCACGAAGTACTTATTCGAGAGGTGTTGTTAGAAGAACAAGTCCAAGCCCTCACTTACCAATTGACAAGTTTGGCTTTGTATATACAAAAGGAACAACCAAAATTCTTAAAACAAGTTATACCGAAGGCAAAACCTAAAGCTTTGTTTCATGAGTTCCCAATAAACACTCCTCGACATGAGACACAAAGAGACCCTTATGAAGAAATCCTTACAAAGAATACGGGTGGGAATACATATAGATTTAATCCTACATATAAACATATGCCACCCACACAAGATCCACTTTTCAATCAAGAGTGGTCCACTATGAAGAACGCCCTTCTAGCATTACAAGAAGGCAAACCGGTATCAATAAGAAATACCGGTTTGATGAGTTGTTCCTTTATCCATTTGATAGACCCGTCTTGCTACAAGTACCTTTCAACGACACTTCGATTGTCTAAAGTTTGATAAGTATAAGGGAAAACGTGACCCTTGTGACCATATTAAAGATTTTTCATAGCTTGTCGGAGGTCATGTATAGTGACAACTATCTCATTCATCTCTTCCCACAAAGTTTGGGAGGACAAGTGTCGATTGGTTTCTACACATTCCCAAGGGATCTATATCTACATGGCTGGAATTACCCAAAAAAATTGTACACCACTTCTCATTCAATATTGAGAGTGACATCACCATGTTAGATCTTTGCAATGCCAAAAATGAAACAACGAAAACTTCATTGCTTTTTGCAATGATGGAGAGGATTAACTATCCGTTTTCCTTACTCTGTACTCCAAAAATAGTTGATAAGTATATTTTTCCCAACCTCTACCCAGACATTATGTTCCACTTGCAAATGCATTGTGGCAACACGTTTGAAGAGGTAATCGAAAAAGGGATTCAAATTGAAAAGAGTGTTGTTAGCTAGGGGGACTCTAAAACCTTTCTCCGCGATCATAACGATTCCAAATCTAACGACAAACCAAAGTTTGTTCATAATAAGAACAAAAACGTTGTTAGTGATGGGATAGTAGATTCTAAGCAAGTACAAGCCGTTCAGAACCACACACCTTTGAAGCTTGCAAAGGGAAATCCACCTACGGAGTATAAATGTCATACTTTCACCCTCTATTTGAATCCATATCATCCATACTAAAGTAGTTAGAGGCTATAAACATGGTTCAAGCACTGAAACACAACCCTACGAGGATGATGCACCTAAACCATCATGGTTTAGGGATAATGAATTTTACGGATTTCACTGTGTAAAGGGTCACAAAATTGACAAGTGTTTAAGATTAAAACACTACATTCAAGACCTAGTCGACAATGGTGATATAGAAGTAGACTCCATTTGCTACCAAATCTCCAAATGTAAACTTAGGGATCTTCAAAGAGCCTTTTCCCAATCATGAAGGAAAGAAAAATCCAGATCAAGGACAATTGTCTCAGAATAAGAATGCTAACTATGTGTCAAACAAATACCATTTTGATGCCTTGATAGGTTGTGTTGATCCACTTGTTGAGAAAATTAATACGATTAGAATTAAACAAGAGAGTGCATCATGACAATGCGATGGGCTCACCTTGTTATCTCATAACCTACTCCCCTCCTCCTCAAGAGAGTCATTATGATGTGTTAGATCAACTAGAGAAGACTACAACTAAGATTTCAATCTTAGACCTTTTAAATATTTCTAACATCCATAAGGATATACTTTGCAAAACCTTACAGGATCGGGAGTATCTGTTGATATTGACCCAACGCATTTCAGAGGCCATGGTAGCATAAATCGCTCCTGTAAAACACATAACATTTAGTCCGACAAAAGCCTTAATCGAAAATTCCTCCCATGGCCTACCCTTACACATTAAAGTAATAATCAAGCATAAGAAGGTCAAGAGAGTGCTTGTGGACGGTGGATCGGGTTTAAATATTTGTACTCTTAAACTAGTTCATCAACTAGGTTGCACAAAAGTTGATTTGGAGACAAAGGTCATCACCATAAAGGCATATGACAATGAAGAAAGAAAATCAACTAGAATGATCAATTTCTCATTAGAAGTTGGTCCCATAACCCATGATACAAATTTTCATCTCTTGGATCCGGAGCTCTCTTATAACATCTTCGCTCGATCGCCCATGGATTCACGCCATGCAAGCCATGCCATTAACGTAACATCAATATCTAAAGTTGCAGCATGAAGGACATACACTTACTATAAAGGGGGATCCGTAACCATTTGCTCATTGCAAAGCATTATCGGGCTATTTTCCTACCATTTACAAGTGTCCTTATACAAAGATCATTGTTCTTATTCAGTCGGAAGCCCTCGCTTCATGAGTGGACCCAAATACCTTGTCTACCAATGATAACGGTGCTTCCACCTCGAAATTCCTTGTGCTACATGGGAAATGAAGGTCAGACCAAGTGGTTATGGAGAGTATAATTTGCAGTAGGCCCTTATGGTTCAAAACATTCCCCTATCTGCCAAAGCATATGGTAGGTCATGTTACAAGTTCCAAAGATCAAGGGAGAACTGTCCTTTGACAATTTCACTTCAGGTGGCTTACTAGAAGATGAAAGGATACTCAAAGATATTGTATTTCATCTTGATGATGATGAAATGGATTTATGTTACCGGTCACCTAGATATCCTATTCCTAATTGAATAATGCTTACTATGAGATATAAAGAATGCGATCATGCGGGCGTAAAAAATAAGGTTCATTAGAAGCTCTTCCAATACCTCATCATATAATGGGTAAATCAAGTATATGTATTCATTTGTATGAGTCTTATCCTTCATATGATGATTATGCCTCTTCTGAGCGTGAAGATAGTTTGTCTAAGTATGATAGCGAAACAGATTCTCAGTGTAGTCTTTACAAAGACCTCACCTCTATGAACCTATTCTCTAACACGGTTATCCTTACCATAACCCCTATTACACTTGATGTATCCCCTGTAACTCGGACATTTAACCTCATCGACCCATCACTTGTACATTGGGATCAACAACAACATGTACCTATTGACATGTTTCAGAATGATGAGGCTATTGGTGAGTTCCGGGCATTAGAGATAACATTCCAAGAAATGATCACAAGAAAGGATTCTCTATTTAGCTCAATGCATGTGCATACTTCAGAGAGGAGGTAGAGTTGTGTGGACACGTAAGTAAATAAGCGAGCAAGGGAAAGAGTCCTACAAAAAAGCCTTACGGAAAGAAAAAGGGAAGTCTTGTAATGAAAACCTTTTTGAGGAACTTGTGGACAAACAAAAGGAACAACCTATGGAAAAGATAATGTACCCATATAAAGACAAGGATCTCCCTGAACCACCTCTGGTAGAGGAGGATCTCAATCTCCTCCTAATCCTACGTGCATGGAGGATGAGTCAAAACTACTAGTGGAAGATATAATAGATGTTAACATCGGCACAAAGGAGCTGCCTAGAATAGTTAAGTTGGGAGCTTTGCTCTCATCTTGAGAGCATAAAACATTTACAAGATTTTGATAGAATATGTAGAAATCTTCGCTTAGTCTTATGCAGATAATTCAAGACTTGATCCTGCATTAGTGGTGCACAATCTTGTTGTTTACCCGGATGTCAAGCCCATCAAACAAAAGCTCTGGAAGATGCATCCTCATGTCACCTTATTGGTAAAGGCAGAACTAGAAAGGTTATTAGAAGTAGGCTTCATTAGACCTATCGACTACTTAGAGTGGATTTCTAATGCGGCACCAATTCGAAAAATCCAATCAGGATCAGAGTGTGTACCAATTTTAGAGATAGAAACAAAGCTTGTCCTGGGGAAGAATTTCCTCTTCCTAACATCGACATGATCATCGATTCTATTGTTGGTTATGAGATGCTATCACTCATGGATGGCTTCTTAGGTTATAATCAGATAAAGATTGCAGAGGAAAATCAACACAATACAAATTTCACAACCCCATGGGGACATTCTGCCACCAATTCATGCCCTTCGAACTTAAGAATGCAGGCGCTACATATCAACGGGTGATGACTGTAATCTTTCACGACATGATAAGTGACATAATGGAAGATTACGTAGATGATATACTAGTTAAATCTAGAACTCGGGAGGAGCACCAAAAGATTTTGTGGTGTATCTTTCAGCACCTAAAGGACTACAAAGTCTACCTTAACCCGAAGAAATGTGTCTTGGTGTGTTATATGGGAAATTACTAGGATTCATTGTGTCAAGGAGAGGAATAAAAATGGACCCCAAAGGTCACCGCTTTATCACAGAAATGCCTCCTCCTAAAAATATTAGACAACTCCATAGTTTGCAAGGAAATATCCAAGCAATCGAATGTTTATTTTACGGTTTGCCGATAAGTGTCATACATTCACTCATCTTCTCAAAAAGATGTCAATTTCACTGGGGCGAGTAACAATAACAAGCATTTGCTTCACTAAAAGTATACTTGGCTAAACCCCATGTTCTCATGCCGCCCACGGCAAGAGAACCCTTGTTGCTTTACATTTCTGCTACACATTTTGCAATTGGGGTACTTGTTGGCCTAGTACGATAAAGAGCAAAGAGAAAAAGTTGTATACTACTTGTGTAGAACATGATAACATATGAGATCAATTATCGGCAGATCGAAAAGGCTTGCACTAGCCATAGTGTTTGTTTTCCATAAGCTACACCATTGTTTTCTCAATAGTAAAGTCTAGCTTATTTCAAAGGTCAATCCTTTAAAATACTTACTATCAAAACTTGCCCTAATTGAAAGGATTGTTAAATGGAAAATCTTATTAAGTGAGTTCGACATTGAGTATGTGCATCAAAAGTCGTGAAAGGACAAGTCTTAGCATATCACCGGCAGAAGCTCCACTACTGGTGCCAAACCTTTGAGTCCGGAACTACCAGATACATCCATCAAGTAGCTCAAGGAATCCATCAGATAAGCAACTATACTTTGATGGCTCCTTTACCTTTCATGGTTCAGTGCCCAAGTTGTGCTAATCATTCCACCAGAGACTTAATTCCTCAAATGTTCGACTCAGTTCCCATGCATGAATAATATAATGGAGTATGAGGCTCTCATCACAGGGATGAAGTTGGCCATCAAATGGGATATCATACGGTAAATTACATTGGTGATTCAATGCTCATTATCAAACAAGTCATAGATGAATACAAGGTAAAAGATGAGAAACTTCTTCCATACAAAAGAATGGTTGATTCTTTGAAGGAGTTCTTCGAGAAAATCACATTTCAATAGATACCAAGATCATATAACAAAGCAGTTGATGCAATGGCTACAATAGGATCCATGTTGAATATTCTGTCAAGGCCGAACAATGATATGCCATTTTTGTTGAAAGTATAAGAACGACGAAATATGACATACTAGAGTCTGCTTTGGTGTGCGACGTTGTTAGTCCCTTTACCTTGTGGTACTCTGAAATCTTTAATTACCTCCATGATGGAC
This sequence comes from Taxus wallichiana var. yunnanensis, assembly GCA_018340775.1. Lineage (NCBI taxonomy): Eukaryota > Viridiplantae > Streptophyta > Pinopsida > Cupressales > Taxaceae > Taxus > Taxus wallichiana. Next base: position 126,651,376 of record CM031235.1, read on the forward strand.
CCTTTCCCACCAACATTTCCCATGCTTTGAAAGATGAACCCTCATTCAGCGTATAGCCTCTGCTATACCATACTGGGGGCACCCTCTTTCGCCAAGGCTACGACGGGAAATGCACTCTGTTGTTTAAGTTTAGACAAGCCCATCCAAGTAATCAAATAGGTTTCCTCGAAGGCATCTATGGAGCTCATACTAATGGGATTGTCCTTGTCAAGAAAATACTCATAGTAGGATACTATTGGCCTACCATGGAGCATGATTGTTGTCAACATGTGAAGAAATGTGTGGATTGTCAAAAGTACGACAACTTGATACATGCGCCAACGTAATCCTTGCAACCAATCATGACACTCTGGTTGTTGTCAAAGTGGGGTCTCGATCTGATAAGAAAACTTAACCATGTCTCTTCAAATGGCCATAAGTTCATTATAACCGCTACTAAGTACTTCAAAAATGGGTAGAGGTTGTTCCTCTTACCTATACAGAAGGTCCCCAAATTTCTAAATTTATAATGAACCATATCATTTCTCGATACACAATCCCTTCTTCTATTATCATTGATAATGGTAAGTCATTTAAGAATAAAAATGTGAAATCACTTTGCAAACGCTTTTGAATCTCCCTTAAGATTTCAACCCCTTATTACCCTCAAGGTAATGGGCAAGCCAAAGCTTCCAATAAGACCCTCATTCACATTATGGAGAAGATGGTGAATACCACAGCCGTAATCGACATCTACAAACTCACCATGACCTTTGGGAATCTAGAACATCTATTCGTACTCCTACAGGTGCCACTCCATACTCCTTAGTATTCGGAACGGAAGTCATCGTACATGTAGAGATCGGGATCCCTTCTTTGTGTATCGAGCTAAGGGATTACTTGAATGAAGAGGAGGACTATAGAGTAGCTCGACTGACAAAGTTGAAGCTATTGGATGAGAAATGCCTTCGCGTCCTCAATCACCTTAAATTATATCAAGATTGAGTGCGGCGAAGCTACAATAAAAGAGTCATACCTCGTCAATTTGAGGTAGGGGACTTGGTGTTAAAAGAGAATAAGAAGAACACCAATAAGGATTGAGAAAATAAAGGGAAATTTGAGCCCAATTGGCTAGGACCATATGTTGTGGTTGCTAAGTTCGGTTCAGGTGCCTATAAGCTTTCCTATTCAGATGGTCAAGAGCTTCAAGAACCCATGAACACAATGCATCTTAAGCGCTTCTATGCTTAAGTATGGGGTCTCTAAAATATTGGAAAAGTAAAAAGTATAAAAATAGAAAAAGAAAAAGAGAAATAAATAGGTGCATCCAATAGTGAAAACCACGCAATGGTGGCACTTAGGACAAGTTTTTTTTGTGAAAATAGGTTTCAAAGTGCTAAGGGAGGGTTTGTTGTTCACAAGAATTTCAAGTTTAGGAGTACGAGAACTTTGTTCTAAGTTAGTCGTTGCCTTCATTTGGATCCTCTTGTGAGCCTGTTCTATTTGCCTTGATCTCGGTTGATCCAACCTTTTGAATATGGCAAATTTTAACTTTGAATGAACCTAGGTCATGCTGGGGTAACTTCACAAAGTGTCACTTCGACATATAACACATGGCATTCGCCTTCAGTACATCCCATCTAATGTTGGGGCATCCACATTTCTTCATTTCCTTACATGTTCGCTTCAGAAAACTGTTTAGAAAAATTCAAAAACATTCGTATAACTTTAAAAACCCTAAAACATGTAGATATGTTCCTTGGAAAAATCAAAACATTCAAATACATTTCGTAGAAAACTCCAAAATAATAGAAAATTGTCTTAGAGATAAAACCAAAAACAATGAAAAATGTTCCAAAATTGTCCCACAAAAACAAAGTAGTAGTTTGCTTACTTTTAGTTTTTGGTTTGTATGGTTTTTAGTTGCATTGATTTTTTGTATTGTGTGCTTTAAGTTGGATTCACTTGCTTACTTAGATTGAATGTTACTTTAATATGTGGTGCATTACACTGAGTTCATTTTATCTTGCATACTTGTAGATAAATGTGTTGATTTGATTAGATTTGTTTAACTTGTGCTTGTTGTTTTTTACTGGTACTTTTTGTTATCATTTCATCATCATATCAAATAACCATAACATCTATACATCATATAACAATAAAAGCTAAGTCTACATCACACATGTGTGCTCAAGCTAATCATCAAGTATTGTATCACCAATGGGGCAAGAGGGGTTGCGCATGATCACAAAACTATCCCCTCACACCAATATCAAAAATAAACATGTTTTACTCAAAGTATCTCATCAACATGTAATATGACATCAGTTAAGGTTATCTCATAATCTAACAAACATATGATACAAGATTAAGCATACAGATTAAGCATGATATCTCATAAGCAAAATGTGATACATCAGTAATCCATCAAATCATCATACATCATCATAAATATAAATGTCCATGTACAAAATAATATGTCTCAGAATTACATCCGATATGATGAGCCATCATGGGCACATATACAAAAAATTATACCTTTATCACGAGGCATAATAAAAAATAATGTATAACGTACATCGTACATCAAAGGTATGCCTTCATATTAAGGTAATACACCCAAAAATACATCTAGTACATCAATAAGAGAGTCAACCATGACTCTCACCCTCTCGAGACCGCCAGCCTAGGGCCACGGGAGGAATTTGCTAATGTGATGGTCCTACAGAGGCCGATGCGCTCTCGCTGCACCGTAGGCTACCGAATCGATCTCCGCTAATCGTGAGGTCCTTTGGGATCTAAATTTAGACCTACTAACGTCTAACTCGATAAAAACGGGTGGCCCTTTATCTTTTTTGGGATGGCATAGTGGTATAATGCCTTGTAGTAGGAGGCCTCGCCACTAGCTTTCATGGTATCTGCTAATATGTTCAGGATCCCAGATGCTGATGATGCTCACAGTAGGACATCATGCTCTCCTGTCACTATGGCTATGTGATCAGGGGATCATTTTTGAAAGTTCCTAAACATCCCTAAATGGTGTCATTGTAGAAGATCATCTTGAGAGCTTTCCAACGACTGTAAGAACGTGACAAACGGACATCGGGAGCTCTAGATATGTTCGGTCAAAGTTTAGACAACGGGAAAGTCAACTCTGGTCAACTGGTCAATATTGGACCGAATTGCACTATGACACGTGGCTTGCCACCACTCATCGAATTTTCTCGATTTGCCTATCGGGAGACGACAAGTGGAATATATACTATTGACCGAGTTAATTATTTCCATACCACATTACATGGGTCGAAATTATATTTACTTGGTAAGTCCACTTTCCAAATGGCACGCATATATGCCAAACCACTATATATATATTAATGTTTATACATTAGTATAAACCGCCACATGCTATTGCCAAACTTCCACGCACATGGAGGAGGTGGTGAAGCGGTGTTGTGGGAGGCAAATGCCATACGTGGAAGCTTCCACGTGGAGGAGGAAATGAAGCGGTGGTATGGGGGCTAGGCCCATGCGTGGAATGTTCCACGTGAAAAATGGTGAGAGTAAGGGTTATTAAAACCTTACCCAAATTTAATGGCGCCAAATGTGGGATATCCCACTTAAATGAGCAAACCGCCCCACTTCTCCTTAGCCGCTCATTTGGGATATTATCCCTTATCAAATGCAAATCGGCTAAAATGGGAATTAATCCTTTTTAAAATGCAACCCGAATATTATCCCAATTTCTATGTACGGGTAAGGCTAATATTAGCCTAAGGATGATGTTAAGTGCATTATTTGAGGGCCCTAAAATTGTATAAATAGGGTACCTAGTTCATTGTAATGCACACAAAGATCCCAAGCTTATTATGTGTTAAGCTTATTATCGGGACACACACATTAGTCCAACAAGCTTATTATTTGTTAAGCTTTTATTTGTGGGATGTGTCCACAAGTATTGTCTATTGGCCTATTATTTTAGGCAATAGTAGATGAAATATTTGTGATTGGGAGTAAATTATAAACTACCCAATAGGCCCATTGAGCCACACCAATTACTTGCAAATCCTGGATTGTCGACCAGAGTGCTAGCTTCGCATTAATAGTGTCTTGAAGGCCGATCAAGCCAAGGAAATTGTGCATCGGGAAGGTGAAGAAAAAATCGACTAATCATTGGAAGTTTTTTGAAGAACTGGTGTATTGATAGGCAAGTAAAATTCCATTAGGTTTTCTTGTGAAAGTACTATTATAACTTACAAGTTTTGACTAATGGAACGGTTCGACCACGAACCCGAGACAGGCAATTTCGAACTCCGTAATCAATCGTGTGCAATTATCATTATTGTCTTGCATTAATTTTCAAATTGGTTACTTAAAAGGAATAAATTATCAAGAAATAATTAAAGCCTACAAGGGTCCTAGAGATCGGGGAGTAATAATCGATTATTTTCGGATCATGTTTGGTATTAGATCGGTTTAGCTCCATATTTGTTTTTCAAGAACTGATTAGCAGAGTGATTGCTTCAAGTTGGTGCAGTTGGTTCAATTTGTGTGAACAGGGTATAAGTGCACTATGGGCAAGATGTCTAAACAGGTAAAGCTCGATGAAATTGAAGCATATAATCACCAGATCCAGGAAGAGAATTCTCTCCCGCGATAAATGTATTCCTCCTTCGAAGAGGAGAATGCTCGTTTGAAATCGAATCGCAAATCAAGGATGAGCTCTTGGCAAGGTTGCAGCAGTGTGGTGATCAAAGGAAGGAAATACCTTCAACTTTAGATGCGAAGACCATGGCAGATGATGATCTTGACCGTAAGTTGTTCACCACTGGAATCTTCTTCTTCCTCCCATTTGGTTTCAGATTCAGGTAATGAAGTCTTTGGTTTGTTTGAAAAGCATACTAGAGGCATTGGATCCAAGTTACTAGATAAAATGGGATTTGATGGAAGAGGCCTTGGGAAAATGGCCAAGGAATTTCTAACCCAATACAGGTCGAGGATCATCCTCGTTTTGCAGGTTTGGGTTATCCTAGTGCGGGAATGGAAATTGGAGAATGCTCCAAGAACGCTAATGGGAGACAAGCTTCCGAAAGCAAAGTGATTACCCCACTAGTCCTACAAGAAGATTTTGAGCAGGAAAGTTGTGCTTCGTCGTCACAGGCAAGATGTGGTAAGAGAAATCAGCGAAGAGGTAATGAGATTCCACCTCCAGTTTCTTACCATAATCATAAGCACAATAAAACTTCTGATCCACTTTTTCAGCTTAAGAAGTATGGTTATGATTTTCAGAAGATGTGGAATTCCTTTCCATGTACTTTTGTGGATTGCATAATCATTCAAAGTGGCCAGGAGCTTTGGAAGAGAAGGACATTGATGAAGAAGTTGATGTTGTTCGTCAGGAACAAGGCAAATCAGAAAGACCAATCTTGTCATGCAGAGTCGAGAAATGGCAAAAAGAGTTCCTCATCCCAGAAGAAGGAGATTAAGAGGAATTTTTGTGCTCATTGCAGAGGAATGGGCATTAGGTGGAAAATTGCTGGAAATTGCATCCATCTCGCCATCAGAGTAATGGCAAGTCAAAGATGGAATGGAGGCCTATTGTAAAGGTAGAAGAAGTTTCTACTCCACCACCAGTTGACAATTCAAACTAGGAGCGGGTAATACCTGAAAGTGAAAGTCCTTTGAAATGGGTAAGTCAACAATTTTTCAATTATATATTGCATAATTTAGATTGATGAATCGTATGCAGTATTAAGTTTGGAGATCAGATTTTGTGAGAAAATGCTGAGAGAAAGGTTTACAATACTCAGTGGATTTTCTTACTTAGAAAATTTGATTAATGCTCCAAACATATCTCCTAATCAGCTTATGAGTACTGTTACAACTTGGATACATGATTTCACTCATATAAAGCTTGGAGATTGATCTGCCATTTGTGTAGACAATAGAGTTCTCAAAAGATCAGCTCGGAACTTCATTCTGTGTAGAGGCATTGTGACGTGCAGTGCAAGTAGAATGGTATTTGAATCACCATTGTTGGCATTGACGTCAGTCGAAACTTCATTCTCGTGTAGAGGCATTGTGACCATCCAAAGAATGGTACCTGTATTAGTATGTCAACAAGCGGAGCTCTCAAAGTATCACTCGAATGTCATTCGGTGTCAAGGCATTGCTACCACACATACGAATGGTAGTTGATCACAGACTTAGCATCATGCATCGAGGCTCGAGGTCTTAAAAAGTCTAAGCATCATGCATCATGAGGCGTTGGGGTCTACTGAGAGACTTAAGCATCATGCATTGGAGGCTCGAGGTCTTGAAAGAGGCTTAACATCATGCATCGAGAGACATTGAGGTCTCAGAATGCAGACTTAGCATCGTGCATCGAGGCTCGAGGTCTTGAAAGAGGCTTAAAGCATCATGCATCGAGAGGTGTTGAGGTCTCAGAATGGACTTAGCATCACGCATCGAGGCTCGAGGTCTTGAAAAATGCTTAAGCATCATGTATCGGAGGCGTTGAGGTCTCTCAAAGACTTAGCATCGTGCATCGGAGGCTCGATGTCTCAAAGAGGCGTAACATCATGCATCGAGGCGTTGAGCGTCAGCCAAAGGGACAAGGCATTGTCCATCATTAACATCGGATCAATCAAAGCTCTACGTAACATGGAGTTCCTTCAAACCAGTTTGGATTCTCGCGGAATCAACTCTGAGCCGTGGAGCCGTGTTATAGAGTTAAAGAAGATCCTTGTTGTCGATATCAAGAAAAGAAGACCGCACGAAGGAGCGTTGAGGTTTCATTCAGAAACTTAGCACCATAAAGCGGAGGCATGGAGGTCTTCTTTGGATATCAGAGTGGCGTAGCAGAAGCGTCATGGGCCCATAACCCACAGGTCCCAAGATCGGAGCAGAGTTTTTCCAGATTCAGGACAGTATGGAAGCTTTTTGGGACAAAAAGCTTTTCTTGTGGGGAGGTGTGATCAGGGGATCATTTTTGAAAGTTCCCTAAACATCCCTAAATGGTGTCAGTGCAGAAGATCATCTCGAGAGCTTTCCAACGACTGTGAGAACGCGACAAACGGACATCGGGAGCTCTAGATATGTTCGGTCAAAGTTCAGACACAATGGGAAAGTCAACTCTGGTCAACTAGTCAATATTGGACCAATGCACTGTGACACGTGGCTTGCCACCACTCATCGAATTCACTTGATTTGCCTATCGGGAGACGACAAGTGGAATATATACTATTATTAAGTTAATTATTTCCATACCACATTACATGGGTCGAAATTATATTTACTTGGTAAGTCCACTTTCCAAATGGCACGCATATATGCCAAACCACTATATATATATATATATATATATATTAATGTTTATACATTAGTATAAACCACCACATGCTATTGCCAAACTTCCACGCACAGGGAGGAGGTGGTGAAGCGGTGTTGTGGGAGGCAATGCCATACGTGGAAGCTTCCACGTGGAGGAGGAAATGAAGCGGTGGTTGGGGGGGCTAGGCCCATGCGTGGAATGTTCCACGTGAAAAATGGTGAGAGTAAGGGTTATTAAAACCTTACCCAAATTTAATGGCACAAAATGTGGGATATCCCACTTAAATGAGCAAACCGCCCCACTTCTCCTTAGCCGCTCATTTGGGATATTATCCCTTATCAAATGCAAATCGGCTAAAATGGGAATTAATCCCTTTTTAAAATGCAACCCGAATATTATCCCAATTTCTATGTACGGGTAAGGCTAATATTAGCCTAAGAATGATGTTAAGTGCATTATTTGAGGGCCCTAAAATTGTATAAATAGGGTACCTAGTTCATTGTAATGGACACAGAGATCCCAATCTTATTATGTGTTAAGCTTATTGTCGGGACACACACATTAGTCCAACAGGATTATTATTTGTTAAGCTTTTATTTGTTGGATGTGTCCACAAGTATTGTCTATTGGCCTATTATTTTAGGCAATAGTAGATGAAATATTTGTGATTGGGAGTAAATTATAAACTACCCAATAGGCCCATTGAGCCACACCAATTACTTGCAAATCCTGGATTGTCGACCGGAGTGCTAGCTTCGCATTAATAAGCGCTTGAAGGCCGATCAAGTCGAAGGAAATTGTGCATCAGAAGGTGAAGAACAAATCGATCGATCATCGGAAGTTTTTCAAGAATCGGTGTATTGATAGCAAGTAAAATTCCATTAGGTTTTCTTGTGAAAGTACTATCAGAACTTACAAGCTTTGACTAATGGAACGGTTCGACCATGAACCCGGAGACGTAGGCAATTACCGAACTCCGTAATCAATCTGTGTGCAATTGTCATTATTGTCTTGCATTAATTTTCAAATTGGTTACTTAAAAGGAGTAAATTATCAACAAATAATTAAAGCCTACAAGGGTCTGAGATCAGGTAGTAATAATTTGATTATTTTCGGATCACTATGTCTCGCTTTGAACATGTGTGTGCTCTGTCGTCCATTGAATAGTCACTAGTTAATCCCTCTCTACCTACAACTATAGACTATCTACAATCACCCGATCTCACTTTTTCGTGACATGTAATCTCTCTATCTTGGCCTAATCTCATTCTATCATGAGTTGATCCCCCTCTATGATGACCAAGTCTCTATGTGTAATGGCTTGGTCTATTTGAGAAATGGTCTAGTCCCTCTCAACTACAACCTGAAGCTGTAGAGTTGTCACTTGCTATAGCCATCGCCGCAAGGCAGCCACCTTCCTACCATCCCGAACATCCTCCATCTTCTCACCACCCCAATCCTCTCCTCCACCTCATAATGGATTGTGTCATGGACTCGCGTGGGGGGTAATGGAAGTCCCTGTAATGGTGCTCGTAATGGAACCTAAAGGGACATCCGTGGTGCCAATATTTGTGGCCGCACCACTACCCGCTTCTATATTAAAACCTCTTTGTTGGACTAGCACATGCTGACTGGCACCCTAATGTTTGGTCCTCCTCGTGGATATGTCTGTGCTTGTGCTGGTGCCTAGATCTGGGCCTTGTCCCCAAGCGTTGTTACATCCAGCACCTCCTGTGGTATGGTCAATCTTTGTGGCAGCACTATCGCATACCACACTGCATTATTTGGGGTCGTCCCTAGATTCACTATCTCGCGCCCGTTGTACCTAAGGTTATGGAATTGCACTCGTAAAAAGGTAGTGCGTGGTTGGCCCAACCTGATCTGAGGCCCCATATGGAAGACCTCTCTATAGTTGTGTGCATACCACATCTCATCACTAGAATCCCCTAGATGAGACCAAATTGACGTTGGACCTTGTCCACTATGTACCACTCTAAGATATGACTCCTGCTCCCAAGGATGAAATGATCCACTGCCGTAATACTCAACTCAACTACATCTTAAGGCCACTGATACAACCTGTAGGGCTGCCATGTGATCATGTGGGGTTGTACCTTGTCATAATATTGCATGTAATAATTTGTGTCCCCTTGTGACCACATACATCATCTCCACACTGAAACCTAACCCATGATGGAAGGCTCTCAAACAACTCGAGCTCTCAAAACTCCAGCAGGGTAGCCTATCGTAATGTGATCCCAAGCCCAAATCTATAATATAGTGGCATGACACATTGACCGTTGTCCATGATAAGATATCAAGTGTAAATCAACGTATAAATGAGCTAGTATACACTGACCCCATAAGTACACCTTTACCTGAAGCAGGTCGTGAATCACTCTAATGAGACCTAGAGGGAATTTTGCACCAGTCTTGTCAGGCAACAATATGTCGCTGACAAGAGCTAACAAGAATAGAAGGACCCGTCCTACTGCGGATCGTCGTGTACCTTATAATGAAGACTCACACACCGACGAGATATGTCTACCACTCTAAACCATCTCGCTCGCCATCTCTTAGCCTAAGGCCATGAGCGGGACGTGATCTAAGGTAATTCGTGGCATGTGAGCCATATAAGATAAACTGGTCACCTCCAGGGTGATCTCCAAAAAAATTTGGCCGCATCGGTTAAACGTTGCCTTATAGGCCCAAAGTCACTCCTTTCTCTCCCATGACTCTAAAGAAATCAAAGTCCTCCTGCAGAGCCAATCGGTCATTTATTATGATCTTATTCTTCTATTTTATCATCTAATTTTTTATTTTATCATCAAATTCTTCTATTTTGCTATATAATTAATCTATTTTTACCATATGAGGTTTTCAACAACCTTCCTTTTCTTCTAATAACATTCTAAAAATGTCTTTTATGAATTGGCACACCACAGTAGACCATAAGCACCCCCTAGTGCATAGGCACACCTAACGCGCTAACACACTTTTCAACGCACGCAAGCACACTCCTCAACATGTAGGCGTATTCTTCTTTTTCCTCAAACTAGTTATGTGCATAGGAAAACCCCTTGGTGCACCAGAAAGACATGCGTGCCCTATCATTTACTCAAGTTCAACATAGGCGCATATGCGCCCACACATACCTGTACTAGTGGTGCATAAGCACAACCCTTTATGCACCAGCATATGTGTGCCTCAGCAAAACTCAAAAATAAAAAATAAAGTAAAACCAATGGAATGTATAGGTATACCCATCCATGCACCAATGCATATGTGCCCACGCATGCACCAACATAGGCACACCCCTCCATTTTTACCCTAAAAATGCATTTTGATCAAAAATTAAATGCTTAAAAAATGAGGGTAAAAAGGACAACTTTTTGTACCTGTGGTCCATCCACTGGGAGTCTAATGTAGTCTCTCACGCGATCCACATGGTGTCTCCAGTTCTACACCCTCACCCTTTCCTCCTGCAGGTCAGAGCTCCAATCAACAGTAAAATAGTAAGTGAATGTGGTAAATGAGTTGGTCGCGATGGCTTACATACCCATTTTTACCTCCCACGACGTGTTTCTCACACCCAAGGCACCCTGGAGCCATCGTGGTTCTTCTACATTCTTCTACAACTCGCCGTGATGATTATTTTAAATAAATAATTATTTTCGTGTCTGCGTTTTTGCTATCTTTAGAGCATGTTTTGCTTTTCGGTAGCCTTTTCTACTAATCGAGGCATATTTTTGCTTTATGGTCACTTTTAGCGTTGTTTCATGAATTAGCTATTTCTTCGATAAAAAAATTCAATTTTTTTGGTAAAATCATTAAAAATCCAAAAATGGCAAAAATTAGTAAATTACATGCACGCAACTAAAGCTTGTATTATCCTTGAACATCCAACAAAAACATCTTTCTAAGGTTCTTGCTTGTTCTGGTCTCAAACGACTTGCAGATCATCGTGATCTACCTCCATTAACAAAAGCTAGGTTGCTTATTATGTCGGTACTCCGCAACAGTGAGTTGCCAAAGATTATGTCATAGTGCACAAAAGCTTTTCCATGGGACTACTTGTGTCCTCCGTTATTCCCCTCACATGTATCCTTGCTTAGGGCACCATTTTAACCCTCAGAATTCTACAATATGAACATTTGGGAACCAAATCTTGATGACAAAAACACTGGTGTTACTATCTTGAATGTTGTTTGTTTGAGTATGTGTGATTGTACTAGTTTCTCTATTAGGTTAGTTGGTTTACTTTCTCGTATTGCATTACATTATGTATGTTGCATGGAGTTAAACATCGTTTTACTTTCTCGTATTACATTGCATTATGTATGTTGCATGGAGTTACGTAGCAATGAACAAATGTTGGTAATTTAGCTTTTCATGTTATCTTACACTTTTGTTTATTTCAATAAAGGTCGATGATGTAGATCTAGGGGCAAAATGATACAACAAAGTTACTTATTGAAAGATTGGATGCAAAGATTGGGCTTGTCCTATATTCTCCATTATCATTTCTTTTCCATTATCATTTATTATTGTTACTAAATTTTCTTCCAAATCACCTAGGGCAATAAACAACCATGTTTATCCCTATCCTTATTTCTTATATCCGTTTCAATCATATTTTTCGATTGTCGTTTGACTTCTTCCATCACCTCATCGACACTTGAGGAGGCATCCTTCATTCTACTAATTTTTCTTCAAAAATTTACTTGTTTATGTCTACTATATTTGAAGAGAAGTTACTTACTTCACCTCAAATAGGGGAAAATGTAGACACCTAAATTCCACTTTTGCAATCTTATTGCCAAACGCACACAAATCAACCATCATTCTTACCAATTTCGTTATAATTAGTAATTTCGCTAATTAACTAATGTTTCTTACCATTTTGGCCAATTAACAACACATTGTTGATTGCCTAACCTCTTTTGCATTCAAGATGCCACTTTACGACGAATCGTAAGTCAAAATCCTCTTCCAAATAGATAATTAGCGATTATTAGCTAATTAAGCCTATTTTGCCCTTGTTTTGGTCAATATACCCTATTATTGGCTCAAACCCCTCTTCCAACCACTCAAAATCACCCCATTTCCCTCCATAACATCTCAACAAGCTTCAAAAGCTTATCTTAGCCTCCTAATTAACCCTAAGTGGTTGATTAAGGCTCCTCACATCCTAATCACTTGTTAATTCACTAATTATGATTAGCAAAGCCTTAATCATGATTAGCAAGTCTTAATATAATTTGTACTTTTAGTCCCACATGCACCAAAATACAAGTTTTCCTCAAAGGTAAAACTATAAAAAGGACTAAGTATTTACCCTTAAATTTTACACCATGCTTTGATTTGCATCTCATATAAGAAATATGATTTATAGCCAAGCTCAATCCTTGCCTAAAGTCTTCAATGGGGTTAGTAGATGGATATCCAAAATGACCATGTAGTCATTTGGAGAGGCCATTTCACCTTGTTTGGAGTAGCAACCATACCAATTTGATTGCCCTCTTAGATCTATTTAGGTCTTTGTTAGTTTAACAATTCAATATATTAGTAGGCATGATTAGCTAGATTTTGAATTATATTCATGTTAGTTAACATTCCATTAAGCTTTTATCTTTAGTGTTACATTCCTAGACTTAAAGCCTTAGCTATAGATGGCAATGGTGTTAGCTTCCCTTCATTAGTCATGTTATTTGCTTTGTAGAGTTTAAGTTTGCTTTCATTTGGCCTGTGTCTATGTGGGAGACATACCCCATTTGCATTCATTTTTAATAGTTCACAATATGTGGTTTGATTTTACCTCACAAGTTTCAATCTTGTGACCTATATCATTCAAGAAGAAGCCTTATTAATGGATTTTTCAAGGCAATTGGTGAGGGTTTGCATGGATTCAACCTTCAACTTTAACACCATTGTGTAATCTATTAATTATTCTACAAGAACCACCATCTTTAGGTTATAACTTCTTGACATAAACATCCCCAAGGTCTTTATGTGAGACTCTGTAAAACCTTTCTCTTCTTCTTCTTGGCCATATATCTTAGATGTCGCTCTTGTATGCTTCCAATTTGGGGACCTTTTTGTATCAAAACATAATGGATGGATTTTTTTGTGTGGTCACAAGTACACCGACATATATACATGCAAATATGGGAACATGTGTTTAACATGTGAGTTATTCGACTAAATACTTGAAAGAAACGTGGTCTTGTGGTCTACACCACTACAAGATATACTCACCCAAATCCCTTACCAATGTCCCCATTGGTACACCATGCTAAGATTCACATGGATTGAGAAAGACACAATGAGATGGGACAACGATCTTTGTCTCAGAGGGCACAAGGTTAAGAAGGAACATGTAGGGCAACAAAATTCTGAAACATAGTAGCATGTTCCAACCATAAGCTCTATGTAAGATTAGTTGGTGACTACAATGGTGATTACCAATGGGTAGAATCATCCAAGAACAACCTCCAACCACATGTGCTATAAGAAAAATACTTTTCATAGGTCCGATAAGAGACTAGAATAAATAACATGTTGATTTTTTAACAAGTCGCCTCCTCCCATGGCTCACACACTAATATTCTTACAAGGGTAGTAAGGTTGGAGGTACTTATTTTTTGTTCCACACAAAGAAAAAGGTTGGAAGGAGGTGTAGTCACTAAAATATGCACTTATTACTATTATATTACGCCTCTAGTATGTTGTTATATACATGATTTCTAAGTTTGGAAACCTAGGCATTGGTGACACCTCTTTGGTCCTTTTCTTGCTCTGTTTGACTATGCTTACACCTCTTATCTAACATTTTCATCTTTTTTTGTCGAGTCACCGGGATCCTTGTTCATGTATTTCACTCTGTTTTTGTTTGCTTGTTGTAGGACAATACTACCCAGACAAGACAATAACACCCAAGGGCTAATGTCCTTCTTGGGCGCTTCTATCCTATTTGCTTGTTTTTCTCCTTTGTCGGGTTTCTTTGGCTTTGGGTCCTTTATTATCTTATTTTCACAACCTAGGTTGGCTTTTGGTGTCACTTTGTGTGCCAAAAACCAAACAAATAACTCGCATATAACCACAACTTACTAACTATTTTAAGGGGGCAATTGGGGATATCATTTTCTATATTTACCACATACAAAGAACAACACAATGGACTGTATTTTGGGCTACATTATTCACCACATACAAGGAGGCTATTCTGAATTCCATATCACATATTATTGCATTCAAAAAAATTAGTTATAGCTTACTATTCTTTGTGTGGATCGATCTTTAGGACATCCTAGCTCAAGGGACATAATTTCAATCACACACCATAAGAACTACATGGAGTCTAAAATGTAGTACAACACTCGGCAACAAGATCACGTCGGGATGACTACCGGGGTTAATCTGATTCTCCCATTTACTTTTTTTCATTCAATTTAATGTGCACTTGAGTATCATGCAGGTAGTTAGGGTTTGTTTTACAGGTACAAGTGTGATATACAAGAGTGCAAGAAATCGACACAACCTATAATGAGCTAACAACGATAAGAAACGAAATAGAAAGAACCAAATCCAAATCTGCCTCGAGGACACTATCACACATAACAAACGCTAGTGCCCCGGTGTAGTTGTGCCCTCTCTTAGGTGCTCTTATCCCGAGATCTTCACATACCATTTTCAAAATTCAAGCTTACACAACCCATAATACGCCTGTTTAGATCATTTACCTACCTAGATTCAAATCCAGGACCTACGGTGGCAAGCTAAGTCATTCTCAAAACCATATTTATCTCTTGTGCTTGTATTTCTACCAGCCTAGATCTTGTATTTTACTATTATTTTATATGATCAATAGTTTCCTTATCTTAGATTTAATTTTATTAAATTTGGAGGACACACCAAATTATTTTAAGTCGCCGCCTTACTGCAACCCAAAGTTGACACATTGTTATGTAAAAACTTTCAAAACGTGTAAACGCATGTCAAATTAACATTATGCTAATGTCATTTATCAAAGCAACAATAAAAATTTCGATGTTAGACAAATCCGACATCCATTAAGATTCCAAGATTGACTCTAGAAAGTAGGCTCTCTCCCACAAAAATCATATCAATTAATAATGATCTAATATATGTTTTTAAAAGAACTACATATGTTGGATGAAATATTTTGTCTTTACATATGTACACACATGTTTCCATGCATTGTAATCATATGCTACTCATAAATATTAAGTGATATATAATGTGTTTCTGTACATTTTTTTGTCTTTCATAAAAAACAATGGTGTGGATAGTGGATGTATATTCGATGTATGGATGGAGAGTTTTAAAATAGAATAACACTTGTTTTTAGTGTTTGAACGCATTCATCATCTTGTTTGCAAAATTGTATCAAACATTAAAGATCTTACTTCCAAGTGTGGATAACAATTATACAAGTCTTAAGAGTCGAATGCGATGGTTTCTTAGTTTTAGTATTCAAAGAACCATTTTCAAAGTGTTGTACATGGACCTAGGAAACTTGCAATTCAAGCCATATGTCTAAGGTGCATAGGAGGATTCAAGATAAACTAGTTCTTTGTGTAAATGGTGATAGCTTGCATAGGTAACAAAATATGCATGCTTCACATATTGAAGTTGGTGTAGCAATTTAAATAGTGACAATTTTCTTAAGAAAACAAACTATGCATGTTTCTTTTGTAATATATAGTGTTAGTGTGTAATAATAAAATAGTAATATAACCGCTCATATGTACTACACTACTATGTGATACTTGTTTTTCTATTTGTCCATACACTTTGTAGATTTATTTATTTGATTATTGTTTTTCTCCCGGAGAAAAAAATTAATAATATAAAGGGGTCACCTTGGACATGGTGGTACATAACACATGCGATCATACACAAGGTATTTTTATTTACATTTTAACACTAGTATATAAGTCTAAATAGGGGTGATAGTGGAAATGGTCCCTCACAATGAGAGTACGTGATGGTAGATCTTAAAAATAAGGGGTCATATTTAGAATCCCATGATCACACATTTTTTTACATTTTTACCAAGTCACTTCCCCATGCAATAATATTTATTTGTTACTCGTAAATCTAACTTTAACACTCTTTATCTCCAACAATTTAAAACAATAACAATATGAAAGGTTAACAAAGGAAAATCTTATCCATCATGTACATTTGTAGTCAACAAGAAAGTCAATATTAAAGTATATAAATTTTGACATTTAACAATTGAAACACATGTGTAGGTGAGTTGGTGATGTCAACAAATTTGTAGTGCACATTTTGTAAGGTCAAGCTCAACCTTTTAGTTGAATTGTGAACATGCACAATGTTTAGATACAACCATAAAAAGTTGCAAATGTCTCTCCTTTTCACAAAATGACACACTTTTAAAATTTGAATTCAAGTGAACATTCTAGATTAATCGTCACATACAATACTTTTATAGAGAAGACATAATAATAAATCTCCATTGATGACCACTAGCAGTCTTGGACTATTGAATCAATCCAGTCATTGAAATTGATGATTGAGATTTATTTGAAGCATTGAATGATAAATCTTGATTATTGATTTCAAATTGAAAAAAATTGGTCCAGATAATATTCAAATTACTATATTTTTGGGTTCATTTATAGTAGCAACATGGCATATATATAAAGGGATGTTTGTATGTGTTGTTCCAATGAGTCGAAGCCGATAAGTTTTACATAGAGAACTCACAGAAATGGATTTGCATTTTTGGGCCCCCATTTTTGTTAGAAATATGAGTGATTGAATCAAAATGCCCTTTGACAATGTTGGGCATTGACTTGATGGATTTTTGATTGCCACTCTTTCCAAATTGCTTGCAACAAATGTCACTGATATGGGATGATAATGCTTAAATTTAGTGTTGAGCTCAAAACCAAGAGTTCTTTGATCTCAAAACCAAGAGTTCTCATGGGGCTATTTCTACAACATTTGTGGTAATTTTTTTTATTACTAATATTAATATGCCAAGGTCACTCGCAAACAAGTCTTAGAATTGTAAGGATAATTAGACGAGTTAGTATTCCAAGACTTCAATAGATTATTGGTCGAATTCAAATTTCTTGAAGAATCAAATTATTGGCAAAAAAAAATGCACTCATAAACCAGTTTAAGATAATTAAATATAAACCAATAAGAAAACTTACCCCAACTAAATGAATTATTTCCTTCGCTCACCTTGTCCACCCCTCGATAGACCTCACCTTATTGTTTATATCACAAATCTCCTATTTATAAACTTCATAATCTTCAAGCATTGGCCTCACTTATCTTCCGAAAGATGGACCAAGAAATGAATTGACACAAAAACATCCAACAAAGGGTTCAATTTGAAGACAATTAAAACATTTTTCGTGATTTTAGACATAAAATACTTACAAATATTTTGTAGAACCGTCATGTGTGACTTACATATTTAAAATATGACCATCAATTTTTATATACATTCATATGTAAATTATATTAAACAAAATTTATGAATAATAATTTATAAATTTTATTAAGAATATATAAATACCATTGTTTTGTATTTTTGACCGGCAACATTAACAATTTACCGTCATGGGAAAATTGTTTGAGAGGCACATTATGTGGCCGTCAAATTAAACCTCTCCGTCCAACTTTTGAATGCACAAAATATTTACTCAATTAAATACAAGTTTCTATCGTAATGATACATGATCGCACGCCCCTCCAAATCAGAAACCCCAACGCCATTTATTTAGGGTTAGGGTTTGTAATATGGTTTTATCTGAGCAGAGTGCCCGATTATAAGGGTTTGGGTGAATTTGTAGCAAAGGCTTTCGAAGATCCGAAAGGAGAAGTGGTGGTTTCTAAAGAGCAATGAGGTTGGAGAAGTGCTGGTTCTGTTCCTCCACCATATACCCTGGACATGGCATCCAGTTTGTTCGCAATGACTCTAAGATATTCAGGTTTTGCCGTTCAAAGTGTCACAAGAATTTTAAGATGAAGCGCAATCCTCGCAAGGTGAAGTGGACTAAAGCATACAGAAAGTTACATGGAAAGGAGCTCACCAAGGACACAACCTTCGAGTTTGAAAGAAGAAGGAACAGGCCTGAAAGATATGATAGGAATCTCGTGGAAAATACACTGAAGGCTATTAAGAAGGTCGAGGAGGTTCGCGTTAGGAGGAAGCTGCGCTGTGGGGGAAGAGGATGAAGCCCAACATCGCTAAGCAAATAAAGAGGATGCCAGAGAATTGGAGCAAAGTATTAACTTGGTCAAAGCTCCTCTTGTTCTGCAAGAAGATCCTGGACTTACTTTGCCAAAGAAGGTGAAAGTTAAAGTTTTCATCTCCAAAAACAGAAGGAACAGTCAATGGAAGACTAATGGGTGTGCCAAGCTAATTAGAGGTAGTAATTCGTTTTTTAATATGTTTAGTTCCGTGTTAACTACGACGCGTTATAAATGTGATGCTCAGCTAAATTTCCCTTCTGTTACATTTTTTTGGGTTTCTTTTGTCTTTAGTAGTTTGAAGGCCCGTGGCCATACCGTCTCAGGATTGTTTCCGAACATGAAGCCAACCTCTGCTCACACATATCTATTTAAATTTGAACAGCTGATTCTGAAATGTTGCCTTAAAAGTATCCTATGTAATTTCAAACATCAGAGCATTGCCTCAAATCAAAAAAACTTTTGATAGAATACCAGTTTTTGTATTTAAAAAAATCTCAAAGGGTAAGTATTAGGTCCGTTCATTTGCAGTTCAATTTTTATTTTGGAGTGCTGGTTTGAAAAACTGGGCTTCTTTATCTGGTCCTCACACTGATATTTGTGTGTGAGCGACTCGTTCCCTTGAAGCCATATTAATTCTTTTCATCCCTCGCGATCTTTCTGCAAATCTTGATTCGTGGATGGATTCCATGCGATGATATATTTCCTCATATCTAAATTTTTATAACGGCAGAAACATATTTTTTTGTAGGTTTGATTGATGGACAACAGGGATGACCTTATAATCTTCTCAATGAAGGTGAACATGATCGCAGGAAAGAATAACCAAGGGACTGAGTTGTCTGTGAATTTTTAATGTTTCTGGATCATCTAATTTTGTTGTCATTTATTGCTTCTACTCTCTTCCCTTAAAAACTAACACTGTTTATTTTTGATCCGTAGTGTAAGTCCTCCACGGGACCCTATTGCAAAAGTTTGGATTAGACATCTCTTGCTTTTCTTTCAAAATATTTCTTGAATGTGGTTGTGGGGACTCTAAACTTTAATAAACTCTGAAAATGCGTAGTTGATTTTGACATATAACCGTCATTTATTTATATTTTTATCAGTATTGTTATAGTAGTAGTGCTGTGCAAAAGTTCCTTGCCCATGATCAGGTACTGACATTTAATATTCATGTTCTGAATCCCACTTATTTAATTCCAGCTATTTTTTGTTTGGATCAAATATTGTCTTAGGAAATGTTTTCAAGACGAAGCACTTCTAAGCTGAAGATCTTCTCAATCTCCATTGGTTTGCTCTTGGGCATTTGCTAATGCCATTCAACTAGTTAATCTTCTTGCTCATATATATTCAATTTAATGATAGGAACAAATAAAAAATGTTTAAAGTGGAGAAATGTGTAGTCCATCCTGAGTGTTTTAAAAACCGGCTGAACTGGAACCGGAACCTTCCGGTTCGACCAGTTCAACATATTTAGACATGAACCGGTTAAAAAAAAGGTATCTGAACCGGCTGGTTTTGTAAGGAACCCCTGGTTTAGTAAAAAATTCGATTTTCACGAATCGGACGAGCCAAGTATTTTTTCCTTTTTTGGCATTTGTTTCCTTTTTTGGATTTTTGGTGAAGAAAACACAAGGATAGAATTCTTTTTGCCAGATCCTGAAGGAAGTAACAACAAAAACTTGCATGTACCATAATTTTCATTATGTGGTCGTTTTAGCTTGCCGTTTTTTTAAAAGTGTATATTTTCTCAAGCTCTACGCATTGATGGCAATATTTTTCTTTTTCATAAAATCCGATTTTGCACCTTTTTGGACCAAGCAACTTCTTTCAATCTTCTCGAAAGAATCATGAGCTTTGGTCGCTTGTAGATAGATTAATAATTAAAAATATCTTGGATAGCTTTCCAAAGCTCGGCAAGTATTCTCCCGTGCTCGGACTAATTGTCCCACATGCCGATTGGTCACAACTTGCTTATTCAAATGTTGATTTCACATCAATGAGATACGTAGGTTTTTTTTTGCTATTTTAAGGGTTTTTTTGTGTTTACACTCCAATTTGCGCATCCTCGGACACAAGACTGAATGCTATTGTAAAGTTCCCAACAAAAAGAAAACATTAATAGCAATGAAAGAAAATGCTTTGGGGGTTTGCGAGTATTTGCTTTGAATGCGAGTATTCCAACTATGGTACTATATACATGAGCAAACTATGCATATTTTGTGTGTAATTGTTGGAATTATGGTTTTTAACCTTTCAAATATATTATTTTCATTAAAAATATAAAATTTTATGTATTTTTTAGTAAACCGGTTCATTAAGTTTGAACCGGTCCGGTTGGTCCGGTCCGGACCTCAGCCGGTTCCGAGTCCGGTTCCGATTTTTAAACATTGGTCCATCCTGGTAGTACTTTTTTATGGTAGGCATTGCCATTTCACTTTTCCAAAATCTTGCAAGTGCCAATCTCATTATATTCTCCCTTATATTGGTATTTTCCCAAATAAACCAAAACCTGATCCACAACATTGAATGTCTTAAACCTCATTGACATCCCTTGTACATTTCTAATCTTTTAATGAAGCTGTTGCATTTGTTTAGTAAAGACCTTTGCATCATCACTACTTCTTTCTTCAATTAGCAAAGTAGCAAGATTTAACTCCCACAATTTAGTATCTCGATGTGAAATGATTGTCCTTGGTAGTTGGACACCTTCACAAACTCCATAGCTGATAACAATGATAAACTTTGTGCCTCCCCACCTTTTAGAAGTAACTTCATTTTTTTAACATTTTAATAATAGTATAAGATATTTGTCTACTATCATGGGAAACCCATAAATCACACTGCCCTGGCCCTTCCAAGCAACACACGGGCAACCCTTAAATCATACTGACATGGTCTTCCAAGCATTATCATGCATCCATTGGAATACCAGTGCCACCACACTGCAAGTGCATATCAACCTGGTTAAGTTCAACATGAAAAGAGAACTTTTTCTATCATGGTTATAAGATCTTTTGGAAAGAAGATAACTTGAATGGACTTGATGCTTGTTACAAACTAAATTCAACTTCTGAACCATTTTTTCTGAAACCACCATATTTTTAGAACCATTGTTATCTATAATTAATGTAGTATAGAATGTCTTGAATACATTATCAGAAAAGTTCTGAGAGATATCAATGTCATGGTGCCTAGCTTGGATTTTTTCACAAAACATATTGATTAATAACTCCATTACTTCCTTCTCCCACTGATTTGTGATAGATCGAACACCATTGTGTTGAGCTTGAAAGATTCTTTCTGAAAAAATTGGGCTCCAACTATATGGCCAAGATATTACAATTTTTGATGACGTGTCCAACTATGAAGAATAACTTCCAAATGATGGGAAGGTTGACCATCAATTATTAACATCTTACTGACATTACAGTTCACTACCTCCTTTGGCTGCCAGTGTAGGAGGCCCCTTTATGCTATTATAGCATTTGTCTCCAACATCAGTTGTCACATTCAGTGAATTCTATAGAAAAATCCAAAATTTGTCGAATGTCAAAGCAGCCCCAAAAATTCATTTAAATTCGCGAATTCATTTGTTTTATTTTTTTCTGCTGTTATTTTTGGCATTGGTGTTTGCAACTTGCCTCTAAAAGTTCGACATTTAGCATTTAGATTAGTCCATTGCTGTTGAATCCTCGTTGAATTGAGGTTGTGAGGAGAGAGCCATGAGATCTTGCAGCCATCAATTGGGACAGTGATCGTGAACATAGAAGCAGCTCCGTGAACTGAAGAAGCAACGCCGTGAGGGTTAGAAAATCTTGGTAGAAGCTTCCTATAAGATTGCTTAATATATTGTTTAGGTTTATAGTTTTATATTTAGGTTATTTTATTATATTTTTAGTCTATTATTACTTAGATTTACTTTTACCTGAGTTTCGTGATAAGTTTGACTAATTTTTTATTTAGGTTTATAGTTTTAGATTTAGGTTATTTTATTATATTTTTAGTTTATTATTATTTAGTTTAGTTTATTTAGATTTATTTTATTTGATTAATTTTGATTTAGTTTAGTTTTAGATTATTATTTAGTTTATATAAAGTTATTTTTCTATTAATATTTTTATAATTCTAAACATTTTTTTTAGGATATTATTATCTAGGTTTTTTAATATGGTTATAGAGTACGTAGGTTTTTTTGAATTTAGGGTGAAGTTGAGGGTTTTGGAAGGACCCACATCCATTTACAAATTTTTAGGAACCATCACAAGGAACCTGAGTGAAGCAAATTTTGGTGTGTTGTATCTGCAACGTATTCCAACTAAGAGTCCGACTAATTGAGTGAAGCAATGTCCGGTGAGTTGCATTTGTAGTGTATTCCAGCTAAGAAGTCCAATTTCTGGAGTGCTGGAGTGTCAAAATTTGCAATGTAATCCAACTAAGAGTCCAAGTAACAATCCAGTGTGTTGCATCTGCAGCGAAGAACAAAGTGCTGCCACTAGCAGCGATTTTAGAGATGTCGCATCTTGTGACGAACAAAGTGAAGCCGCATCCTACGGTGAAACCACCTCTAGAGAGGTTCGTGCCTTGGGGGATTTGAAACTAGGTGACCAGCACAAAATTGTGTGACTTGACTGCATCACTCCCACCCCATTGGCTTTAGAGTATGTAGTTCAATATATATATATATATATATATCTAATAATAATAATATTGTAAATTATTAATAGTTAATGATTTATTATATACAACTTATTTAAATGTATATATACATTTTTATCTAATTCTAGATAGACACTTGTTGTAAAGTTGTTTTGACAATATGTTTATTTATATAATATGCAGAATTATTCATATTTTTTAGTTGAAATTAATCACGAAGTATATCATCAATTTTTTTAGCAATGCATTTTTCACTAATTTTATTTTCGGAATTCAAAAACAAATTTGAATGCGGCAGCTTATCCTCCAACCTTGCTGTTTGTTGAGGAGATACTATTTTGTAGCCTATTGGTTGCAATGATTTGTTTGTTTGCTACTGTTTTTGAATTTGTTGTTCTTTAATGATGGAAGCCATCAAAGTATATCATCATCATTTTTTTTCCAATTTCTTGGAATATTGAGGATATTCGTATGGCCCTTTGGTTGAGCACCTCTTTGTCTTTGGTTATGTTCTGCTTATGTCATTCAAATGTTTTATGGCCTCTTCTTCACGTCTAAAACAAGTAAGAGGCCTCCTTTGAATATCATAACCCCTTCATTCACCAACTTGCGTTCCTCTTTGTTGATGATAATCGCCCTTGGCTGTTGAAAGTTTGGTTGATGTTTTCCTCTATCTTTTCCTCTATCTTTTCCTCTTCATCTTGATCTTGGGAAATCATTGGCTTTAGGTTAGCTAGCTCCCCTTTTCGTCAAACATTACCCCTTTGAAATGTTCCTTTATCTCTATTTGATGTGGGTGCTTCTCTTCTTACAAATGGTTGTTTCATTTAATTTATTAGCCAATTTCCCTTCACCCTTTAGAGCCAACAGAAAAGCTTCTTGTACTAAACCCCATTTGTGCATGTTGATCTCATCTTGAATGGAGATATTCAACCCATAAATATATTTGGCAATGTGTTGCCCTTCATCTTAATTAATCCCAACACTAATTGAAACTGAAAGCTTATATTATTCTGGGACTGATTTTTCCTTTTAAGCAATCCATAGGATTGCTTGACAAGTTTATTTTTGTAATCCAAAAGAGGAAATTTTCCTCTTCAAGTCATCAAGCCTCCTTCCTTTTCTAACCCTATCTTTTTGCAAGTGATCCCACCAGATGCCAACATGTCCTTTTAACTTTGTGGCTGCAAATCTTACTCTTTGGATCAACCATTCACTTCCGTTCAAGGTATCTCTTTACTTCATAGATGCCATCCATTAAATTTTCAACATACTAACTGCCATTGTAGTAAAGCATGTCCATATTTATGCTTGTTCTATCTTAGATCCACTTGAAATGGTCACCGGTATGCAGGTTACAAATGCAACACTTGAAAACAGTGTTTTGGAAGAAAATGTCATTCTGTTGCTGTGAGGCATCAATTGTTAGTTACTAAACTATCAATTTTTCTGAAATATGACAATTTACTAATGCCCAGTGAGGATCTTCTCCTTTAGCTACTTGCCATTTCATTACTTCCGTTGGGTGTTCTATTGTAGATCCACTTGGAATGTTCACCGGTATGCAGATTACAAACGCTTCACATGCAAACAATGTTTTGGAAGAAATTGTGTTCTGTTGCTGCAAGGCATCAATTGCTAGTTACTAAACTATCAATTTTTCTGAAAGATGACAATTTACTAGTGCCAAGTGAATATCTTCTCCATTACTTCTGTATCCTTCATCAGATTAACTCCTCCCACTCCTTTGAGGTCTCTCTGCTGCAACTTCCTCCAACCTTTATCACAATGCCTGCATTTCATTGACAAGACTTACCATGGCTCCCCTTCCTAGAGGGCATATTTAGCACTTTTTAAACGTCAAATCTCATAAACTTTCTGCAAGGATTTATTTTTTTATTGCTGACACTTTAAATAATGTTAAAAATTACATATAAACTAGGGAGAACATAATTTAGGAAGTCAAATCCCAAAAGGTTTTTTTTTTTGAAAACCTAGAATGGCAAATTAAAAATATTTCATTGCAATCTCAATCAAATCTTCATAACAGCTTTATCGTGCTGCTTATTGTATTGGTCTCTTTTTGTCCTGCCTATTGCATTGTTCTCTCAAAACACACATCAACTTCACTTTATGTTCCCTAATATCCTATCATGTTTTCCACTAAAATGTTATTCTGTCTAACTACGAATATGCCTTCCAATTGGTCTGCATTATTTCTATGGTCTCCATGTGACACACTTAAAAGCACAAAACAGATTTTACCAACAAAAATGTCATTTATATCTGGACTGCATGAAGTCACCCTTTTATTGTGTGGGAACTGGTCCTTGTATGCTACTTAGATGATTGGGCCCTTGGATGCCTCTCTCTTCTGGGATGGACCTTTCAGCAAGCATTGTCCCTTGTGAACGAGTTATTGTGAAGTCTTACTTATGTATAATATTTCTAAACACAATTCTGCAGCTTGGTGTCATTGTCATATCCTAAATAAAATTTTGTAACTTCATTTTAAGAATATATAGTGCTTAATGAACCATTCAGTTTACAAGTTTCATAGCCCTTTCATTTTAGAATCTTAATACCTTATAATTGTAGGTCAGATTTCCCAACAGAATTTACTCATACAAAATAGTAGCCTTTTATTACATCATTTCTTTATCTATCTATGTTAGATAAATTACACTTTTAAGTACAATTTCTGACTTGTAAATGACCAATTGAGGATGATTATTTTGGGATGCTATGGCTGTTTTTATGATGCCATGATAGACTTGTTCTTCATTACATTATGAGAATTGTGCCATCTATATTTTCTGATTATTCTTCAAAATTTTCAAGCATCCTCACATGTCAAGACACACATAAAAGCCAATTGAGAATGATCATTTGGGATAGTGTGGTTGTTTTCATAATGCCATGGTATAAACGCGAATAGAGGATGATAATTTGGGATTGTTTGGCTATTTTCATAAGCCCATGGACTTTTAACTCATTACATTATGAGAATTGTGCAATTTACAATTTCCAAACATCGCACATGTGTAGATGTTAGTAATTGATGAGGAATAAATCCAGATCCTTCTAGAACTTAAATTCATTGGTCAATTGAAAATTGGGCGTTTGGTTACAAAAAGTTAATTTAAGAGTTTAAGAATCACAAGTCCTTTGGTTATTATCATTTGAAAGTTGGGCATTTGTTGACAATACGATAGCCCAAACATAGCCTGTGTTAAAGGTATCTAGTAATATCATTTTTGACACAATTTAGGACATTTGGACTAGTTGCACATGTTTGATTCTTGATACACATCTCCCTTTGAATGGCTTCACATCACCTTGGTCAGTCCTATATGTCGTATTCTTACTCTTAGAACTATGTATGGTTTGTCTAGGATCATTAGCGCGCCTTTGCAAATATCTCTTCATTTTTGGTTCCTCAACTTGGACACCTAGGTTTGGGTCGACATTTTCACATAGGTTTTTATATTGGACAGTTTCATCAAGTCGACCTAGGTATGTTTTTTTATATTGGATAGTTTCATCAAGTTGACCTAGGCATGATTTTTGGGTTGGCATCTATGGGAAGTTAATGAAGCATATTTAAGTCTAATTTGCATGTTGCTAATTGTTTTATGCAAAGACAAGAATCATCCTAGATGCATATCAATTTTGTTGTAGTTGCATCTATTGAGCATATATGATCACAAGTGGAACATGAAAGCTTCATTAATGGGGAGAAATACATGAGCTTTGATTCCTTTGATATGTAGTGCTGTTCTTTTATGCATTGGGGTGTTGTAGGATGGCGATGACCACCCTCCACTCGTGCTAAATGAACGGTTGTGATGCACACCCTAGTGGTGCATATTGAGTGGAGGGTAGTCAATTCCTTGTAGGAGAGTCCAAGGTTAGTCTAAGGCTCGACTTCCAATGTTGTTTCAATGATTCATAGGGTTTGAGTGAAAGAAAAGTAAGCCTAGAAGTATAGCATCGCGATGTAGATATTTTGAGTTAGACTCAATAGATAGAGATAGACAAATGCATACCAAAAATAGGAGGGTCTATGTAGAAAATAATAGGTTTAGTTGAACTAGGCATGGCTATTTTTTGTGTCTATTCGTGAGCATCCTTTGATATCCGGTTTCAAATTTGTCAATTTTCTTATTGATGCTAAGACATTCTTTTTTTTAATTGATGCACACATTTTTTCTTTCCAATTTGAACAAATTCAACTCTATATTTAGAATAATGATCTTTGTATTAAGTTTTCTTTGGGATCAAATTTTAACCCATGTTTTAGCTTTGATTATGTTGTTGGGTCCAAAACAAATAAAAAAGAAGCAATGTTTAATAAAAATATTAATAGAAAATGCAGTTTTTCAAGTACATAACAAAGAATGATCATGTATAATGTATTTTTCCTTATTTTTTTTACCTTTTCTCTTTAAGGGTCTCAATGTTTTTTTGTATTTATTCTATTATATTTGATTGGTTTTCCTCATTGTCCAATAATAATTATCTTCATTCAATCACTTAATTTTATATCTTGTAATAATTTAACATCTATCTACAATATTGACTTCTTGTATGTCACTTGCCTTGTAAAATTGGTAGTAAATACAAACACCTCATTTCTTAGTAGTCAGAACTAGGTTGCTATTTCATGGCATACAAATGGGAGAATAATAGCTCTTCAAAACAATGAGAGATTTGAAATTGTATTATAAACACTTTTAAGGGGTACATAATATTTTGCCAAACTAAAAGGTCCCATATATTATAACAATTTTTTTATGAATACACGTATTGTATTATAAACACTTTTAAGGGGTACTTAATATTTTGCCAAACTATTTTATATTAACTAAAAGGTCTCATATATTATAGAAACTATTTTTAGTGAACATTTGTATTTTAGTTATTATGTAGAATACTATTTCATCAAATAAAGTGTACAACATTTGGTTGATTTTAGTGAAGGAGACATTAACACTTTAAGAAGCATACTAGTCATATATACAACTCGATGATTCTTAAAAATAGGCAAATGATGAAATCTTGTATATAGGAAAATGCGTTTATACCAATCACATATGGCCACTTGATAATTCTTAAAAGAAAGTAGATGACAAATAATCTCATATGGAAGGAAATGGATTTAGGAAAGGAAAAATGTGGTGGACATTAAATATAAATTCCTTTGGATGATGGTGATGATCTTTTGGAAGGATCATTTCATGATGAAAATGAGAATGATCACTTTAGGTGGAATGTGTAGGTGAAGAAAATGATGATGAACACTTGAGGATGAGGGGGATAATGTAGAGCCTCACACAATCATGATATGCACCCTTAGATCGAGTGTTCGAGGATGATGTTGAATACCACAAGTATGATATGAAGTAGTTGTATGCATCTCCTATTTAGTTTATTTGCCTCCTCGAGGTACACTTTTTGATAGTTCGAGGATTATCTCACCACCACTTCCTCATAACCCACACATGACAACCCGAATTGTAGGGATATATATTTTAGAGTTAAGAAGGTATAAGAGATTAGGCTATGGACATATATTTTAGAGGTTTAGATAGGTATAAGAGATTAGGCTATGGACATATATTGTAGAGGTTATGATAGGTATAAGAGATTAGGCTATGTAAGAGAGTTCTCTTATTATTAGCAAATAAAATTTGTGGTTTGTATTTTGTATTAGATGGATTTAGACAAATAAGTTTTTTTGACTAAATATTCACTATGATATGGAGTTTAGTGGTTGTGATGATTAAGAAGAAAGAAAACATGACATTATCAAGCAATGGAGAGGTTCATGTAAACCCGAGAGGGTCCAATGTAAAAGCTAATATAAAGGAAAAATCATGAAGATTTCAGATGCTAGAAGTATTATAGAATTCTACGTATGATGCTTGGGCACATCAAACAAATTTTAGAGCATTTATCATTGAGTTTGAGAAATTCACTCATGTTAGAGGCAATGAGGATAGATGTCACAATGAATTAATAGATGGTGTTTTTAGGTCTTCATTTCTATGGAGGAAGAAGATGCAACATTTGTATCCATGACCAACTAGATTTGGAAATCACAAATTAAAAGTTGCCTTATTATTAGAGATGTATGAGAGAATATATTATTAATGAGAAAGATTAGTGGCACATATATACAAATCCTCAATACAAGAGGAAAAACTCTTTTCGAACACTTTCCAAAAAGTAAAAACTCTTTGGTACAATGTTCACATCCAAAGGAAAACGAATGTAATTCATTGAGTGATAGGTATTTTATATACGCATTATTTTTCTTTTATTAATGATGTACATCCCAAGGAATAGATTCAGGATTGTGATGGATAGAATGTATCTTGTCATTTGAAATTGTTGTGGCATTTCTATTCATACTACAATGTCATACCATCCTACATTACCTTCACATTAGCTCTAGCTACCCCTAATAAGATTTTGCTTCCCACATTTCTCTCTTCCTCCATTTGTTTGCACATAGCTTATGTCATTAGTTAAGCCAATAATGTTAGCTAAAATTGATTGATGGCTTCTAGGGTGTAATTTATATTTATAGGGTTCCCATTTGTAGATTTTTAATATATCCTTGAACAATTTGCTCTCCTTGCGCTCACAAATTTGCCTTACGAAGAGGGTGTAGGAGCTTGAGGAGCTTACATTGAGAAAAATCATGAAAACACCAAGATTAGGATTGAGCCAAGAAGCTTAACTTTAAGTCTTCTACCTATCAATCATGGTTCATCCATAACAATCTTTCACAAGGTGTTACAAGCCAAAGGGGAGATAAATGCGCCGATAATTTGTCTTCCTAGTAAGTATCCCTAATCCTAACCTATTTTTTTTGATACTTTGGTTGATGATTGTTCTTTGTATCATCTATTAGATAGGATATTATAGCATATCTCTATCTTAACATTATTGTCATTTGTTTTTGCCTAGAGGCACTTGCTTATACAACCCTTAGGTTAGTTAGTTCTTGCTAACCATTTGATAACACACTTCTAAATATTTCTTTTGGCTCGTGGTACTCTCGATCTAGTAAATATCTTACACCTCATATCCTTGTGATTATGTATAGATTCTTCTTTTAGATCAATTATAACTTCTTGTGCATATGAGCTTTGTGTATAACCTCCACTACTTCATTGTTTGATAATTGTTCTATGTTGAATTTCAATTGGTCTTCTACCTTTTCCTATTTTAGAGGATGTTTTATAGGTCCTATTTGGCTCGACGTACATTTTGGTGAACCCAATGTTAATATATTGTCATCATTGATTGTGTTATATTCATTTTTTTGTTTTGAGCTTCTTATTGTGAATAGTTTTAAGCATACCTTTAGAACCCATAAAGTTTATCTCTAATTCCCATAAGGGAATACCTCTTTCAAATTCAACCTTTTATCATGTATGGATTGTAACACGGCTTTCGCTTAGCACTAGGAAATCCAACCTTTGTGTAAGGTCACCACTAGATCTCAAACTTGTCAACAACTTTTGCTCTTTCGAGGATTTAAAGCATGAGGGTGAACATGAAGATTGTCAAACTCACTTGATTTTATTTTTTGGCTCACAATCCTCAAAATATTAGAAATCCCTCCACAAAATTCCAAGATCTCATGATTCTTGGTCTTTTCCATACTCCGTATGGGGAAAGACATTATTACGAGCATTAGGGTAAATCAATGTGCAACTCGTTCCGTCCCATCCTCATCTGACAATTCTACCTACAACTACAATTCTAGCATAACAACCAATCCCCATAGATACAAGCCCAACTAGTCCAAATGACTAATTAATTATAAAAATTCAATGGGGACTACCAAACTAGTGTCCTTCCTCACCCACTTATGGATAATCATGGGAGCCCAAACCCACACCCACCCTTTCATGACAAGTAAAAATGATAGATCACTAGAAATATATTGTTGACAACTTTCAAAACAATCTTATTATGTCAAAATTCAACTTTTTGCCTTGTTAAATTAGTCGATAAATGATGAAAGGATCATACTCAAATTTGGTACATGGCAAACATATATAATAATGCCATCACCTAGCATAATATTACGACTATCAACAATAGAAATGCTAGAACTATGGACTAAACGTATCCTCTCATTGACTCCTTGAAAAGTTAATTTAACAAGCTAACATCCTTGCAATGCGATGAGCACATCTAGAATCCACTATAAAGTTACACCTTAAAGGGTGAGCATGAAATGAATAAGCTTGTATTATAAGAACATTTTCTTACAATTACACTTAGATTTCTTTGGCATACTTTGAGATCCTTGATCTCCTTCTTGAAATCCTACATCTTTTTCAAGCATTCGTAGCTTAGCTCACTTGCAACATGTTGATTTCCTCTAAGAGCATGCCACTTCTTTACATTACAACATTTTGTTCCTCACTTATTTACACCACTTCAATATAATTGTGGATAGTTATCATCTCCGTTTTATGATATAGTACTAGTTAGAACTTCTAATAAATAATAACAATGACCAATTTTGGATTATAAATTTTTAAGCCTTAAAATTTGTTTCCATCCTTTTGCATTGTTAGTAAACCCCGAAGGGCCAACCGGGTGCTCTAGTATGCGTACGGGCTCCGGAGTCCAATGTCCTCCGTCCTCTACCTGTAATGCCGACCAATCCAAAACATGAGAAACATCTGGTATATATCTACGTAGTATAGAAACATGAAATACATCGTGGGCTTGTGCAAGGCATGGTGGCAAAGCTAGGATAGGTAAACTGGACCGATGACCTCTAAAATATCAAAAGGCCCCACAAAATGAGGCGATAACTTAGAACCCTTTCCATAGCGGATTGGGCTCTTATGTGGACGAACTCTCAAGAAGACTTTGTCACCCACTGAGAAGTGACGATCAATCCTCTTGGTGTCTGCATATGCCTTTTGGCGTGCTCTAGCCTACTCAAGACGTTGTCTAATTAGAACAACCTGCTGCTCTAAATCTTGAAGATAAGTGGTCTGAATAATCTGTCATCAATTCTATCCCAACTCAGAGGTGTCCTACAAGGTCATCCATACGAGGCCACGGTAAGGAGCCATACCAATGGAATTGTGATAGTTGTTGTATGCAAACTCAACTAAATGAAGGTAATCCTCCCACTTCTTCTGCTGGTCCATCACATACATCCTCAACATGTCCTCCAGCACTGATTAACCCTCTCTGTCTCGTCCACTGTCTCTGGATGATAGGATGAGATGAAATTAATTTAAGTAGAGCGGCCCGAAAGGAAGTCCAAAAAATTGAAGTGTAAATGGTATCCCTATCATTGATGATGGTCTTGGAATCCCAATGTAACCTAACAATATCCCTATAAATACTTTGAAATGGCCTATGCATTATAGGTGACCTTGGTTGGCGAAAAATGTGCAACCTTGGTCAACTTATCCACAGTGACCATAATGGCATCATGATGATAAGAAGACCTAAGGATTCCGACTATGAAATCCATGGAGATCACATCCCATTTCCACTCGGGAATATCATGAGGATGTAAGAGTCCATGGGATGAGAATGCTCTACCTTGACCCTCTGACACTCAAGGCAACATGCAACAAAATATGCTATGTCCCGTCGAAGACCAGGCCAGTAATATAACTCCCTCAGATCGGCGTGCATTTTCTTCACTCCTGGATGTGCCGCATATGGAGCTCGATGCGCCTCTAAAAGGATGAAGCTACACAAATCCTAATTTAGGCACATAAATGCACCTATAGAACCGAAGTAAACCATTTGTCTCTAAAATACACTTTGAATATCTTCCTCTAATGAACCTTGTGACTCCAACATCTGTTTAGCACCCTCATAAAACTTGTCCTTTTGAAGGTGCTCAAGAATCCTGCCTCTCAAATCAAGACTGAAGTGTCAATGAAGCAAACACATGTTGTCGTCTACTAAGTGCATCTGCAACAACATTTTCCTTTCCTTTGATATACTATGTACCTCCATGTCATACTCACATAGGAACTCCATCCAACGCCATTGATGAGCGTTGAGGTTCGGCTGTGAGAAGATATGTTGCAAGCTGCGATGATCTATCCTCAAAATGAAAGGTCTACCCAAAAGGAAGTGTCGCCAACGCACAAGTGCATGAACAACTGCTGCAAGCTCCAAGTCATGAGTAGGATAGTTAAGCTCGTAGTCTTTGAGCTTACGCGACTCAAAGGCAATCACCCGACGCTCTTGCATAAGAACGGCTCCCAAACCCTCTAGTGATGCATCAGTGCAAACAACAAAATCCTCTGTTGGGTCTGGAACTGCTAAGATGGGCGCCATGGTTAACCTTTCCTTAAGCAACTGAAAGGCCTGCTCACACTTTTCTAACCAATCAAACTTCTTCCCTTTTCTCTGAAGAGAAGTAATAGGGTGAGCAATCCTAGAGAAATCTTGAACAAACCTGTGGTAGTAACCTGCTAAACCCATAAAACTCCTCACCTCAGTAACTGATGTGGGTCCTTGGCCAATCCATAATAGCTTGTATCTTAGAGGGATCTACTGAGATACCCTCTCCTGATAAGATGTGACCCAAGTACTGAATCTCTGTCTGAAAGAAGTTGCAGTTTTCCAAGTTCCCATACAACTTCTGCTCTCTCAAAAACCAAGTACCTATCTCAAATGCTCCTCGTGTTCCTCCTCGGAACGAGAATATATCAATATATCATCAAGGAACACTAAGACAAAGCGATCCAGAAAGGTCCTGAATACTCCATTCATGAGGCTCATGAAGACAACTGGGGCATTGGTCAAACCAAAAGGGACAACTGTGAACTCATAATGCCCATAACGTGTGTGAAAAATTTATCTTATGAATGTCTGCATCTGAAATGCATAACTGATGATACCCTGACTTGAGATCGATTTTGGAGAACACTCTCGCTCCCGCATCTGATCAAACAAGTCATCAATCCTAGGGAGCGGATAACGGTTCTTTATTGTGACTTTGTTGAGCTATCTAAAGTCTACACAAAGTCTGAGAGAACCATCCTTCTTTTTCACAAATATGACTGGCGCTCCCCAAGGAGATACACTAGGCGAATGAGACCCTTCTCCAACAACTCCTCTAACTGAATCTTGAGCTCATGAAGCTCTGGAGTCGTCATCCGATAGGGTGCCCTAGAAATTGGTGCAGATCTAGGTACTAAATCAATGGTGAAATCCACCTCTCTACGGGGTGGTAGCCCTGGAAGCTCACCTGGAAACACATCTGCATACTCCCTCAAAATTGCATGATCATCTAAGGGTGAATGCTCTGGAGTGCTCTGATCGATCACTGATGGTGATAGAAAACAACTGACAACCTTTATGCATGCTCGCTTGAGTTGCTTAGCCGAGATCATACACAAAGAGATAGGCCTCTTGCATCCCTGAAATCACAACTGCACTCCCAAGATCATCCTGACACTCAATGACCTTATTTCTGCAATCCACCTTGGCTCGATGAGCCTCGAGCCAATCCATACCCAAAATTACCTGATAGGATCCTAGAGGAATAACTCGGAGGTCAAGAGTAGTGGAGAAGACTCCTAAATCAAGTATGCAACTCTCCACATATGAGTCCACGACGAGTTTGGCCCCAAAGGCCAACTCAACCTGCCAACTATCTGGTTGCCTAGCCACCACTAGCCCACACTGGTCCACTATAGAAGGAGATACAAAAGAATCTGAAGCACCTGAATCAAAAAGTACTGAGACAGAAAATACCCCTGATAGTACTTGTTGTCTCAATGACTGTGGCCTGATGCTCGGCCTGGGTTGTCAACCGCTACATATACACGATGGGCGCATCCCACATGTCACCCACCATCTGCTCGGATCTAGGAGCTCTCTGCGTATCCATGGTAGTGGGTTTGTGCGGACACATACGCACATAGTGGTCAGGGGACCCACAAATAAAACATCCTCCTGTACCCTCTCCGAGAGGGGTTCCTCCTGTACTTGGTGCACCGATCTCGCCGATCCAACCTAGCAAGAAATCGTTGCGTGCGAGCTAGGGAGTACCTGCCTGCTGAGTACCCTGTCTCCTATCCCTGGCTCCACCAAAACCTCCTCTAGAACCACCTCTCTGAAAAGTTGAGTCCGTCTCAGCCCTCTCTTGGTGGTGGCCATGATGTTATGTCTGCTTCTTTGTGGATGTGGTGGAGCCCTCAAGCTGCTTTGGTGGATGCCGAATCCTCCTCTAGGGGGTGGTCTTGCTATACCTCGTGTCCTCGACTCGGAAGGCCGTATCCTATCTTGAAACTTGCTCTTTTTCTATCTCGGTCTCTTTGTGCCTAGTCCTATTTTCCTCGGCCTAAGTAGGCCTTCTCAACGGCCTTCAAGCGGAGGAGGAGATAACATCCTAACGCTCCCTTTATATTTCGCATTAAGGCCTCGAAAAACCTATTTACCTGTAATTTTCATCTTCGCAGTAGTCCACATACTGCAGAAGATCTAGGAATCTACTCTGCTCATCATACGTGCCGTGCCAGATCCCCGCCGTGAGTCGTGAAACTCGTTAATCCTCTTCGCATGAAATGCTTTTACATATAGTGAGCCCTGAATCGCTCCTCGAACAATCTCCTGAGTCACTATCTCTCGAGTCGATGGAGCTTCCACTCCTCATTCCTCCACCAAATGCTGCTTGCGTCTCGGAGGAGGTGTATGGCGAACCTTGCCTTGACATTGCTCTCGTAAGAGTGCAAGCCAAAGCAACTATCCAAGCTAAGGAGCCATGACTCCACCCCAAAGCCATCTGTAGAGCCGGTGTAAGTAGGCGGCTGCAAGTGAAGAAGATCCCTGATCACACTGCCTGTATCCGATCCTGGTGATGTAAACCAATAGGTGAATGGGGTCACCTATCCCCAAATGGTCCCTCAAGATTGTGTGAGCGGCTACGACGGTACAAGGCCACCCTCTCGTGGTGAATGGAAGGGCTACGCGACCTCTCCCGCCTATGGGTATCGTGCTCTGGTGGCTTTGAATGCATGTCCTCGCCTATCGGATCCTCGTCTCCTAACTAGAATGTCCTCCTCTCTTGCCTCCTGTGGTGGTGGAAGATGCTTGTTGCACAACACCGATCAACTGTTGAAGAGCCTCTAAGATTTGAGGCCCTAACTCAGGTGCTCGTGGTTTGGGTGTAGGTGAACATCCCAAACCCCTAACCGATCGTCGCCTCATGGGTGCCATCCTATGCACAAGGCAAACAAGTGTATTATTAATTTATTAACTTGTCATTAGTTACAAAAACTTTTTTTTAAAAATTATTGTTTTTATTTTATTATTTTATATATATTTATTATATATATATATATATATATATATATATATATATTTGTGTTATTAAAATATTTTAAACTAGCTAATTAATTACCCAGAGTGTCCGCGTGTGCGAACCTTGCTCTGATACCAAATGTAATGCCCCACCTTAGGACACCGAGAAAACACACCAAAAGTCACTAAAAATTTTGGGTAATTTTTTTTTTTGAAGTGAACTAAAATAATACTATTGTGTTGGTTTAACCCTTTCCCGTTAATGATTAATTATTTTAGAATAATTTGTCTTTCCCAATTTATTTAACTACTTGCCTAAATTCCTGATTTAATTATTTATTTAATAACACTATCTTGAATTACTCTACTAAACATTATTAGGGTCACTTGAGAAATTTACACCCCCTTTCATATTAATTTAACACCACTTTCCCTCCTTTGGTTTTATTTCACATTCTCATTTAATTTCCAAGACCTAAGAAATTTGTAGGATTAAATGTGAACCCTAGGATGAATCAAATTTTGACCCTAGATTTGACTCATGCCCTAAAGATGCCCTAACATCCTTTTGTTCTTTTCTTTTCCATTCCAAATGTCTCATTTTGTTTTGTTTTTCATTTATTTCTTGGGGAGGAGCTTGGAGGAGCTCATGGAGAGCTATGGAAGATCCTCCATATTATCCTTATTCACATTTTTGTTTGTGAAAACCCAAACACAAAACTAATATAGAGATGTATATATTTTTTCACTTGAGGTTTATTTTATTTTTTCTTATTGGAGAAAAAATGGATTGAATGAGAATGGAGGTGGAAGCGGTGGTTTTGGGAGAGACCCACATGGGGGAAGGGAGGAGGATGTGTGTGGGGAGAGTGCGGGGAAGTGGGAGGTAGGTGGGGTAGTGGTGAGAGTGGGGAGGCAGTTTGGGACAGTGGGGGAGTGGGAGGGCGAAGTGGGTGGGAGTGGGGGCGTGGTGGTGCTGCATGGGGGGGGGGAGGTGGAGTGGGGAGGGTGGGGGGGTGGCCGCGTGGGGAGAGTGCGGTGGAGGATACGTGGGTGTGGGGAGGGCTCGGCCCTCCCAAAACTCATGTGTTTTTAAAAAAATTTATATTTTTTTTTATAAAATATATATTATGTATATATTTTTTATATATATATATATATATATATATATATATATATATATATAAGATATATGTATATAAATATAATAAATCTTAGACTATTACAATCATAATTATATAATTAAAATACATGTATAAAGTAATGGGTAACTTTGAAGAACATTTCATAATATTTTTTTTTTTCTTTAATATATATACATTTTCATATCACACATATTAAGGAGAGAAACAAGATTACAAGTTATAAAATCATGGGTTAAATTTCCCCCTCCTTTTGTAAATAAGAAGAAAGATGCAACTTCCTGGTGTGACAATAAATCAGATTTCTAAAATCATATAGAGATAGGAATGCATTTAAATCTGGTTTCAATTAATATCTTAATCTATAATAGTTTACAAAAGGGAGATACATTTCAAAATAATAATATTTCCTTCCAATATTAATATCAAACTCCATATAACAACTAAATTTCCTTTCAAATACAACAACAATTCTTATGTTTTCAAAATCCTAATATGGAGGGGTTTCAAAAATGAAGTATCACACTTTCTTTTAGAGCTCTCAACATTACGATTACATTCCTATTGTGAAAGACATGCTTATAAAATAACTAGTTTTCTTTTCAAAGAGAGACTCCAACAATCCTCACAATCTTTCTATCAAGGAAGAACAATTACAAGAATTACTTACACTTCAACAATAAGAATGCTAGTTTGCCTCATATTACATATCAAGCTATAGTATCATTTCAATTATGAAGACAACAACCTTTCAATACACAAGATTTTCTTTTTTTTTTTTTTTTTTTAATAGAGATGATCAAATACACAACAAAGCCACTATCATGTAAAAACAATACCAATGAAGATTCAACTCAATAAGGAGTGAGTAAACAAACTAATACAACACTAGTTATTCAAATACCATCCATATCCCAACATAGGGATATTACCAAGAATAGGTCTCTTGACATAGCCATATTTACATGATAACAAGTAGTTGAACACTCCCAAAAATTGGGGAAGAAAATGTCATAAACACCAAGATAAGATCCAACCATCTTCAAGCTTTTGGCTCCAAGTCTTTTTCTTCACATAGCCATCAACACAAGGAGAAAGTGCTTGTTTAACCACCCAACCTTTAGGCATCATTACATGCCTTTCCAAGGTTGGAATGCATGCTAGCCTCCCCCAAGCCCATGGGAAAGAGGACTACTATCCACAACTTTGCACAAGAGTAAGGGAGAACAACCAACATTACATTCACATAGGGACAAGACAATATTACAACAAAACACCAATTTGCAAAAGAAGAAAAAAGAGGAGAAACCATGTTCTACCTCTAAAATGGGGAAGAGAAGAAAGGAGTTCTCCAAATGCCAAAAGTGGTAACCAACATTGGTTGCACAAAACCAAGATCTCCACACCCTCCTTATTCCTCCAAAGTCATTCAAACCCTCCTTATTTCTCCATCCTTTCACCAAATCCTTCTTGGAAGGATTTTCAAACCCCAAAGGGGTTTCCTCACCAAGAATGGGGAAGGAGGTTCAAGCCATATGAACCACCTTCCCCACCTCAAACCATTTGAGGGGAGTAACTAAAATCCTACAAGGCTTGCCCATCAAGCCATGAGGATTGAGAGGGAAAAATCCCTCTCTCTTCCCCCACAACTCCAAAATCCATCATGCCATATGATGGATGGAGGAAAATAAAACCACACACATAACAACAAAATGGTAACACCCAAGTAGCACACACATTTTAAACAAACAAGGCTAACATCTAATATGCAATAAACACAAAAATGAACTCAAGGAGCCTACCTCCAAAAGCTCTCCACTTCTAACTTTTCCCTTTCTTTGTCCAAGCAAGCTCTAGCTCCAAAATCCACAAGCCTCAAGCAAAAAGCTCCAAAAAAAGTTCTCTTCTTTCCCCATGAGGGAGAATTTGAAGAGGAGCCAACAAAATCCTCACAAATGAGGGGGTGACATGTGTCACCCCTCTCTTCCCTCAAGGTCAAATATTCTCAAAATAAAAGGGAGAAAGGATAAAATAGCTTTTAACCCTCTTCTCCCAAATTACTCAAAATGAACAACAAAACAAACTTGTGCAACTTTTAACAAAACACACATACCCATCCACCTTACATGGATGTGACCAAAGGAAGGCAAAATGGGAGGGAAACTCCCTCTAAGCCTTGGAAATAAGCCCCCTACCTATTAGGTAGGGTCCAAGGGCCCATTTTCATGCTAAGTGAACTCCCAAACTAAAAAGGGGTCACTAAAAATGCCTAAAATAGCCCAATTTCGGGTTTGGCACATTTGGGCACAAGGGTAGAGGATGTGGGGCCCACCCAAGGGTTCACATGTGACCCTAATCCCTTTTAATTAAACACATCATTATACAAACTCAAAGCTTAATGTAAGTGGGGCCATTAAGTCCCCAAAACAAGTTTACAAACACAAACTAAACATCCTAAGCAAGATTAATATTACAAGATATATTACATTACAAAGGAGGGTCACTCATGGTGCCCAAAACAATAAACTCTAATACTAAGGCCTCATACAATAAACATGGTTAGGACTTAGCCCCGTTGGTCTGCTTGTGTAAAATTGTGTAGTTGGCCTGAATCCCATGTTCTCCTGTGACTGTACCACACTCATTTGCACATTAAACACACATGTCCGATAAAGTGTGAATCAACTACTCAATAAGAAGTCAATGAATTTCTATGCTAGCATATCATCATTCTGGAATCGAAAATGTGACACATGCATAATTATACACAATCCACCATGAGTTAGCCATAACGATAAAGTGACATTCATCCATAGAATCCAAACATGAAATCAAACTGAGTATCCATCAAATATAAATGAGGTCCGAACAACATCATATCAGTTAGTATCCATGACATCATAAGATAAGGTGACAACATAGTAATCAAGCTAAATTGGCGCTATACGCCCAAATCTCCATACATGTCTAATAAGATCAAATATCCTAATGTAATGTCTAAAATATATCAAATCCCTACCGAAACATGTCTATGAGAAAAAGGAACAACAAATAAATGAGGCTATAAAAATGTGGGCAGACAAAGATATTTGGAAAAGATGGAATAAATGATGTATTGATAGTCCGAATGACTAGGGAAACTCACTTTGAGATCAAAGTGGTGCAAAGGATCATTGAAACTCATCGATCTTTAAGACAAGATCAAAACTAAGCATTTCATTCATTATAAAGACTTGGCTAGCTTGTAAATCTGACTCAAGTAGGAAATTAGATTCCTTCAAGCACTCTATGACTCACTATTTATGTACATTCTCTATTGCCTTATCCCTTTTAGAACTATTACAATCCTTACTATCTCTCGAATCAAGAAGGTCCTTATCCAACCTTTTTGCCTTTTCCTTCAACTTTCCTCTTGGCTTACTCAAGCAAACTTTGGTCTTTCTCTATCTTAGCACTTACTTTTTCCCTACACACACTCCACTAATGTTAATTCACTCATTCAAATGCATTTGCAATGCTCAATGCCTCAAATTTTCTTCATTATTCTCTAACCTGTCCCTACAGCTTTCTTAAGACACGATTTCTTGCATCACAAGTACACCCGAGAATTCAAGGCTTCTCAAACAATTCTGAATTCTTCTATGGTTCACTTTAGGCTATGTTGAAGTGCTCCTAAAAATTAAAGGCTTGAATAAATCTCCAGTTCTTGAGTACTTGACTTTTTGCAATCTTGGCCACTAATCCTTACTAGGTCTGTCCTCTTGCACAGTCATGCATATAATCACTTTTATAAGGTTTCAAGGTATAAGAAAATGAGTTTTGAGTGCCCATTAAGGGCTTCTAAGTCTTGTAGAAGTTTCAAGATTCAATTAAAAAGCCATAATATAGTTTCTTCACAAAACACCTCCCAAAACTAGGACTTTTCTCACCGTGCACAAAATCTTTTCATGTCCGGTAAGAAAATCACAAAATTACACCCATAAATTTCAAAATTTCTTTCATAATCTCTTGTTTTGGTTCCTCAAAATGCTATCTTAGGAGTTTCAAAGCGAAATATGGTGTTTAAGGGCTTAAACAATCAAACCCTAGCTTAATTGATAAAACCGTCTCTCTAAGATACCCGAGAAGAGTAATTTGGATGTAAATTTACTAAAACTTCGATTCAAAGCTTAAAATCTGGAACCAAGTACTGTTTTTAAGTGATTTAAATGATGAGCTTACTAGTGAAGGCCTACAAACACGTGAAAACCCTTTTTCAATCAATTATTCATCACCCCGCATGAAGAAGT
This sequence comes from Taxus wallichiana var. yunnanensis, assembly GCA_018340775.1. NCBI lineage: Eukaryota > Viridiplantae > Streptophyta > Pinopsida > Cupressales > Taxaceae > Taxus > Taxus wallichiana. The sequence continues at coordinate 126,693,366 of CM031235.1, forward strand.
TATCTGTCATACTCATAAACAAGCATTAGATGTTTTGGATTCCAACTTGTTATATCATGTATTATGGTGATGTATTTGCATTTTTATTCATTCTCTTGAGCATCCTTAGAGAACACATACATCTGCAAAGCATTGCTCACATGCTCAGTCAAGGGATTTCAACAATTTACATTTATTTGATAAGACAAATGTCATAAGTCTAAATACTCTATCCACCCTTTTAATTACATACTCATATGTCTTCTCCTTCTTAGCTCACTTGCACTCTAGCATTACACATGTCAACCTTCAATGCTCCACTACTAATGTCTTTGCAAAGTTTTCTTAGGTTTTATGCACTTTATACACAATCACAATTTGATATACTCACAATTTATGGTTCTAGGGCATGAAACAAGCCATCACATGAATCCAATACCAACATTATGGTTCTTACTTAGTTCAAGATCTCAAAACCTTCCATGCAACAAATGGCAATTATCACAATATAGCATTTCTCACACAATCATATACCTCGAGTATGCTAAAACAGGCATTCCTCACATACCTAGATTAAAAACTCAATTTTCTTGCATTGAGAACACCAAGATTAGATTATCACACCCTTAAAATGAATATAGAAGGCTAAAAGATCACTCATACTTGCAAACAATTGAATTTCTCAAGTATACTCAAAATTCTAATCAAGAAAATCAGATACAAACACTACTATTGTTTAAAAACTGTATTCTTCTTACAAAATTTTCCTTTCTCGTGGTCTTCTCCACAAGCCCATTCCCTCCAATGGAGAAACTAACTCCCCTTCAATGAGTTTCTCTTTCAAATACCCCCATACTCTCAACCCTAACTCGATTTTCACATCCATATGTCATGACTCAAAGTCATATTTTAACCTCTAGTTACATTATTTTCTCCTTTTACACACTAGGGGTCTTCATATCATCCCTTTACAAACTAAACACAACTCTTCAAATACCTAAATCACTAACTTATCAACCCAGACCAAGAATTGTCTTTAAATCCCTCACAAATTCAAATTACCAAGTTGGAGGGAAAAACATTTATTTGAATTTTGAATATTAGACTCCATACTCAACATGTCATGAGTTCTAATGACCTCTAAATGACTCAAACTCATTCCATTTGACCCCTTAAACCTTCCTAGCCATGATCATGATGCCATTTGCTCAAAATTTGACTCTCCTTCATAATGCTCCCGCAGAAAGGAATGAAAAATGCTTTAAGTGACCAAAATGGGAGCGTTGCAATTTTCGAAAGATTGGGTGTTAGATCAAGAGGCCCTAAACATCATAATTTTTGGGGAGAAGGAAGACACGCTAAAAGAACCTAGTTGAGGAGGGAAGGCTAAGGAAGAATGTCCCTACTTGCAAACCACACGATCAATGTCAAATAAAGGTAAAACAAAGTAGTTCATGGATGATGATGATTGAGTATGGGATGACTTACTATAAAGACACTCTTAAATTTAAAGCTAGTCTCTATTTTAAGTAGTAGCTTAATATTAGGTTCAACACTTTTATTTTATGCGAGTGTTTTATTTGTGTGGTTAGGCCCCACCTTTTCCTTAAAAATACTTTGTATTGGACTTATTTTTATAAGAATAGAAAGATATTTTGTAGGAAGCTTTTGTTAATTTTGGTGATCTTGGAAAAGTATTTTGAGGATATTTTTGATCTATATTTTTCTTTTCTCAATCGATGATGCTTTGTGCTTTATTAGTTTAAATTTGTTTTGATAGGATCTAAAAGTTTTTATGAGTATGCTAGATTTAACTTTGTTATTCTAATTGTTCCTCGTGGTAAATTGTGGACTATTAAATATTTGTGGTTCAATAATCATTGCTATTTTCTATAAGAGATATTCTTTTCAAATTATGCTTATGGAATTAACTCATAGTGTTTCAAAACCTTAGACTTTGGTGTTGTATTTATGTGAATTCGATTGTATGCAAGGTTTAATAAATATTAGTTTTGTTGTAATATATCTTGTTCTTTATTTGCTTCAACAAAGAATAAACTCTCTAATTTGGTCTTTTTCTACTCTACTCTTCCTCTTTTACAATTTATTGATGAAAATAAATCACAAGTGTATTATATTAGACTAGATCATTTGTTAATATTCATTTTTTAATTTTGTCTTCTTAATCATTTTGACAAGCTAATTTCAAACTCCTAAAAGGTTTTAAGGCCACATCTTCCAAATATATTCTACTAACATACTTATTGTGGGGATCACAACCTACAACTCGTGCTTTGGATTAAACATCTAACAATCCTAAGATGAGATGGTGTAATATCTACGACATGTTGGACCTTGTGTTAAAAAATTGCATCAATATGGAGAAAAATGTTTAGATGAGAAGCATAAAAAAATCATAGTGCATATATCCTTGAGTATAAAGAAGTTGATTGTATATCATGGTGTAAAACCCTTCCCATTGAAAATATAAACACTTAGATAATGGGGTAGCATGAAGGTTAGACAAGATGGAATATGAGATGCATTGAGTGTTGGAATGACCATGGAAACTCACTTTGAGATGAAAGGGATGAAAAACCTGTAATAACCAAGTGGGAAAGCTTTGAAATTTGTGGAAGATTGGGAGTTGGCATTGAGAAGCCCCAAATCTTCTAGTTTTTATTGAGAAGAAAGAAGCACTAAGAGACCCTTGAGGATGAGGGAAGGTCAAGGAAGAATGTTTGTGCTTGCAAAACACATGATGAATGTTAGATAGAGGTAAAACAAAGCGGTTCATTGGATGATGATGATCCAATATGGGATGAATTACTATAAATACACCCTTATATGTAGAGCTAGAGTTTAAACCCTTTTCGAGACATTGAAGCATGTGTGATTTACAGATCGTGAGTGAGAAGAAAGTATTGTTACTATATTGAAATAGTTAAAACACCTATAAAAAGGGAAGGAAATGAGTAAACCCTATATTTTTTATACATGAACAAAGATAAGTAATAACACAAAAGACAACACATGTAAATCCACCTCCACATCCACCCTCGCAACCTATTGCACCCATATTATGAGTTTGGGGATATGTTGGAACCTTATTTTAGTCTCCTAAAATACGAAATATACGAGAACAATGAGGAACATGCCCAAGACTATGAAGTCATGTAACACACCAAAGGGATAATGGTTATTGCAAACAAGGAAACATAATTTTTGACTAATCTTTATGATGGAGCTCATTCATGGTGCTATAATCATGACCCAAATGAGACGAGCATCAATCATGAAGCCCTAAAGATGATGTTTCTAAATGAGATCGATAACATTAACGTGAAGTAACCATTTCGAGCTCAATGAGATCTATTAGAAACCTATCGATTATGTAAAACAATGCAAGTCATGCTTCATAGTATTGATGGATAAATTACCTTTAGACATAAATGATGATCAATGCAAGGAATAGTTGATAAGAGGCTTGGCTAACCCGATCAATATGTAGTTAAATCAAAGGTGTGCGACACATTGCACCACGTGTTGCAAATTTCCCTACATGAAGAATCTAGTTATGCGATTATAAAATAATTTAGGTATTAGAGTATAAATAGAGGCTCATACTACTGAAATGACCTAAAAGATTAAATAACTAAGAAATGTATAACCAATAGAGGTGAGGAAGGTTGTGCTTTTCTTTGAAGTATGTATGTCCAATGGCCACGATATGAGTCATTTTCTTCAAGTGTAGAGATTAAAACAACGAATACTAAATGAATGGTGCACAATTTGTAAGATAACACCCATTATAAAGAACAACTATGCTCACTGGGGGATGTGAAAGATGCTCCGAGAAGAATATGTGGAAAGCTATCGTGCCTAATTATGGAAAAGAATTTAATTTAGGGGACGAGGCCATAAAAGATAGTTTGTTGGATTGTGAATGCATTACTAAATAAATATTGGATTGTCATGGGTTTCGCACCACATTGAGAACGTATCGTCGAGAAGGGTTTTCATATGGACCACCTATAAATCCACCTTCCGAGTTTGCACTTGAATCGCAAAAATACATCGGAACCAATCATAACTTTGTTATAAGTTGAGAGATTGCAATCAACAATTGCATGAGAAAAAATAGTTGTATTTCTCTATTTCTAAATGAAAAATTAAATTTCCACTTTGAAAGCATGCCAAAATTGGGTAAAATCCACTTTGGGAGAGAAGGCCAATCTCCCAAGGGGATGTGGTGTAAAATGGTTCAGTCTAAAGGGTTTGAAAATATCATGAATCCAAGACCGAGTTGTTTGAGCTTTTGGAAAAACTATAAAAGGTACATAAGATTCTCCATGTGACCATAAAAAGGGAACTACAACTACCAAAAACATAAATGGATAAGAATTTAGTCGAGAGGTAGGCCCTAATAGACCAAACACCAAACAAAGTGTATGAACTTGGGTTCAACGATGACATTCCATATCTTCTTAAACTTACAACTCTAAAAATGCACAAAAGAATGAATATACCAACAAATATTTAGCTTATCCACCATGGGAAACTTTGGTGAAATAAATTCATAGCCATTTCTTGGAAAATACTTTTGAAATGGTGTTTTAGGGTACTAGTTCTAGTGTTTGTACCATGGTCTAGATGAAATAACTCCAATTTTATGGAGCATTTTCACTGGGGATAACATCTAAGATTTTTGGAAAGATTCTTGGTCATGATACTCAACATAAACTTAGCTTTGGTTTCTAGCCAAGGATGGCCTCTTGGAATGCTTTCAAAACACATCCTCCATAGTGTGAGTACCTAAGCATGCATCCAATGCACTTTAGTAAAAGGGACATTGTGGAAATTGATAACTAGAGACCATTAAACGGAATGATGGTTGATGGACAAGTCATTTTTGAACCCATCCTCATCCCACATAAGCCATGGTTTGATATTCTTCTATTCCTTCTAGATGCTCTTGATGATAAAGGAGCCAACCTTTTTATGGAGCTTTAATGATGACAAGATTTTAAAATGCAAACCCTTTCAAAATTTTACGCCTCTATGAAGTTCCTTCTATGATGCAATCAAACAACAAAACTTTCTAGGCTTCCCATCTTTCACTAGCCCAAAAGATCCATGTTTCATAAAGTGTAGTATCTTACCAACCATTGTCAAGCAATCTAGGACATCCAAAATCCTTGGGGAGGAAAAAAATTCTCATGAAACCTTGTGAAGTCCTTCTCATAATTTAGAAATATCCCATAAAAATCCCTGAGCAGCTTTTCAAGTTTTTAATAAGAATTTTGTGAAGGAGCATAGTGAGATGAATAATACACATGGGTAACAACAAGGACTATGGATAAAATTTGGCATTTTCCCTTTTGGTAGGGTTCTTCATTGAGATAATTAGAATATTTTAACCATGGGCCACATAAAAATATACAATATACCATGGGTTGGATAAAGTTACGCATAAAAGGAATCATGCTTCATGGGTCATATTCAAGACATTGTTTGTCATAATAGACACGATTGTTTCAGAACATAGGTAATATGTAAAAACATAAGAGGACCGAGTTGGTATGTAAGATATAGTGTGTGATTGAGTAGAGTGAGTGTATGTGCATATTATAGGTGTAGGTGTGTATATTTAGAGAGAAGAGAGGTATGCATGTGAAATGATAAGGCGAAGTAGAACAAAGTAGTGAGGCATATTGAGTTTATGTATTGGTGGTTATAATCTTAACATTGTTTTTTTTTTTTTTTGAGACATATAAATAAAGAGAAATAGTTAGAGCAGGAAAATATGAGTATGTGTTCATTTTACTTATCTTTGTGTTATGAAATATATACAAATTTGTGGACCCAAATCAAAATTATATTTGTTGTTGTGTTAAGAGGTTTATGTGTAATCTATTGTATCCGGCTCTACATGCATCAACTTTATCTAAACAAAATGAACTTAATAAACAAACAACAACCTATAGATAATCCCAACATTTGATGTCCGAGCCTAGGTTTGATTAATCGATGTCAAATGAAGGATACCCATTACAATTTTAGAAATGAACAAATAGAGAAATTGAGAGTTGGTGGGAGAAGTTAAAAATATTTTTAGAACAAGAAGTTAAGAAAACATGATACTCTTATAAGTGTGTCGTGAATGCTTTTTTTAGATCAAAGAACAAAGAATTTTGGTATTTTTTTTGAAAACTTATTGTGGTCGTGAATCTTGAGGATAGTAAAAGAAATTGAGTTGATTAGACTTTGACTACAAGATCCTATTAAGTGAAACTAAGAATAAATTACAAGAAGTTGAGGAAGTAGACAAATCTTGGACTTGTGCAACTGATTATTGGTTTGAGACATTCTCAATTCATTCATAATTCTATGGGTGGTTCGGGGTTGGACACGCTTTGATACAAAGAAGGTTGAGTTCTTAGAAGACCCAAATGACATTTTATATCAAGTCCCCTTCTTATTAGAATTCTAATGATGGCAAAGGATTGATAATAAGCGATAACAAGATTATTCAGTGGGAAAGGCACCTACAAGATGACGGAAGGAAGAGAGGCAATCCAAAAGGTTGTTATGCTTCAAGGAGATCTAGGTCGACAATAGGGGAAACAAAAAGGAGGAAAGAAAATGGGGAAAAATGAAATAAAATAATAGGAAAATAGGTGAGATTAGCGTTAACTTTGTGATTTAGGAGAAGAGGGAAGGATTAGAGAGAGAAAGAGTATAGTTGGAAAAGAGAAAATTCAAAATAATTTTTTTGTGTATTGTTGGCTATGTAACAAAAGAAAGCTAGAGGAGGAGTTGTAGTATCACCTTGTAGGCCGTGTAACGAAGGGAAAGTAGAAAAGTAGTTAGAGTAATAGAAAAATATGGGAATTGAGGGGGAAAGAGTTAGATTAACAAAAAGAGGGAAAGAATGAATGAGAGGATAACACCATAGGTTATATAGGGAAGAAATAATACATCGTCTTATTTTAAGTAAACAAAAAAATGGTTGGGTCATTGAGTTACATTTCTACGGACTTGGAAACATGGCTTGTAGGACCCATGCACTTAGAAACAAGACAATCATGACATGTTAAGCTTACAAACACTTCCATAAATAGCTCAAATGAATCAATCTTGGTAGCTTATACTACCCACCTCGCCAAATACAAGTAGTAGTAACATATATTTAGGAAACATAGTGATAGACATAGTGTGGATGCAACAAGCACATGTTATGCATGAAAGTTCATTCAAGAACATGCCATGATTGATAGATAGGATGGTGAAACTTTACGTGGGCACACCATGAACCTTGGGAGTGATAAAAAAGGGGAACACGTGTCCTTAGGTATACTTAACATAAAATTAAAAGGAGATGAAGATGAAGAGAATGTGGAGATTAGATTTAGAGAAGTACAAGACTTAAAGAAATCATTTGAGAAATTAGTAGCACATGAATTAAGTAGAATGAAGTGGGAATGTTAGAAAGCGAGGTAGACAATTTGGATATATTAGTTGAAGATTTGATGGAAAAAAATAGAAAAAGAGAAGTGAAGGAAGGAAAGAATGAAAGGAAGATGAAAATAGGTTCTTTTCAGATGATAAGGTTAAGTTAAGAATAATTATGGGTAGGAGATTGCTTAATGAAGGAGAAGGGAGTAGTCGAGAATGTATCAAGATAAGAAGAGACACATCCCTTCCCTACCGAAAAATACCATCTATCGAAATGAGCCCCTTAGACCAAACATCACCTCTCGTGCCGCCACAACAATTGAATTAGACAACATTTCAAAAGATAGATATAGGAGACAAGTAACAAAAGAGTTATCAAAAGCAAAAATAAGGTAATACAAGAGATGAGATAGTTGAAGCATTTGACTAAGTACTAAGAAAGAGATATTTTGAGGTAGAACTTAAGAGTGATAAATATACTTTATCAAAGATCGACAAAAGTAAAAAAGGATAAGAAAAAACAAAAAAATTAGTAGGAATTAGAATACAATAGGTAGTACCATGACGCTACCAACACAACCAACAAAGATGGCACATAAGATGAAGTTTCCTTTGTTTGTAAAAGACACTAAGGATGTAGAAGAAAATTTGTTTATTTTGGAATCATATTGGATGAATAACAACATAACACACTCATAAAGGAAGTTGTTTGTGGAGATGTTGAGAGGTGACACATTGAAATGGTATATGAAAATAATCCCAACACAAAATAACATGTGGGATAAGATTAAGAAGGAATTCAAATCAAATCATCATTATCTAGATGCACAAACTAATAGCATTAGAAAAATGAGCGACCTAATACAAAAAGAGGGAGAGTTAGTAAAAGATTTTGATCATAGGTTTAGATCGGTAGTTAGGAATTTAGATGAGGCCTTGTTAAAGAAACAAAGAATTATGCGGTTTACTTCAGAGTTGTTACCATATTTGAGAGCATCAACAAATAGGCCTCCGTATAATACATTTGCAAAAGAATTGGAGATGGCCACAAGGTTAGACGTATAAATATGGCGAAGAGAAGGAGAGACCATGGTGTTGGAGTTGGAGAAAGGAATGCAAGAGTTGGACTAGTTGAAACCTTGCCATGAAATATAGATGAAATATGAAGGGAGGAATAATTTGCCGCTAAGGACTATACATAGACCTAAAATACAAGTGTATGGTATGTTATGATGAAGGAAACACCATAAAAATGCCCATATATAGAAGGAACAAGGGGAGATGTGGCTATAAGAGCACAACCCACCTGGAATGATGCCACTACAACAATAACCAATTATTAAGGAAAAATTATGGTGTGGAATTTGTTGACTCTAGGACCAACATAATCAACATACATAGCCCCACCGACAAGTTAGTTGATGTATTGTATAACATGTGGCTAATATAATCATTATCAATAAAAATTCCCATGGATAGATGCAATGGAAGAGTTAAAAGAGCATAGAGCCCACCTAGAACGATGGCTAAACGAACACCCCATCCATAACCATAAACCATTCCACAAGTTACCATAATGCCACCCACTCAAATACCATAGAAAAATCTAACAATCCAAATGCCACCCATCATACCACATAACATAACGCCACCTTCACAACCCATTCAATAATTTCCCAACTACGATGGCGGATACCAACAAAACACGGAGGCCAATACCAAGGAGGTTTTAATAATATCATGTAAGGATGTCGACACATAATAATGATTCATACCGCATAGGGTATAACAATCTAAACTACAATAGATGCAAATATAAAGGCGGTTATATATGAGGTTATCAAGGAGGCAAAGGATAACTAGGACATAAAAGAGGAGGGTATCAAAAAAATGAATCGTGAACAACCAAGGAGGGAATGGATTATGAGGAAATAAAAAGGACACTTATTACATGTTGCGGGAGTGGAAAGGAAGGACGCATGATGGCTTAGTGTACAAAACCTGAGCCTAATGTATGTGGATTTTGTCAAGAGAGAGGACCACGTGAATTATTTAGTTGTCCAAAAGAGGTACACTTTTACAATAATGGAGGAAGAAAAACAAAAGCATTGGGCAAAGAAGCAAATAGAATTGCCCAACATTTAATAATACTTTGCAGGATGAGTCATTACCGAAAAAACAAGAAAATACTTAGTAGGACATAGCAAGGCGAGAGTTCAAGGGGAAGGCAACTAATGTATGAGAGAATAAATGAAAAAAGAAGCTAGGGAGGATGGGGTTGAGAAGAAAAAGATCTAGCACAAATTACAAAAGAATGTAGATAATAGACATAGGGTAGAGGTCACCACAAAACTTGCTGCCATGAGACAAGATTTCAAGTTACAATGAAGATGAGTCAATGCGTACCTATCCTAACTTTGAGGTCCATGATAAGTTCATTAAGAAAACAGGAGAAACAATTAAAAATAATAAGAAAGTAGAAGCTGAAAAATTAACATTTTTTTGAAAAAAGAGGTTATTGCATTGCAGCAATTGGTAAAACTAGTTACTAAACAAGGATTAGTGGAGAAATTGAAACAATTTTTTAAATATTGGAATAAACGAGAGAGGACACACCATGTACATCAGGTAGAAACTAGGAAAAAAAGAAAAGAATGTATTCTGCACACAACATAATGAGAGAAATCCACCACATATATAAATGTAAAGATTAATGGGCAAAACTTGCCTATGACATTGTTGGATTTGGGTGCCAATGTGATTCAGAAAACCAAAATTAAACCCTATAAGATATGATATAGCATTGGGAGATGAATCCCTCAAGGTGCCATTGAGGGTACCTAATAATGTCAAAGTGAACTTTATGGGTATCGCCTGCCGGGTTGATTTCATGAAAATTTCTAAAGAAACCCACATATTTACTGCTCTTAGCCTTACAATGCTTCACAAATTAAAATGGGATGTTAATTCAGAATACGACGAGATCAACTTTGAAGGAAATGGAGAGATAACACACGTGTCGCTCACAAGAAGGATGAACGTGGGCGTAGCTTAGAAAAAGAGGTTTGGCATGACACCACTGATACCACAAGAGGCTTAAAAGAGGACTGCAATGAAAAATATTATTCAGCAATCGAAGAAGATGATACAGCAAGATTTTATCAGCCACACGATGATGGGAAACACACAAGGAAGATATAAACACATGTTATGTGTTAACCATTCTATTTAAAACTATATTTACGCTGCAAGAAGGAGTTTAGAAATATTAAAACATCTCTTACATGAAAAATAGTCAATGCACTGTTGTAATGTGGAGAAGAGGCCACATGACCATGAAGAAGAGGTCCAACTGCAGAAAATTAAGTTCAACGTGGAAGGAAGAGAAAGATAATCGATAGAATTCAACATTGATAAAACAAAATATTTTTATCAGTCATTGAAAATCAGGGAGGAGAATACAGGAAAGGAGGGAGTACAAAAGTTTGTTAAAATAGGAGATTATTAGGAAGAAGAGAAAGTATTGAAGGTTATAGAAATGTTAAACAATATGAGGACTTGTTTCAAAGAGTTTCCATGACCTCCACAGAATCAAGGAGGAATTAGGAACCATGAAAATTCAAATAAAAGAGGGAGTGAAACCATTTAAGAAATGTTCTTATAGGTTAAATACCTGAGCTTAAACAACACACACAAATTGCGTAGGGCCCACGATTTCAGTCAATGAGAAAATCAAAATAAATTAATGCTCACTTTTATTAAATCCTTCATTGGCTGAAACTGTGGGCCCTACACAATTTGTGCGTGTAGTTTAAGGATTGTCTGGTTAAATATTCCCAATGTAAAAGTAAAGGTGAAGGCAAAATTGGATAAGATGGTGGTGGCGGAATAATCCAATTAGTTGAAGACTCAATGGATCAATCCTATGGTGATCTAGAACAAGAAAATTGGAGAAATACAAAGAATTGAATAAGGCACGTGCACATAATCCACTTCCCACACCATTTACAAAAATGTGCTCGAAAGTGTGATTTGGTGAGAAGTCTACTCATTTATAGATGGATTCTCGAGGTATCCTCAAATGCGGATTGCACCTAAAAATCAACCAAAAACTACATTTGCCATTGAATGAGGATTATTCATGTACAGCTTATTTCATTCAAACTTAAGAATGCACGTGCAATTTTCAATAGAATAATGGTGAATGTGTTTAAAGACTTCCTACATGATTTCTTAGAGGTGTATTTAGATAATTGGACTATATACAAACCGCTTAGGGATCATATGCAAGTGCTATGTTTGATGTTTGAGCGATGCCACATGTTACAAATACATTGAAGATATGTTTATGTCCGACTCCATTTGGTACACTTAGGGCACATCATTTGCAATGAGGGGTAATTGGTTGCCCCCTAAAGGCATCTATCATAGTAACATTCCAGCCACCAAAATCGCAAAAGGAAATGGGGGCATTGTTTGGGTATACATGTTATCATATTTTTAAAAAAAGAAACTATGTCACGCTTAGTGCACCTATAGAGGAGTTGTTGAAGAAAAAGACAAACAAATTTATAGAGTGGATCGCGAAGTGTTGAGAGATATTAGAAGTATTGAAAACAAAAATACCGAATGTACCTATTCTAGTATTTCCATATTGACGCCGCCTTTTCATGTACATGTGGATGTGTCATGTATAACAATAGGAGTGGTTCAACACAATTGTTGGGTACTATAGATCATCCAATATCATTTACAAGACACAAATTGGCAAAAACAGACAAAATTATTTAACCATAGAGAGGAGGCACTAACAAATTATATATGCTCTACCAAAATATTGTCATTATCTATTAGCAACACCATTTGTCTTTTAGATAGTCCACAATCCATTAAAGTAATTGATAGATAGACAAGTTATACAAGGGCGTATATGTTGTTGGTTAATCTTATTTCAAGAATTTGAGTTCATTATTTCACTAAAACCAAGAAAGCTAAATAATGATCTTGACTACTTGTTTTGGATTGAAAATGGTGAAGACAAAGGGCCGATAAAAGATGATTTTTGAGGAGCACATTTATTTTGAGTAGAGGTAGTCCCTAAGGACATGGAAACCTTAACACAATTCTTAGCTACATGGGAGTTTCCATAATGATACTCTAAAAATGAAAAAAACAATTGTTGATTTTGGTGTTTCTATTCATGGTAATAGAGGGCACATTATATAGAAAAGGGAGGGATAAAATACTACGATGGGTAGTACTCCAACATGACAGAGAGGGAATTTTAAGAGAAACACATGAAGGGATAACAAGAGGACAAGTATAATGGTGGAGAAGGAAAAACATGAAAAGTTTTGATGGTGGGTCTATGGTGGCCTACACTCTTCAAAGACGTGCACAAGTATACATAGAATTGTGATATTTATTAGTGTGTTGGCAAACCGAATGCATGAGATGAAATTCCATTGAGACTAGTGTTGGCATTAGCCTATTTAAAAATGGGTGATAAAATTTATCACTTTGATTAGGCCAACGACTTGTTGTCGCATGCAAGGTACATCATAACAGGCAAAAGTATCTAACATGATGGGTATAGGCTATTCCTACCCAACATTGTACCACGAGACAACTAAGTTTATATATGAGAATATCATCACATGGTTTAGATGTCTGTTGAGTTTAAGAAGTGATCAAAGAAAACATTTCTTGAATGACACTATATAGTTACTTTTGAAGCATTTTTAATATATCACAATAAGAACACATCGTATCATCCATAGGAAAATGAAATAGTGGAGACGTTCAATAAGGTGGTAGGAAAAAATCAAGTAAGATTTGTGACTTAGATAAAGTTGATTGATACTTTAAGATACCCGCGACATTGTGGACATAACACACAACTTACAAAAGACTAAGTCGTCCATTCCAATTAATATAAGGCTCTGAGGCCACAATTCCTATGGATTCTATCATTTCATACTTGATAATTATGGTAATGTTGATGATGATGAAAAAGAGGATGATGAAGACTAAAAATTTAAAATTACTTTGATGCATTCATCAATTTGTACTATCTAATAATAAGGATGGCTATCCTTAAATTTGTATGGATGATGATGATGTTTACTAATTGTTTAGGCAAAAATTGTAAAACTTTGATTTGGCACTTACATTCAAAAATTATTAATTTGAAGTACATTTTATCATACAATCTTTGGTGTTAAGCTAAAAAAATCTAAGTGAAAATCCTCACAATTTTGACGCTAACAATGATGACGAAAACAAGCTAAAATCTACCGGTGACATGTCACCTATGTATGTATAAGTGCTAAGGGGTTCCACCCTTCCTAGGTTAGTAAAATATAATGCAAGGTATATATTTGGTTCACAAGATAAGGAAAGAGTGCCAAAAGATGAATAATTAACCCACTTGGTTCACAAGACAAGGGAAGAGTACCAAAAGAGGAGGGAATTGGCCTCAAGAAGTGGAGAAGGGAATAACCCCAAACAAAGGAAAGGGAGCTTGTGTTGAAGGAAATATCAAAACTATGAATAGATTAGAGCATGGCATGAAGATCCTTGAGCTCTTCATAAACCACACATATGTAGCCCAGGAATAAATCTACAAGGATGAAGAATCATTGAAAGCAATTGAATAAACAACATTAGAAAAAGTGTCATGGAATGCAATAGGAAAAAGTATTTGAAAGTATTTGTATTATTCAAGCAATAAGGAAATCCCTTCATGATAAACAATTTGCAATGGATAGGAAATAAACACCTTTGCAGATGGATTGGATGAATATATGAAGAATTAGAAAGAAAGACCATATGAATCATCAATACAATTGTAGGTTGAAAATAGATACCTCCTTTCTCAACAAAAACATGGATTAGTGGAAAAACACATCACTAGGTTTGAGGAACTCATTCCATAAGTAGAAAACACCCCAAAATAATAACCCGTCCTAATAGAAACCAAACCGAGTTCACAAAGGCTTTTGCAAGCTTGTGTGGGGACAAACAAGAAAGTTAGCTAGAAGAAATTGTAGCCATCCGTATTACTTGATATTTATGTGTACCCACTTCCAAAAAGAGTAGAAAGGAGAGGAAGCAAGAGGGATTGAGGGATGAGACTTAATGTATTTGATAGTATGTTTCCTTATAATGAGTAGATGAAGCTAGTCAATATGGAGAGTAATGTCGTAATGTATATGGTAATTAAAGGAAGTATCACATATAATGAACAAATGTTCTCAAGCTATAAGTTTTCACTTGTGTTTATCACTATGAATGATAGTTAGAAGCTATCGTGTTAAAAAGGATGGAATACCATCGCAATAATAAATTATGATGTTTGGATTCACTATACTAGTTAAAATAAGATTTTTTGGTGTTGCTTTGTTAAAAAAAGACAATGAAACCTAGTAAATATGACTAGTTTTCAACTTGTATAACTAAGGTGCTTCTATTGTTGTTGATATATTATGGGGACTTAATACTAGTCCGTGTCTTAGTTGTATCATCCAACTTAATGCATACAAGGACCCGATTTCTCTCTATACATTTTGGGTGAGATCATGTAATGGATGGCACACTCCTTTACAATTTGGATTCGCCAAAGCATGCTAAAGTTTCTTCCCAATGTTGATTGCTTACTAAAGTGCACCATGAAAGGTAGAACACATTAACCAAAAATATACAATAATAGGCCCTATGCTTTTAAAATTAACATTAACAACTAAAACATTAACACATTCTATACAACTATAATGAATCAAATATCCATTAAAAGACTAATATCTCTTAACAAGTTCTCCAAGGGTTATCAACACCTTTTTCTCTAGAGTGGTTGGTCACCTCCCCCAAAGCAATGACAAAGTTAATCTTCCATCAAGCTTATAAAATTCATTGTTGTGAAATTAACCAAAAGATGAGAGATGGTTTATCTTCCATCAAATGTAACAATAAATAATCAATTTGATGTTTGGAAGAATTGTAATTGTATCTATATTAGTACAAATATCTTAAATATATGTATTTCAAAAATATTGCGAGATATCAACCTCAAGGTGCTTATCTTCGCTTTTTTCACATACCACATTGGCCCATAAATCTATTACTTATTTAGTAAATTTTTCACTATTTGAAAAAATGGCCTCATCTAGCTAAGCATTATGTTGACCTTGAAGAACTCTTTCCAAGGTCTAAACAAAAAACATGCTATTGTAGGGTGATATTACAATTTTTTTTATTGATTTCTTTAAGGAAAAAGAAAAAACACCTAAGTTATACTTAAATGGACTATTGGAGTTGTGTGCTCACATTAGATTAGCTTTTATTTATCTAGCCTACTTTGTCCATGTTCACACTTGTCTAGTCTAAAATTTATTTAGGGGGTTCTAAATTAGATTAAGATTAGTCAAGTTCAATAATTTGAGTGCATGTTGAAATTATATTATTTGCATGATTTTAGGGATATTGGTTTGTTCCCTAATATGACTTTACTCTCTAATATTATTTGTTTCACAACTAAACAACTAATAGTTTGTTGTTGGAAACAAACCATATGTCTATATATTAAAGAATTCCAATAACTAATTGTAAGAGAGAGGTGAGATATATTTGGAGTTTGTAATAGCTTTTGGAGAAATAATATTAAATAGTGTGATGTGTGTTGAATATTGGTTTGGGCTTACTATTGTAGTTTTTGTCTTTGGTGATCTTCTAGACTACTCCTATATGGTAGTAGAGTTGTCTTTTTATTGCTTTTACCCACCGCTCATCGGCCTCAACTAAAAATATGATTTTTTCCTCCAAATTTCAAGTCGTGCATCATTAGGGGTGGTTACTTTGTAAAATATGTTTGGCCAACTTCGGGTTGTATTGTTGTATATGAACAATTTTTCACAATTTGGAGTTAGAATGCCATGTTAAGAGCTACAACCCTAATGCCAATGGGGTTTGGGTGGATCGGTTAAGATAGACGGTTGTGTCTAGATCCACCTAGGATTAAATTCACGGGCCCGATCACCTTCAACGTGGTTTATCGGTGGTGGCAGTTGTTGTATCACCGATGGTTGCGGTTGGCGACTCTTATTAGCAAAGTGGTGGAATTTGCATCATCGACACTAGTGTTGGCGACGAATAATGGCTCTTAATGGCAAAGTGGTGGAAATTTGCATTGTCGGCACATCGGTGGTCATGGTTTGTGGTGGAAAATTGTAGTAGCTTGTTCGAGGACGTTTATATTGTTAAGGGAGGGGACCGAAGAACCCCAGTTCATAGCTCCAATCAAAAGTGTTAGGGTGGGGCCCATTAACCCTCAAGTTCATAGCTTCGGTCAAAAGCGTTTAACTATCTAAAAAAAAAAGACCTACACCCCTAAGTGCCACCTAAAACTCCATCTTCATCTGGTTTGCCTCTCTAATTATGCCTCATTCGCATGTGCCACTCTATATTTTTTGTTTTTGGGAGTTCTCGTCATGTGTTGTTAGGTTTGCACACATCCTACAAAAAGTTGTCTCCTCCTCTAATACTATCATGTCGTTAACAACTTCTCCACCTTCAACTGCCTAAACATCTCCTCTTGGTTTGCATGCTTGCATACACCTCTCGATGTCACATCTCTTCTATGTCATGAGGTAATCCTCGTCTCTCTTAAAATCTCCTACCTTTTGCATGTTTGAACACTTATTCGACCTCTACCCCAAATAAAAGGCATCATCCCTATATAATGTACCTCATATGAGCATTTCTTATTGTGAATATACATTGTCATACAACAATCTTGCCATCTTTCTAGAAGTGACCACCTACACCAACCTCGTGACATGTCTTGTGCCTCATTTGTCATACCTATGAAGATTGCTCTTTAGGTGTTGTAAATTGACATTCACTTGTCCCAATATGGCCCGCTAAAAGTTCCCACCATTGATAATTAAAAAGTTTTTATTTTTATTTTCCAACTTAAATGTAAATAAAACCACTTTAACACTAAAAGGCATTACATGATCTCCGGCTATATAAGTTTTAACAAGAACACTCCAAGGAGGGAGATCAAGGGGTCGATATCTGTCCACCTTCATCTTTTAAATAATTTGTTTAAAAGAGAGACGAGGGCAATGTTAAAATTAGTTAGTGGGTAATTTTTTTATTTTAAAAGATCAATTTATAAAAGGTAAGATTTATTTTAAAAGTGGACATTTTATTTTTAAAGGGGCAAAATGTTGTAAATTATGAGGTGGTGGAGGACCATTATTTATGTGTAATAATAATATAAGAGTAGTGTTAAACTTAGTGGGTAATTTCTTTTATTTTAAACGCTCAAGTTATAAAAGGTGAGATTTATTTTTAAAGGGGCATTTTATTTTAAAGGGGGCAAATGTTGTAAATTATGGGGGTGGGTGGAGGAGCATTGTTTTGGGTAAAGATTTATTATTATGAAACATTTTTTTTTCCAAAAATGAGTAAATTTAGGAGGGGATTGATAAGGGTATTTTGTCGGCCTATGCCAAGGATGTTATTCTCCTTTTCCTCTTCTTTTGTAATAAGTTCTCATCTATGAACCCCTCACCACATCTATCTAGTATGTATGAAAGAATAAACTATGGTCTCATCTATTGAACCCCTAACCACTTCTACGTAGCATGTATGGAAGCCTAAAATGCAACATCTATTGCTTTGTCCTAGTCTTTATGTTAGGTAAGGATAAGTACACATACACTTCTAAGTAGGATGAGGCTCTTGGGTTGATGAACCTGGATGTGTATGAGAACCTAATATTCCATATCAATGATCCTAAATCCTCGAAAGAAAGTTTGGGATACTTTTGTTGAAAAGTTATTTGGAAAATTTTATGAATTCATATTACAACTTGAAGTAGAACTGTCCATTCATTGCCTTCATATTTTCCCACAATTGAGGAGTTCCTAACCAAATTCAAGTTTATTGCTTCAAAGTTGAAAGATGGTGGAATAAACGAAGAACAAAGAGGAAATAATTTCTATTACGTCAAAGTTTAAGTGTCCTTTAAGTGTTTTTGCATTGGATTTATAATCTACAATGGATGCTTTAAGAGATTCGTTTCAAATTCCCACTTTTGAGTTCTTCTGTTGAAGATTAACTAGAGAACATGCTAAATTGGTAGCACTTCTACTCTTCATAATTATTCTCATGCACTTGTTCGCAAGATCTCCTAAGGGTAAACCAAAACGTAAAACGTAAACATTACCCTCAAACAACCCTACAAAATCCTCGTCACGAGTCTCCGAACCATCTAATTCGTAGCGTAAGGGGCCATTCAGAAAAAGAAGGTTGTTGGTCCTTGTTGCATTTGTAAAGGAGCCAATCATTCAAGGTCGTTGATACGCATACTTTCATCATTCAATAATTGTCAATACCGTGGCGGTGTCCGAGGTCGTTTGTGACACAATATTGTTCAAAGCGTATTAAGCATGTATCTAGATTAATTGAAAGTTGTAACCATCTACTATTCTTAAGAACTTGTTCTATCTGATCAAATATTGATGAAATAAAACAAAGACTCCTAAATCTATGAATTAAAATAATTAAAGCATACTGAAATAGAATAACAATTTTAAATGTTATAAATGTTGTAATGCCTAAAAGTAATAAATGCTAAATAATTAGAAAATTAAGAAAACATCTAATACTTCCCTTCACATTGGGGAGGAGTGGTCCTTGCTCTTTCCCTTTAATCGGGCTGCAACATTTAAATTTTACACAAACACAATTGAACTTAGAATCATGCGCTTTATTGCTCAATAGTTTTACTACAATACTTTCCTTCCAAGAATGCCTTTTTTCTAATCCCGATACAAATGTCTTTGATAACAAGAGAAGTCCAATTCCTCTTTAAGAGGAATTGTTGCTTTAATAATAATGCAAAAGTTATCTAATTAGTTAACTAACAATTATGTATGAGAACAACAACGTAATCGGGAGTTACAAGTTTGAAGTAACAATTGCATGTAGCATATTGATCAAATTTATTTTGTTAATTGTGAGTGGAGTCCTTGTTAACAAACACCCAGCTAAAACATTGGAGATTGGTAGAGTTGAAACACTCATGTACTCGAGTTCTTTGCTTAGTGGTGGTTGTGAATTTACTCTTGTTGGAGTAGATAACTAGTTTGTTCACAAAGACAATTTCCATCCACATAATCTGAGCTTCCAACTAAACTGCTGCTAATTAGGAATTCCACTAATTGTGCAAGTCATGTGCCGACTAGATGATGATACAAATTAGATGCTCCTTAAATCATGCAACTCATATGTTGACTAGATAAGTTCCTTATTGCATTGTGCAAGACTTATGCTCCATCAGGCAAGTCCTTCGCTCCATATTGTGAGTCCTGTGCTCCATTGTGAGTCCTACATGGGCTTAAAGTGAGTCATGCACTAAGCTCTATGTGAGTCCTGTGCTAGGATTATAAAAGGTACTTCATTCACACTTGTTAGTAGGAAAAATCAATCTATATCAACCCATTCAAAGAAGCATATGAAAGATGAAAATGAACAAGATTTATGCACAAAAACTTCCTTTTAAGTATATAAGAGTATTATTTACAAAAATTCTAACATTAGTTTAATACAAAGTGATGACTCAAAACGGGGTTTGGAATGGGAATTGTCAAAGCTCATCACTCCCCCAGACTTAGGGATTAACAGGTCCTCCTTCTATAGATTCAACCATTTCTGTTTAAGGATTCCACAATCCTTGTACAATTATATTCATTAGTAAAAGTAAGCCACGTCTCTTCTTCTGGATTGTTGAATCCACAAAATGCAATCATTGTGTCTCTCCATTTGGTATAACTCGCCATTGGTTGATCTTGATTATTATTCTATATTGGTACCGATGCTATCAAGGGTAATCTAAACCTAATGCCTACTAATTCACACATTGCAGATGTCCAACATGGCCTTGCATATCTCCTGGCCCTTCTTATCGACCACCGAGAGGTTAGTTGGAGACATAACCTCTTTCTTTTTGTAGATTTATGGGAGTAATTCATATCTCTATTGGCAAGCAAAGAATTCCATATTAAAATTTGGCAACACATAGGCCCTAAAATCTGATATACATATGGAGATGCTCTATTTATATTTATCCACTAGTTGAAGACAATGTATCTGGGCCAAATATTTTTGTAAGAACCTCTTAGGAGCTAGAATATCATGCCTCATTAGGAGGCTTGCATTGGTTTCTTCCCTTGTGAAATCTCCTCTTTGATCCCGCCAGATTGTTTGGTGTCTCAGTGTAGAGATGAACGACCTTATTTGTACCTCCCTTACATACAAGTTGATTGGGATCTCTACCGCTCCGTAATAAAAATTTGTGAACATAAAATTCACATAATAGATTCTTCCTAGTTGTATCTGATATTGAATATGTGGCCATAAATTGCCTATCAATTTCAAACTCTAAAGATTCATTGGAGTGAACCCTAGAGACTTGCCATTTATAAAATTGTTCTTTCAAAAATAAGGCATAAAAGTTTGAAGGTGGTCTGTAGGTAAGGGCTTTCTCATATAAATGGCAGAGTACTGCCATATTATCTTATAGGACCTTCTTTTCTTCCTTCAATACTTTATTTTCATATGCCACTTTCCTCAGCTCATAACAATGTTGCATCCACTTGACCATTCCTTTTAATATAACAATTTGAGGAAACACAAAATCTGTTTGGGCCATTTGGTTTGTGGTGGTTATGGGCTCTGTTTTCTCCTTTTCAACTTTTAATATTGAAAGTTAAGCAGCCAAGTTATCAATTGTGTGACGTATTTTCTGAATGCTTAGATCTTTTCCCTCCAATGACTGTTGGAGCTATTGAATTATCTGATCTTTATCTTCCACTGTTTGTTGGAGTTATTGAATCATTTGATTTTTTCTATTTTTAACTGGGAGATACATTCATCCTTCCCTTGAAGGACAAGTTGTAGACTTTGTAGCCTCTCTTTGGTTTGCTGCAATTCATATTCTACTTTAGAAATTTGAACTTGAGGGGTAAGAGTTTTTTCATCAATGGGTGAGCTAGGCTCACCTTCAATCATAGGTCTTTTTCCTTTATTAGATAATAGGGGATCCTCAATAATGGGTATGGTTCCCATATCCTCCGAAACATGGTTTGGGAAGCTTGGGATGTTTGGTTCAATTCCCTAATTGTGGTTGCGGCCTCTTGATCTTCTAGTGAGGGGACATCCTCAACTAGATGTTTAGCTATAGACTGGGTTGGTTGGGAGGACTGAGTTTCTTCTTTGGCCTATCTTCAATCAAGGGCTCTGTTCTTGGGGTTTTGTATTTTGGTTGCACTTTAGGCTCCAAGGCATATTTCTTTTGGAACTTAATCCATTTCCTCATCCCATTGTGTTTCTTGATGAAATGATGTTTGCAAATGAGATGGATTAACCCCGAAATTTTAAATATGCAGAGCCCCAACGAATTTTTCGGTGGAGGAAGAGACAAAGTCATACAAGAATTGGGGGAGGTTGATTTTGTTCCTCCCTAGAGTTTTAACATAGAGTTATTTAATGGTTTTGTTTATCTCTGGTATATCTCTAATAGATTGCAAAAGAGGGATTTCAATGCTTAATTTTTCTAATCCTTGAATCAAATCACTCTCAGTCCCTCTTGGTTTGGAGTATTATATTTATTCATAATTTTTGATGGAAATGGTGTTTTTGAAAGTGGTTCAAATATCTTATCAGGGGACATGTTTGGGTTGTGTCTCCTCTGGTTCTTCTTTATCTTCGATACTTCCTCTATGATTGGGGACAAAGGTTTTGAAGCAATTTTCCCTGAGAGTAGTAGTATGTTCCTACAATCTATGGAGTTCTCTGTGGGCATTTTGTCGGCTTCAATAGTGTACTTTGCATTGCCTTTCCTAACACTCCTTGGGTTAGCCACAATTTGAGTTGGGATTCGAGTTTGGGTAGGTTGTTCAGCTGGAACAACAGTTGTGGGTCCAGTTAACAAAACTTCTTGTTGTACATGAGGTATTCTTGGATTATAAAAATGTTGAAAAGATCCTTGAGACATATTCCATTGCTACCGAAATTATAGGTTGAATTATTGGAATGATGGTGAGATGTTTGGGTTTGGAGTCCATGGTTGTTGATAATACATTGGTTGTGCATTCTCTGAGGACCCCATTCTTGTGGAACTTGTTGAGTCCAAGGTTGAGGATATGACCATGGTGTGTTCCATTGATTTGGAAACCATTGGGTTTTGGAGCATAATGTTTGTTTTGATTTGAAGCAAAATTGCCTCCTTGCTTATGAGCTACGTAGTTAATCTCAAGCTCACTTTGTGTATTCTATTTTAGATGAATTTTTAGCAAGGGTAACAATCCACATTGGTCAATGGCATGTTTCAAACCACGATAAGGCAAACATTTGTTTTATCTAACGGACAATCCTTAAGCCCATGCTTATCCTTGCATCTTGGACAATATATGAACAATGGCTCTGTGTTCTTAGCTTTTTCCCTATCCACCGTTGTGTTGAGTTGAACTAAGAGACCCGTTCTTATTTTTTTAATTTCTTCTCTTAGTTTATATAGGTCTTCGTTGACAATCTTGCCTTTATGTTTGAGCAAATTTGGGGAGTTCGAGAATAATTTCTACAGAGATCAATGATGTTTGTGAATTCCAACTTGTTCATGTCACCTTTTCCCATTAAATTAAAATCATTTTGAGTGTGTTCATCCAATCCTTTAAGAAATATTGTTTTCAAAAGGGTAATGTCAAGACTTGTACCACACCTCCTGTGAAGGAAAAAGAATCGATCTAAATAGTCTTCTACACTCTCATCCTCCTTCTGTTATATCCTGAAAAGTTCTTCCCATGGTCCATAACCCTACAATAATCTTGGTACTTGTCCAAGAAGATTGTTTCCATCTCTTCCCATGTATGGATAGAGTTGGGGGTTAGGCCCATGAACCATCTCATGGTTGTATCTTTTAAGGTTGAAGGAAACAACTTTAGCTTTTGAGTGTTAGAGGTATAATCATAGGTTTGGCATAACACTTTGAATTCAAACAAAAATTGATTAGGATCTTCCGAGACTAGTCCTCGAAAGTTGGTAAAATTGAGGGGGTATATTCTTCATAGGTGCTTGGTCATTAGGATCTAATTGTATGGGATAAGTGAATGTCCTTCCCAATGGTGGATTACCATTGTTTTCCCCATTAGGATTTTCCACTCCATCTGTCATCCTTCCTTGTTGATCAAGTTGTTCCACAGGTAGATTTTGAGGGGGTTATTCAAGTTTACTCTTACAAACCTACCTCTATGATCTCTAGGTCTAAACATAAAATCCTATCATGTTTAATAACAATTTCCCAACTATAAGTGCTCGTTGATTATCGTGTTCCACATACTCCAAAAGCACATAAAAGACACTTGTTGTCACCACAAGACCTTTTATATTCGAAAGAAAGAGTATGGAAAAAGAAATTCTAAATGGAAACTTACTAGGTTATTAGAAAGCACACAAGTTAGTACCTTGATCTTTGATAACACCTTTAGAAATCCCCGACAATGACACCAAAAAGTGACGAGTGTCGTTGATACTCGTACTTTAATCATTCAATAATTGTCAATACTACGGCGATGTTCGAGGTTATTTGCAACAAAGTATGGTTGAAATTGTATTAAGCATGCATCTAGACCAATTGAGAGTTGTAACCATCTACTATTCTTAAGAACTTGTTCTATTTGATTAAAGCTTGATGACATAAAACAAAGACTCCTAAATTTATGAATTAAAAGAATTAAAACATACTAAAACAAAATATTTTTTTGAATGCTATAAATATTGTAATGCCTGAAAGTAATCAACTACTAAATAATTAGAAAATTAAACAAACATCTAATACTTCCCTTCACATTGGAGAGGAGTCCCGCTTCCTCCTTCCCCGATCAAGTTGCAACATTTAAGTTACACAAACAAAATTGAACTCAGAATCATGTGCTTTATTCATCAATAGTTAATTACAATACTTTCCTCCCAAGAAAGCCTTTTTCTAATCCTAATACAAACACCTTTTATAACAAGTGAAGTCCAATTCCTCTTCAAGAGGACTTGTTATTTTAATAATAATGCAAAAGTTATCTAATCAATTAACTAACAAGTCTATATGAGAACAACATCGGAATCGGGAATTACAAGTTTGAAGTAACGATTGCATGTAGCATATTGATCAGATTTATTCTGAATTCATTGTGAGTGGAGTCTTTGTTAACGCCTGGTGAAACATTAGACATTGGTGGAGTTGAAACACTCATGTACTCGAGTTCTTCGCATAGTGGTGGTTGTCAGTTCACTCTTGTTGGAGGAGATAATATGTTTATTCACAAAGACAATTGCCATCCACATAATCCGAGTTTCCAACTGAACTAATGCTAATTAGGAATTCCACTAATTGTGCAAGTCACGTGCTGGGTGGATGATGATACAAATTAGATGCTCCTTGAATCATGCAACTCATATGTTGACTGGATAAGTTCCTTGTTGCGATGTGTGAGTCTTACGCTCCATTGTGTGAGTCCTTCGCTCTATAATGTGAGTCCTGCGCTCCATTGCGAGACATGTGCAGGCTTGAAGGCTTGAAGTGAGTCCTATGCTAAGCTCTATGTCAATCATGCGCTAGGCTTATAAAAAAGTCCTTCATTCACACTTGTTAGCACGGAAAGACAATTTATATCAACCCATTCAAAGAAGCATATGCAAGATGAAAATGAAAGAGATTTATGCACAAAAACTTCTTTTAAGTATATAAGAGTATTATTTACAAAAATGCTAAAATTAGTTTAATACAAAGCAACGACACAAATCAGGGTTTGGAATGGGAATTATCAAAGTTCATCAATCATCATGGTACAAAAGTTATAAGAACATGGAAGCATTAGAAGCAACAATAAAACAATAGAAGATCGCAATTTCTTCTCCTTTTGCTCCTTCATGGAAGGGAGAACACTTTCTACAATGGCATATTCTCATTCCGGTGCTTCACAAAATCTAACACACTCTCGTGATCATTTGACATCTCTTTCTTATTGCAACACTTTTCATATTATCATGGGCAACCCTTCACACATTGATGTTTTGGGGTTTGGCACAATGCAAATGCAAGATGTGTGCATAAATGTACTCTAGTTCCTAAAATTTCTTCAAATTTGTTATCTATATATCAAATTTATAATTTTAACGCTAGAAAAATTGTGGATTTTTTTCAACATAATGTTGTAATTCAAGAATTGTAGGATCCTTAGGATATTGTTGCAATAAGTGTGGTGGACCATCGTTCATGCCTCTATTGTTGTGAGAGATTTGAGCCCTTTTAGGTTCCTCTCTTGTTGCTCATGATATTGTAGTGAGCAAGTTATGACATGAACATTTTGGTCTCAATTATAAGTATATTAAACAAATGAGCATACAAAACATAGTGATCAACCTTCCAAAGGTCTCCTGCATTGATGGTGTCTATCTAATGTGATGGTCATAAAACAACACTTGGACCCCTTCCCACAAGGTCTCGTTCAAAATTTCCTCTCCAGGTTGGTGCACAAAGTGATTTGATGAATTTTCTCAATCGTTCCCTTTTTAGAGTTAAATATGTGTTCCCCTTTATTGATGTTTACTCTCAGAGGACATGGGCATACTTTTGAAGTACAAAAGTAAAGTTTTTGAAAACTTCAAAGCATTCATGGCATTTGCAGAGAGAAGCAACTCAATCTTCTTCTCAAGAAGATTCACACCGACAATTGGGGAATATGTGAGCAAATCCTTCCACAAATTTTGCACCGATCGACATTTTTCACCAATTCACGATGCTCTACACCCTCGACAAAACAATATTGTTGAACAAAAAAATAAAATATAGAAGGGGATGGAAAATTTTACAATGAAAGTCCAAGGACTTAACACTTGAGTTATGAACTAAAGCAATAAACCGTGCAAACTACATCGTAATTGTATTCCCCACAAGGCCCAATGCGAAACAAGACTACTAAGGAAGCTTAATCGGTGGAGACCTTAATATTTGTAAATATTGTGTGCTTGGAAGTAAAACATGGATGTTTGTTCCTAATGAAAAGTGTGAATCTATGGAAAAGAAGAGCCAAGATGCCATCTTTGTTGGCCACTATGACGATGTGAAGGCTTATCACCTTTTTATCATATCAATCATGGTGTCTTGTTTAAATGAGATGTATAAGTTGATGAGAGTTTCATTCCACTAGCGATAACGTCTTCTTCTTCTCCATTTATGGCTTCTCCTCATACACCCGATTGGGAGGACCTACTTGATATTCATAATGATACTTTTGATGTTCCTGCTCCGACACCTCCTCCACTTGCTCTTGACTCCATGCCTAAGTGGGCTCACCCCACTTTATAAGTAGTTGGTCCATTAGTTGGTGATCAAACTTATCCTCGTTGTCCTCATGCTCAAACTTTTGGTGTTGCTCTTATAAGCTAGACAATTTTTGATGACTCGGTATTATTTTTCGAGGTGACATGGAAACTTGAGTGGAAAAGTTGTTATGCAAGAATAATATTCTTCTTTGAAGAAAAACAATACATGGGATTTGATGTTGCTTCCTAGAGGAAGAAAACTCCGTGGGATGTAAATGGATCTACAAGACCAAGCATGCAACTAATAGTTCTACAAGGTACATCTAGCAACAAAGCTATTTTAAGACTTTTGCTCCTATTACCAACATGGATTCTACATACCTTGTTCTCTCCCTTAATGTTACACATTGTTGGTCGGTCTAGTGAGATGGACATTAAGAGTGCATTCATGCATGTTGATCCTCAAGAGATCTACTTGAAGCAACCACGGGGCTTTGTGTAGGACTCTTCACTTGTTTGCAAGCTCCGTCATTCTTTCTATGGCCTCAAATAAGCTCTTAGAACTTGATATAAAAATATGGATATTTTTCTATTGATATCTAGTTTCAACAACTATCTCAATAAATATGGACATATTTTAATCCATGGAACAACTTTAAATGACTTATAATAAAAAATAGTTCAAATGTTTGATAAATTTTGTAGCATATTATACATTCTATGAGTCAAATCTTCATATTTCAAAAACTCTACAAAGTTCAAATGTTAGAAAAAATGACTTGCAATGGCAAAAATGACATCCAAATTCTAGGAATGTCGAACTCTAATGAAGTGTTGTTTATTTTCCCAATGTGAATCCAACCACAATATCTACATTTGGAAGCAAGAGGATGATCTTCTCATACTTGTATTATATATTGATGATCTCATTTTGACGAGCAATTCAAACCACATGATTCAAGATGTTAAACACAAGTTGATGGAGAGGTTTGATATAGCGAACCTACGACTTCTGCACTATATTCTTGGCTTGCATATTCATCAATCTTCTGAGTGAATCTCTATTGAGAAGCAAAAGTATGCTATTGATCCAATCCATCGATTTGACATGACCTTGTGCTTCCACACCATTCCATTTAGAAATTGAGTTGTCTACTAGCTGCAAGTCTCATTTGGTTGATTTGACATTGTATAAACAACTACACAATATCAATGATTGACTCCACTCGTCTTTGACATTACTTTTGTTGTTAACATTGCCTCTCGGTTATCACATGCACCTCATGATTGTCATTAGCAAGCAAGTAAGTGTATTCTATAATATATTTGGGGCACCATCAACTTTTAGATTGGGCGTGCAAGAAGTAGACAGTTGCATTGTCATCTACCGAGGTTGAGTATTGAGGTGTTGTTAATACTTAATGAGGCACACCGGCTTTGACAATTACTTGGTGAATTTGGTTTCTCACAACATAATCCCCTATCATTTGTCGTGACAACCAAATTTTGATTGAAATTACCCGCACCCTATTGAGCATCAACAAACAAAGCACATTGAGATCCATATGCACTTCCTTTAGAAGCTTATTCAAGATGCAATTGTTAACTCAAAGTTCATGCCTACCTTCGAATAGGTTGCAAACATATTTGTTGAACCCTTAAATTGCGAGCATTGCTTGGGGTGAGTGTTGTCCTTAGGGGGAGGGGAGAAGGGGTCATTCAACTTAAAGTCGTTCCTTTCTTATTTCTTTTCTTTAGATTGTACATGAGCACCTTGTCAAGCCTAATGGTCAAGACCCATAATTGGTTTGTTTTCTCTCTTCCTAACTTCCACTTACGAGAGTGTGTTGGAGTTGTATGTTCATATTAAGCTTAGATTAATTAACTTTTATTTTTAAACCTAGTTTGTACTTATTCACACATGTCTAGTCTAAGCTCTATTGATGTAGTTTCTATATTAGATTAAATTAGCCAAGTTGTTCAACAATTTAAATACACATTATATTGTGTGCACAATTTTAGAGATATTAACTTATTCCTTAATATTTATCTTCTCTCTACTATTAAGTTGTTTCACAACTACTAGTTTGTTAGATTAAAAACTTGTATGCCTACATATTAGAGACTTCTGTAACTAATTGTAAGAGAGAAGTGTGAGATATTTGAAGTTTGTAATAGTTTCTTGGAGAAATAATATTTGAATGTTTTGTTGTGTTGAATATTGGTTTGAACTTTCTTTTGTGGTGTGTCTTTGGATTGATTCTCTAGGCTGCTCCTATGTAGACATCAAATTTAAGGTTTGAATGTTTCCCATGATGGTCAAATGGATGTCAAATTTAAAGTCTGCAGCATTAATTGTTAATAACAAAGACCTTAGTATCCTCAACCAGTACCCCCAGTTATGATTGTAGGACGCCTCTCGAAATAACATGGTACGTGGTGTATATGATCTTGTACAATTGCCTCCCCACTTGGCACAATACATGATGCAATAAGGATCAGTACTGAAATATTGTCATTCTTGTAGATCCTCCCAAGTTATAGGAGAGGCAATCAACATCATGTTCGTGTGGAAATATTGAAATTATCACTCAAATCCTGATAATGCCTTATCATATGCAAACAAAATTTATATTGCCAGCTTGGCTCGGAATGTTTCGTTTCAACAAAACTCAGAACACTTATGTTAACCAGCATTCTTAATACAAAATGTGTATCTAACAGGGTTTTGTAAGGGTTTCAATAACCACTCCTCGTTCTTGGGCCTTAACAGGTCTAAGAATGCACAAAATTAACTTTGGTGGAGACCAGATATGTTTCCTACTCTTCATGGACTAAGATGTAAACATTGAATATCGGTTCCTTCGTAATATTTCCTGCCCTTTTTAATTTTGTTTCATCTGTGGAAATCAAAAGCACCATATGAAGATGCCATTTAGTTGAATCTGAAGAGCGCAATCTGTTTTAGGGAAGAATAGCCCAAGCAAATCAGAAAGTAATTTCGTGTTTGCAAAATGCGTGATAAGTGGTCCGAACGAATGCAGAATACAGTGTACTCCAGCAAGTAGAGGTTATGTAAACTGCTTTTTAATGGTCCTCATACTTAAAATTGCAGGAAAGTCTTCACTGCTGCAAGGAGAGAATTCTCCTTACAATCAACAACAACATCAAACAGCAGGAACCAGAAAAGAACGACGACAAGAGCAATGAGGAAGATGATGACACCAGTGACAGTGACACTGATGATGGGACGACCACAACA
Source organism: Taxus wallichiana var. yunnanensis (assembly GCA_018340775.1). NCBI lineage: Eukaryota > Viridiplantae > Streptophyta > Pinopsida > Cupressales > Taxaceae > Taxus > Taxus wallichiana. Next base: position 126,723,448 of record CM031235.1, read on the forward strand.
TTGAATATTGCTGTTAGTAAAGTGAAGTATGGCTAAAATATTTAAACAAAAAAAAGATAACAGAATGACACTCAAAATTTGTAATTACCATGCACCTCTACTTATGCGTTACATTAACTGTTAAGTGGATGTTCTTATTTGGCCATCTTGTTTGGGCTACGGCTTTATGTTTCTTTTGGTTATTTTTCTAGAAGCGCTTAGCTCTCCAATCAATCAGGTAATTGTCTTCATCTTCATCTTCACCATTGGAAGAAACATCGCTACTTTCAGCCCCCATGTATGAGGGAGATTTCACTTGAGCAGAAGCTTTAGCCATGGATATTTCCTGCTGCTTCTTTTTCAGCATTTCTACACGCTCCACATATGCCCTGCAAAATCAAGATTCAAATTCCACTCCTTTTAAGGCAACCCAAGAAGAACAAATTTCAAATTATAAACTTCCTCTCAGAAAATATGAAGCGAGACCGAAAAGTAAAGGATGTTGCCAGAATCCTAAGTGCCAAACCTTTGTTCTATAAGGTCTGTCTCCTCTCTCATCTCGGCAGCATCAAACTGCAAACAGAGCTTCATACCATTAGTGAAATGCATCTGATAAAATTCATATATAACAACAAAGAGAACAACTTGCCAGAGAATATCCTTATCGACTAGAAAAATGGTCATCTAGAATGACTCATAAATGTTTTGCATTGAGTACAACACATAAAAGGATCACATAAACAGGGAAATAATAAAACAGCTTGTAAACCAAACAAACGCTGTACCTCCTCTTCTTCCAGGCGATAGTCTACTTCCTGCAAGTCCTCCCGAATAGTCTTTTGAAATTCTTTCCACTCATCCCTGCATCATTCAATTAATACAAACATTAGCATACTATCTACCTCTCATACCTGGCATTTATCACCACTTGGCAATCAATACTTAACCGTATAGACACTTCAAATATACATAGTACTTGCATCTGCAAGAGTATCAATTGGATTATATATTCAAGTTCTTTCGGCTCTTATGATTAAAATATAGTGAACTAATACAGCTGACTTACAGGCATCATGTACTCAATAAAAAGTGAACTAATAAAGTTGATTTTCAGGGGAGTATTGATTAAAAGATAATTAGTGTGGAATCTGGAGTGACAATCATTGATATTCCATCTGTGTCAATCATGGGTACCACTTTAACCGTTTAGTACTTTCATCAACCACAGATCCTTCAGCCAAGTTAATAAGAAGAGGATGATAAATTCTTTTCATCGTGATACTGTGGTATCTCACTTACCCATTGATTGGACGTAGAAATAGTTCAAGGTTTACAGACTGCTGTCACTTGCAGGTTAAATTATAATTGGAAAGAAAATGATCGTGTAGCCATTGTCATTTACATGGCACAGAAACAAAGATCCAATAGCCATGGTCTACCAAATAGAGAAACTGCAGGTGAGTATCGCGGCACAACAAAATGAGATGACCAAGATAACGTGTGAAAGACATAATGAAGTGATAAATCCAATAAAGGAATAACTAGTATACCTATCTTATAGAGATCTGTGTTTTTTTAATGTAATTATTTAAGTGCAGCAAGTAAAATTACATTTGTAGCAGCAAGTAAAATTACGTTTGTATTTGTTTTTCCTTATGTAATTATTTAAGTGTAAAGTAAAATTACATTTGTATTTGTTTGTATTTTCAAAAAGGTAAGTGGGCCCCAGTTTTTATTTCACAGGCAAAAATTAATTTAATTTCACGGGCACGACATCAGACTCTTTCACTCCATATATATAATTGTAGATGTCTCTCGGCATAATGACACTCCAAGACATTATTTGCAACTTCCATACACAATTGGTGTCTTTGTTTTTCATAAGATACTACTTTTGGGACATCGCCTATATTGCAGACAAGTAGACTCAACTGTGGTGATTCGTTTTTGTGTTGGGCCCCTCAATGCTATTGACTTGCCTGCTTGTATTTTTTTCCACCATTCACTTTCTCCTTTACACATTAGATAAAGAGATGAGGCTGGTTTTCACCGTGGACCCCTTTACCCATTCACATATCTTGCAATTTATTCTCTACGTAATTTCCATGCTAATATCCCTCGTGGTCAGTTTTCCTCCTACCACTTTCTATTATTACTCGTGTCCCTACTTCTAATGATGCCACAACTTCTTTCCTTAGACCCTTCCACTTTGTCAAACTCAATGTCAAATGATGCAAATGGAAAATGATTATGCCTATGCTTTGTCACAAACTATAAAATCGCTATCATTTTAAATCTCAGTCTAACCCTTTCAAGGGTGGAGAATGTCAACAGTTCAGCACAACAGGGGATGCAACACCTTGAAAATAACACAATATAACAATTGCCAGATTTTCAAGGAGTGATGAGCAAAAGGATGAATCAGATGATGCGTGAATAAGATTGTCTATACCAAAATCTTCCTGGCCTTCAAAGGAAAAATCATAATCTGGTAAAAGTTAAGTTATGGAGAATTGGGTGAAGTAGGAGGAAGGCAATGACGACCTGCTCATCCTCAAAGCGGTTGGTGAAAAGCATAGGAACCAAAGCAAAGGAATCAAACTAGATATTAGACCTCTCACTATATGCCCTCCTTTAGATGTATAGGAAACTAGTGTCAAGCAGCCCCTCCATCGAGCCGTAGTAACTGCTATAATTATTCAAATAGATCAGGATATGAGACTTCCAAGAGTTTATATGGTCTTCTCAAGTCAAATCAAGAACATTCTACTCAAGTCCACCTCAATCTCTTTGTTGTCAGTAAATTAGGTTAAAAAAGAGGCATTATTCAAAGCCTATAGATACGAACAAGTCCAGACATAATGGGAAAAACAAAAATCCTTATTTTGAACTAGTGTATAAGAGAGAAAGAAGAAAAAACAGGAAAAGGCTCTCATCCAACTCAGAACAAAACCAAGAGCAGGCTCAAGAGAAAAATACCACCGAGCAAAATTTCATTCAGGTGGAAAGTGTTAAAGTTGCTAGCATGCATGGAGATTACAACATCCAAGAGTCACTCAGGTAAGCCCTCAATTCCATCTTCATAACAGCTGGCCTCAAAAGATGAACCTGACTAAGGTAAAAGAATCTGTTCCTACTTTTGAGCATGAGTCCCTTGTTAAGAAACCAGCCCTGCATTTTAAATCCATTGTCCACACAAAACTTGCTTCCTGAATGGGCTAAGATAGGGTAATTCTTTTCTGATTAAAGTGAGGGTTGCGCACACATCCACAACTTGCGAAGTGTTGCGTGTGATTTACCACACAAGGCCGTCGGCAGAGACCTAGCATTGCAGCATAAAGAAGGGCAATAACAAGATAATAACAGTCAATGTCCTTTACGCAATAGGTATATCAATTTAGGGGCCACGTCATCCTGAAATGGATGTTGTCCTACATCAATTAAAATAATTCTCATACACCCCTCTTATTTAAATAATTAAATGCTCACTTAAAAGTAGGGGTCATAAACAAATTAAATGATATTAAATTACGCCCTACCTAAAATCCACGTGAGAGGGATATTTGAAATTAAAACACCCAACAAGCTATCCGTTAATATAAATATATATAATCCTTGAATTCTCTTAAGCTGAAAACACTAATAAAATAATAATAACGTTTAATCTAAGACCTCTTATAACACTAGATAATAACAATGAAAATATTAATCTAAAGTCCACTTAAATAATAATAAAATTGTCAACTCATACTAAGCTTCAATTAATCATAAAATGCCCAACAACACTTAAGCTAGTTTAAACAAATAATAATTTATAAAATTTAGAGCTTAATCCTAGGGAATCCAAGTGGATGGGCTATGATCCCTCTGTTAAGAAACCACTCTTGCATTTTAAACTACTCGAAGCAGCCCAAGTCCTATCGGGGCTGAATTTTGTCAAAGAATGTATAGGGCAGCATCCTGCTATGGTTAATATTTGTAGACCAATTCGCCTCTCTACCCCTGTTCACGGTCATCCCCAACCTGGATTTCCCCACTTAAACCTTGAAGGAACTGTTTACAATTCTCAAAACAACTATGTCAAAAACAAGTTTCTTCCTTATACAATTTGCATGGAAAATTGGGAAAAGTAACCTACTCCAAAGCCCTCAACCTCTTCCAAAGAAGATGATCTTCTGCAAGCTGTTTTGAATAGTTCTATAATGATTAAAAATCCTGGTAAAATCATTAAAGAAAAGGGTGTGCATAATCCCTACATGGAGACTGCACTTTCAAGGCCACTCCACACCCATTTAAAACAACAGGAAAGAATTGAAGCCCTTAAAATCCATGTGGAAAAATTAACAAAAATCGTGGAGAAACAAGAAAAGATTATCAATGCAGTCCATTTCATTATGCTCACACAAAATGTTAAGTGCAGAATTGCCAAGACCATCCAAGAAGTGGATCAACCATTCAAAACAGAAAAAGACGAGCAACTTTTGCAAAGACATACTGAAGCAAAGAGGAAGGAAGCTGCATGGACCACCAATCTCCATCAACAGTGCATCCTCGACAAAGTTTGAACTACTTGCTACCCAAAAGAAGAAAGTTCTTAGCTTAATCTTGCACATGATAAGTCATGAAAAAAGCCGGCTAGATGAAATGAAAGATTTTAATGACGTCCACGAGACTAAAGAGTCTAAGGGACCAAAAGAAACTAAGACATTAAGCTGATTTCAAACTCTTTGCAATATCAACTCTCCTACTGTGAATCTTGAGCACAAAACCAACGATCCTTTGGAGTTTTGTTTCTTCAAATAACTCATTTAAGTTGTCCACTTTTAAATCGTTTTCGTACTGGATGCGGATATCATCATATGCTGAGCACTCCATAATGAAATGCCATTCTGTTTCCACAACCCCTTTGCTGCAGAAAAGACAAGTTCTCCTTTCCCAATCCTCTTTGGGAATAGTCCATCTACCGGTTTCACAACGGAGATGATGAGATCCGGTCCTCAACTGAGCCACTAGAATCCTTGCCTTACCTTCTACCTTGCACGAAGCGGAAAGCGGAAATAGAAACGAATATGAGACGCAGAAGCGAAAATTTTCAAAAAACCTTGGATACAAAACGTTACCAGAAATGTCCGTACAATATATTATTTAAAATCTCTATATATATAATACTCATTTTATAATTGTAGACCATAAGAGATAATTGATAAAGCACTCAAAATATTTTGTATTCATTGAAATTTGAACTTTAGTGAAAACTGAATTTAGCAAGAGAGAAAATGAGAGTGTGATTTAGAATGGACCCAAGAGGTCATTATATAGCTTTTAGGAAGTGTCTTTAGCAAGTCTAGGTAGATAGATTAGGGTTAGGTTTATTAAATGCTTTTATTTTTATTTTTAAAAAGTTTTGATGCTTGAAACTTTAAAAACGAGGTAGAACTTGCCGCTGACGTTTGTCAAGAAACGTCTGGCATGTTTTGAAGGCGTTTTGGATCCATTTCGCATTTCCGAAACGTTTCTACCATGAAACGGGATCCCCTGTGGCATTTCCATGTTTCGAGCTTACCTTTGATAACTGCCCTAGATAAGCTTTATCATCATGTTCCCAAGTGGGGTTAAAATCTTTGATATATTGTGCTTTCTTACGACCAATCTGCTCTGTCCACATGGCAGTCCTAAACTTCTCCATCACATAATTTTTTATTTCCTTGTTGTTAGGACACTCTTGAAAATTGATGCCCCATTTGTTCATCCATTTGTTGTTCTGTTTCATCCAAGTTTTCTTTCTGCGCTCTAGATTATCCTCTATAACCATTTTGGGCCAGCGATGATTGTCCATGCTTTCAACTTTTTTCAAATAACTTATCAACCGAGTTATTGCCGAAGCTTCCATCGGGAAGATACCGCTTCAACCAACAAGATCTCATAAGGGACTGTTGATTTAACTTTAAGAGTGCTTGTGATTAAATGTTTTTGGATTCTTTCTAATTGTCTCCATCCATGCTTTGACATGCTACTTCCCCAAACCTCACAACCATAAAGTGCCACCGGAGTAACCAACAAACCAAAGAGGGTTTTCTTAGTTTTCCAATCCCAAAGCTCAGCTTTCCTACACCTATTTTGAAGTAGGTAAGATGTTTTCCAACCTCCTTGTATCCTTTTTGCTCTACATGTTTCCCAACTCATCTTGTTGTGAAAATCAATCCCAAGATATTTATATTCGTAACAATTTCCAATGGACTCCCCTCAAAAAGAAAGTTAATTTGCTTCTCTTTCCTTTTTAGGGAGAAAATCATGATTTTTGTTTTGCTAATGTTCACTTGCATCCCGACTTCTGGCAAAATAATTCTAAATCTTTTAGATGCTCCCTCAATCCTTGAGTTGTTGTTGAGATTAGGATAAGATCATCAGCATATAAGAGCAACTTCACCACATACTCAGCCAATTGCACACCCCCACCTTCGGTTTTAAGTAACCATTCTTCAAGCTTGTCAATGTATAAACCAAACAAAGTGGGAGAAAGAGGGCAGCCTTGTTTGACCCAATGTCACTACCAAAACATTCAGACATACCTTCTCTAGTTCTGATTTTAGCTTTGACCTGCTCATAAAGTCTATGCACCATTGCTTGCTCTAAACTCATCTGGAATCTCAAGTTCTTCCATTGTTCCAAAGTTTGTCTCTAGGAACCGTGTCAAACGCTTTCTTAAAATCAACAAAACAACAAAAAGTTTCATCTCCTTGGGTATCCCACACCTTTTCAATCAAGTGCCTAAGAGTGATGCAATGATCAATGGTTGAGTGTTTAGGTCGGAAGCCTACTTGTCTTTTTGCTCTTTTGCCCTCTCTTTCTGCCCAACTGCTGATTCTACGCTCTATCATGCCCAAATAACTTACCAAACAATGGATTGATCATAATGGTGCGATAGTTAGAAGGGTTATTGATGTCCCCACTTTTAAATAACGGAATAACAACACTAGTCGTCCACTCTAGTGGGAACCCAACCTGAGTTACATCATTGAAAATTTTTTTGATATGCAGAGCGAGCACCTCAACTTAAAAATTCAGCTTGTAACCCATCAACATCTTGTGCTTTACCATTTGCTAGATTCTTTATGCCATGTTTGATGTCGTCCTCCGAAAAAAGCTCGATCGAAGTCTGAATTATGGGAGGAATATCCTTCTGTTGAGACCGCTCATATAAAATCTTCGCATATTCTAACCAATGAGCTTCTGTGATATTGTTTTCTATGTGTGTTTTCTTTTGTTGCAACTCCCTCCAAAATCCTTTGGGATTGTGCTTTCCAAGAGAAATTAATTCTGACCTTCTTCTATTCACATAGCTTTCTTTTTTGTGTTGAACCAATCTCTCATATTTCTTTTTATTTTCTTTGTTCCCGTCACTTTCCCTCATAGCTCTCTTGGCAACCTTACAATCTTCGTCATACCACGGATTGGTTGGAAAAGTATTTGCAGCTCCCTTTCTAGGCTTAGATCTTTTGCAAGCACTTAATGCCTTGTGGATTAAGGGTATCAATAACTTACTACAAACATAACCCCTTGTCCCCTTGGGCGTATTGCTCTCTAAATCATTTCTTGTCGTCTGAAATTGCTGTTCAAGGGCAGCCACAAAGATTTCCTGATTTTCTTTATTCAAAATGATTTTGCCTTGTTTTGGAGATGTCACTTGCATGTGATGGCCTTGTTTTCCTTGTTGCTGATTTGAAATGATATCAAGCTTGATCAAGAGAGGTTTATGATCAGATTTGAGCTCAATAGGACAATCTCCAATTTCAAACTCAAGCAACCTACAAATAGAACTCTGAGTGCAGATTACATAGTCCACAACACTTTGACCATTGTAAGTTTTGCAAGTGATATTGCAGATCTAGGCCAAGTCTTCATGCCATTACAAATAACCATGTCGTATAAGCTACATAGACCTAGAAGCTCAACCCCGAAATGTGTCACCCCTCCATTACCATCTTGAGATATTCTTTCCCAAAACTTGTCCTCTGCCTCGTTAAGCCAAAGCGGATTGTCATCTCCACCTTTGGTGCTGCCCAACTGAAGAGATTGATTATTTGCAATCCTTGCATTAAAATCTCCCATCAAAATAATTTCCCCAGAAGCACTAAACACAAAAATGTCTTTTTTTAACGAAGCATATGGGTCTTCCCTATCCAAATTTCTTTTCTTATGTCTTTGAGCCTTTTGGTGCAAAGTAACAAGCAACCAATCTGATTGTAGCCTTGTTATCTGATATTTTCAACCATATGTATTGCTTATTTGCGTCTTCCTTTTCCACTTTGATGATCTCGAGCCATGCTTCCTTGATTAGCACTTGTGATTCCCCCATGTCCTTTCCCTGTTTCACTCCCTTCGTTCCAAACTGAAATTTTCTTGTACCCTTCAAAATGGGACTTTGCAACCATCGTGCTCATGTGTTTCTGTAAGAATAATAATATCTTTCCCCTCTGCTATGGGCCCCAAACTGGGTCCTCTTCTCCACGGATACCCCCTGCAATTCCAACTTACTATATGCATGGGATCCCGTGGGGCCCCGAATTCCTATTTCTTGTTTGACCAATAATCACTGATTTGGGCTTTTCCATTCCTTAATTGTGCCCATTTTCCTGCCTCTCTTGCTTTTTCACTTTCTCCCATTCCTTCTTTCGGTCTTCTTGTTGAGCAAATGTCAAATCCTCGTCTAGATATATATGTGTGCCTCGAAGAAGTCCCCTACTTTTAGAATAGCCTGTTTGTCTTCTACATTTCTCATGACAACTCACACATGCCGATCTTTTCCTCCTTTCCTCCGCCAATCCTATTAGCTTGTTGTATATATCCTGTCCATTTCAACTGATCTTTAAGGAAGTCCCTTGCCAATATGTCAGTTCTCTCTTTTTCACCAAAATCTCTCAAACCTTTGATAATAAAATTTACCGCTTTGTCCTGCTGGTCTTTTTCTTCTTTTATCTGAATTTTGATGTGCTTCTCTATGACTTGCCTTTGTTCGTTTGATGATCCACTTACCAATTGTGACCAAGTTTTGGCCTCTTCTATCCGATCTCTTAGCTGGTTTTCTTTTATTTCCATGTTTTTAATTGTTGATTGGATTTCATTTATCTGAAATGTTTCATTTCCTTTTACCGTTTCGATGTTTTTTTCTCCTGCTACTTTCAAATGTCCTAAGTCGTGTTTTAGAACAACTAACTCTTGTTGTCCTCTTTCCATGAGGTTTTGAAGATTTAACACCTGCTCTTTAAGAACTTTATTTTCCCTTTCCAACTTGTGTCTATGTTCTATGCACATTCTTTTCTCTCGTTGTCTTCTTGCACCTTCTCGATTTTCTAAAATTCCAAGTCTCTCTTTCATGCTCATGAGCTCATTTACATACAATTCTGAAGACCACATCAAAGGAGTAGATGTAGGGTTGTATAGTTGTTTAGGATCTTGCACTACTTCCTCTCGCTCATCCTTGTTTGTTGCAATTTTTTTGATTTGTTTAGTTTTGGATCCTCTCTATCCTCCTTATGTATTGATTGTTTTCCTTGTATTTGATATTCTTTGAAAACAAAATTCCCTTTGTTGTTTGTTGTTTTTGGTAGAATCAAAGTAAGATTTTTCTTCTGGGTTTGCCTTAGCTTTTTGGCCTGCCTACGTCGTAGGATCCCCTTATATTGCTTTGCATTCACAAAACCAACTTTTTCCCAGTCCCCAATGCAAGAGTTTGAGAGTTTCTGTGTTTCCTGCAATTCTGTCTCCTACTGTTAAATGTGCCTCTGAACAATGTACCTCTGTAACCCCAAGTTCGGATTGTCTTTGAAAACCTCATGTTTAACCATGGTTTGTCTAACTTGTTTAAACCAACTTTGGAAAAGAAATGTAAAGAACAACTTGCAAAGAAAAAGGAGCTTTGTGGGTCCACCTGTGTTTGTCGGCTTGTGCCCTAGAAATCCATCTTGCTTTACCAATCTCGTTCTTTTGCCTGCTTGTGACTCTGTCCTTTTGTTTGTTTGTTTGCGCAAGCAGATCCGTGGGTCCTTTCGGGAAGTCCTCACCTGTCGACGTTCACCCTAGGCCCCCAACCTTCACCCTGCCGATTGTTCTCCTTCTCGGCGTTCACTTGTCATTGTTCTCCTTCTCCGACTTGTCGCCATTCACCTCTCCAACCCGCACGTCATTGTATGAATACTCCCTCTTAAGCTAAATCCGTTGGACTCGTTGTCCATCTTTAATCAATATTGTGCTCTCTTGTTGTTCTTCTCTTCTTGGAAAGGCTTGGATAACCTATTTTTCTTAAAGGCGTCCCTCGATGTGAAGTACATATACTTTATTCTTTTGTCAAAAACAAAATGGTGGTTTCTTTATTTTACAAACTTCCTATTCACGGGAGCTTTGGTGGTAATGGACACCACAGGTGGACAAGGAAGCCATGTCAAAAGACAACAAATTAAGAAACATTAGTGTGAACACATCTTGGTTGCCATGTCATTCTTCTATGGGTCAATACCAAAGAAGATTAAATCCAACATGAGATGAGATAATGTGAGGGCTTTACTGCATTATTAGCACGTTGAATTACACTCATTACATGGGACTTGTTATTTTGTACTTGTGGTATTTAAACTTTTAAAAGCTTATTTGCACTATTAATGAAGAAAAGCTTTTCCTGCAAGATGCCAAAAGATGTTAATAAGCTTTACAAACTCAAATCTACTTTCATAAGTATTCATGCAAGCCAAGCAAATTCCAAAAAGATGTTCTATTGTGCTAGCTTCAGTAGCATCCAAGCACACCTATGGGACCTAGTTATTTTTGGATATCCCTATTGCAGTGGATAGTAGGATTTACCTTGTCGACAATGAAGCAATCAATAACATCCCCCACATTTTACAAACACTCCGGGACATTTATAAGTTGTCCCCATGCCCCCAACACATGGGTAAAACATGGGGCACATCGTGGACCTCGGGATAGTTTCCATGTTACCATAGGTTTAAGCTACAATGTTTTTCTTTGTAAAATTTGAATTGACTTATGTGAATAATTTCACTTATACTTTTAGTAGTGAACCAAAACCATGCAACTTAGTTCCACACTAGACCTTGCATTGAAAGACTAATGAAAACTTGGAGAGAAAGTTTTGAAGAGAGAATCAAAGCGGAGAAATGGATCAGCAAGAGACTAAGACAGAGTTCAAGATACCCAACATTTACAAGCATTTTACATCAATAGGTAAATGTAACGTAGTTACATATAATGATAAAACAGAATCTACTAAATATTTGGGTGTCCACAAAATTAAAAGCAAGCAACAAAGAGAGACCATTCTTTCAGAATGCACAAGCCAGAATTTAGAGGAAAGCAGACAATTGTACTATGGACAGTATAGCTTGAAAAGCAACATCAAGAGGATTAGAATTTTTACATCCCAAAGCACCAACAACAAGAAAATTGTAGATCAATTTCTGGATATTACAGGGTTTCTAGTTTCAATCTTTCGAGACCAACAAGAAGAAAATTGCTTCCTCTATGATGTAAATTTCTGTATCAATTTACACAGAATAGAAGATGAACGACTCGACCAATATTTTACCAAGATTTTAAACGAGAACACCTCAATATGCTCAAAGTTACTTCAAAGCAAGTGACCAACCGATACATGGTAGCTAGCCAGTCGACACGAAGAATGACTGCTTGTTGCAAACTAATATGTACCATCAAACATGTATCATTACATAATTATAACCAAAAACAAGTCAATAGGAAAATAAATAAATTGTTGCTACCTTAGAAAATGTACAATATAAGAATCTTATAAACCGCTTCACAAAGGACCAACCAGACCTAGGAGTGTGCAGAAAAGGGGAAAAATAAAAGCCTTCTACATGTTTCATGAATATGGCCTAAAACAATTAGACAAACCATTTGTCAAGCAATGACTGCAGCCAAGTTAGAGACAATAAGCACAAAATCTGCCCCAGCACTTTTTCTAAAAAAAAAGGACAAGAAGTTCCAAGCACAAAAGAGCTAGCCAAAGAAAACACGCATGCTTGTTCAAAAAGATAGACAAATATTACTCCGGAAAACAATGAGTAGCAAGACAACTTGGTAACAATATGAGATGGCTATTAAAATGCTAAGAAAGGATGAGAAATCAAGTTTGTTCATATGTCACTGACCAATGTATGTTGGGAGTCTAGAGGACCGTCCACTAGGAGCTTGTTGGAAACTCTAATCAGGGAGGTAACAGTACCATATCTCATGCCACTTTTGATCACTATTCGCTAGACACTATTTTGATAGCTATAATTTCAGTTGAGATACTTTTTGGTGGATACTCAATATTACAGAGTAGTGTGTGAAATTGATGTTAGCCTTATCATGATGCATATCATGTATGGTTTATGTTGTCGCATATTTTGTTATTCTATCTCGATGATGTAGACTATGGTTGCCTGGATTTTACTACATACCATGTTTCCTCTTAGCATAAGATTTTGACAGATATTGTTGGATGATCATCTTACTTGTTTGTGTATGGATGATGATGACTGTACTACGATGTGTAGCTTAGCAATATGATACACCATGGATTAAGATGAGCATGTAAATGAGTAATTGATTTTGATAGTGTTACTTCATTTGGATGACGATGTGTAGGGATGATGATTGTGTTCTTAGTAGATGAATGTGATTACGACATATGGTAATTATGATTTGAGTTTTATTGATATTATTATATGGGAATACATAACACTTTAGTTGAGTGCGCAGAGAGTTGGTATCGGTACGCTTCGAGTGTCCACAAATGGGAGAGACAAGGACCAATCCATTAGAAGAATCACTCTAAAATCAATACGTCCTAGGAGGTGTCGTCTTATGGGTTATGGCTAAGTTCGGAGGTGTCGTCTTTTCAAAGTTGGAATTTCAGACTTTTGGTAAGGCAAAATTAGAGCTTTGTTTAGGGCAAGAAACCTATGTTTCTCACCTCCAAACTCAGCCATAACCCATACCTATAGACTAGACTCCTTTTTGGAGGCTTATAGCACCTTGGGCCAAGCAAATATATGTGGAGCTCCTAGATTTGAAGCTTATTTTCTAAATTTATGTTTGCATGGAATAGAGGTTTTTGTTTTGAGAAAAGAATCATGTTTATTTATTTGAGGATATGCAATCATTCATTTTTTGAAATTGTAGATTGGCTTGGGCCTCGTAAAAATAATTTAGTGGTTAGAAGGGTGAGGTGGCAATAGGTAGATGAGTAGGCAGCTTAGTTGACAATGGGGATTGGTTATCCTTTTGGTGAAGGCTTTTTAAGGAAAGTTCTGATTTGGGCAAAAGGGTTATGCAAATCTGGATTTTTTTGGGTAAAGAAGGAAGCTGAAAGTTTTTGGTTTTGGGAGCTAGAGTTGGTGGCTGTTTTGGAACTGAATTGTTGAGCCTTGAACATGTGCAGCAGGAGGTAGGTTTTGTTTTTAATTTGTTCCAGTTGTTTTACTGAAACTCTCTCTTGTGAATGTTCCAATTGTTGTATTTTTATGCTCTCTTGAGTTGTGTTAGGTTTGTGAAACAAATGGAAGTGTTGAAATGTGTTATGGTTGTGATGTGTTTATGTGTATGGGGGAATGATGTAGGGACCCATGGTTATGTTAATGATGGATAAGAGAAATTTCTGAAGTGTGTAATGGATGATGTACATAACAAGAAGGAATGTACCCCAATGAGTATTCCACTGTCTCACAGGAGGAGTGGATGTAGGGACTCATGTGGGGCAAAAATTAGTATTTTTCACCTTGTAGAATTTCATTACCGGAATGGATGTAGCAGCCCAACGTTTAGAAGTCCTAGGTAGTCATCCCCTTGAATAGGTTGTTCCATATCTGCTTTGTGTGTTTGGTTGAAAAGAAAACCGAAACTTAACCTTCTATTCGCTGTTGTCTGAGCAATTTGGGATGTTGTGTCAGCCTGTAATTTACCCTCTCTTTTTTTTTTTTGTGCAAAGTATTTAAGTGATTCCCCTCTTGGGTTGGGGGATTCGGTGGATCAGAATAGATGCAATCTTTCCCATTCTGTATGGTTGGGAGGTGAACGTTGTTGCCCTCATCCTTGTGGATGTCTAGTTGTATTTATGCAAGTATGAATGATGGAAATTGCTGGATTTAGAAGCTTATTGTGGCTGCACCAACCTTGTGACAACAGTATTTACCATCATATAAACCAGTTACCATGTGTGAAATTAAAAGAATATGTGTGTTTAGATGGCAGCAGTTGCTACAAATGTAAAAGTCATTGTTGCATGCTTGTATGAAAGAACTTAAGTATGAATATAAGCTTATATTCATTCATTATTGCTGAGTTATAAATTATTGCAATTTGAAATTTAAAATGTTGAATTAGTAGAGCATAAATTCTAGGGTAAAATTTCATTTCATTTCAGGAATAACAATTAATGTGCGATCCTGAAATGAACTTTGCTTTGCAAGTAGACTCTCTAGATTTAAAACTGAGTGGGGGAAAAAGGAGAGGAAACAAACAGAACTAAAATCACTTTTGTTACTCTTGTGGTGTTTCATTTATTTCTTTTTGTTATACAAATGAGAATTGAAACTGAATAATTAAAAAAAGAATTTGTTCTTTCCTTCTCTTGAATATTGTTGTGCTATTTCATTATATTTGTAAATGGAATTGAAAAATAAATCATGTATATCTGCAGTACTTCTCTCTTTAAAAACAACATTGTTTACTTGAAAGCTCTAAAACACACATATGAGTGTGTGTGTACTCATACGTATTATTAAATTATGCTTTTACATAATAACTGAAAACTTGAACCAATTTTATACATTGTGCATGTATGATATATTGTGAACTTGTCATATAAAAAGAAATTTATATTTATAAAATTCCATATCGTGTGATGTCCCCATTCCTTCACTAAGGGCCTAACGGCCATTTTTCAGTCTTAGCCTTGGTCATACCTGAGGGGCTAACGACGCTGCAGGCTATTGGGTATGGATACATGATTACCACCTTGCTTTATGTTATATTTTGTCGTTGGGTGACTATATGGCACTTTATTATTCTATTTCTTCATTGGGGGTCACCTAAGTTACTTTTGGTGCATGGGGGAAAAAGTAACTTAAATCATATTATATTTATGTGGTTTTCCCAAGGGGGTCGATTGGGGTCTTTTTTGGGCCTCTTGTTGCATGGTGAAGTTATAAAAGGAGTGCTTGAGGAGAGTTATTCATTCATTCATACACACACATATTTTGATATTGGAGCAACTGTTGTTTGCACTTTCTTTGCTTGTGGAGTAAGATCCCACAGGAACCCTAGCTTTAGTGGTGAAAGATCCACACCTAGCTAGTAGAGCACTCTTCGGTGGTGAAAGATCCTCCCTAGTTTGCTATTTTGGAGCTTTATTCAGATTTTTGGATCAGATTTGGAGAGTAATCAGAAACTCAGATTCAGAGTAAGAGGACAGCCATTTTTCATCAAGGGTTTCAGTTTAGATTTGGAACAACTATTTTCTAGGGTTTTATCTACTCAGTTCTAGATTTGAGGAGCAGTTTTGGAGGGGTTTTTGTGGTCCGATTTGAAGATTTCGGAGCTGGAGATTGTTATCATCATGAAGATGCCCTAGAATTCATTTCCATCATTTTTCCATTGTTATTCTGGAAATTATGGTCAGCTGTATTTTTCTCTCATTTTCTACCCTAAAATAATTAAATAAAATCAGATCTTTGCAATAAAAATTATTTCTCTATTGTGCATTGTTCTCCATATTTTTCCACTTCCTTTGAAGCTTTTGGGTATTGTTGGAAGTGAGTATTTTTGAAGATATAAATTTTTCTTTATTTTTGTACCTTGCTGTCCTGAAAAATCAGAATTACAGTTTGTAGGATTTTTATAAATTTGTGAGTTTTAAGTGATATCCTAAAAGGGATATTTCATATTGGCAAGGGCCCAGCTAGTCTGGCCGACCCCATTGTCCTAACCAAAGGGGAACGGCATGGGTCCTAACCAAATGGGAGCGGCATGGGTCCTAACCAAATGGGAACGAGCAAGCCATGACACCCCCTTTATCCATATGAATGGCAGACGACAGGGCTGTGTCATCCCGAAGAAATTTTGGGACAACACAGCCATGCCACCCTCCATTGCCCATAGGGTAAGGATTAAACCCCACCCCCAATATTATTACTATGGCATCCAAGCCATTTACATACCTCTAGGGGCTATTAAACAAAAACACAGGCCTGAGCTATTAAAAGAAAAATATATAAATGTTTTTCTTGTTTTTGTATATATTTATATACACACACACCACATGAGTGTGTGTGTATGTATATTCTCTATATATGCCCCATAGAAACAAAAGGGCAATAGTCTCATACGAAAAGAATGATCGGGCTGGAACCAACCTACTATCTATCTCGGGGCACTCGCCCACGGGGCTGTCCTCGAATCTCTATAGATATAGGGAGGGGGCGCGAGAGGTTCCTTAGGTCTCCCCATTAGGGAGAGGAGGGGAGAGCCCCATATATAGATAGCCCCCCACCTAGAATAGGGGCAGCTATATAGTAGGTCGTCGCCATATCTATCTATATAGGGTGTTGGCGCTATATTTTAGTCCCATATATATATATAGGTATATATATAGGGTGTCGACTATATATATATATATATCTGAAATAAGTCCATAATCGATCATGCCCTTGTCTCCTTCAACAATGATTATGGACTATTCTTCTCCCGGGTGCTTGTGCAGGATCCAGCAATTTTGGACATTGTTGTTGCAACCCCATGCAATGCAGGAGACATAGGTTTCCTGGAGCTGTGAATTCAAACTCCTTAGTTTTGTCGTTTCTTTGAGTTGTTCATTCAGTGCTGCTTGCAGGCCCACCTGGCCATGGTTTTGTGGCCTTATGAGTGTGACAGTGCATTCACCTGGGTTTGATGTTGGGCTGCTTTTGAGACTACTCTCATATGCCTTATGTTCTCAGGTTTTCTACCAAGTATATGGTTTTCCGGTGCTTTGTTCATCGCAGTTATTTGCCCATTTGTTTGATGGTTTATTAAAACCCTGCAATGGTTATCTTGGACTTGGATACAGATCGGTTATTTGTTGCTTTTCAGTGCTTGTCTGTTTTTGTCTCTGGTGTTTATACTCTGTGGAACTGATCTAACCTATATCTTCCATGTTTTTGTTGTTTTACTAGCCTCACGGTGTTTGGTATTGGCTCCTTATTGCGACCATGATCAACCCCAGTTCTTCCATGTTTTTCAATGTACTTTCACTTCTATTATTTAAATATGATTTTAATTTTTAATTTACAAAAAAATGCTAAGGAGGCAAAGAAAACAACAATCTTGAAAGCAGAGATAACAAGGAAGTTGAATGTAGCGTGAAAATCCAAAGTGAGAGAGGGACAAATGACCATCATGGGAATGAGTTCTTTGAAGACCAGTATGAACTTGCACTGACTGGCATCTATCTTCCTCAAACAAAAGTTAAGGAACCAAACAAACAAATAAACAAACATAATATTGATGTCCACGAGTAACCAAAGTACTTCAATGGGACTCAAAAGAACATCCAATTACAATAGATCACCACTGGGGTAGAAAAGCTACCTAGAAACTGAAAAGTGACTAAGAATAAAGCTACAAACTTAACAAACGAAAGAATGCCAATTGAAGATAAACTTGAGACGGGTCAACCCTAGCCATAGAATACAACTACAAATATAAATAGTCAAGAGGAGGAGACCCCACCAAGAGAAACAAGAAGCCGATGAAGACCAAAGTCAATGGCGCAGAAAACTGACAATGTCACATGTATTAAAAAAATCTCAAAAAAATATTCCAGAACTGTTGAAGGCAGGAAGATATAGACACCCAAAACCCCTGATAGCAAGAACATATATAGTGCAATTTTTTCAAGCTCATAGAAAAATATTTGACCTTGCATGTGTACCATACAGTGGTTGATGATCCTACAATCTCTTGCTGCTACATAGACTCATGGCAAGTGGTTCCGTTGTACCCTTTTCAGTGGTTTTCATAGATTGGATTGTATTTTGTTGTAATTTTTTAGTTTCTATTTTTAGGACATTTGGATGTTTTTGGACAAACACACTATTTGTTTTGTATTATAAATATCTCTCTTTTTGTGGTAAATTTCATTTTTCTTAGAAACACCTTAGCTTGTGTTATCTTAAGAGGTTTCTTAGCAGTCGTATTGACTGCCTTGAGTCATTTGTTGACATTGATACATTTAATACTCTCACCCACCCGATTTACTAATATCAAGCTCCTCATATCTACATTTGGCAGTTGTCATGAATACTCCAGCATCATTATGTTTTATTGAGAAGCAGAAAGAATTGTTTTCCTCAAAACTCAAGAAAAAGAACCTAGTTTTTATAAAGAATATAGTAAGACATCAGGAATCTTACACACAAACTGACAGATGTACAAATTCAGGATCTCAGACCAGGGATACTAGGAACATTTCAACCATTTTTACATTAAGAGATAAAGCCAACTTCCATGTACCCGTAGCATGCCATTCATTTATGGGCATAAATGAGAGCTGCAAGGAAAAGAAATATCCAAATCATCCCAAAGCCCAAAAGGGTTAAATAGCAGACTAAAAAGATTACTTAAACATGCATTCATAAAGTTAGGAAGTGGGATTGAATTGGACAACATAGGTTGACCTCCCCCTCTTGGAGAAGTATGGGAAGTCAAAAATCCATTGGAAGTACATTGGAGATGTAGCAGGTGCCTCTGTTCCAGATAAGTATTGAGCCCATGTTTCCGAATCTACATTGTTCAATAGCTGGCATTTTCCTACCCATTCAGACAGTGACCGATTGCCATGGCAGGGCTGCTTGGTTTGGTCTTGTTGGTGCCACTTATTCATATAAAATGCACACTTAGAGGCACTCAAGGAAAGTGAAATGTCATAGAAGCTGCGGAATAGATATCCACCCATTCTGAGACAATGACGAGACACAATAACATGCACAGAAGTTGAAGCATTGGAGAGGCACCCAGAAATTGAACAATCACTCCTAGAAGTGGAAAAGTCGGTCATTGTTCAGCTGCTAAACCTTCAATTTTACTCGTATCTTCCTATGATAATCAGCCACCTAAAGAGCTGAATTTTACAAGAATACTTTTCATCCTTCTATCTCCTCACTTATATATATTATAGGCTAAAAATAGCAAAGTCCGATTAATTTCTCTTCTCCCAAATTTATGAGTCACTGTTATGATTATTAATTTATTACAGTGCATGGCTGGACATGGAGTAGTACAAAGGCTCACACTCAAATAAAGACAAATATATGCACAAACCCATGCATAATTTTATAGATGAAGATGCTAGGAGTAAATACAGAATGGATAATATACTGATGGAGAGGATGTGGGGGAGTGTTGTGACCCTACAAGGAAGCTAGTGTTAACTAATGAGGGTTACTTAGGTGTATAACAAACCCTTCCTTTGGAAAATGCTTTGTCATCAACCATAAAAGACTAGTTTTCCCAAGAAGCTTATTCTACTCACAAATTCTTCCATTTCATCAGATATTCTGTAATTTTCTAGAACAAAGGATCTATTTTCATTTTGTGTCTCATAAACAAATAAAGACAATATATTAAAGTTCGTGAATTACTGAAGTAGGTCAATGGGATTTGAAAGAATGGCCAGTTACAATAGCAAGAGAGTTGAAAATGATCTCTAACATCTAAAACCAATAAGAGGCTCCAAGTTAAAAGCTAAAAGGACGATAACAAAAGAATCTAAGGGGGTGAGAACCCAAAAAGGATAAGCTCTATACATATACATAAGAGTGTCCAGTAAAGACAGCCTCATATATTCAAATTTCAAACCTGATAAATAACCACGTCAAAGTAAGATCCACTATCAAGGAAGACAATGTTCATGGAGAGTATAGCTGGAGGCACAAGATGTCCCATATGTGTGTCAGAATGCACAGTAGAAGGATCAGCATCCCCATCAACCACCGTGAAAGAGAGAATACAGTATCAGGTCCATAAGAGAATGGCATGGACAAAGTGATATTGGATAGGTGATAGTGACAGACACAAGTAACATCTACAGAAAACTCTTCTGACATCCGTGGATGATTATCCTTCAGAAATATTGCACAGCCGGTAATGTGCGTTTGCAAGGTCCACCTGGAATGTGGATGACCCTTCCTTCTTCATCTAGTATAGGGAGCTCAATTTTTATTGAAGAACGTGAACCAAACTTTTCTTTACAGAAACCTGAAAAACATCTTGAATACATCCTCTCTCTACAACATTCAAGGCATATGCAACTTGATTAATTATCTTATGGATTTGAAAATGAACATACTTTTTTGGAGATAATTTCAAATTTAATCATTTTTTTCTTTATAATGCCCACAAACACCATTGAGACGAAAATCAAAACAAGAGCTCCAGTTCTGCTTGAAATGGTACAGAAGTACAAGCTCAAACAAAGACAAATAAGTACACACGCACCAAACAATTATAGAAATAAAAAGATATGAGATACATGAATAATGGAGTGTATATAGATGATAAAGGGGATGCAGTCTAGGGTCATGACCTGACATGGCATTCAATGTTAGCTAAAGAGAGGCCTTGTTTAGGTGACCGTAAGATTACAACTTCTTATGAAAGAGGGCGTCAAAATGATGAAGAGATTATCACATTGCATGAGAGTAATCCTTTGTGCTAGACACACAAGGAAGTGAGATGATGAGGAGATTTTAACATTGCAAGATGCACAGAGAAGTGCCCCGAATTAATGTATCCGTAGTATTTGTTCCTCCTCCAACAATACCAACAAGATATTTTGGCCTAGTGTGCTAGTTATACTTACTATCCATTGGTTATGATGAATATTTTACTAAAATTGAATCTATTGTTTGCACATAAATTGAATTTGCATGTTCTTACATGGTATATTTATATGCACGATTTTCTTGTGTGTTGGATGCCATAAGCTAGGTCACAAGGTTTGTGTTCATGTTCAGCAACAATAAAATTTGAAATAAATTTTCCAACCAATATATTTTGGGAAAATAGTGATTAAGTTCGAAAAAATAAATACATATATTATTATTTTTATTTTCAAAATAAGAAATAAATGAACAAGAAAGTGAAAATTTACAAATATTACTAAATACCTTCAAAAACAATGAAAGATGTCAAAACAAATAAATCGTGATAGGTTGATCAAAACAGAACATTACAAACATATCAAATCACAATTTTAAAGATGTTTTTTGCTTTCAAAAAGTCACAGTACATATTCTAAAGCATTTAACAATGTTCTCAAACATCCTATAGACTGCTCCCTACTTTTACATCAAAAAGCTCAAAATCATCAAGAGCACTTGGCTGAGTTGACTCAATACCATCATTACTAGATTCGCCATTGAAATCATCTTGTGAATGCAATTTGGGATCATTTGCATCTGCTGTCTTTTGAAATGGCTTGGAGTTGTGAAGACAAGGTAGATGAGTCTTTGTTCATCCACAACTGCAAATTGTTGCAAGTGTAAACAAGATCTCCCAACCTCCCAAGAAACAATATATCTTGTTTCTTTGATTGAATGTGGTCAAACAAGCTCTAATCCTTCCACAAGCTGATGAACTTGTTCCTTGACTAAATATTCTAACAACAAAGCATTGTAGTTCAAGAGTATCTTCCCTATAGGAACTCCATCCACATCTAGCAACATTGGGACATGACCTATCATACTTGGCTGCTAGTATTCCAAACATACCTTCTTCTAACATATATTTCCAACATTGATCTTGATTTTTCTTGCAATTTCAAGATCTAATTCAAGCCTCCCAATGGATTCATAAAGCCCACTCATATTTCTATAGTATAGAATAGTTTAGGCTCCAAATGACAAAGTGGTTGCATGCAAATGGGTGTGCATCATTTTCCATCTTAGATCAATTGTATCTCATATCTCAATCTAGCTTGTTTCCATGTTATTGAATGGTTTCCATGCTTTCATAAAGCATACCGAGACAATGGTATCAACATCAACCATGTGAAGTACTTCAATTGGTTCACACACTTTTAAAATCTTTATTGCACTTTCTCAAAAACTAGGATCGATACGATACGCCCCTTTGCAAGATCGAATACAGTGATACGAAACATTTCGGATACGAGAGTCAATGCAATACGTCCAAGGTACCTAGGCAATCCGGATATGTTCGGATTCATTTATGAGTGAATCCGAGCATATCCGACATGTATAAGGGGCATATCTAGATAGAAAATGGCGGTTTTGCTTTTATGTTCAACATTATAAAAAATAATCTAGGTTGGTTGATATTTCCTCGGGTATAATCAAGCTTGCAATTTCTTAAATCTTCAATTAGCTAACCCCGGTTAGTGATATGTACAAGATATGATTTGGACAATCGGGATACGTTCATATTTGTCTATGGATGAATCCATGCATATCTGGACCGTTTAGGATATAGATGGGGTGTATCCAAATAAAAACGACGGTTTGCTTTTTTTTTTTTTAATTTTCAACTATGTTGCCAAGATACGGATACGGGACAGTTCGGGTTTATACACGGATACGTCAATTTTAAAAACCCTTGGGTACGATACATCTTGGATACATCCGTACATATATATTAAAAAAAAAATAAAAATATATATATATATATATATATATATATTATTCATATACTCATTTTACTCATTTTTTAGTCCATAAGAAATACAAAACTTGAAAAATATAGTACGATCAATGTTCAAAACATTCAATATACTTAAGATTTTACATTTTCTATGATATATGAATATTATATTCCTTTGTGTTTCATCCATTTCCTTTGAGATTAATTTTTGTGTTGCGATGGTGGCCATAAAAGATGTATATAGGGAGCTCCTAAAGGACCTATTTAATTAGGTTGACTCTAACCTGCCAATGATAACTAAAGAGGTCAGTCCAATGGTTGGTTCTTGCATTCATATTATCCAAAATCACCTTCTAATCCTCCTTAAGGATGGGAAGGAGTCAATGTTGTGCCTTAATAGTTTCTAGGAAAGGATGCTCTTTGAAACTTTAAGCTATGCAATTTGTGGTTCCAAATTTTTCTATTAGTATTGAAGATCACTGAGATTTGATCTCATAAATAACTTGTATGGAGGCTCAGATATATGTCCAAATTTCTATGAATAGCTTCTTTCCTTGGCCAATTGTGATGATCCCAAATAATTACCTCAAACATTCTTGATATCCTTTGAATATTTTCTCTTCAATAAACTAGAGGGATTTTAAACAATCTCCAGGTTTCCTTGTGGTTGCCATGCCCTCCTAGTCTAGTCCTCAATAAAACTGAAGTTTGTTTGAGTCAAAATAAAATAAATTTAGAGCCCTCATTGCCCAACGTTACTAATATGTCTGAAGTACGTCTAGGTATGTCCCCGATACGTCAAAAGCGTATCCGGGGACGACCCGGATGTACTCAAGACGATATCCCACCGGACGATATATCCGTACTCGTGCATATCAGGTGTACGAGGAGTTGGAGGCAACCCCTGGTAACATAGTTTTTCAACAATAAATAAATTAATCTAATTTGGCTGCTATTTCTTGATTCCTCAATCAACTAACCCTGGTTATTATGAGATCATTTACTTAATGTTTTAACTTTGATCCTTTTCATGCTTTAAAATGATGCTAAGGTCTACATTCCTTGTGGTTTCCCCAACCGTGTAATCGTCCAGTGCAATCAGATCATGTCTTAAGGCTTGTTCTCTCAATTGTAATCGTGGTTCATTTGATGTAGGATTTTTCTCTAGCTCAAATGCCTTTGGGAGTGCATATGGTCTTCAAATTCATCTATATGTGTGTGTGTGTGATAAATAAGTCTCTCTTAAAAAATATTTTGTATTGTTGTCTATATGATTGTTGCATCCTCAGCCATAGTCCATCTGATTGCACCACTATTTTATGGTTTATGTGATGTCTATTTCTAGTTGAGGTGTGAAAAAGTAATGTATTTCTATAGCCACTTTTTATCCAGATTATTCTAATTTTCGGTTTCCTTTTAGTGTATTTGTGATGCTAGAATTTATAGGTCATCGTAACCATATGAACTATAGCGAATACCATCCTCATCCCGAATTTGAGTCAATTGTGAATTCTCCATCCATCTCCCTTCCACCAATTCGAGGATATGCAAAACCAAATCCTTACCCAAAGTGATATTAGTGAGTTGAGTAATCTCTTTATCATAACATCCGTGACTTGTCTCTTGGCATTGGGTTGGCGTTATATAAATTATCATTATTATTTTGTGGTTATTTTGTTGTTATATACATACTATGTGGTTGATTCTTATTTAGAATGCTAGAATTTATATATATAGCCATATCTAAGTTGTATCCTGGGCAAGAAAAATGGTTATATTGGTGTATACCGAATCTTTGTATCTCGTATCCAAAATGTATCGGCAACTTAGCCCAAAGCTTGTTGTTTAAATTATTTGCACTATGCTCTTTCCTTTAGGACCTTTAGAAAGAATTGAATTTTTGCCCTCACTAGAACAAATAACTGACCTTAGAGCTGATTTCACTTTAAACACTATTTTCAAAGTGATAAAATGAATCAAATTTTGTTTTACAAGGTCTCAACAAATCTCTAGGTGCATGTTTCTTGTAAATGTTTTGGGCGTGTTTGAAAAGGAAGACATAAGGTTTGATAGGTGGTGAACCTAGACATTTATGCTTGAATTCCCTCTTATTTTTGCTTTCATGTGGTCAATCCAAGGTTCGGACATTTTTCTCTAACTTAGCTTTCAGTGCGTGGAATCGTGTTTGGGCATTACTAACACCCCCACTCCACTTTACGAGACCCAGTAGGTGGTCCATCACCCGTTATACACCCTACAAATGTGATGACTACATAAGTAACATGATATTATTATCGTCATTGTATTACATGTTTCTATCCCTCAACCTTGATTTTGGGGATGACATTGAATTATATGCATTTGAATCTGCATTTTTAGAAGAGAAGAGAAAATAATAACAAATAAAAGATGGAAATTTAAAATATTAATGCAATCCTGGTCTATTTTGAGCATAATGAATGGCATACACATTATCCAAATAAAAATAAGAAATATATATATATTATACAAAAATACTTAAAACCTTATAAAACTAATTAAAATCATATAAATAAATCTAAAACCTTATGAAACTAATTGAAAATAACTTTTAAAAAAGTAAAAGGTAAAAGCTAATAAATGTTGGAAGACATATACGAGGAGAAATAAAGAGAAGGATGATTTCACAATTTGGAGATTGTGTGTCCGTCATTTTACTATGCAAAAGATAGTTACAATGCGGTTGACATAGTTACAACCGTCTTTCAATTAAAGTGTAACTGATAACTAATTAAGTAAAGCCTTATATTCTAATACCCCCTCTTAAGGCTTACCCTACATAAAGCAAAAATGAACATTCTAACAAAACTAGAACCAAACAGAACTACGTAATCTTCAAAGGCTTTCACTTTGAAAGCAGTGCTTTGACCAGGTAGGGCTTCATCAAACTACTTTCATAACCTTCATAAAGGTGTAGATCCCGAGCTGAATTCCCGCGTTCCTGGATTCCACCTCCCAAACTCCCGAATCACAGATCTCCCAAATTATTGGACAACCATTCATATTGAGCCATCCACAAGCTCCATCAAGATGTCTCATGACCCTCGTGAGGGTATAATTCCCAAGATCCACAGTCTCCGAACTATCTGAGCAACCATCCATATCGAGCTTCATCTACCCTATATCTTTTCCTACCTTCAAAGTTTAGAGCATCTTAATATTACGTATTCGTCACTTTGTCCTCACTACCTTTTACATCGGTTGGGTCTTCAACCATGTCTATATTGGTGTGCATTTGATATGCCTTTACCCTTGAGCACATCGTAGGCTCGAACACATGACAATCCCATGCCATGTGACTTCTTTTCTTACAATAATGACATTCAATCTCCTTGTTATCTTTATCTAACCTTCTATGAGAGTTTATGGTTCTAGAATAAAATGCACTTTCTTGTTGAGAATGACCTTCTGCATCTTCTGCAGTTCGCTTTTCTTTAGCTAGAAGAGTTGTAATCATATCCTCTAGAGATTGAGATTGAATTTGAATGATGGTAAAACCTACATTGTTGTATTTTGAAGACAAATTGTTTAATAGGATAGCTTTGGCATCCTCATCCTTTATCACAACTTTGACTTCTACTAGTTGTTTGATCAGGACCTCAAATTATTGATGTGGCTTGACATAGAGAATCCATCCATTTTGAACCTATATAATTGAAGTTTTAAGGAAAATTGGCATTAATTGCTTTCGCTCCAAATAATTTATTTAGAGCATCCCAAATTTCCTTGGATGATTTGTCTAGGTCTACATGATGGAGCTTAGAGTCGGAGAGAGCAAGGCCAATAATAGCTTTCGCTCTATCATCTCTTTTATGCCAATCTAACAATTTAGATGCATCGGTGGGTGCTTTCTCTTTCCCAATTACTATACCCACAAATTTTTATTCATAAGTTGTAATTGTATTTTACTATTGGAACTGCCCTTTATATTAAAATAATAAAAGAGAGTTACATAGTAAGGGGTGACTGGATAACACACGGTCCCACAAAACGCCACGAGCGCACTAGATCAACAAAAAATGCCACAAACGCTTACATTAAAACGCCCAAGGTCAACCAGAGAGAAGAAAACAAGCACCAAAATCAAGCACACGCCGCCACCGCACCAAGAGAAGGGGAGGAGTTGCGATTGTTTTTTCATTTTCCATGTATGAAAATTTAGACCAGAATATTTTTCTCCACGAATTTCCATTTAATAAAATAAAATAAATACGATTGCATATTTACCAAAATGAGTAAACAGAGAATAAAATACCAGTCCTTTCCTCTGGAATCGTGATGTGCACGGTTTCGTGCCCTAGATATTGGAAATCTGTTGTCAAATCGAAAACATGCCTAGTTCGTAGAAACTCTGTTTTTCTCCTGAAAATCTATGGCAATTTGTAAATTTATGACTACAATTGTTATTCACAAATTTATAAACTGTATGATGGTGCTCATGATTTGTCCCCCTCGTTTTTGATGACTATGCCCTTAATTTGTCCTTGCTTCGATTGTGTTTTCCCTTTTCGAGCGTCTGAATTGTGGCGGAAAATGGAGTTTGTATTGTGTCTGGTTTCGTGGTTTCATTTTTATGGTTATATTGCTTGTGACCTAGCTTAAAATATTAAACAAGCTTCAGGAAGCCCATGAAAGGCACCACAAATGCCACGAAAATGAGTCGAAAATCCAAACGAAAATGCACACGAAAATTTATGAACACGTGCTCTAGATTTTGATCACATTCGCAATGACATAAAATGTCTTTTGATTTCCTTTTGATGTCCTTCAAACTTTGTGCCCTATTAATACTTCAGATGAATAAATTTGTGGCTTTATGAAACTCACGTTTTTTGCAATCTGTCTTTCCTCTTTAAAAAAAAACTTCCTTGTGTCTCGCTCTGATATCAATGTTGGAAGATGTGCACGAGGAAGAAATAAAGAGAAGGTGGATTTCACACTTTGGAGATTGTGTGTCCGTCATTTTATTATGCAAAAGATAGTTACAATGTGGTCGACATAGTTACAACCGTCTTTCAGTTAAAGTGTAACTAATAACTAATTAAGTAAAGCCTTATATTCTAATCATAGTATGCCTATTCGTAAGTAGTACTATGATTTTACGCTAGAGCGAATATTCGCCTAGAAAACTGTGAATATTCGCCAAAACTCGGCTAATTTGGCCCAAAAACTTACAAAATGGTTGGAAAGGCATTTGTGGCACTTACAAAATGACCTACTTTACCTCTATTTTGGGTTTATCTATGTCTCTATCATAGAATTGTTTTGCTTTGCAGATGATCGTCCAGTTTTAACTGGACCTATCTCTCCCTTCCTGCCTTAGTATCCCATAATCTTTTCTATTGCTGCAACCTTCTGTACATCATTTTATAAAAAAATGCGTGTATAGAATTATGCAGATTATATTTTTCAAGTCTGTTGAGAAGGCAGAGCAGGTATTTAGCTACTCAAACAGAGCAAACTTGAAGATGATTAAGAGTGGAGCAGGCTTTAATGCCTAGGCGCAGACTGCAAGAGATACGAATTTTAGAGAGAAACAGTTAAAGGTAAAAAACCAACAACTTCAGCAGCTAAAGAGAAGACTAAATTTTTATTGTTGCTAACCTCTATAAATACATGTGTGTACAGTGTTTTAAAATGGCTAAACCGAAGCTCGAACCGGCCGGTTTGACCAGTTCAACATATTTTGACATGAACCGGTTAAAAAATTGGACCGTTCGACCGATTTGTCTTGAACCGGCCGGTTTTGTAAGTAACCGGCCGGTTTAGTCTGAAACCAGCCGAATTGGTCCGGTTTCATCCTAAACCAAAGTCGAGTTTTTTTTTCCTTTTTTGGCATTTCTTTCCTTTTTGGATTTTTGGTGAAGAAAACACAAGCATAGAATAAAATTTGCCATTTTTGGAAAGGGTCTAGGAAGATGTAGTAGCAAAAACTTGCATGTGCCATAACTTTCATTCTGTGGCTCCGTTTGGTGTCGTTTTTTCTAAAAGTGAATATTTTACGGAGAGCTCTACGCATTGATGACAATATTTTTCTTATTTTCATAAAATCCATTTTTGCACCTTTTTGGACCAAGCAACTTCTTGCAATCTTGAAAGAATCATGAGCATTGATCGCTCAGTAGACAGATTAGTAATTAAAATCTTGGATAGCTTTCTAAAACTCGGCGAGTACTTCCAAAACTCGGCAAGTATTCTCCGTCTCTCGGACTAATCGTTCCACCTACCGGCTTGGTCGCAACTTGCTTATTCAAATGTTGACTTCACATATCAACAAATGCGTAAGTTTTTTTTTTTTTGCTATTTTAAGAGATTTTGTGTTTACACTCCAATTTGCGCATCCTCGGACACAAGACTGAATGCTATCGTAAAGGTCCCAAAAAAAAAAAGCATTAATAGCAAGAATGAAAGAAAACGCTGCAAATACACGGTTTTGGCTGCAAATTTATGTTTTTTTAAAGAAATTTGAGTATTTTTAAGTTGCCGAGTATTGGCCGAATATTGCCGAGTTTTTTTTTTGGGGGGCCATTTGAATGCGAGTATTCCAACTATGGTACTATATACATGAGCAAACTATGCATATTTTGTGTGTAATTGTTGGAATCATGGTTTCTAATCTTTCAAATATATTGTTTTCTTTAAAAATGTAATTTTTATGTGTTTTTTAGTAAACCGGTTCATAGAGTTTGAACCGGTCTGGTTCCGGTTCCGGTCCGGTCCAACCCTTGACCGGTTCGAGTCGATTCCGATTTTTAAAACATTGGTGTGCATCGCCTCTAAAAATAGCCATATCTTTATTAAAAACAACTAACTCAACTGAAGTTTCCAACTGTGTACTCAATCCTAGAATGGTTGTTACAACTTTCAATGAGTAATGACAATCATCATAAATTCATAACACTTATCAGCTGGCTGTTGTATTCGCATGATGATGCGATTTTGTTTGTATTTGTATTCAAATCTAATAGATAACACTAACCCAACATTTTACAAACTAATTTGATACCTTTTGTAGCTATATTTTGCATAAATTTATATTTTTAAAAGAAATTTGCGTATTTTTTAAGTTGCGAGTATTGCCGAGATTTTGCCAAGCCAATTTTTTTTGGTTTGCCGAATATTTGCCAAATATGAGTATGCAAACTATGATTCAAATAATAAAATCCAAAATCATATAAACACTAATAACATTTGATTAAAATTTAAAATCAATTTAAATCTAATAAAACTAATATCAATAATTTTAAGTTGAAGAAAAAAATAAAAATCCGAAAACTAAATTTTAATAATAAATAATATATTAATAACATCTATATATAGGGAGTAAGGTTTAATGAGGCTCAACAATTATGATATAGGGTACAATACAGAATTACAAATAATAACTAAATAAAAACTAACTACATAACACAACTAAATGTAACTAAATAAATAAATACTAATTACATAATAAAACACTTACTGATTAATTAAATAAATGCTAACTACTAAATGATTAAAGTATATAAATAAAATATAGAATAAATCCCAACCTAAAGTTCATAACTAATAAAAAAATTAAGAATAAAACCTAAGCTAAAGCCAATACTTATAAGTTCAACTATTTACCTGGCAGGGATGGTGGACGGCGATGGTGCTTGAGCCTTTTCTTAGTGCATAGAAATGTCACGTCTCATATGCAAACTTTAAACAAACACTTCCCATGGCCCCTCCTTGAGCTTTTCAGAGTCCTCAAGCTTTTTGAGCTTCTCACGCACTTAACAGAAAGAACTTAGCAGTTAGCAATAACACACAACATTCTTTTTCCCACCCTCGACTTTGATGGCATTTGCAGAATTGAAGTCCTCTCCAATCAAATTATTCTCAGGGCAGTTGTGAAATTTAATCCACAGCTCAGATAATAGTGTGGATAGGCACACCATTTTATACAAATTTAAAATCCTAACTATAGCCAAACCAAATCTTTAAAAGTTGGAAGCCCTAACCCTGACATCTTTTCAACAATTTTCAGGGTTTTAACAAAAAAATGTATAAATTAAATGACAATGTTTTAATGATTTTTGCCTTCAAATTGAACTCGGCTAATTCTATGGCTTAGGCTGTAAGTGTTGATCTAAAGTTATTACACCATTTCTTTTAAGCTTTACTTACATTAGTTGTTATATTCCTTAGTTCACATATTTCATATTTTCCTATTTTATAAATTAGGAACATAGAAAAGGCATGCACCTACCATGTTCACCAACCATATGTAGGTGATCATTTTCTATAATTTTAACCAATCTTTATTCGCCGCACTTCAGCAACGAACCAATTTCGGAGATCTTCTTGCTGCTCCTCTCCCATCCAATCTTGGAGAAGGAATACATTCAGCACCCAACATCTGCTCTTCCTCTTGCTAAGGGAAGAAATATTGTTCAATGGAAGTTGATGTTCTTCAACCTTCAAGCAGAGGCCACCTTCATCAACATTCTTCAACTGTTGGATCACTTTCCTTCACCGTTTTTAGCATTTGGTATGAAGGAATTTGTCCTTTGGTGGTATTCTAAGTCATCCTCTCATTAATTATTTTGTACATGGCTACATGATCAGGCCTACTTTTTGGGACCCATACTAGAGGTAGCAGCCTCCTCTTTGTATGCAGTCCCTAAGTAGTACTTAAAGGGAGCTTGGCATAAGATTTTATTACACCATATTTTTTAAGCTTGCTTACATTAGTGGTTATATTTCTAGGTTAGCATATTTTTCATATTTTCCTATTTTGTTAATTAGGAACATAGAAAAGGCATGCGCCTATCATGTGCACCTAGCATATGTAGGTGGTCATTGTCTATAAATTAAGAAGCTCCCTCACACATTTGAGTCTGTCAAAAACAGGTAATAGCTCATAAGTGAGCTTGTAAGATGTAGTTTCGCACAAAAACTTGTCATAGTTTGTAGAAAAATAGAATTTTTGTTATTGTATTCTCTTTATGCTTTTGTAGCCTTGAATGCAATATTTCAGTTTTAAGATTACTTTTATGGTTTTATCCATAGTTTTGATCTTCGTTTTATGAGCAGGATCTTGAGGTTTTCCCATAGCTTTCCACATGTTCCTTCAATAAGAAGGTTTGCATGGCTGGAGGTGGTAGGAATGAGCTATGCGGCTTTTGGCATAGATATGCTTTTGGTGCCTTAGCGGCACGGTATTTTACGAAGATCCAAAGTTACTAAGGGTAATCCTTGTGTGCTTGTGAAATTATGACAGGGGTGGAGCCATATAATAATTGGTTCCAGATAAGAGGTGAAAAACTTAAATTGTGCTAATCTAGGGGCTTCCTTGAAAGTTTTATTCGCCAAAATTATTTTCATAATGGTACAATTTCACATAAATATAAATTTCAAAAGAGATCTTTTATATTGTGTGATCAGTTTCATACAGCCAGATTATGTGTTTTGAAACATTTTCTTTTGTATTTTCTCTTATATTTTCCTTCGTCTGTTAAAAAAGTAATTGGCATGCACCCACACCCTGTATCAGCACAATTGTTGCATGTGCACCCTGAAGGATCCTAAATCTCAGAGAACGTGATAACCATATTTATTTCCTCTATAAAAATAAGAAACTCTCTGCCTAAATTTTAAGAAAGATGAAGCATAATCCACTTGGAAAAAACCTATAATTTGGACTGGAGTTCCATCATAGAGACCCGTAAAGAAATATTTGAGAAGCTCGGTAAATATACTCCACAACAGACTACCACTGTAGGAAGTTTGAAAACCTAAGGATAACCTTGTCCACATTACTGAAGCAATCATTAATCAGCCTTGTGAAAAAGTCAAAGATATATAGTTGTGAACTTCAGCAAATAATTACCTTTGGAGGTGAAGACTGAGCATGTTTAAAAGCTTAATTTAATTCCCATTTATCTTCTTATTTCAATTATATAAATGGCAATTATGCTATTTAGGCATTCATTGATTTCTCCGGAGTAACATTAATATTGAATGCAAGTGGTCATTATGCATGGACCAAATTCCAACTCAAATATTACAAGGAAAGAAAATAAACAAGCATAACCACAATTATGGTTTCTCAAAGAATTCATGTGATATATTGAATCTAAGAAGTTGAAGAAAGCGAAAATAACTTACTTGATATCATACTTAACAGGCTCCAATCCTCTTGCACGCATATCTGCATCCTTATTGTCAAAAACCCTTCTGGAAGAGAGCCTTTAACTTGATTCGCTTCTGATTCTTCTGTTATATTAAGAGCGTGCACTGAATGACCAGACGGAATTTTTTTACTTTCTTTTTCCTTCATATCTAACACATCAGAAGGGTGTTTCTTCTCCTTGGTTGAGACATCTGTTATCTTAGATGTAACAGCTTCTGATATATTTTTCTTCAAATCCTTTGCAGAATTGGGAGAATAAGTCTCTTCCTTTGCTGCTGTAGTTCCAGTTATCTTGATGTCAGCCTTAATATCTCCAGTGTCTATAGAGCCTGGAAGGCTCTCAGACAGTCAGAGCCCAATACAAGATTAAAAAAATGACGTTGTAAATGCAGTTTCTGAAGACAGATTGATTATAGAGAGAACAATAGTATTATATAACCACAGTATATGAAAATCTTGGCAGCCTCTTCATGCATTCCAAGCTAAGTACCATACCATGATATGCTTTAAAGTTAAACGAAAGGTTTCTGGAAATTCCAGCTTGAAGAGGTAAAGAATAGTCTCAACAATGACAAGCGAATGCAATATAGCTGAGAGTGTATTACTATATAAAATATTGTAGTGAGCATACCTCTGTGGAAGTCAAAAGGATAAAAGTAAAACCACGTGCCTTGCCAAGATAACAAAAAAAACTATAAATAAAAAGTACATAGCATAATACAGTTACTGCCATCATCTTTTTGGGATACTAATTAAAAATGCACAAAATATTGAAAATTTGCAGCCAAATAAAATACTGATTTTTACAGATTTTTACAGTAAGGACAGCGAACTAAAGAAAATTAATATCTCCCAAAATATCCACTCGAATTACTTGAAAATTTAAAGAGGGCTTGCTAATATTATAAAGGACATAATAAAACTGTTTTGGAGTTTTACAGAAATTAAAATGCTGCCAGAAAAATCACAGCGTGCCCTAGACAGCTGGAAAACTTCAGAGGTTCGTAACTCTCCAAATACAAGAGCAAAAATTATGAGACTTTGGAAATAACATTAACAAATATAGGAAATGGCATTTCAACCTTCAGATCCGAAAATGGCTAACTGGAAAACCCTCCAAATAAAGGTTGCAGGTCGCCTCGTTTGGGAAGGGTGGGAAACTGATGGAGACGCCTTCAAAGTGATGCTAAGCCCTGCCCAAATGGCTGCCGTAAATCTGATCTGGAACCCCTTTGATATCTTCCCCAAATGCCCCCAAAATCCTCAAACCCTTCCTCTGAACCCTCTGATAATGTCTCTGTAACACAATCCTGTAAGCGGCTCCAAAATGACAAGCTAGGGTAGATCTCTCACTACCGAAGAATGCCCTGCTAGCTAGGGACGGGTCTCTCACCACCGAAGCTAGGGTTCCTATGGGATTTCACTCCACAAGCTGTAGATTTGCAAACAGCAGTTGCACGTGAAGGAGAATAATTATTTATGCCAAAAAGTCCCTTTTCCTTTCTCTCCCAACTCCTTATATACTTCTCCACGGCAAAAGAGCCCCAATAACCCTAGACGCATTTCATTCCATGGAGGGGCCAATAAAATAAAAGTAACTAAAGTTATTTTTTCCTTTTTAAGTCGCCATGGTCCAAAAGTGACCCCAAACACAAAACTTGGATATTAGAACCACGTGGCCCCTTCCCAATAGCTCCCAGCGTCCACAGCCCCTTGGGTATGACCACGTTTGGACTCGACTTGGCCCTTAGGCCTTTGGCATAGAAAAGGGGACATTACACTCCGGTGTCTATAGAGCACGGAAGGCTCTCAAACAAGTCGAGCCCAATACAAGATTAAAAATGACGTTGTAAATGCAGTTTTGAAGACAGATTGATTATAGAGAGAACAATAGTATTTTATAACCACAGTATATGAAAATCTTGGCAGCCTCTTCATGCATTCCAAGCTAAGTACCATACCATGATATGCTTTAAAGTTAAATGAAAGGTTTCTGGAAATTCCAGCTTGAAGAGGTAAAGAATAGTCTCAACAATGATAAGCGAATGCAATATAGCTGAGAGTGTATTACTGTATAAAATATTGTAGTGAGCATACGTCTTTGGAAGTCAAAAGGATAAAAGTAAAACCACGTGCCTCACCAAGATAATAAAAAAACTATAAATAAAAAGTACATAGCATAATACAGTTACTGCCATCATCTTTTGAACTTCAAGATAGAACCATAGCCACAAAATTTCTTCAAAAACAAGCGGAGAACCTCAGAATCTGACAAAAATAAAATTTTTAACAAATTGGTCAAAAGATGGTAATAAAATATTTTTTGTGACAAAATGCTTTAAAATTAAAATAGATATATCACCCTTTGCAAACGGCATACATTTCATTATTGTTGTTAATACAATATCTAAAGAAAAATATCAAAATTAGAGAGTGATATTATATCACTATTCAAGACTCAATAACTTTTGGTACACAACTTTACAAATTTCCTGTCAGTTACATCAAATAATGAATCAAGTCCTTTTGGACAGCTTACTTAGAGATAATAAGGTTGTCTCAAAATGTAAAGTGAAGATGAATTGAGAAACGGGAGAAGTTTAAATGTATTGCGAACACTGGCAAATTACTGCCCTTCTTGACCAGCTAAGAACATGTATTTTCAGACTGATACAGTGATCTTAAAAAGTATGGAATAACATTATGTTCTTTTTCAAAGTGGCCATATTTTGAGTCATCACACTGTTGTGCCTTATATCAACATATGTTTAGCCTCTTTAAGTAAATTTTTAACACATTAAAAACAAGGAAATTTGACAAGAAGCCACCATCGTTACAGTTACTTATTTTATAACCAAAGAAAGCTCAGAATTGTTATTAAGCAGAGAATGTGTCTAACATCATAAGGATCAAAAAGAGAATACATTAGGTTCAGATCAGCATAAAATGGATCTTAAGAAAATCATTGAAAATCTCTACCGATAAGATCATAACTTACAGTATGCAATCTAACAGTACGCATATCTGCTTAAGAAAATCATTGAATATCTCTACCAATAAGATCATAACTTACAGTATGCAATCTAGCAGTACTTGCAGAGTTCTAAAACTGAAGCACATATGGCAACCCTGAGTATCGCATAAGTAAAATATTTTTAGTAAACATATTGAAAAAATTTGAGTTCAAAAAATCAAAATATATCTGTATCCTTTGCTGGACTTGGTCAACATTTGGTGGATTAGTTTAAATTTCATAAAAGGGTGTTTGAAGAAAGTGTCTTGCATGGAAGCCAGTGATGCCAAGATTTTCTGCTTCACATAATGCCCATCACAGAGGCATACTTTCTCTTGCGCATGGTTAGCTAGGGAATTACAGGAGCTTTAAGAAATATGCACAGACTGAGCTGTTAGATACAAACCATAGACCTTGGCAACTTCAATATAAGATAGACACTAATTGTGTAATGCCCCTTTTCTAAAATAAAAGGTATTTTAAATACTTAAAAGTATTTAGCCTATTCATTATTATATGTCGGCTAAAGGGATGAAAAGGAAGGGACTTTATGGAATAAAGTAAAAACATAAAAAAGAAACTTATATTTCTACAAGGAGGTTGGTCATCTTTGGCGGATCATATTTCTACAACGAGGACATGCTTTTAGGTTTCATTTTCTTGGAGTTGGAGCACGAAACCGCTTTCTCTCTCTTGCAATTGAGGACGAAAACCCTCTTTGTACTTGATTTGAGGACAAAACCTCTCATTTCTTCATCGGTAATGTTGTATAGATGTCACACTTGAGCTACACTCAGATTTTCTTGGGAAATTTGCCATTTTCAGCCTATTGTAAACACTCTTCTAGGGTGGAAACTTGCATAGTGGTGGAGTTTGGTGATATCTAGTGCACCACACTTCATTCTTTGTTGATATTTGGATTGTTAATAATTTTTAATGTTGATTGCATTTGCCGGATTGAATTTTGGGCCTTGGAATCTCAACTTCCGGCCATTTTTGTAAGTGGGTTCGTTGCTGTTGCAAATTTAATTAAATATACTCCAGCTGAGGGTTTTAAAGCTCATTTCTTGGCTTGTACTTGTTCTAAAATATTTATAAAATTTCCTACATGCTTTGGATGTTGTAAAAGTGGTTTTGGTGGTGAATTATTGCAATTTTCCTCTTGTTGTCATAAGATTTCAGACTGTTGTACCTTGCTGACCAAAAATTCAGTTAATTGTTATAAATTTCAGTTTGCTTTGAGTTGGGTTTGTGCCATTTCCCTTCTTTTTCAGTTTCAGCCGGAAAGGGACATTACAATGGTATCAGAGCAAAGATCTTCCCATCCTGAAGGGTATTCATGCAAGAAGGTGACAAAGAATACACTGCTATCAAAGGAAAGGAAAGAAGAGTTCAGATCAACCACTTGAAGGGCCTAACATGGCCAACAAAGGTTCTGAAGAGGCCAAGTTTGATAGATTTATCGAAGGGCAAGAGAGGTTGGCGGATACTATGGATTTGCTAGCCCTAACCTTGCAAAATCTTCATGGGCCAAGACATCACAAGGGTGAGGGCAGTTCGTCAGGGGTTCACAATATGAGGCAGCCCCAAGGGTCAAATTTTGGATTTGCTGCTAGGCCTTTTCAGCCTACCTTCCTCCCAAGAGAAGAAGTCATTCCGGAGGTTGAAACATGACATTCAATGGGTCACAACATTGCAGCCAGCTATGAGGAGTATAGGGCTCTTCCAAATGAGATTCATGATGTCATCTCACTTGCGGAGTTCATAGGAGTGAGCAAGGGTAGATCAAGGCCCAAGCCTAGATCTCAAGCACCACTGAAGGATCTTCAACATGCCTTGGGGAAAGTGACACAAATTGATCCATACCATGCAACATCTAAATGGTGAAGGAAGCTCTTCAAGGGAAAACAATAAAATCCAGCCACCAAGAACCATGAGTGATTCTTCATCTAGGTCATTCCGGCCTACTTTCCTTCCAAAAGAAGAAACCATTCCGGTGAGGGAAACTCAGCCCTCCATAGTGGATGACATTGTTGCCATCTATGCAGAATATAGAGCACTTCCTGCCGAGAACCGTGAAGAACCTTGGGAGCCAAGCTACAGTTGTCTAGGCAAAGGACATGGAGAAGTGTTGCTAGATGAAGAACCAAAAAAGGTATGACTTGTGATAAACAAGGTGTTTGCATTAATAATGTAAAGGAAGAACATGCATTACATGTTGAATGCCAAGCCTCCAAAATTGAAGTTATTTCAGCCCTAGAAGCACCAGTCAGTCTTCCTAACATTGCAAAGTTTGAGTCATTACCTTTTGAGAGTGATTTAAAGAGTCCTCCCTTAGTGATGGGGAAAGAGGAAGAAATCATGGAGCATGAGCTGAAGAGAGAAGAACAATCAGAGCTACAAGAAATTGAAAGGGAGCAGCCCATGGAAGGTATGAAATCTAATGAAGAAGATGGTATCTTATTGACTTCTGAGATTGCAGCTCAGCAACAGATTTATTTCAATAAAGTCAAGGAAAAGAGACTATCACTAGTTCTAGCCCAAGAAACACTTATCAAGTCTTCAAACATTGAAAATATGGGACCATTGGCATGTGAGAATGGTTTGCAAATTAACTATGGGCATGAATCGAGGAGAATGTTTCAGTTGATGATCTTCATGATGGGAATGGTAGTATTGCTACAAATCTCTCAGAAAATTCTGAATCAGCAAAAGAAGATGGTGAGGAATCCAGGTTTCAGTGGTTGGAGCTAATGGGTCAAATGCAAGGAATCAAGGCATGTCACCACACATCTGATAGTACTCTC
Source organism: Taxus wallichiana var. yunnanensis (assembly GCA_018340775.1). Taxonomy (NCBI): domain Eukaryota; kingdom Viridiplantae; phylum Streptophyta; class Pinopsida; order Cupressales; family Taxaceae; genus Taxus; species Taxus wallichiana. Next base: position 126,762,161 of record CM031235.1, read on the forward strand.
CAGGCAAGCAACAATGGGACAATTCAGAGTCCAGGTAAACAAATTCATGTATTGTCCCTTTCTCGGTGCTAGTCCTCTTGGAAGACCTTGAGCCCATTCCATTTCCGTGGGCAAAAAGGAAATGAGCAAGGGGGGGAATTAATATCATGTTTTTCAGTTATTTTTGTGAGCATTGCATTCTTTTTTAGTGGTTTTCTGAGTATAGTCAAAAAGGTTGGGCAAAGGAGAAAAATAGAAGAGAAAAGGAACTAGTATGAGGTCGGTCCTCTTTAGAGGCATTCTAATTGATCTTTGGCACCACATCAAGCTATAAAAGGGGGTCGCTTGGCTTGGAAGAGGTTATGCATCTTTTGGAAATTATTTCTCTTGGAGTTGGAGCATGTTTGCTTTCTCTCTCTTCCATTGAGGACGAAAACCCTCTTGGAAAACCTATTGAGAACGAAACCTCTCAATAGTGGGCTGGTTTGAGACAAAACCCCTCAAGCTTGCAACAAGGCAATCTCATAAGGAGTTATTTTCAGTTTTGAAGGCATTTCCAGCCCTCTCCTAGGGTGGTGACTTGCCCTAAGGTGGCATTTGGGGTCTTCTAGGGCACGACAACATCAAACTCAGCCATCATTGTGTTTCTCCTATTTTTAGCAGTTGGAATCTACATTTGGACTTCAATTTGGGGCTTGAAATCCTTCATTTCCAGCCATCTTTGTAAGGGTGTTCATTGTTATTAAATTTAATTAAATAAATTCCAGTTGGGGTTTGAAGGCTTATTTCTTGGTTTATATTTGTTCTAAAATATTTCTAAGGTTCCCTACATGCTTTGGATTGTGTAAATGATGCATTTTTGGAGAGATATTGCATTTTCCTTGCTATTGTTATAAAAATCAGACTGTTGTACCTTGTTGTCATAAATTTCAGTTGGTTGTCATAATTTTCAATTTACTATCTATTGGGGTTTGTGCAATTTCCCTTTTGTTTCAGTTAGAACCCGAAAAGGGGCATTACAGTGGTATCAAAGCAAAGATCTTCCCAGCCTGAGGGTATTCATGCAAGACGGTGACAAAGGATACATCTACTATCAAAGGAGAGAGAAGAAATCAGATCAGTTGTTTGAAGAGCCTAACATGGCCAACCAGGGTTCCCAAGAGGCCAAGATCGATAGACTTATTGAAGGGCAAGAAAGGTTGGTAGACACGATGGATTTGCTAGCCCTAACCCTACAGAACTTCATGAGCCAAGGCTTCACAATGGCGAGGGCAGCTCATCAGGGGTTCACAATGTAAGGCAGCCCCAAGGGTCAAATTTTGGATCAGCTACTAGGCCTACCTTCCTCCCAAGGGAAGAAGTCATTCCAGAGGTGGATACACGACATTCAATAGGGCACAATATTGTGGCCAGCTATGAAGAATATAGAGCTCTTCCGAATGAGATCCATGATGTTATTTCACTTGCCGAATTCATAGGGGTAAGCAAGGGTATGTCAAGGCCGAAGCCTAAACCTCAAGAGCCACAAAGAGATCTTACAAATGATTTGGGAAAGGTGACACTCCCACATTTGATGGTTCGACAAGGGGACAGCCCATGCTTGGACACAAAAGTTGGATACTTATAAAAATCAGATTGTTGTACCTTGTCATAAATTTCAGTTGGTTGTCATAATTTTCAATTTACCATCTATTGGGGTTTGTGCAATTTCCCCTTTGTTTAAGTTAGAACCGAAAAGGGGCAAAACAAGTGGGTCAAAGCAAAGATCTTCCCGACTTGAGGATATTCATACAAGACGGTGACAATGGGTACATCTAGTATCAAACGAGAGAGAAGAATTCAGATTAGCTATTTGAAGAGCCTAACGTGGCCAACCATGGTTCCCTAAGAGGCCAAGATTGATAGACTTATTGAAGGGAAAGAAAGGTTGGCAGACACGGTGGATTTGCTAGCCCTAACCCTATAGGAACTTCATGAACTTAGGTTTCACAATTGCGAGGATAGCTCCTCTGGGGTTCACAATGTAAGGCAGCCCCAAGGGTCAAATTTTGGATCAGCTGCTAGGCCTACCTTTCTCCCAAGGGAAGAAGTCATTCGGAGGTGGATACACGACATTCAGTAGGGCACAATATTGTGGCCAGCTATGAAGAATATAGGGCTCTTCCGAATGAGATCCGTGATGTTATTTCACTTGCCGAATTCATAGGGGTAAGCAAGGGTAGGTCAAGGCCGGAGCCTAGACCTCAAGCACCACAGAGGGATCTTCAAAATGCTTTGGGGAAGGTGACACTCTCCACATTTGATGGTTCCAACAAGGGGACAGCCCATGCTTGGATACAAAAGTTGGATACTTATCTATCATTGAGGCCTATGACGAAGGATGAAGCAATCAAGTTTGCAACCCTTCATCTTGAAGGAATTGCACACGAGTGGTGGTACCATGGATTGGTCACACAAGGGCACAATCTCATCCACTCATATGATGAGTTTTGTAGGAGGATCATTAGAAGATTTGATAGGGTTGATCTGAGAGATTCATTTTCAGGAGTTACCACAGTTGAAACAACAAGGCACAGTGAAAGACTATGTCATTGAATTTGAGGCTTTCGGTGATGATTCCAGATGTGACAGAGAGGAGACTCATTGTTTTGTTCATTGAGGGTTTGGCTGAACCACTCAAGGTTTGGTAAGAGCATTTGATCCTTTGTCTCTCCAAGAGGCAATAAAAAAATCTTTGGATCTAGAAGGTGTTGCTCCAAAGACAGTAGCGATCAACGAGCAGCCAAGGGCATCTTGGAATGGTAGGCAGCCAAAAGGGCCTTTGGGACAGCCAAAAACCATAGATAGAATACTCGCCAAAAACTCGCCGAGTTTACAAAAACTCGCAAAAAAACTTGCAAAACGATTAAATCGCAGGAAAACTCGCCAGAAAAGGAAAAAAAAACTCGCCGAGTTTTGGGGAATACTCGCCAAGTACTTGCCAAAACTCGGCGAGTTCGTGGGTAAAACTCGCCCAATACGGTTTTCACACGCAGAACACGGTTTTCACACGCAAAAACCGCTTTTTTTACACGGTTTTGGCTCTTTAAAAAGCCCTCTACTCCCTCATTGTCACTCACACAACCATTTGAGCTTGCATTGCTTGTGTTGAGTGGATTTTGGAGCGAATTCGAGGAGAGAATTTGGAGATTTGCATTTGGAGGTAGGTTTTTTTAATTCTTTGAAGTTTTTTCAAATTTTGTGTATATTATTTAGGTTTTATAGATTCCTATTGTGATTCTAAATACATGTAATGTAAAATCGAATGCTTGTAATTTTTTATACTCATTTGCAGCCAGAGGTATGTATTTTTTTAACACAAATTCATTGTAAATTAGTTAAATTTTATGTATGTGTATTGTAATCGATTCGTTTTGTAATTCTAAATACATGTAATGTAAAATCGAATGCTTGTAATTTTTTATACTCATTTGCAGCCAGAGGTATGTATATATATATTTTTTACGCAAATTCATTGTAAACTAGTTAAATTTTATGTATGTGTATTGTAATCGATTCGTTTTGTAATTCTAAATACATGTAATGTAAAATTGAATGCTTGTAATGTATTTTTTTATTTACGCAAATTTGTTATTCAAGCACGTTTTGTTTTTAAAATTAAATTAAGTTTACATTTTCTAATTTTTTAAATGTGCATTGTGTTGCAGATTAGAGCTTAACAATGGCATCAGGCTCGGCATCAGGTTCGGCATCTGAATCACTAGCAGGGACCGTTCCTCCGAATGCCCGTTCCATAGCATGGAAGTATGTTGTACGTGGAGCTAGTGAGGGCGAAATTTTTTGCACTTTCTGTAACAAAAAAATGAATGGAGGCATCAATCGTTTGAAATATCACCTTTCAACTATTGTTTGCCGAGATGTTACGGTTTGCCCCAACGTGTCGGAAGAGGCAAAGCGAGAGATTAGAGCAGAGTTGGCAGAGTTAGAGGAGAAGAAACTAGAGAAGGCAAGGCTGAAGGCAGCCATAGCACAAGCTATTAGACCTGGGGCTGCAATGGAAGAGGATTTAGACAATGATGCGGCAACAATTGTGGGCTCTACTCGTGGTCCACGCATACGAAGAGGAAGAGCCGGAAGAGGTGCATCTTCATCGAGTTCGAGCAAAGGCATACCGAGTTTTTTTGTGGCAAGGAACACACCTGGAGCACAACCTTCATTAGAAGGTACAACTGGAACAAAGATATGCATGAGAAAGTGGATAAAGCTTGTGAAAAATTTTGGTACTACTGACAACTGTCGTTGATGTGGCAAAGAGCCCATATTGGGAGTACTTGGTGACAGCGTTGTGATTGCGGGGAAAGGTACAAAGGCACCCTCTTCAAAAGATTTGAGTGGGAAATTACTTGAGGGCGCGATGCCACTGCTAGAAGAGCACAAGAAACAATGGAAAAAATTCGGATGCACCATTCTTTCAAATGGGTGGACGGATGGAAGGAACCGCACCCTTGTTAATTTTTTAGCAGCTTCAAACGGTGAGATGGTGTTTTTAAAGTCTATTGATGCCTCTAACATAATAAAAAATGCAGAGAATTTGAGTGTTATGTTAGAGACAGTTGTATTAGAGGTTGGTGTACAAAATGTTGTGCAAGTTGTCACAGACAATGCAGCAGCATATGTGGCGGTGGGAGACTACTGCAGGAGAGACATCCATCACTCTTTTGGACTCCTTGTGCAGCTCATTGCATTGACCTTCTTTTGGAGGACATAGGCAAAATTGATTGGGTGAGGCCGGTTGTAGAAGATGCAAGATCTATAACGAAGTACATATACAATCACCCTTGGGTTCTGAGCTTGATGAGAGTACACACAAAGGGGAAAGAACTTGTTCGAGCCGGTGTCACAAGGTTTGCAACTAACTTCTTGACGTTGCAAAGTATTTCTAGTTTGTTGACACCTTTGAAACAAATGTTTGTGAGTCAAGCATGGCTAGACTCACAATATTCAAAGAAAGCTGATGGAGAGAGGGTTGCAAAGATAGTTTTTGATGATATCTTTGCAAAGAGAGCTATAGAGATCATCAAGGTAATTTCAAACTTCGATTTATATTTCATTCCTTTATTTTAATTTGTTAAATTATAAATATATTGTTCTACTTTTCACTTTTTTATTTCATTTCTAATATGTATTGTAAGTTTGCAATCTTACATTTTAATTTGTGTGTAGGTGTCAGAGCCGTTGGTGAGAGTTTTGCGTTTGGTTGATGGGGAGCAAAACCCCATGGGGTTTATATATGAGGCCATGGATAGGGCCAAAGAGTCTATCCAAAACTATTACAGGGGGGATATCGTCAGATATGGTCCCTTTTGGGAGATTATTGATCGGAGGTGGAACAATCAACTCCACCAACCTATTCATGCAGCGGGGTACTACCTCAACCCCAAGTATTTCTACTCTGACAGCTTCACAGATGTGAACGGAGAGGTTATGGAGGGCCTTTCAACATGTATTGAGAGGATGATACCGGATGTTGAGATGAGGGACCTCGTCATTTTAGAGCTGCAGAGTTACAAACATGCTAGGGGAGACTCTTTTCTTCGGTGCTAGCTATTCGAGGGAGAACCACACAGTCACCAGGTAATAAAAATTAGAATGTTTACCAAGTTACTTATTAGTTACAGATTTGATTTTATTAATTAATTATAAATTTTTGATTATCTTGTTTGTAGGTTCTTGGTGGGAGGATTGGGGAGGGAATACCCCAAATCTTCAAAAGTTAGCCCTCAGAATTCTATCTCAACCTTGTAGCGCTTCTGGATGTGAACGCAACTGGAGTTTGTTTGAGGCCATTCACACGAAGAAGCGCAACAAGTTGACTCAAAAAAGGCTCAACGACTTGGTTTTATGCAATACAATCTCGGCTTCGCACAAAAAAAGTTGAGGCCACATCAGAGGAGCTCATTGATTTGGATGAGATAGATCCATACAGTGAGTGGACTGGGCAAGAAGAGGAAAACCCTGCGTTCACAGCGGACGAGATTGCTTCTTTTGAGAGGGAGGCTATGGAGGGAGAAGCACTAGCAAGAGACTCGAGGAGATTGGATTGGATGACATCTTTGGAGGTGATCTCTAACATATAGCAGAGGAGCCACCAGCACCACCATCTAGTTCCATGATCGAGCCAGATTTGCGGCCTTCTAGGAGGAGCGTGGAGACGCGATCAAGTGTGGGGACTAGTAGAGGCACTAGACTCTCTCTCCAATTTTTCTCTAGATTGGGGAAGAGGAAAATGTAATTTATTGTATATTGTAACTTGCATAGATATGAAATTTATGATGATATTTTTCAATGTCAATCATCATAAATTCATATTACTTATCAGCCGGTTGTCGTATTCGCATGATGATGCGATTTTGTATTGTATTTGTATTCAAATCTAATAGAAAACACTTCTCCAACATTTTATGGGCTCATTTGATACATTTTGTAGCTATGTGTTGCTTAAAATTTATGTTTTTTAAAGAAATTTGAGTATTTTTTAAGTTGCCGAGTATTCCCGAGTATTGGCCGAATATTGGCGAGTTTTTGCCGAGTTTTTTTTTGGGGGTCTGGCGAGTATTTGGATTTGGCGAGTATTCCTACTATGCCAAAAACATCTTTGGAGCAGCCAAAGAGGCCTTTTGAGCAAGCACCAATCATACCCAAGGAGCCGTGTCACGTAATGAGCTAAGAAAGAAAAACTTGTGCTTCTCTTGCAAGGATCCATGGTCTCCGGTCATTGTTGCCTAGGTAAGGGTCATGTGCATTATATTGAGGTATTTTCAGATTGTGAAGAAGAAGAGGAAGTGGGTGTTGAAGAGGCAACACAAAATCATGATCCAAAAGAAGATCCGAAAAGCTTGGACAACACTCTTGCCACCTTGTCCAGTGCTCCTAGATATCATCCATTCCGGGTGAGAGGTGACCTACAAGGGAAAAGAGTCACAGTCTTGATTGATAGTGGAGCTACTCACAATTTCATTGATGAGAGCTTGGTGAAAAGATTGAAGTTGAGGGCTGAAAATTTCAAGGGTTTCAATGTTACGGTAGTAGATGGCTTCTCCATCCCATGCACTAGAAGGATACCATGCAGCTCATGCTCTCTTTGGGAAAGGAGATGGCTTCTCCATCTCATGCACTAGAAGGATACCACAACTCATGCTCTCTTTGGGAAGGCACAAAGTAAAGGATGATTTCTATGTCATCGGAATTGGTGAAACCGATTTGGTGCTAGGGGTTCAATGGCTACATTCATTGGGTGAATTTACCCAAAATTACCAAAGCATGGAGCTGAAATTCAAGGTGGGTGACAAGGAGGTGATACTACAAGGTATGAAGAGTGGAACTCCTCAAATTGTGACAGCTAAGAGCATGGAGAGAGACTTCAAGAGGGGGCAGGTCGCATGGGCAGCTCATTGCTTGGTAAGGTCTACTTCTTCATTTGCAATACAACAATCTTATCATGAGGATATTCAGCCCATTATTGATAGGCATGCTAAAGTTTCGATAACCTACCTCATGGGCTGCCACCGGATAGAGGATTTCAGCATGTTATTGAGTTAGAACCAGGCACCAAACCGGTAATAACTACTCCTTACCGCCATCCAAGAGTCTACAAGGAAGAAATTGAAAGAACAATCAAAGAATTGTTGGAAATGGGACTCATTAGGCCTAGTTCTAGCCCTTTTGCTTCTTCAGTAGTACTTGTTAAGAAAAAGGATGGTACCTTGAGGATGTGTGTGGACTATCGGTTGTTGAACAAGAAGACAATCAAGAATAGGTACCCAATTCCAAGGATTGATGAGCTGATTGATGAATTACATGGGGCGGTTTTCTTCTCTAGGATTGATTTAAAGTTTGGGTATATCATCAAATCCAAGTAAGAGAGGAGGATGTTCACAAGACAGCCTCAAGATGTCATTTTGGGCACTTCGAGTTTCTTGTCATGCCATTTGGGTTAACCAATGCCCCAACTACTTTCCAATCATGCATGAATCATGTTTTTGGTAAGCATTTAAGAAAGTTTATTCTAGTGTTCTTTGATGATATTTTGGTGTATAGTAAAACATGGGAAGAACACTTGAGACACTTGGATATGGTGCTGGAAATTCTGGAACAGCAGGCTCTCTTTGCAAAAAAATCCAAGTGTGAGTTTGGAATGGATGAAATTTTGTATTTAGGACATGTCATCAATGCCCAAGGTGTCCATATGGATCAACAAAAGGTTCAAAACATATTGGATTGGCCTCCTCCTACCACCATCACACAATTGAGAGGGTTCATCGGTCTTTGTAGTTACTACCAAAGATTTGTCAAGGGATTCTCACAACTTGCTGCCCCCTTGACTGATTTGTGAGGAAAGGAACATTCAGCTGGTCAGAATCAGCCCATACATCATTTGAAAGGCTTAAAGAAGCCATAAGCTCATGCCCAGTACTTGTTGTTCCAAACTTTTCTATTCCTTTTGTGCTAGAATGTGATGCATCCGGGGAAGGAGTGGGGGCTGTTTTGATGCAAAATAAGCATCCCATTGCTTTTGAGAGTCGGAAACTAAAAGAACATGAGCACAATATTTCCGGAAATATTTAGTTTGTGGCAGGTTTGTGGTCAAAACTGATCATAATAGCCTAAGGTTCTTTCTTCATCAAAAAGACTTGAATGACTGGAAACAAAATGGGTGAGCAAAATACAAGCATATGATTTTGACATTGAATATGTAAAGGGGAAAAATAATGTGGTGGCAAATGCTCTATCTAGAAAGCCAACTCCTTGTTCATTGGATGGTGCAAAGATTGAAGAAGCTTCACTAGAAGATGCAGAAGTTTCAGATCAGCCAAGCTTGCAATTGCTTGAGGGCAAACAATTTTGGGAGGGGAGGACTGTAATGTCCCTTTCTCAACGCTAGTCCTCTTGGAAGACCTTGAGCCCATTCCACTTCTCGTGGGCAAAAAGGAAATGAGCAAGGGGAGTTAATGTCATGTTTTTCAGTTATTTTTCGTGAGCATTGCATTCTTTTTAGTAGTTTTCTAAGTATAGTCAGGTCGGTTAGGCAAAGGAGAAAAGACAAATGAAAAATAGAAGAGAAAAGGAACTAGTATGAGGTTGGTCCTCTTTAGAGGCATTCTAATTGATCTTTGGCGCCACATCAAGCTATAAAAAGGGGGTCGCTTGGCTTGGAAGAGGTTATATATCTTTGGAAATTATTTCTCTTGGAGTTGGAGCATGTTTGCTTTCTCTCTCTTCCATTGAGGATGAAAACCCTCTTGGAAAACCTATTGAGAATGAAACCTCTCAATAGTGGGTTGGTTTGAGGATGAAACCCCTCAAGCTTGCAACAAGGTGATCTCATAAGGAGTTATTTTCAGTTTTGAAGGCATTTCCAACCCTCTCCTAGGGTGGCGACTTGCCCTAAGGTGGCATTTGGGGTCTTCTAGGGCATGGAAACATCAAATTTGCCGATAATTGTGTTTCTCTTATTTTTAGTAGCTGGAATCTACATTTGGACTTCAATTTGGGGCTTGGAATCCTTCATTTCCAGCCATCTTTGTAAGGGTGTTCATTGTTGTTATTAAATTTAATTAAATAAATTCCAGCTGGGGTTTGAAGGCTTATTTCTTGGTTTATATTTGTTCTAAAATATTTATAAGGTTCCCTACATGCTTTGGATTGTGTAAATGATGCATTTTTTGAGAGAGATTGCATTTTCCTTGCTGCTGTTATAAAAAATCAGACTATTGTACCTTGCTGTCATAAATTTCAGTTGGTTGTCATAATTTTCAGTTTACTATCTATTGGGGTTTGTACAATTCTCTTTTTTTCAGTTAGAGCCCGGAAAGGGGCATTACATTCATATCATTCTTGATGGGTTCAGATTTGATATCTAAACTATGATTGCATTGGAAAATGCATATGACATGGTAATTGGCAATAAGTTGGCAAATGGTTGTTTTCTTTACAAGATCCATGGTATGCTAGATAAGGCAGCAATTGTTTTTTCTTCTTATGTTGGTTTTGATTCGTTGCTAGTTTACCATTCCACACGGGCATGATATCCTCCATATATAATAAGTTGTATTTGCGTGGAAATAATATCACATTTAAGGAAGGATTGTTTAACAGCCTCAAAGTGGAAAAGGGTAATGGTGATTTGTTGTGTTTGCATCCTCATGATCCGCTGGTTGTGGTCAACAGTCAAGAATGGGCAGCACAATGTTTGGTAAGATCTACAACCTCTTTTTCCGAACAGCAGTCATATCATGAGGTCATACCCAATATCACTTCCCTAAGGTGGTCATCAAATGTGATATTTGCAAAATGGAGCTCTCTTGATGGAAGTCACCAACTATGCATGGTAGGGATAAGTGTGGGCAGCAAGATACATGAACCAAGAACCACTATGAAAGTGGTTTCCAATCTTAGATCTGTTGTTCTCAATATTTCCAGCCTCTTCCATTCTGTCATTACAGTCATAAAAGAGTTTCCAGCCACATGGTGGAAGGATTTTCAACCTGTTATCAATGTTGAGGTATGTACAACTAATGCAGGGTCGTTTCCAGCCATTACAAATCAAATTTCAAGCGGGAAAATACAGTGTAACAGCCATGGTATGGAAAAGGACTCTTTGCTTGATGTGGTGTGTAGGAGGTTTCACCTTGTGGGGTCACTCAGTACAAGTTTTCCAGCCTACACATTGCTGTTTAGAGGGAAATTCCGAGCAACTTATGACTGTTACAGCCATTTTACAGCCCACATACAATATGATCCATGCTGTTTGTCAAAAGGTACAGCTTGGGAAATCATAAAAATGGTTATGGGTAACAAGAACCATGACCCATGGATCATTATGGGAGCTGTCTACAATTTTAGAACTGTTGTTACTCACACTTCCAGCTTGTCCCATCCTCTATTTAAAGTCATAAAGGCAAATTTTGTCACTTGGAAGATGTATTTCCCACCCATTGTCATTATTAAGGTATTTACAGCTGATACAAAATGGTTTCCAGCCTTTACATTCTTGATTTTGAGTAAGGGAAACCAGTTTGACAGCCATGGTTCTATATTCTGTATGGTCACTTTGACAAATTCATGTTTTGGGATAATGACATCTGTCATAGGCAGTCATAGATCTGCAGGTACAGCGTTGGGTGTCATGGTAAGAATCATTGGGATTGTTGTCATCATCCTTCCCTGCTATATCTTTCATTTTATGACTATTGATGGATGTATGAAGAAGACTTCAAGGGCAGCTACAACATGGGATTGCAAGCTCCCAAGGTTGAATTGGGATCCAGGTATTACAGAGATGGAGCAGTGAAGCTTGCATTTGCTTAAGGGCAAGCAAATTTGGGAGGGGAGGACTATAATGTCCCCTTTTCTAAAATAAAAGGTATTTTTAAATACTTAAAAGTATTTAGCCTATTCATTATTATATGTTGGCTAAAGGGATGAAAAGGAAGGGACTTTATGGAATAAAGTGAAAACATAAAAAGAAACTTATATTTCTACAAGGAGGTCAATCCTCTTTGGGGGATCATCTTTTTTTTGTGGCACCATCTTTGGCTATATAAAAGAGTGTAATGTCCCTCTTTTCGAATAGATCTCATTGAAGACCTTTGGTCCTTTTTGTCTACCCGACGGCCAAAGGATGTGTCAAGGGTGACTAAGTTTTATTATTTTATTATATTGTGCAAATATTAAAATAAAATATTATAAGTTGCACATATAATAAATAATAAGCTTATTAATAAAATAAAAGAGTCAAATGTAAAAATACAATTATTTTTAATTGTATTTACCATAGGGAGGTACGACTTGTCCATGTAATGGGAAAATAGGGAAATGTGACATTAGCTTCCTTAGAAAAATGCGACTTGGACAAAGGAGGAAGAATGGAGTTTTGAAAGAATAAAAATTATTACTCCTCCCAAGAAAATGCGACCTAGTCTAAGGAAAATTTGGGGCACATGTCTAGAAGAAATCACTTGTTGTGATTGGTTGAGTTGGAGGTCCCTTTGGGCCAATTTTCCCTTTAAAAGGAAGGGTCGACTTAGAGGAGGGACATCATATGATCATTTTATCAATCCAGATTTTTATTATCAGATTTTGCATTGTTAAGAGCTCTTGCTTTTATCAGAAATTCCAAGGACGAAAACCCTTGTGAATTCTACCTCTTGTGGACGAAAACCCCAAGGGATTGAGAGGGGATTTCACTCAGAAATTTCCAGCGTTGTTAATCAGATTTCCAGGTTCATTTCAGCAGTGTTTGTGAAGAGTTTTTGAAGGTATTTTCAGTGGTTTTTGAGCAGCAGTTGGATCGATCTGTTGTGGGTAGTTGTGGCAGCAATTTCAGAGGTATTTCCCTTAAAAATATTTGTCAAATATTCTCCATAATATGGTAAACCAAATCGCTGTATTTTCATCATTTTCTGAAGTATATTTTGAAGGTTTTCAGGCAGAATATTAAGCAGACTTCAGATCTGATTTCTGGGTTGTTTGGCTGCAATAAATTCAGTTTTTTTCATGATTCAGTTTCTAAATATTTGGGTAATCATCTGAAATCAAAAATATAACTTTTGGGTGTCATTTGCATTAAGATCTATCTTAAACCCTAGTCGCATTTTCTCAAATAAATCCAGATCTGCATTAGGGTAATTGCCATAATTATCATAGATCAGTATTTGGTGTTTTTTATTGACCTAGAGTTGTTGGAAAACAAGTGAGACCCATTTAGGGATCTTTCAAAGAGTCACTTGGCTTGGAAAAGGACAGGTTTGCTTTTATATTTCATTTTCTTGGAGTTGGAGCACAAAACCGCTTTCTCTCTCTTGCAATTGAGGACGAAAAACCTCTTTACACTTGATTTGAGGACGAAACCCTCATTTCTTCATTGGTGATCTCATACGAAGGTCACACTTGAGCTACACTCAGATTTTCTTGGGAAATTTGCCATTTTCAGCCTATTGTAAACCCTCTCCTAGGGTGGCGACTTGCATAGTGGTGGAGTTTGGTGATATCTAGTGCATGACACTTCATTCTTTGTTGATATTTGGATTGTTCATAATTTCTAAGGCTGATTGCATTTGCCGGATTGAATTTTGGGCCTTGGAATCTCAACTTCCAGCCATTTTTGTAAGTGGGTTCGCTGCTGTTGCAAATTTAATTAAATATACTCCAGCTGAGGGTTTTAAAGCTCATTTCTTGGCTTGTACTTGTTCTAAAATATTTATAAAATTTCCTACATGCTTTGGATGTTGTAAAAGTGGTTTTGGTGGTGAATTATTGCAATTTTCCTCTTGCTGTCATAAGATTTCAGACTGCTGTACCTTGCTGTCCAAAAATTCAGTTAACTGTTATAAATTTCAGTTTGCTTTGAGTTGGGTTTGTGCCATTTCCCTTCTTTTTAGTTTCAGCCCGGAAAGGGACATTACAAATCATGTAATTGAAATTGGAGAAACATGTGTCACAATCTCAAGATACCTGCTGTAGTAATATTTACCCTAGGAATCAACTCATGGATGCAGTTGCAATAGGAGATACAAAGCTTAATACTGCAAATATAGACTTAATTGAGTAAGTTAATGTGAATCACCAGGGATTTAATGAAAATTGTCAGCATGCAAACTCAACCTTGTCCAATAAACCTCTTTTGGAAAAGACTTAACGGGAACAATAGTGAAATTTTTCCAAGTAATATAGATTCAAGGTGTCTAAATTAGGAGCCAGAGGTTTACCTTGATGGTGGCACCTATTAGCCACCTATCATAGACTTCTATCAGCTTGAATTTTAGCTTACAGGTCCTAATTACAATAACAGCAAGCAAAAAGGATGAAGGATTGTGAAATTGTGGCTTGTGGGGATATATAACATGTGGTGATAAAGAACCAGTTTCTACAAGTGAGATACATGATTGACTTGATAGATCAAATATGATCTATTATTTCATCTCTCTACTGAGCTGTTAGACAAAGAACACTGAATCAGCCAAGGTCCTATGGAATATTATTGGGAGGCTCTTCACTAAGTCGAGTGAGGACATTTAATCAAGAAATCGTGAGAATGGGGAGGTTGTATCCTGGCGCCAATGGCCCTTCTAAACAGGTCACTTCACTTCTATACAATTGATCAAGAAGTGTATGTTTGTATGAAAGATGCAATGCAAATTCCAAACTTATTAATGCTCTTAGTGAAAGTGCAAAGAGCGTGTTGGTACTTGGAATTGTAAAGTTGATGTTATGAGTCGCACTAGTAGGTGTTTCCTTCAGGATCTCATGAATCAAGATGAAGAGAAAGAATAACTACTTGAGCAATTGCAGGAGGATATAGTGTCGGGATTCACTTCTTCATAACAAGATGGTGTTGGCACTTCTAGTTAAAGTAATGCAAAAATCTAATTCTTTTCATGATTATGCTTCTTTCAATAATTATCTTTCTTTTGCTTCTTCCAATGATGGTGCTTTGTCAAGTGGATTTCTCCATGCTGAAGCTTTGGTTTTCACTAAAGAGCAAACTTCTCTTGGCATCGGTGAATATGATAAGCATACCAAAGGAATTAGCTCCGAAATGCTTCAAAGAATAATATGACAGGTGTTAGACTTGGCAAACATGGACAAGCTATTGTCAAAACTATTGAGCCGAAGATAGACTAGAGAGAAAATCTTGGCTACCTTGAGATCACATTGACATATGATGGTCAACATCATTACTCTCCCATTGATCACGCAAAAGTAGATCTTGGACCATTAGTTGATTACTCTTATCACAAGGAACTAACTAGTGGATCATCTGAGGATTGTTCTATTGATCTACACAAATCTACAACAAATCCATATATGCATCCTCATTTTGGAGAAACAGGAATTCACAATCTCAACCGGTACATCAACATTCCTATCATTAGAGATATTGAAATGCCAAATCGCTACACTCATCATTTTGCTATGACAAAGTTTGTATGGTGTATATTTAGAAAAATACCCACCGCCAAGACTGATTGTCGATACATTAATGATTCGTCATTGGACATTTGAGCTCTTGTTTGAGGACATCATCTCAATTAGTTTCCTAAATAATGCAAATACTTGGTTCCCATGGTAGATGACGAACCAATCTCCTTTGGATGGTATTACAATACTTGAGTAATATTGCAATAATCCCTACAAGGGTTTGTTAATGTGTAGGCGTAGTTTTGCTTGTGCATTAGATCACATGGCTGTCGGTTGTCGTGCATGGAGGTTTAGTTGTTGAGGTTGTTCCTTGATTGTAGGAGTGTTTGCATACTTCTCTGGCTTATATGATAAGCCTCTCTGATATGTATGATTCACAGCTTGTTCTACAATGTAATATGGTATAGAGCCCATCATAAGAAGATCCTATGAGAATCTTGCTGAGGTGTCTGAGTGTGAGATCCTATCATGTGAGGGTGGAAGCATTCGGTTATGTGCGGGCACCCCGTGTGAGGATCTGCCAGCAAATCAATGCTTTGCCAAAGCAAGAGAGAAGTGTTGGAGTGGCAGTTGGGATCATGACTGCAAACCAAACTGTTTCTGTAGATGGATGTCACAGACATTGAGGAACTCCATAGACAAGTAACAAGGCATGAGAGCAGCAAATGTGAGTAAGACTATCTGTACAGCCTGGTGCTTGGTGCGAATGTGAGTGTTTGGTGTGGGAATGAGCATCTGCAGAGGGTGAGCAGCCTGCAAAACAAAGGGTGCGAGTCTGACCAAAGAACATCCTGAGAGGTGGAGACAGTACAGGCAACGAAACGTCTAAGCATGGGTGTGATCCGTAAAGGAAGTGCAGCTGTAACAAAAAGAAGAAGATGCATCAGATACATATGATTGGAAGGAGGCACCTGCTGAGAGAAGAAAAGAGGCGCAACAACAAACAAATGGCACGATTTGCAGCCAGTCCACAGCCGTGTAATGCACAGCAAAGAAGCAAAAGCAAGTAAATTTCCTATAGTTTGCAAATTTATAAATATTTAGGGCAAAAGATATTTAATAAGTTTGTGTTACCATATATAATGTTTTTTAGAAAATTTATGACTATAAAATTTAGAAAAATTATTGAATAATTGCCTTAAATGAGCCTGAAAGCTGTTTATTTCTGTCTCTTGTGATCAGAAGTGTCTTTTTGCTTAAACATTTGCCATATTGTCCACATTAGGTAGCGAAATCCGGAGGTGGTGTCATTTTGGCATAAAACAGTCTTGATTTTCAATATTAATTGTTTTTTGGTCTAGATGGACTAGCTAAGCGGTCAAGATGGCTTGTATTCAGCATCTATTGCTACCCAAGTCACAAAAACTGACCGGAAAAATTATAGCCTATGGAGTCATAAAATGTTAATCATTGGTGAGTACAGGGATCTTGAATGCAAACCACAAGATTACAAAAACAACATAAAGAGGCTTCAATGCTTCTGAAATTGTCGATTGTTAATACCTTAGTGCCAGAAATAAGAAATGTTATTGCAGCCCCAGTTTAGTGCGAAAGTCTCAAAACTAAACATCAGGCATCAAAAGCCAGGAGAGCTTTGTATTTGAAAAAATAATTTGTTTTCCACTAAGTTGTAGGAAGGATGTTCGTATTTTTGAATATCACTTATGTCTAAAGGATCTCAGTGGTCAACTATCTACTATTGAGAAGCTAGTAGACGATCAAGACATGGTTGCTCTGGTGATGCATTTGATTCCTTTGTTAAGTCAATGTATATGATTGCAAAGACTGAAGAGCTCAACTTTGAGAAGTTAACAACACATCTCTTGCAAAAGGAGCAAAAGCAAGATCAGACAGAAGCTCCTACTTCATGCGGTACAAAGAGTGCATTTGGTGCACAATTCACAGCTAGAGGCAAATAGTACAAAGCGAAAATTTTGTCACGTGACTCTTCCAAAAGTGATAAATTAAAGTGGAAATGTCATTACTATAAAGAGCCTAGACATTTCAAGAGAGATTGTTGGAAAAGACACAATGACTAGCAACTGGTCAAAAGAGATCACAGTATGCAAATGTTGCAAATGGAGATACATAGGGGCAATGGGTGAATTTGCATTTGTGGTATCTCATAACCAGTCAGCCAAGTCTAAAACATGGTACTTTGACTTGGGTGCACCCTAAAACTATATGTGTGTTAGAGATTAGTATGTTAAATTCATTGAAGATAATAGTAGTAGTGATTTTGTTTCCTTGAGATATGGTTGGACTTGCTATGTTAGAAGATGTGGAAATGTTTGTATCACATTAAACAATTTTATTAGTTTTACTTTCAAAAATATTCGAAATGTTCCCAATTTGAACAAAACTCTTCTATATATAAGTGAGATAACTAAGAATCTTAATCGTTGTGTAAATTTCAAAGAAGCAAATGTATGGTCACTACTCTTCATGATAACAAAGTAATTGTTGTTGGTTGGTAAGAAGGGATTATACAAACTAGTTTATCCCAAAAGAGCTAAAGCATATGAACTAGCACCAGTTGAAAGTATTAGTATACATTGGCATGAGAGGTACGGTCACCTTAATTATCAGTATTTGAATGTACTAAGTAAGACTAATATGGTGAATGGACTTCCATCCACACGGGAAAGTTGGATGTGTGTACAGGGTGTCAAATGAGCAAATTAATTAGACACCTGTTTGATATTGGTCAGGCATAGCGAGACAGAAAATCCATCCATTCAGGAAAGTCAGGATGTGTGTACAAGGTGTCACATGCGAAAACTAATTAGACATCTGTTTGAGATTGGTAAGGCATGGCAAGCCAAAGGAGTCTTGGACTTGGAACATGCTGATTTTCATAGTCCAATGAAGACGCTTATAATGTTTGGAGCACAATGTTTATCACTGATAATTGATGACCTTTGTAGGAAAATGTGGGTCTATTTTCTAAATAAAAGTCAAATTATTTCTCTAATTTTGTTGCATGAAAAGATTTGATAGAGAAACAAAGAAGCAGACAGGTCAAAACTCTCATATCAAATAATGGAGGCAAGATTCTCTCAAAACAGTTTAAAGAATTCTACAAACAGGAAGGGATACACAAGCAGTATACTACTACATACACTCCACAGCAACATGGAATCATGGAAAGGAGGAACAAGACAATTATGGAGATAGCATGGTGCATGGTGCAGAGTTGGAATGTACCTTATAGGTACTGGGCACAAGTTGTGATTACAACAGTTTACATCCATAACATAAGTTTTTGTAAAACCTTACAAAATGTTACTCCTGAGAAAGCATGATTGGGAAGAACACCTAATGCGAGTAATTTTCGTGTTTTCGATTGCATTGCTTTTGCATTGATTCATAAAGAAAAGAGGCGTGGTTTACGTGCCAAAAGCAAAAGATATATGTTCATTAGCTATAGTGAGCAGTCTAAAGCATACATATTACTAGAGAACTCTACAAACAAAATTGTTTGCGAATATTGTAGAAGAGAAAATAACATTATTTTCAAGTGATGGTAAATCTATGGATAGTAGTGTATGGGTAACTATTATTGATTCTAGCACAAGTTCTGGTGCTGAAATGAAATCGGAAGCAGAACCAGAAACACCGGAATAGTCAAGTTCCAAGAAGAGATCTAGTGAAGAAAAGAGTGATCCTTAGTCTTCAAAGTTAGATCAAGTAGACCAACAAAAGAGACCAAAGTGATATTATGCCACAATGAAATATGTACAAGAAGGTGAACTGCTACAGGTAATGAAAGGCCAATATACGAAATCAGGAAAGCAAATGGTGAAAGATGACGAGCAGATAAACTTTTCTCTTACTTTTGTTTTGTCGGTATTTGAGCCTAGCCCATTTACAAAGGGCGGAGTGAAACCTGAATGGGAAGCTTTCATGAATGTTGGAGTAGGTGGTAGCAGCATGCAAATAGGGCACAATAGTTTCTTGTGTAGTAAGTTTTCAAAGATGGAGAGCATTGAGCGTCGGACATTAAGGAGATTGAAGCAAGAATATCCCTTAAAGGATATATAACATGGCACTATGGTTGATCCAGATTCCACACAATGGGGCCCATGACCTTGTGCGGGCAGACAATGACACACTTAGAGTTAAGTAGTGTATTGTCAAATACATAGAAAGACTAAACAAATTAGTTAACAAATTCAAATGTGGAAGACTTGTATGCAAGAATGCAACTTCTATTTAATATGCCGAATGGAGAAAATACAAATGTGTACTACAGACTAGTAAGAGTAAGAGTGCGAGCTCTTGTGATCATAAGGGGAATGCTTCCTTGCTGATTTGCCTATGATAGTGTAAAAGAATCCATAGTACACATGTGTTTGAAGTTAGCTATGTATGGCATGCTAATTATCTCCTATCTAGTATGTGTGAGTGTTCTCGGCTCTACAGATGCATAGATGCTCGATGATCAACTGACTAACAAGTCGATGTTATAATACATATATACAATGTATGACTACATGATGGTGGTTACAACTGACAACGATTGTAGGAGAACCGGTTGCAAGATGCTTCTTGTCCGAGTAACAGTTGTGTTCCAACATGCAGCATACTGACAAGATGTTTTGATATGGCACAAGCATGGATTATGCCACCTAGCATGCCATGTCGCAACAACATGCCGATAAGCAAACACTGAGTGTAGAAGTCTTGCGCAGGTGTACACAGCATTTGGCATCCATAGAAGCAAGACACAAGTGTGCTAATGTGTCGCAAGGTTGCAAGGTGTTGCGGCATTGTGGGATGGTGCGCAACATTACAAAAGTTGTGAATACTGCATATAAAGTTGGCACAAGGCTACAGGAGCTGCAAGTGTTGCGGTCTAAAGGATGCAAGAGTACAAAACCAATGAGAGTTGCATTATACTAGTGCAAAGTTGCAAAAGTTGTCAGGGTTGTGAAGCAAGTGTCCAACTTGCATGGGCTTGTGTAGGGCAAAGCACCAAGGTACCATGACACTTAGTAGATGGTGCCAAGTGTTGGGCGAGGTATGTGAGAATTGCACAGCATACAACAACGGGTTGTGCCAATGCTAAGCAATACAACGAGTCTATGTGCATGTCGCAAGATGCCGCAAGGGTGAGAAGCCCAAGTCTGTAAAGGGAGTGAGGAGGTTTGCACAGGTACAAGTTGGTGTGATAGCCTGCGAGGTTGCGCACGGATCGGTCACCCTTTCCTGAAAAGTAATGGTCCACATTGCCTCCTCGATTAGCTGCGGAAACTGAACCTAAAGCTTTTGAAGGTTGTACCACAACTTGATCAACATGTTGCCTGACCTTGACTACTTGGAACAATTAATGTGTGTTATAGCAAGTTTGGGTCCATCACTTCGATGATCTAATCCTTATTTGCTGGACACAAGTGTTCAGGATCCAAATCAGAATGATGGTGTGTCACTACTGGCTCAAGCATTGGAGGGAAGTAAGGCTTAAGGAACTCTACATTATCTATTGGGTGCATGCCCAAGTATGGAGGCACATCAAAAATGAATGTGTTCTCACCTATTGCGCAGAAAATAATGTAAGGACCATAACACAGAGGCTTGATCTTTCGGTATGGACCCTTGTAGTGTTCCTTCTGAAGATGCAACTAGACTTTATCACAACCTCGAAATGCGTGAGGTGTGGATGCATGTTGTGGCGCTCTTTGTACTTTTGTTGTGAACATGAGAGAATTTGTTGAGTCTATTGACGCACATATTGTATGTGCGGGAAAAAAACTTTTGCAATTAATCCGCTTCCTTCCCCTATGTGCACAACTTTGTGGGTGATGCGAGAATAGGGGATGTATAGATGTATTGCCGGTTGGAACCCAATACATGTCTAGAATCTACTATGCCCTATAGAACTATGAATAGCACTAGCGTAGGCATGTTGGATGTAAAGCAAGTTATCATTCCAAGTGCATGCATGCAAACGATTGTGCATACAAAAGATGAACTAGAGTGTGATTAACAACTATTTGTTCATCTATTTGAGGATGAAATGTCGTCAACCAATATAATTGTGTACCCATCAATTCCCACAATGTTTGCCAGAAATGACCCACAAAGTAAAGATCTCAATTGGAAATGATGGATGTTGGGAGTCTAAAGTACAGCCTAACATGGTTGAAGAAAGCGCGAGCAATACTAATTGCGTCAATGCCTTTCTCGCAAGGAACCATGATGGCCATCTTCGAAAACCTATCCACTACAACAAACACTGCATTTTTCTAGAGCGTATGTCATAGGCAGCCCAGTCATGTACTCCATGTTGATACATTTCAATGATATTGATGGAATCAACGAGAGGTGTAAATCCTAGCTTCCTGTTCATGGGCTTTGCAATGCAACAAGGAATGCAAGACTTGATGTACCGCTTCACGTATATGTGTGTATGTGCAACTAGCAGAAATGAGACTATAATATGGCTAGTCTTTGTACTGCTAAAGTGGCCTAATGTCTTGGTGTAGTGTGCCCCCAAACGACTCTAGCAATGTGCGCTATCAAGTAAACGAAAATGTCCCAACCTCTAGAGAAGCTTGTCATCCAAATAGAACTACTTATCTTATTCACCCAACAAGAGAGTGGTATAGGCATTTTGAAGTCCTTGTCGATTGAGTAAAGGGATACCCAATGTACGATGTTGTGGGCACACATTCAACACGATGACGAGCACATGAATCAATCGTCGACTAAGGCAATATGTTGCCTTATTGTCCTTTCTCTTCTTGTTCTTTATCACGAGATGGAATTGTTGCAAATAATTCCTCCACTTCATTTAGTACGTGTTCTCTAGCTTGATTTGCATTTACAGGAACTAAAGTGTCTTATGATTGGAATGTATGATGGTCTCCTCACCCAGAATGTAGTGAAGCCATTGCTTAACTGCTTGCACAATAGCATATGATCCTCTTATTCATAAGTGGAGTACCGTTGAAAATCTCTTAGTGGTATGCGATCAGATATCCATACTACATGAGTACCACATCAAGTTTGTAGTCAGATGCATCACCGTGAAGTTCGAAAGAGTGTGTGATGTTAGGCATTGCGGAACAAACGTTACACAAAGCTTTTTGAGAACCTCAAAAGCATGTTGTTGAATAGGAGTCCAATTGAATGTTGTTTTGACCTACACATCTAGTTGAGAGGCCATGCGATGCGAAAGAACCCAAGAACAAACCTACGGTAGAAGTTGGTATGCCCAAGAGAACTCCTTAATTCTATTAGATTGCATGGAGTAAGCTAATATTGAAATACCTTGATCTTCTCAAGTCCTACATGAATATCATTGCAGTTGAAGATGTAGCCCATATACTATATGTTTGTGCTGCCAAATGAACACTTTGCTAAGTTGGCTTGCAACTTGTGCTTGCATAGAGTGTATAGATGAGGATGTCATCGGCCGAAGTATGCCCTCCATAAAGCGCATGAAAATAGCTAGTGTGTTGGTCAAGTTGAAAGGCATAACCAACCATTCATGCAATCCTTCATGTGTTTTAAATCTATCTTCCAAACGTCTTTAGGATGGACTAGAACCTAGTGGTAACCTAGCTTCAAGTAGATTTTGGTGAAGTATTAAGCGCCTCAGAATTGGTCCAAGAGGCCGTTATATGTGGCAACGGATGTCAATTCATTACTGTGATTTTGTTGAGTGCATTGATCGTTTAAGAAAAGGCACCAAATCCCATCTTTTTGGGAGCGAGGACTATCAGAGTCCCACATGGAAAAGATTTGGTCCCGATCTTGCCCGAACTAGAGCTCTTGTATTTGGCAGCAGATTTCTCATTCCCCAAATTGATTTGCGGTATAGAGGGTTGTTTGGAAGAGGGGATCTAAGAACCAAATCAATGCAGTGCTTTATTGCCCAATGCATTAGGAGGCCTTTTGGTTTTGAAAAGATTTCGCCGTGTTGCTTTAGTAATTTGTCGAGTTGTTACACTGACAATGATTGCACGATGTGTGCTCCAATGCTTTTGGTTCTCCTGTGCATGTGTGTCAAGATGGACCATGAACAACACAAATTTCGTGGATATGGCGTTTGGAGATAGCAGAGCTCCTAAGGCTCGAGAGTGTTTACAGGACAGCCAGGATATCCTTAAAACCCTTAAGGACAATATGCAGCATGCCCAAAATCAGCAAAAGATGTATGCAGACAGGCACAGGATTGAGCGATCATTTGAGGTAGGGGATATGGTCTTTTTACGACTCCAGCCTTACAGACAGAGTACTCTTAAGAAGAGTGGAGCGGAGAAGCTTAAGCCTCGTTTCTATGGTCCATACAGGGTGGTGAGGAGAGTTGGACAGGTAGCTTATGAGTTGGAGTTACCTTCTGAAAGTAAGATACACAATGTTTTTCATGTATCTTGCTTAAAGAAGGCATTGGGACAGCATGTGACCTCTTCAGTAGAGTTACCCCCCTTGGATGATGAGGGAAGACTGGATTTGGTACCTGAGGGACTTCTGGATTGGAGGGAGAGAAGATTGCGGAACAAGGTGATACGGGAGTACCTGGTTCGTTGGAAAGATTTACCCTTGGAGGATGCCACTTGGGAGGGTGAGTCTATTCTTCAGCACCCCGCGTTGCTACAGTTGCTTGTGGGCAAGCAACTCCGGGGAGGGAGGACTGTAATGTCCCCTCTTTCCGCCTAAGCTTGGACGTGGACCTCGGCCCTTTATGTCCACCCGACGGCCAAGGGGAATTTTTAGGGTGACATGACTTTATTGTTTTATTATATTGTGCTATTATTTCTAAAAATAATAATATTATGAAAGCACAAATAATAAATAATAAAGTACTAATCAAAAAAGTAATTGTTTTAGAAAGAGTGCGACTTGCCTTAGGAGGCATTTTTTGGAAAATGTGCCATTTGGCCCAAAGAAGAAAAAGGCGACCAGCATAGGGGAATGAAACAAATTGATTGGGCGACTTGGAGGTGGTAGTTGGGCTGAGTTCCCTTTAAATAAACAGGTCGACTTGCATGAGGGTATCCAGATTTTTATTATCATCTTTGCATTGCTAAGAGCTCTGAGCTTTTACCAGAAATTCCAAGGACGAAAACCCCAGTATAGTGTAAGGAGGATCCATCTAGGGATCTTTTGGTTGTTTGTAATGTCCCCTTTTCCAAATCGAAGACCTTTGGCCCATTTTGTTGACCCAAGGCCAAAGGAAAAATATAAGGGTAACTTAAGTCATAATAAATTAGTATAAAGTGCCTATAAAAAATAAATTAAATTATTAAAGCACTTATATTAATTTATTTGGCTTAAATTAAGTATGCACTTATAAATTAAGTTGTAATATCTAGAAAAATGCATAAGGGGTCTAATGTTATGTTTGTATCATTCCTAGGAAGTATGGCGACTTACCTAGGGAATGAATATTGGCCCTTTTAGATGTATATGGCCCATTTCTAAATTTTATCCTCCCTATGAGGAAAATGCGACCAGCCTAGGCATTAAAAATGGGACTTATGTTTAGATTTAATCACTGATTGTGATTGGTGATTGGGGAGGTTACTTTGGGGCCATTTCTCCTATATAAGGGAGAGGTCGACTTGAAGAGGGATATCACTTACTCATTTTATCAAACTCTGATTTTGTCTAAGCTTTGTGCTTGTTGAAAAACTCTAGAGGACGAAAACCCTCTGAGAAAAAGAGAGAGATTTTCACACAGGAAATCTTATTGTGCTTACAAGGAAATTTCAGTATTTTCCAGTTGTTGATATTGAGCTTTTGGGCTATAAAGGGACTGAAGAATTATTGCAGCTGTGACATGACATTTTCTGTATGTGGAGCGACATTTAGGCAGGCTGACTGGTATTGCACATGTAATATTTGAGGCTGCGCATGCTACTGTCCTCTGTTTATCAAGTACCTCAGAACTTTAAATCACCTACATTCGATATTTTTGGCTGCCTAAGGTACCTTTTTCAATGCTTTAAGTCTGCAGATTTCTGGGTGCTGTTACAGTTTATATATGTACTCACAATTCAGATTTGTTCTCTATAATAAATTCTGAGTTGATATGGCAAGGATAGATACGGCTGGGTATTGTTTTATTTGAGTTTTCATCATCAGACTTAGTCGCCATTATTAGGAAAAATCTACATCAGTTTGGGATTCATTCATAGGGCTTGCTATTATATTCTTACTACTTTGGAATAAGAAATCATCAAATTACTTGCTAGCTGAGTTGGTTCTCATGATATTTTGAGTCACTTTTCAACACTGAAGGTTCTGATCTGCTGTACTAAAGTCTGTGTATCTTTTATTAATTTGAGCATGAGTGTGGAATTACCTAGAATCCATTAAAGGGTCGAAGTGTCCCATTTAGGGGATATTTCAGTGGTATCAGAGCATCAATCCTCCCACCTGGAGGGTTTGTTTTGGTTTGTTTTATGCAGCCTACAGAAGTTGGGCCACACCGATATTATACAAGGAGTCAAGCTCGTATTCGAACAGATCTGAATACTGAAAGTGGTTACCGGATCATGGACAGAAGGGAGGATTCACACACTCCACGACGTGAGCGACCTGATCCAGATGCTCTTTTCAGCGGAATGATCGATTCCCATCAGGAAATGATTCAGACCATGAGACAGCTGATGGAGAATTTGACTATGGATAGGGCAAGAAATCGGCATGATAGAAGGGAAAGATCTGCATCCATAGCTAGCAGCCACAGAAGGCACAACAGGGTACCATGAAGTGGGTAGCGTGAGAGGTTCCCCTCCACGTGATAGGAGATATACAGAGGAAAGGAGACCCACGAGGACTGCGGATCGACCTATGCAGCCTAGATTCCTACAGAGGGAGGAGCCACCATTAGTTGAGGAGCCATTTGAAGACATAGCCTTTCAAGATACTGTGATGGCAGCGCATGATGAGTGGAGAGCCCTACCACAGGAGGTTTGATGCCTTTCCCCTTCATCAGTATTGTGCTCAAAGGAGGGAAAGCTTGAGAGCTAGACAGGTACAGAGGCCTAGAGAACAGCAGAACAGGGAGTTGAAGCAGGCCACCAACAAGGTGACCCTTTCCACATTTGATGGTAGTGGAAAGATTAGTGCTAGAGCATGGATTCACAAGCTCGACACATATCTCACTCTCAAGCCTATGCAGGAGCAGGAGGCTATCCAATTTGCCACGTTGCACCTTGAGGGAGTAGCGTATGATTGGTGGCACCATGGGCTTATCACTCAGAGACATGATCTTCTGCAATCATACAAGGAGTTTAGTGAGAAGTGATTGCGAGATTTGATCGCAGGATGTAGAGCTTTACTATAGGGACTTGGCACAACTTCGACAGAGTGGACACGTTGATGCATACATCAACGAATTTCAGCGTATAGCAGTGATGGTGCCAGAGATGCCTGAGAGGCGAGTGGTGATGTTGTTCATTGAAGGACTTCATGACAGGCTGAGAGGATTGGTCAAGGCTCTTAAGCCTACTACTTTGCATGAGGCTATTCGGACAGCCTTGGACTTAGACACTACTCCAGTGCAGCCCCAAAGGAAGAACATCAAGGAGGAAAAATCAGAACAGCAAGAGCAGCCCACTTCTTCGAAGGTTGAGTTTACACCCAAGAGGGAGACTGTTTCAAAGAGTGAGCTTCGCCGGAAAAATTTATGCTTTCATTGCAATGATCCGTGGGAGCCGGGGCATAGGTGTCTTGGGAAAGGCAAAATCCATCTCATAAAGGTTGAGGATGAAGAGTCCGAGGATGAACAGGAGCAGCCAACACCAGGTATTGCAAATGAGGGTAGACTCACCTATCTTTCAGAGCACCCAAGTATAATCCATTCATGTTTGAAGGCACAATGTTCGGGTGTAGGATCATGGCACTACTGGATAGTGGATCTACACATAACTTCCTAGATGCAGGTTTGGTAGACCAAAAAGGTTTACAATGTGATAACTTTGAAGGCTTTGATGTGACTATAGCAGGAGGTCTCACTCTTCCATGCAAGAAGAAGGTCAACCAAGTCAGCATTTTATTTGGTGAGTATACACTTTGTGATGATTTCTATGTCATGGATTTGAAAGATAACAATGTTGTGCTTGGCATGCAATGGCTTCATTCGTTGGGAAGAGTCACCCAAGATGTGGAAGCTATGGAGTTGAGTTTCCAACACAAAGGGAAACAAGTCACATTGAGAGCACTCAAGTACACGCTGCCCCATCAAATGGCAGCTAAGTCTATGATAGTTTGGGACCGGAACCATCTCGTGAGGACATCTACGCAGATTTTTCACTGCATATCAGCACGGACCAGCAAGGAGGTGATGAAGAGTGCGGCAAGTTCGAAGCATACATGAGGACGCTGGTTTCACTAATGACAAGTAAGTTGCATAAGTTTTTTTCTGCAGTGTTTGAGCAGCATTGTATAGTGCACATGAAGCTATTAAAAAAGCTTCGGCTGGTCTGGGATCCTGGAACGGGTAGAATGCAGAGTTGCAGTTTATGATTGCTTGGGGGCAAGCAATCTCGGGAAGGGAGGACTGTAATGTCCCCTTTTCCAAATCGAAGACCTTTGGCCCATTTTGTTGACCCGACGGCCAAAGGAAAAATATAAGGGTGACTTAAGTCATAATAAATTAGTATAAAGTGCCTATAAAAATAAAATAAAATTATTAAAGCACTTATATTAATTTATTTGGCTTAAATTAAGTATGCACTTATAAATTAAGTTGTAATATCTAGAAAAAATGCATAAGGGGTCTAATGCTATGTTTGTATCATTCCTAGGAAGTATGGCGACTTACCTAGGGAATGAATATTGGCCCTTTTGGATGTATATGCCCATTTCTAAATTTTATCCTCCCTATGAGGAAAATGCGACCAGCCTAGGCATTAAAAATGGGACTTATGTTTAGATTTAATCACTGATTGTGATTGGTGATTGGGGAGGTTACTTTGGGGCCATTTCTCCTATATAAGGGAGAGGTCGACTTGAAGAGGAATATCACTTACTCATTTTATCAAACTCTGATTTTTGTCTAAGCTTTGTGCTTGTTGAAAAACTCTAGAGGACGAAAACCCTCGAGAGAGATTTTCACACAGGGAATCTTATTGTGCTTACAAGGGAATTTCAGTATTTTCCAGTTGTTGATATTGAGCTTTTGGGCTATAAAGGGACTGAAGAATTATTGCAGCTGTGTCATGACATTTTCTGTATGTGGAGCGACATATAGGGAGGCTGACTGGTATTGCATATGTAATATTTGAGGCTGCATGCTACTGTCCTCTGTTTATCAGTACCTCAGAACTTTAAATCACCTACATTCAGTATTTTTGGCGCTGCCTAAGGTACCTTTTTCAATGCTTTAAGTCTGCAGATTTCTGGGTGCTGTTACAGTTTATATATGTACTCACAATTCAGATTTGTTCTCTATAATAAATTCTGAGTTGATATGGCAAGGATAGATACGGCTGGGTATTGTTTTATTTGAGTTTTCATCATCAGACTTAGTCGCCATTATTAGGAAAAATCTACATCAGTTTGGGATCCATTCATAGGGCTTGCTATTATATTCTTACTACTTTGGAATAAGAAATCATCAAATTACTTGCTAGCTGAGTTGGTTCTCATGATATTTTGAGTCACTTTTCAACACTGATCTGCTGTACTAAAGTGTATCTTTAATTAATTTGAGCATGAGTGTGATCTAGAATCCATTAAAGGGTCAAAGTGTCCCGTTTAAATATTCATTGGTTTTGAAAAGATTTGTGTATCTTTAGTAATTTTATTAATTTGAGCATGAGTGTGTCAAGATGGACCATGAACAACACAAATTTCACGTGTGAGATATGAGTTTGTGGCAACAAATATCGACATTGACAAATGACATCAGTTCATCTCTATAGTTTC
Source organism: Taxus wallichiana var. yunnanensis (assembly GCA_018340775.1). Taxonomy (NCBI): domain Eukaryota; kingdom Viridiplantae; phylum Streptophyta; class Pinopsida; order Cupressales; family Taxaceae; genus Taxus; species Taxus wallichiana. Next base: position 126,791,006 of record CM031235.1, read on the forward strand.
TAATAGTAGTGCGCCACATACCTCCAAAGGTGCACTATGGCAAGTGACATTATCCTCTATTGAATTGACCTTATATTGAATAGTGCATTGCCATCAGACCTATATCTCTTTTCTGGAGTGCAACCATCCAAGTGAATATGGGTGAAGATATGCAAAAGTAGGAAGTGCAAGGCATTCAAAATCCTACTATCGACGATGACATGAACAAGTTGTTTAGTGACCCAAAACTACGTGTGGAAGAGACTCACATTCCTCCAAAGCATTGGTGAAATTGGCGTTGGTGCTCAAACAAGAACTATCTAGATTAGTGTCATTTGTGGTTGTGGGACCTAATGTAGATTGCACAAGCAAGGATTGTTGCATGTGGCATTGTTTGGTAGCGACCAAAGTGACTTTGGTCATTAGACATGACTTGAATATTGACAAACAGGTCTTGACATAAACAGTCCATCTCTCTATAGTTTAACTTGATATGTAACATCGTAGTCATACAAATATCGTCTTTCCAAAGAGTGTGTACATACCTCCAAAGGTGCACTGCGTGGCAAGTGACATTATCCTCTATTGAATTGACCTTATATTGAAAAGTGCATTGTCATCAGACCTATATATCTTTTTGGAGTGCAACCATCCAAGTGAATGTGGGTGAAGATATGCAAAAGTAAGAAGTGCAAGGCATTCAAAATCCTACTATTGACGATGACACGAACAAGTTGTTTAGTGACCCAAAACTACGTGTGGAAGAGACACTCACATTCCTCCAAAGCATCAGTGACATCAGCGTTGGTGCTCAAACAAGAACTATCTAGATTAGCGTCATTTGTGGTTGTGGGACCTAATGTAGATTGCACAAGCAAGGATTGTTGCATGTGGCATTCAAAATCGTTGTGAGTGTGCAAGAGATTGTTGATGGCACCACTTGTCCCCTGAATTCTTCTTGCCTTCGTCTAAGTTAGAAAGCGCAAGAGCCTTCTAGTGTTGTGTGGCCTTCTTAGGTTATTCCCTTTGTAATATGTGTTCTGCAACTATGAAGGTGGCTAACATGGTGCGTTGTGTGTGGGTTGGCTCTTGTACTTGGCATTTGATAAAGAGGGGAAATGTTGCTTCATCTTTGCCTCGGCTTCTATCAATGTGATATTGCGGTATGCTTTCCCCAGAGTGTTGGAAAACAAAAACTCCATCTTTGCACGAATGTAAGTTGAAAGTTCAATGATGTACTTCAACACCTTATGTGGCTCCATGAGGTCCTCACGCAAACACATAACATAGTCGTGAAACTCGACGTAGTCTCCCGCCAACTACTCTTTACATTATCGCAATTGCTAGAACTTCATGTACTCATCCTTATAGTTTTTAAGGGGTAGAATTCTTTTCGCAAAGCACTTACAAAGTTATCCCAAGTCCAAATAGGCTCAAAGGCCTTTAATGTTGTGCATTGAATGTTTACCACCAATGGGCCACTTGAAGAGGTTGATAGAGAAGTCGCCCTCAAGATGGCGAATCCCCTTATCTAATGTTGCAGAATCAATCTCACCTTCAAACATTGGCATATCGAGATTCACTTGGACCTTGAAAGGGATCTAATGCTGAAACCATTGGTAAGACGATTGCGAGAAAAAGGTGTTTTGAAACATCAACTCATGAAATTGGCCAAGAGTTTGGTGTGTTGTGCTACCAAGGCGTCCTTAATGAGCTTTTGAATATCCTGGGACTGCCTTAGGTTTCTTTTGGGCATCAGCCATCTTGTTCATGCTACAACATTCTTTCAATAGTTTGAAATAGAGCCAACTTGTTGTCCTTCCTTCTCATATTACACTCATGTGTTTACAAGCATAAGAAAGCGCTATGCCCTAATACCAACAATCAACACCATAGGGCCCAAAACCTTATGCAGAGGGCTAACGACACACTTAGAGTTAAGTAGCATATTGTAGAATGCATAGATATACTAAACAGATGTCAATTAACACATTCAAATGCAGAAGACTTGTTTGCGGGAATGAAACTTCTATTCAATATGCAAAATAAGGATTATACAGATGTGTACAAATGACTAGTAAGGGTAAGAGTGCAAGCTCTTGTGATCAAAAGGGGAATACTTCCTTGTTGATCCGCCTAGGCTATTGTGAAAGAATGCAAAGTTTGAAGTTAGCTACGCAAGACATGTTATCTCCCTCCTATCTAGTCTATGTGAGAGTGAATATGTGGATGCATAGATGATCAATGATTGACCAATTAACAAGTCGATGTTATAATACATATATATACAATGTACGATTATAGGATGGAAGTAACAATCGACAATTTGCAAGAGAAACGGTTACAAGACGTTTCATCTTCCTAGCCAAGTACCTAGTTGTGTTCCAATGTGCGGCATCGATGAAACACTCTGACAATGTGAGGGCATGAGTGTGCAACCTGGCATAATGACATCGTGATAAGCAAACGCAGTGTAGAAATCCTACGTAGGTCTGAAAAACCGTTTGGCATGCACAAACAAGGCACAAGTGTCATTATGCCAAGTTGTCGGTGGTTCTTTGCTTCACTCGCCGCCGTCGCTAGTTGTTGCTTCACTCACTGCAGTCGATGTCGCCGATCGTGCATCTTCAATATGGTTTCACTGTTTGCTTCAATTGGGTTCCTAAAGGTGGTCCCCTTCATTGTACCCAATTGTGGATCCTCTCAAAAACAAATCCTCAAATGTACAAGGATGTGGGTCCTTTTAACACCCTCAGTTTACCTAATCTAAAAAGAAAAGTAAAAACAAAGTAAAAACTTAAATACTTATAGATTCAATATAAGTAAAAACTAATGATTTTATGCTAATAGAGATGGCGAGTGCAAGTCCGCTATGTGCCCTAACCCTAGCCATATTGGTGTGTCTCTTGGCGACAGTGATGGGATTCGGGACGGAGGAGGCGGGATTTGTTGGGTTCTCGCTTTGGAGATTTTGAGCCCTACGATGATAGACCGAGGCTAGGTTTTGGAGATCGAGGGCTCTCGTCCTCGACGCAGGGCTCCACTTTTGCCCCCTCTCCTTTGAGGGCTAGTTCGGGAACGGCGGTTCGACTCCGAGAAGGCTCGGGACAGCATGATCGATGGGCTCGAATTGTCCTCTCAAGCTCCCGGCACGGGTCTTGTCATGCACACTTTCCAGGTCTTCGTTCGAACTTTGTATGGATACACCCTCTGCATCCAGCTCCCACGACTTGCTCTAGGAAAGGACCTTCAATTTGTTCTTTCCCATAAATTAAACTATAGGGTTGGTCTCATAGACCTAGTTTTTGTTGGCAAATCTCTTAAGGACGACTCCTACTCATCTCTTACGAGATTGAACGGGATTCCACGATCTACATGTCTGGTCTTTTAATGGGTGGAGCCAAAGCGCGAAACCTTGCACCTTTTAAAGAGGCACTATTTAAAAATACCACTTCCACAAACAGCAGACTTTAGCTCCTCCTCTACCCGCCTTTATATATTGTGGAACAAGCATCCGAATCCCCTACCTTGGAGACTAAGTTGCTTTGCATTCAAATTCGTGTTCGAATTCGCCGATGATTAAATTCGTGAAAAATTCGCCGGTAAAAAAATCAGCGATTAAATTCGTGATTAAATTCGACTATGAGAAATATACATTTTTATTAAATATATAAAAACAAAAGATAAATTCACATTTCAAAAGAGAGATAATATCACATTTCATTGATTTCATTACTAATCTATCTACAGGCGATCAAAGCTCATGATTATTTCAGAAGATTGCAAGAAGTTGCTTGGTCGAAAAAGGTGCAAAAATGGATTTTATGAAAATAAGAAAAATATTGCCATCAATGCGTAGAGCTCAAGAAAATATGCACTTTTAGAGAAAACGACACCTGAAACGGAGCCACAGAATGAAAGTTATGGCACATGCAAGTTTTTGCTGCTACATCTTCCCGGACCCTTTCCAAAAATGGCAAATTTTTTTCTTGTCCTTGTGTTTTTTTCACCAAAAATCCAAAAAAGGAAAAAATTGCCAAAAAAGAAAAAAAACGCGAATTAAATCGCGATTTTCAAGATCTGTTAAAATTCGGCGAATTTCGAATTTTTTCCTTCAAGTTCGCCGAATGCGGCAACATAGCTTGGAGATAAACATTGAAGAATCTCTGGCCTTTAGACAAAAGCTAGAATCTAAGGCCCTCATCTACAGATTTAATGGTGCTTGGCCGCCGACCAATGCTCTAATTCAGTGGATCCATTCCTCGTGGACAACAAATTGTGAATACTTCTTATGTGCCGGGGCTTCTTCATAGTCTACTTCTATGATCAGGAGGATTATCAAAGGACTATTGATGAGGGGCCTTGGTTCTAGGGATCGGCGGGTCTTTTCACTACCCCATGGTTTCCACAGTTTGATCTGAGCTCCTCCATTTTGCGGGTTCTGTTTGGGTGAGATTACCTAATCTTCCTCTTCATTTTTTCCTTGTTACGGAAGATATCAGCAATACTCTAGGGAGGTTCATCAAACAAGATAACAAGAGAGTATAGAGTGGCCTTCTTACTTTTGTCAAGATTTGTGTAGAAGTGGATCTCAGTAAAGGATTTCGGATAAAATGACTCTCAAGATGGGAGATGCGACTCACATCCAAACTCTTGACTATGAAAACACGGCTTTCAAATGTCGAATTGCAAGTCTCGGGGTATCTCCCAGGCTGCCTGTCCCCATAAAAATGCCCAAACTCCAAAGAAAAAAGGATTCATTCCAAACGATGGAGCCCTCCAAATCTTGAGGATGACTCTGACTCTGACTTTAAAGTTCAAGAAGCTGGAGATACAACTCCTTCGGTCGCTGCTCAGTCCGCCACTACTGAAAATATTGAGGTGGGTCAGCCATTGGTTCACCCTCCCTCTTTGGAGAGACCTAATCCAGGGATCAAGTGACCTCATGAATCCGATCATTCTAACTCGGATAAGGATGGCCCCATCCCTTGGATAAGGAGTTACAGATCTACACCCCCTTGAATTTGTCCAATTCCAATCCTCTTGGTTTAGAGGAGATTTCACTCGGAAATTAGCAGATAGTGCGTTCGAAGAAGGGAAAAAAGGGTAAGCATTGATCTCAGTTAACCTTTGCTTTCCTCTCCTTCTTCAACTTCGCTTGTGGATGCCTCTTGTCGCTTCCACTTCTTTGTCTTGCAGCTTGTTTTGGGCTGCATCTCCTCTCTCCCTCCTTGTTGTCCCCCTTTGCTGCATCTTCTTCTTCTTGCAGCTGCGACTGGGCTGCCTCTTCTCTTTCTCTGTGTTTCTGTTTCGCTGCTGCAACTGTGGCTGCAGCAGCTTCTCCTTGTTCTCACTTGTGGTTCTTTTCTCTTTTCTCCTTTGTTTTAGAAGTGGGTCTCTTTGGCTGCTTCTTTCGGGTTCCTAGTGTTGGTTCCCTTCTTTGTTTCTTGGTTATGGATCCTCTCTTTATCTCTTCATTATACAAGGATGTGGGTCCTTTCAAAACCCTCATATTTACCCTACTTCCAAAAATATAAGTAAAAACTAACCTAAATATTTAGTGTATAGATATATGTGTTGCGCATAGTTTAGAGTTTAAGATAGGGTTTTATATATTTTATAAAATACATCTAAAAGTAAAAACCAAATAGATTCTATATAAGTAAACACTAAAACTAATATACATCAATAAGAATTAATATATTTACTTACCGATTGTGAATTTCCTTGCTCTTCACACTTATTCACTTATTATTTATCCCGCACTAATGATCTTCCACACTTTTAAAATAAATTACATTTACGTGTATAAATATATAATCATATATTTTATTTTATGTATTAAACATTGAGTCGGCATTACAAATTATATTATTTTAACAATCAAATATTAGTCAGCAAATAAAGAGTTTTTTTAACAATGTGCGCCATTACACTCCTTGCTTGCCACTGTAGGGACACCTCTCTATGTAATAAAGAGTTGGCAAAAGACTAAAAGTTGTGAGATCTACAAGGGTTGTGAACTAAGTATGCAGCACGCGTGGGACTACGCAGGACAATGCATCAAAGTATCGCCACACTTAGCAGGTGCAGCAAGTGTTGGGCGGGTTGCAAGGCAAGAGAGAGTTGTGCGGTATGCAACAAAGGGTTGTGTTAGTGCTACGTGATGCCACAAGATGCCACAAGTGTGAGGAGCCCAAGTTCTACAAGAGGAATGAGGAGGTTTGCGTGGCTGCAAGCTATTGCAAGACAGGTTGTGCATGGATCTATGTTGTTTAGTATTGGATATATTATGATAATATAGATTGTGATGGAATTGATCACTCTTAACATCAAACAAGTGAATCATGAAATATTCAAGTTGAAATAAAACTTCAATATACAACAAAGTAAACTATTGAACTCGATACTCAGCACCACTTCCTATTTTACCCGGTAGTTGTAGTGGCTAATTACCCATGTACTCCAACAAAATGTATTGGTTACCATTTGGTCACTTGGTGATATTTGTTGCATTAGCAACGAGATTACACTTTGATTAAGTTCATATCTAGACTTAATCATTATCATATTGTTGTGGTAATGACTAAATCATTTGGATTGTTTATGCTTTAGTCATTAAGGGAAGTAATATAGTAATAATGCCTATAATGGTTTGTTAGCATTGTGTGGGCATAATTTTGATTGTGTCACAGATGCACATGGTTGAAGGTGGTTGTACATAGAGGTTTAGTTGTTGAGGTTGTTCCTTGATTGTAGGAGTGTTTGTTTACTTCTCTCACTCATATAATAAGCCTCTGATATGTATGATTCACGGCTTGTTCTAAAATTTAATAGATAGTGTTGATGGCAGGTGGCAATTTTTCATGGATGTCTTCGTTGAGCAAATGATTATGGCCAACGATGCCAATAGTGAAGCATCTTTCTTGGATCATCAGTTGTCCTTCGACTCTTTCATGAGGCGCATCACAGTCAAAATCATGTTGGCTCTAGTATCAACTCATTGCAATTTTTTGGGAGAAATGTTGTTAATCGGAAAATTGTTCTAAGGAGAGGATGCTATGTAATGACTCCTTTCAATCTTGTACCACCAAGTCAAGTGTAACGTGAGATGCTAGTGTATGATGGAACGTAATGACACCTTTCCATCTTGGGCCCCCATCTCAAGTGTCATGCAAAATGATAGTCTGTGATGATATATGATGTCATCTATCATCATGTATCTCATGATAGCATAAAGGGTAATGACAATATAAGGTAAGTAATCACTGATTAGTAATTATATGAGTTGCCAACTTGTGGCATCCTCAAAAGTGTGCAAATGTTAGTAATCCATGAGTTGCATAGCTTGTGGCATCCTCGAAAGTGTGTCAATGCTGGTAATCCATGGCTTGCCAGCTTGTAACATCCTTGAAAATATGTCAATGTTAGTAATCCATGAGTTGCATGCTTTTGGTATCATTGATAAGTGTGTAAAGTCCATATGTAAACCCTAGACAAGTTTAAGGGGGTATGTTAGTGTGAACAACCCTTGACAAGTGTTCCTTGCATCGGGTATGTAAGTGAAAGCCACTAGCGAAAGTCAATCTCTGCTTGGGTATAACTCATAAATTAATGTATTTAAAGGGATGAGTAACTATCCCAAAGATGATACTGCCAGGTGAGCAAAGAATTGAAGAGTGATCATGCACTGCACACAGGTATTGTGATGTGTATGCAATGTGTGAATAATGAATCTGTAATATTTATTTAAAATAATCAAAAATCCTGACAGATTAGAGAGATGCATTCTAGATTTCTTCTTTGTTCTTCAGTTTTAGTTTTGATATTCTTTTGGTGATTTTACTCCTGCGGGACTAAATTTACATTTTTCTATTAAAGATAAGTGTAGTTTTTTTCAGTCACCATCAAGCAAGACACCTATTTGGTGTATGAGCTCCCTTGTTTAACAAGAGATGTTTTTTTCATTCACCTTATATATTGTTCAAACTTGTAGCTCTTTATGTTTCCACCCTTTGAACAACCTTGTGATAAATCTAGCATTGCCAATCAAAGCCGAGGCACAAAATTCTGTTCTGAAGACGTGTGTTTTAATTTCCTAGAAAAACATGCACATTGAACACATTCTGGACAAGTATGCAGTAGAGACTCCTTTTTTGAGTTTGCACGTTAATTTTGGCACCACTAAGCCGGTAATGTAAAAAACAGATTAAGAAGGAACTGTTAAGACTAATAGTGTATCATTCAATTTATATGTCCTAATATGAATAAATCCAAAAATATTGAGATGCACTCGCAACACAAATGAGGGCTGAACTTTCCTCATATGAACCAAGCAGGATCGATTACCAGTAGATATTATGAAATAAAAAAATGCAGTTCAGGCACAATTTTCATTTGCTACAAAATGCAAATCACCTCCGATTAAATTTGTTGCAGCTATACATGTCTGGACATACTACCATACATATAGGGGTTCTGAGTAGTGGGCACCCAATGTATCACAGTACTATGAAGCATTATAGATAGACTTGGCGATGGTTCTGGCCCATGCTTGAAAATTGAATCATGTTATGTAAGAACTGCTGCATATGCCATGCTGTACAAGTAGAATCATGGAAAAAGTTGAAGAAACAAGTTGTTTACCTCGAGTTTGACGTTTGGCATCAGATTGATCAAAAAAATTGGTAGGAAGAGTTGATGCTGGCCGTTTGGCATCAGATTGATCAAAAAAATTGGTAGGAAGAGTTGATGCTGGCCGAGTCTGGGCAGGAAAAGAGGATGATGGATGAGTCTCAATATCGGCAACATCAATTTTTGTGGGCTTTGAATTATTGACAGTTTTAGATTTTGCAGCACGGGCCTTAATATCTTCCACAGCCTGCAATGTGTACAATACGTTCAATCAGCTCACCTGCACATGAAGGTGGAATGTTCACAACCTTACTGGTTAAGTACGATCTCCTTTTATATCTAATTAAAATGAAACTCCATTTAATGAGCCTTTTCTATATATTAGAAACCCAATCTCTAGTAAAACAAATCTCATAAAAATGTTTAACCAACAAACAGTAACATCTGCAGTGTTAAATCAGCGATCTCATGCTATTTCATGACAAACATCTTTTCATTGCATTAAACAGATTGATGTTTAAATTCAAGTACTATTCATGCATATCAAATATTTCGATAATTGAGCCATGAAAGTGCATAGTAGATTGAAGTATTTTGCTTCTCAAGGATTTGTTGGTAGGATGGAGGTAGCAGGCATTGCATCATCTTTCGAACATAATTGAAGCTGTTTTACAATCATGCAAAGCAAAAACAAAGATTTTAGTATCCAAGTGGCCATAAATTCAGTTTATAAGATAGCAAATTTTAGCTGCCACTATAGTTGAATTGCTTGGAGAAGGGCTTACCCAGACCTATTGAATTACATGGAGATGAAAAAAGAACTAGTGTGCATGACATATAAAATTTAGAAAGATCAAATTGAATAACAATAAAGAAGTTCAATGTCCAAAGGGTTGTGGTGTAATGGTAAAAGGGCGCATTTGTAATGAGTGACCCAAGTTCAGAATCACCACATTATATGAGCGTGTAATGTCATGCCCTTATCCTCCCAGAACTGGTCTGGGCCTGGTGATGTTCAAAGCTACCCTTAACAAAAGAAAACAATAAAGAAGCTAGACATCTCAGCTTTTTGGTGAAACGAGAGGTAGTAACTACATACCAAACTGACATATGGTAACAATAAAACAGAACATTATGAACTGCCAGTTGCAGCTACAAACAAGCAATCATAGTTGAATTTTCCAACCTGTATAGCAAACCATGCATATAAAATCATTAATTGTTGTTGCTGAAATTAATCATCTTAAGCAAGCAAAATGGCAGAATGTGATTCGTAAGGATTAACTAATAATGTTTCTGTTTGCAAGAACCGTTTGCAAGGATTGTTCGCATTTTCTCGGAAATGGGAAAAGAAAACCTTGGAAGGGTGTAAAAGGTCAGGACCTCAACCAACACCAAAAGACATTAACAACATATCCTCTCAGCTCTTCATGGGCAGTTGTTGGCCATTTTCACAACATAGGAGGTTGAGGAAGAATTGTTTGTATAGCAAAGGGAAGGAGAATGAGTTGGAGTCTTATACATCAGACCATAATGGTCTGTTTGCGCCATTTGTGACCTATTTCCATGCTGCAGTTTTCCCACGTCGAATTTCTCCACAGCACCTCTTGTTCCAATTGACATGTGTATGCTGTAATCTGTTTCTTCTTCCTGTTTTTGAATGTTCCCTTTGGTGTAATGAATGTTTGGTAATCAATGCAGGCTATGACTAAATCTCCCACAACATTCAACATAGTTTCTGACTGTACAGCAGTAGTAATTAGATTTCAGCACATAAATGTATAAAAGATCCATGTTGGTGAATTGTAATCCTCATATCTGCTGCAATTTCCGATTTATTTTTATCTCTTGTTATAAGTATAGTTGTAATCAGGACTGAATGTTACTGATATGCATACATCATTGGAGAAGTAACAAGCAGTGTTAACAAAATCTCCAACTAATCACAAATCTTCTGATTGATCATGATTTTGGCATAATCCCAATTTTATCTGAATCTTTTTAAATCGGCTTTTTTTTTTTTAAAACGTTGAGTTCTCTAAATCTTGGTTCTTTTTGCACTTTCCCAGTTACGCTTGTTACCGTGAAGCATGGTGTGGCATCCAACCATATCATGGTACCTCCAATCTGACTCAGGTATGTCTGGTACGATTAATTGTAATTGGCAGAGCTGGTGCAATTTCAGATCATTGCATGTCTCTTGTTAGATGTATAATTGCATTAGTGCCTGTAATCAAGGAAAATGCATACATACTCAAACTAGATACATTAGTATGGGACATCCTTGGGAAGTGTCAATCAGTGCTACCATAATCTCCAACTAATTGCACATTTTCTAATTAATCAGGATGTTGGAACTATCCCATTTTTATCTGATTTTTTAATTAAAACATTGCATTTTCAAAAAAATTGGTTCATTTCCCATTTTCCCAATTAAAATTTAATGAAATCCTTGCCTATTAATTTATTAAACAATTTTGGTAACATTACTATCAAGCATGAGTAGGACATCCGACCAAATGAGGGTATGTCCCTTCTGATCGGGCATGTTTGGTGCAATGTACTTCTTGCAAACATTTTTCAAAATAGAAAAACTAAAACATAAATCATTTTGAAATTTTACCATGAAGCTTGCATGGTTGAATTGTGATTGATTATTATTATTATTATTATTCAAGTCAACAAATGTATACACCTAAATTAGACAGCCATATGTCGATAAACCAAACTCCTTGAAGACTTCTCATTTTTCAATTACTTTGTGGCTGCCACAAGCTCATGCAACCATACCTCCATAGATAGACAAATCCTAATCTGCTTTATGAGATCAATGGACATACTGATAAAAGGATCAATGCTTGTAGAGTTAAGGATCTTTTGAAATGTTAACGGAAGAATTATCATATTCGGTGTTCATCGTCCTTTAGATTCAGTTGTGAGTCATAGAGGACTAAGGTTCTTTCTGATTTGTATATAAAAATAATAGCAAAATTTTTAAGGCAGATCCTTGTTATCTAATGTCTGTGTCCTTTAATTTTAGCTCCTCTCACTCTATAGTCCTCAAATTTCCTGAGATGGCTTTCCAACATACTTTCCTCTCTTTCGTTTCATTGAAGGGATCTAACACAATTTCTTGTCTATCCCGATAAAGCTTGGAGCAAATTCGTTTTCTACACATTTCCATGTTCTGGAAAAATACCACAACGAAATGAGGTTCTCTTGGATTGTGATATTTGCATGATGTGCACAAGGTGTTCTTGACAAAGCTTTAAGTCTTTTCATGAACATCAATCATTCCTTGGTAAGTACAAATTGGGCTTGCTTATGAATATGGACTTTTTAGCAAATGTATTTGTCATATTTTCGACCTTTTCAAATACAGTCCCAGCTTGTGCTAATCTTGAAGATTTGAAATTATTGAGAAATCTATCAAAAATCAATTGAATGATGACCTTTTTGTCTCATGTGGGTTAAGACTGCCATGTATGCGGTATGCCAAATGTGGCGGTATTCAGACGTAACAAGAATCATTTGCCAAAATACCACAGTAACACGCATTTTCATGGACTGCAATCTTTGTTGGGCATGCACAAAATGGACTTGTTAATAAAGCCTTAAAGACTTCTTAGTGTAGGCAATAAGTAGGTGTAAAGTCAGATGCATCAACCTTTGCCAACATCCACCCAACTTGTGCCAAACCTGGAACTTTGGAACAGGTTATATTCTTGGAGCAGTCGGACCATTCTTGGGTGTCCCTCCTAAAACTTGAATATTTGTGAAAGATGCAACATTGATATATCAATCTCCACCAGACTTTGTTTCATAGAGTGAAGATTTTAACAGACCAAATTTACATGGTATTCAAGTACATATTATCTCTGTTGTTCTATGCCTTGTTGTTTTTACGAGGGATAAAGACAAAAAGTTGTTCCTCTGTTCTTTGCGCTTGTTCTAATATTACTGTTTCTAATTATTGTCAATATCTTTGTGGCTTCAAATCACACTCCAGATGGAATTCCAACATCCTGTCAATATCTCAACATTTTTCCCTTGGCAGAATTCATATGCAATTTGTTAGCTCTTTCTTGATATGGTGAAAAGCGGATCTCACCAAACTTTGCTTGTTCTCCCAGCACATGCCAAAGTGGGTGCTTTATAACAGGACATGGAGCTCCATAAAAAGTAATTGAAAGTGCATTCTTGTCTGATGTTATCGTTATGGCTGCATAGACATGTACATGTGGAACCTTATAGGAGACACATTTAGAGCTTTAGCAGCAGAAAATACATAAATGAATTCAGCATTTCTCCAAACAACATGTTAAAATGAGGAAGTATGTAGGCAAGCAGATGTTTCAACAAATGCCTCAAGGAAATGTGGTCTCTTAAAAAGCAGCAACTAAAGGATATGCATAAAGTTGTGTTTTTGACATCTGAATGGAATGCCTATCCATATTGTGGACTCCTGATCTGCAACCACTCCTGGATCGGTATAGTTTGTGCCTGTTGTTTTGGCCTATGTGACTTTATAGTAGATGCAATAGACAGGTGTAGCACCAGATTCCTCAATGTTTTTCTACTTCCTCCCTGCCAATGCCATTAATATGATTTCAATTCAGACATATTTTCATATATACCTGAGTCTCAGGGAACAGGTGGATGAGGGGACAGAGTTTTCAGGACTAAAAATTCCCAGATTTTAGGGATGGCGTGGGGACAGATTTTAAAATAATATACATAAACTACTATTTAAATTTTTTAACTTTATTTAATGAAATTTAGGGATTAAAACATTATTTAATAATTTGTAGGGGTACTTTCTGGATTAGGATTCAATGTTTTTGGTATAAATAACAGTTTTTAAAAGTAAAGTGTCAGAAAAAATGGAAGTTAAAAATATTTTGGAGACGTTCCTTTCAAATTTCCAAGTCCCCATTATGTTTGAGATGTCTGGGACATCATCAAAATCTAGGGACGCATCCCCACATAATGCTGTATATTTCTGAGTATATATTTAAATAGGACTAGCCTGTATATATATTTAAATAAGAGACTGTGTATATACTATATAGGCTAAAAATCTTACAATGGCATTTGATGTTTCTATCTCTCTACCTAACTTTTCTAGCTGTTCCAGCTGTCAACTACTTCTGATCTGTTTCTATCTACTTTTAAAGCTGTCCACCTACTTTTGATTTATTTATATCCAACTACTTGTATATAGATATGGTAAATAACAGTAGCTAAATTACTAACTATAATAGATGTCCTCATCATTTCCTCCTTGCTTAAAGGAAATTGTCCCCAATTTCTCCAAATAGATCAGAACCACCTTGTAACTGCAAAGATGAGCTAGGAGATAATGGAATCCAGTTGGTTATGAGATGCATGAAGACCAAAAACAATGATGATAAAGGCCCGACAGATATAATCTAAATATTGAATGAGAAGACTCTAAAATATTTGGGAAGCAAATATCCTGGAGATTGAAATGCTTTATCTAAAGCCAAAAATATATCCAAACTCCAAAAACTGAGGAGCTGCAAGGGAGAAGATCCTCAAATTGAGGAGATATCCTTGTAGTGAGGAGAGGGTTGGATCCAGGGCATGGAACTCAAGCATAGGGGTTGCCAGAAACGAACCGAGTGGGTGTCCTTCTTGCTTAAGTGTAGAACGTTTAGGTGGCAATGAAGCACGAGGAGAAGATCAGTTGTTGCTAAGAACTTAGAAAGGGAATGAAAAATAGGGAGTTAATCCTTAGTTTGTTGAATTTCAAATTGGTCCATTAAAGAAGAGTGGAGTGTAATTAAAGAGATAGGAACAAGCTCAACGTGGTGCAGGTCGCCTTTTCCTATGGATGCAATCACTGAAAAAGGCAGTAGGGCAGTGAGGTGATGGTCAAGAGATTTGCTCACAACTGGAACCTGTTATAGAAGAGTTGTAGTGTCCAGAAGAATATCTGCACCGTGGGTTGTGTGGACAACCATCTGAGGATTGCACGGTGCCTTGTGGTTAGCATTGTGAGGACCCTATAGAGATGTTGGTGAAGGAGAATCGTCAATTTCCTTGATGACTATAGGAAGTGAAGGCGAGAAGCTTGGCTATGTAGATGAAGCCAAATTGCTAGGCAGAACCATTATTGAGATGTTGTCTGATTTTGTGTGAGGTTTGATCAATACCTGGAACATGCTCGTCATATGCTGCATAAGTTGGAGTTTAAACTTTAAATGTCTCTTGTTGTTGCTGCCAGTTGTGTAATTCACAAGTGAGGAACCATGTCAAATCGTGATTCTGAGTTGAGCTTGGGACACCAGGAGACTTGTTGGACTATTTATAAAATATGAGGGACCAAATCTATGGGAAATGAAGCTCAACACAGAATATCTGGGAACTATCAATGCTCTTGTTACAAGAACAAAGCTATGAGCATAAATCTTAGTTTAAGAGCAGCATGTGAAGACAAGAGCAGAAAACTGGATCTGCCACAACTAGGTCCGATAATGACATGAACTGTTGCTTAGCTGTGCATGTATGAACAAAAAGCGATTGTTGAAACCCAAAACAGAATCAGCAATTGACATTAGATAATTGACCACAATGATTAATAACAGAACTTTTACAGCAGAGAATTTACAGCAAAAATCAAATCAGGCATACAGCCATCAAGAGGTTTGGGTGCCAAATACATGATACATGAATGAGGCTGGAGGTCAGAGCCAATACCCAACATGAGGAAAGACAGTCTGAAACCCAATGCACAACTGATGAATGCCAATTTAAAAATCTGAAACCTGCAGTCAGGAAGGACTCTATCAGGAATCTGAAATCTGATTAAAAAAAAACACGTGGATGTCTATCTTGGCTCTAGCAAGATAACACAGACTGCCAAAATGAGTAATCTGAAATCAGAAAGTAAATTTAAGAAAAGAAACTCAACATTGGGCAGCAGAAAACAATACTGCAGAAATTGGTAATCAATGATTTGATAACAAAAATTGGCAATCAATTTGACAGCAGAATTCTAAAGTCAGACATCTGAGGTGCCAAATGCATATTGTTGTATTATGGGGTGAACAACGGAGATTATGTGTCAGACATACGTAAAAAAGTACATCAAAGGGCAGGTCATCTGATATTTGGAAACATACAGATAATTTCAGATATGGGCAGGCCTGATCTTTAGGTAGCGAACCTGGTATATACAAGGAGTATATTAATGGTTGCGTGACCAAAAAGTTGAAAACATGCAAATAATTTCAGACCTGGGAAGGCCTGATCATCAGGGTTTGATACCAGCTGATATGATTCTATTTCTTGTATATTTGAACCATATCAGTTCGTAAAAGTTTCCTCCATTTCAGCTTACACAGGAGGTTCCTCTATACACGGCTACAAAATCCCACAGTGGCATATATTTCTAGCTGTCTGCCCGCATTTTAAAGGAAGTTGAGCTCACAGAGATAGCATAGATTTGATTCATTTGAAGGAATGCTCTTGTAATGATGAACTTCTTGAGAAGAGTCATAATCTACAAATCAGCAATTTTAACATCAAAATCTCCACGGAGTTGTGCCTTTTAATCCGTGATTTGCCAGGTTCTATAATTGAATTTTGATAAAGCTTTGGGTGCTAGACTTTTGGATAGACATGTAACTTGTTGCAGGATCAAGACTCAATTGAGCTGAAACAGAGGTAGTTGCAAGCTCATTAACGGTTCTCATTTAACAATTATGCAAAGTATTTTCTGACCACCATGCAGCTCAAGTGGTAGATAACTTTTTCTCCTAGAAAAGAGAAAAGTACTTATAGATTGGAGTATCAAGTGTTTTTATCCTGTAGTTGGTGATGCTGATATCTGCAAGGAGGATTTTGATACAAATAGCTTTGAGCCCATAAGTTGGTTGGTTAGTACCTGGTTTTTAAGCCTTGTATGGGCATGACTGTGGTACCAGAACATTTTGTCATAGAATCTATTGGCAGGTTTTGTATCCTAGTGTAAATATTTTGTTTAATTAAGGGAGACGGTCCCAAATTTAAGGCTCAATTATCTAACAATTTATACATGCCATAAATTCAAATCATTGCTCAAGGTTCACAAAACCATTATTTTGAATTTTCTATAATTTTCATTATCATTGGTAAAATTGTTTTCTGATGTTTCCAATTTTAGTTAAGAGATAAGTTTTTGTGCATGTATGTACCCAAGTTTGGGGCTTGCACCATCCTTTAGACCACCTTACCTTTGACCTGATGCAACCTTTGATAAAATTAATGAAAATACAATTTTTATGAGTTCAAACGATCACTTATAATGCCAAAACTAGAAGATCATTGAGCTGATTATTTACAAAGAAAATAAAGTTCTACACAATTTTCATTTTTGTTATTTGATTATTCATAGTCTAAAATACAGCATGCATAGTCCAAATGGCTGTGGCATAATGGTAAATGTGATACACTCGTATGCAGGAGACCAGCCTACAGCAATGAGGATGCCCAAGAGCAGACGCTAATTTCAGCTGCGCTAATGCAGCATCTGCCTTGGGATTGGGACTCTGTGTCCCCAGTTAGTCTGGGCCCAGTGATGTCCTATGTACCCTTAACAAATAAAAACAGTGTGTGTAGTTTACTTTTAGCTTTACTTTCGCATCAACAAGCTGTTAATTTTCTAAAGTAAAAAACCAACATTGGAACTCCACTCCTACCATTAGAAGAGAAGCAGGCGGTCCTTAAAACCACCCAATTGGATGAATATTACTAGAAAGTACCCAAAACTTTAAGGTCTACCTCGCTTCCTCTTAGGATTATCTGGCAAAGCCAAATTAGCCATGACCATTTTGTAATGGACAGTGCCCATCTTGCACTGGCAATTTCACAGTGGCCAAAGATGCCATTGGTTCTTTTGGCCGAAGCCGTGCTGCAAAGATGTGACACCATTGTTTTTTATCCTTGATCACATGTTTTGATCCTCCCTAGCACCATGCTTTATTGCCTCCTTCGATGTTGTCCCCTCACTATGTTAACCCTACATAGATGTTGGGGAAACAGAATTTCCAACCTGCGTGGATAGCATGATTGGCTTCCCTTAGCCCAAGCCATTCTCTTAACGGCATTGCTATGACTTAGGAAACATTCCTCAAATTCGTAGTGCAA
This sequence comes from Taxus wallichiana var. yunnanensis, assembly GCA_018340775.1. NCBI lineage: Eukaryota > Viridiplantae > Streptophyta > Pinopsida > Cupressales > Taxaceae > Taxus > Taxus wallichiana. Next base: position 126,808,772 of record CM031235.1, read on the forward strand.
CTGATGCTTCCGATTCCACTAGTGAATGATGAACATTGTGTTGTAAATTAGTAATCTTCTAATTAACTACTTTTTCGTGTTCACAAATTATTAGTGGACAATTTTCTGTCTTTTTTTTTTTCTTTTTAGTTCATTGAGGAGACGTGTTAAACACTCATTTTCTCTAATCTAAACTACGCGATATTTTACAGTCCCATTGACCTATTTGGTCATCTGTGGACATTGATAAATTTACTTTGATTCTAAGGTTTGAATTTTCTTGTTTCATTTTCTCAGAAAATAAATAAATTTCACGTATTCGGCGCTTACCTCTTTGTGTTTTCGTGAAGCCAGGTGAACAGGCCAGAGGGACTCCGATTTTATAACAACATTGCAGACCCTACACACTGCTTGATCGAGCTCATTATACCTGCAACCACCAGAAGGATTACTAAGGTTGTATTCGACCGTTTACACAAAATATCAAACCCTGATTAAAAAAGCTTTCAAATAAACTTCAGAAAAATAACTTAGACATCGATTCTTTACCTTACCAGAGGAGAATCAATCCGCTTCTCTCGCTTCTGTGCAGATTCTTTCAATTTTGACCTGAACATGGCTTTTTTGCTTTTGTCATCCATCTTGCAATAACAATTCTGCAATGCTTTCAATTCCTTCGCTGCTTTACTTTGAAATTCAGGTTCGAATTTCCCCGATGCAGCACTCAAGAAGTGATCGTGCAAAGTTAAATTTTAGTATTTATTTGATGTAATGACCGCGGGGCTCGACCCTCGGATGAACTCAAAACACATTCAGCTCATTCCTACAACAAATAGCTCATAGGTCACTTAGTGTATTACACTAGCAATCGCTAGTGAGGTGTGTGATGTTAACGCTGAAAGATAAATAATGGTGATTGGAAAAGGAAATTGAAGCATACAATAAAGCACCATGTAATGTTCAAAAGTTTTGACAAGTAAAGACAAACAAGGTGGAAGAAACGAATTGTCATAAATAATATCGACGATAGAGCTAGCAACACCATTAACAAGACATGTTTCAACCCACAAATTTGCATAAAACATGACTTTTTGGTTGATGCAAAGAAAAAGATTGTGTTTCAAAAGATCCATAATCAATCTATTATGAGTCAGTCTACGCGGTGTTTTGAGCAAATGATCTGGGAACAATAGAGTAAAGGGGTTTTAACAATTGAAGCTTGTGGTTGTCCAACTCGTCATCAATTGATATCATTACTTGTAGTGCTTAGGAAAATGCACGATTTCTTTATTTTTTGGTTTATTTTTCTTCTTTACATCACTTTGACGCTTCTTCTCCTCCTTTTGCTCGCCCTCTTTTTTGCATCGCACACTACATTTTAAGCCTCCATGGATGGCAAAATTGTTTTTTGTGGTCACCACGGATCCCAAAAGTATGAGTACATTCTGAAAACCATGTCCGACAACTACCCAAAAGGAGTTTATGAAAAATCCATCTTCAAATTTCTTTAGGGCAACGACATCGTGAGCAAAGATGGGCTAGAGGGGAAGCGTGTCGTAAAGAGTATGAGCTCCATTTTGCACTCCCTCACCTTTAAAACTCACATCATTTTTTCCCATCACCGCTCCATTAATGACACACTGCTTCTGCATCTTGCGAATGCTTCTCAATCTATTTCACCGCTCCACCTCGAACATCTTCTTCTTCTTTACTCTTTCCACAATTGTGTGTGCTTAGGTTTGAGGCAACTTTGGGATGTTCAGAAATTAGGCGCTGGAGCTCGCCATTAAACATGCCTTGGATGTGACAGTGCTCAGGTAATTTTCTTTAGTGCTCACTCTTGATTCTCTTTCCTTAATTTTTTTTTTTTGCGCAGTTCATTGCCCCTTTCATCATCTAGAAAGGCATGAGATTTCTGGGCATGGGGTCGGAGGGGAAGCTCGAGTTCATTCCCAAAGTGCAATCGCCAAGACCTGTTAAAATGAATACACCTGCTCAGAGGACCAATAACAAGACATGTTTCAACCCACAAATTTACCCAAAGCACGAGTTTTTTTGTTGACGCAGAGAAAAAAATTGTGTTGCAAAAGATCCATAATTAACCTATTATGGGTTAGTCTTCTTACGGTGTTTTACGATTTTTATTATGTGTTATATAGATATTTTAGATTTATCCTCATGTTGTATGTCATTATCAATATTTTCTTAATAGGACAAGTTTAATGTAGGAAAAATACGGGTTTGCAGATTTAGTACACATTTTAGATTTGTTTTTTAGGGCATTCGATATAGATATTCCTTACATTGATAACATTGTGTTTGAAAAATATGATATGAATCATATGGCTTCAAAAGTATCATATTTGTTGTTTGTTTCTCCATCTATTTAACAACAAAATAAAAGTTGAATGTGAAAAATAGACCCACATGTCCAAACCCACCACCCCAGCTAGGCACTCTTTAAAACCAAAAGCAGAACATGGACAACGAAGCATCCTAAACGGCCTTTCAGACCTGTCACTTTCCTTGCATAAGAATACAAGCACTTTATTTCAAATCCAAAGGAGTTAACCGCCATACATATAAATAAAGGCATTGACCACGCTGAAATATGCGTTAACCAAGGTGAAACAGACGTTATCAGTACGTGAAGGGAACTGTGCTAAATGGAGCCATCACAAAAAATCACCTGTCATGCCTTCCATTTCACCGCCAAGTGTAAGGTTCATGCCTGACCGTACATCGTCAATCAAATCATCTCAACCTTGTGTGTCTCTTTCCATGTCAGATGGGAGGAGGCGTTCCCAGCGAATACGTCTTTGGTGTAATTAAAAATATTAAAACATGCACAATTAATATCTCTATCAGTATCCCACATTAAAAATATGAAGTATCTAATTTTTTTGAAACTTTATTTTAAACTAAAAATTGGCAATTACAATATGATCTTTTGAACAAATTTGAAATCATAATGCTAATTTAACTGCAATTAATCTAAAAAATGGCAAGCCGTATTTCGAATAAAAAGTTGTAAATTTGAAATGATTTTCCCCAAATTTTCTATTGTGTTTTTGTGTGTAGTTTGACATTCACGGAAACTTGTTCAAAGTTACTAATGGCGCACCGATGGTGCCACTGTACCACTTCATGAAGCCCACCAAGGTGGATCCAGAACAACATTCTACAATAGAGCATTTTCTATGATAAGTGGCTCAATTAGACGATGTCCATTTCGGGGCTACTGCGTGTAAATCTTCGAAAGAATTGAGGTCCCCCACATTTTGGAGTTCACTCTGCAAACCTTCCTAACATGGGCCAACTCTACCCAGAAATCTTCCTTCCTCTTCAACACTGCGAGAGGCCCACCATTCTTTTATTCAACGATATTGATACAACTAATGTATCCTAGGTTGTTGAAACCACTTACACCAAACGGGATATGGACTAGGTGAAAATCAATTGTAGATGGAGCGACGGGACCTCTGAAACATTACAGAACCAAATTGTTGAAACCCCTTTACTCTCTTGTTGCTAGATCATTTGCTTTAAACACCAGGCAGACTGATTCATAATAGGTTGATTATGGATCTTTTATAACACATACTTTTTCTCTGTGTCAACCAAAAAGTCATGCTTTGCACAAATTTGTGGGTTGAAATATGTCTTGTTAATGGTGTTGCTAGCTCTATCATTGACATTGTTTACAAAAATTCGTTTCATCCACCTGGTTTGTCTTTACCTGTCGTCAACAAATTTGATCGATACACAAAATGGAGATTAAAATAAGAAGTTGCAAAAATCAGGAAGATGTGTTTACGTGAACATAGTTGTAAACGCCATATAATTTTCTGTAATTTTATACATTTTATGGAATTTTCGTGTTTTCTTTGTGCTTGTAATTCCACGTGGGAAAAAATAGATGTGACACATGTTTTATATCTTCAACTGTGACGACGTGCAAACAAGATTTTTATACGGAAATGTATGCCACATGTACGACGGAGGAGTTTCCATACTTTGTTGACCAACTGATCATGATCGTCGATGGTTTGTCACTTGTCAGAGGGAGGGGGGATTTCCCCAGTGAAGATCCTTTCGACGTAACTAGTTGAGCGTGAGTCAAAATCTAATCATGATTGATTCAATGAGGGAGTAAATTTAGTTGTTACTTCTATTTCAGAAGGTGATCTTGTAAGTAACTGGTTTCTCATAAATAAAGCAAGACTCCCAAAATGCTGAAAGGGATATAGAAAACCATTGTACAGTATAAACATAGAAAACCATTGTACATTATAAACAAATAAGAATTCCAAATTTCTCATATAACTCTCTCGTGATAAGAAAGTGCAGTTAAACCAAAGATTCACTCTGAGATGATCGAGATTAACCTTATGGTAATACTAATCTTCTTGGGCCAATCTTTAGAGTGGAATTTGTTTGAGATTAGGCTATACTAACAATGAAATGATACATCAAGGCCATAATTTCTATATGATCATTTCACACCTGTTGGAGTAGTAGAATATAACAAAGATCAATTACAGTTTACTAAGGGCTTGCAAGTTTATAAAATGGCCTCATCCTATACTATATAGTCTACGACACACAAAATCTGAACAAATGCATGTGAGAGGCTCTAAACAAACCAAGAATCAAATGAATTTAACTTATTCCAATGGTACTCAGTTGTCAGTCCCTCATAACCAGCAGGGTAAATTCAGTATTGACCGCAACTAAAAGTGATATAAACAGATGGGAAGAAATTCACATGGGCACCAAGATTTTTTTGCAAAGCTACTCTATTGGGTAGAACACCAGCTAAAACCGAAATTCATATACCCAAAGAAGGCTTATAATTCTAGCATGTACCCAATTTGAAATGACTGCAGTGATTGTTCATTATCAAATGACAGAAGACTACATTTCCAAATTGACAAAGGGGCAAGCACAATAATAGTTCTTGAGGCGGATAATACTGAATAATTTCAAAATAAACAAAATAATGTACTTAAAGCAAACTATTATGTTAAACTACCAGATAAAAAAATTATAATGGTATTTCTTCATGTGGGTGTCATTGATAATATTGAATTATTTCAAAAACAAAAAGACACGGGATCATCAAATTATTGGATGACATCATCCTTAACTGTTTGAGGGACACATCTAAGGGTTGTTCTTGATGTGGGTGTGATTGAAAATACCAAATTATTTCAAAGTGCAACCTTTTATGCTTAACACCACAGAGACAAATATATGGTAGTTCTTGATGTGGTGTGATTGATAATACTGAATTACTTCAAAATAGAAAATAACTAATTAATATATTATGCAATTACAGTAAGCTCAGATGCAAAATTATCACATTACAAATATATCACGTTCTTGATGGGGCGAGGGAATGTGAAGTAAAGGACTGAATTATTCTTTAAAAAATGAATCATCAAATTACTATAGGTTGTCATGCTAGACTATGGGAAGGATAGATATAATGGGAGATCTTGATGTGGGTGTGATTGAAAAGTGTGAATTATTTCCTTAAACCAATAAATTAAACAAATAAAAACTCTTTCCCACTAATATGCTAGACTATCACACGGGCATATAATGTCGAGTATTGACTCCTCTTTTTAGTGGGCTTCCAAAATTAATGAGCTCGCTTTGGCTTAGGCGTGGCTTTTATCTATTTTCATGTCAAAAGCATTGTACAAATCTATGACGATTCTTTCTGTGTTTCAACCCACTTTGTTGCTCATCTTGATGCGCGGTATACATGGAATCGTCCGTCGCTTCTGAAATCACAAAAATAAGCCTGCAGGAGCCTTTTTTCTTTCACTTGAGCAGAGCAGGGCCTTCAAATTTCTTTTCTTCTACTTTCCAGCACCTACCAATGTCCTCTGCGATCCTTGTGGCATCCATTGATGTGCTCAACAAACCTTTTCTTCCATCCGTTGGGAAAGGGCATCTTGGGAACCCGTCTTCTGAGAAAAAGTCACATTCCGAACTAATTTTAAAAAAACAGAGAGGTCAGATTTAGAAGTAAATGAGCAACACCATTTCGAATCCCGCCAACAAGGGTTTTTCTTTACCTTAAGCCAAGAGGGAACATTGCTTTTGTATCCAGTTGCAAGAATCACATAATCGAAATCTTTCACTTTCCCGTCCACAAATTTTGCTCCGCTAGACGTAAACCTTTCTATTGGGAGGAACACCTGTTGACAATTTACAACACCCATTAAATTCCATTTTACTACTTTTTATAGGCCTTTGTAAAAAACAAAAAATCAAAGCAATACCTACGGCCGACCATTATTTATTTATACCTTGATCTTCCCTTTTGTTATTCGCGCTAGAGTTCCAACATCGAGCACAGGATTTTTATGACACTTGTTCTTGAGCTCCAACGGACCCATGGCAGGCCTCCTGAGGCCATATCTGCTCATATTGCCCAGCATCACCCAAGCAAGAAAAGTAGCAGAAAATCCACCACCCATAGAGGCAACCATTTTAGCAGCCACGTCGCCAATCCAAACTTCAATCTCCCAAGCATTTCTCTCGGCAACACATGGACCTGAAATACCATCCAAAACCACATTAACAATACGTTAATATTAAAACTTTGCAGTTCTAGCCTGGCTCCTGAAACTTTAATCAAAGCCATGCAAAAGAAATATTTTTTTGAGGTCATTTCAACTGGCAGAGCATACCGACCATACCAACATAATTAATACAATATCGGGAGGACTTGGCTTTGACAAAGTCTGTCAAAAAGACCAGTGCCCTTCATTTTTGTTGTGGCTTGGGAGGAAGTACGGGCTCGGTGCAAATCGATGGCTCCGCATGAGTCGTGCTTCGTCGAAATGTGACGCTCCTCCATTGATATTTTGACTGTGTTAGAGCCCCTAGACTCTTTCCCATTGTAAAAACGCCTTTCAATGTAATTAGGTGGTGCTCCTTCAAAACACTTACCAAATTATAACATCGCAACATTCTTAACTAGCCATCGCATGCAATGAAACATTCGGGAGGAAGCAAGGAGATGGAGAAGGGACTTGAGGGAGGAGAAGTATAGGGGTGAGGAAAATGTTGAGGGAAACCTACTTGAAATTATTCTTCTTTACAACGAGGAGCATATGGACCATGTGGCTTATTTGTCAATCACTAGAAGGAAAAAGGGGGTGTGTTGGAAGTTGGTGTTTGCAATGTCATCACTACATGTTCTCTCTTCTTCAAGATAATAAAAGAGTATGGTTTAGGCACACTTGATTTCACATATCATAAATTGTAAAGAGGAAAATTGTACAAGGAATCATAATTTGTTGATGATGACATATGATGTTGATGATGAGCCTATCAATGTCACATTTTGTCATCATTATCTTTGTTACTCATTTATTGTTTATAGACATGTGATATTTCTTGAAGATAAAACCTACTCCACCTCCACTCAAATGGCCACATGCGTAGAGTGGAGTAGATTCAATAATGGAAATTGAGACATGTATTTTTGATTCTAATGGTAGAGTGTCGTTGGCCCATAGTCACGTTGAAATCTACTCGTGACATCTTGGCAATTATATTGACCTTGATCACATCCAATTTCATGAGATCGATGATGGTAAAAATAGGGGTATGAGAGGTAGGGGAAAGGCCATTGTAGTTGTGCCCTCCATTGCACACATGGATCTCCCACCCATGTTTTTTGCAATACTACACCGACATCACTACATGCTCCCTCCTCTTTGAGATAATTAGAGTGTAGGGTTTAGGCACACATGATTTTGTAAACTACAAATTTTGAAGAGGAAACTTGTGTAGGTAATTGTAGTTTGTTGTTGATGATGATGAGCCACTCAATGTCACAGTTTTTATATTGTTCCCACTCAGACATGAGATGAAAACTCAAGTGTTTGCATCTTTATTTCAATTTGGTGACGGACATGCTAACATAACATCTCCACCTCCCTAATTCACAACCTTACCACAGTGACCAAGATAATAAATCTCAAACAAGTATGAATCCCATGATATATAACCCAAATTCTAATATTGAAACCCATCAAGTGAATACACGCCATCTATCCCTTGAATTTTGTTTGGAACCATTCTACTTTCATTGAGTTTGACTTGATCCTCGACTTCGATTAGTATTACATGCCACTAAAACCAAAAGAAGAATAAAAAACACAACTTGAAGAAGCAATAGAAAACACTTCACTGCCAACATATTAAGTCATCGTCATGCATATCACAACACAAGTAGATATTGGCTCTTGAAGAAGAGGAAAGTGCCTTGTTCCAAATATCTCATATTGATAGAGGCTAAGAGGATGTTGGCAAAGGTTGTGGACATTGGCTTGACACTGTCAAATTGCATTTTCCATAAAGATTCCAAGGTATTTTCAATAAATGATTTTTTTCATATCCAGAAAGCATTGCAATCCATGAGACGACATATTTTCCAAGAATTTTCTCATTTGCAGACATATATTTAAATCAATTTGTCGAATAGTTCACATGCTTCCTCATTTGTAGACATATATGTTAGCGCACTTGCAACTTAAGCATCTATCGAAAGTCCCTTCCTCATAATGCTTATGTGGATGTCCACACCTTGTTTCGACACACCTTTTTTTGTACAAGTTGGTAACATGCTAGCAAATGTGAACTTAACATATTGGACACCAATTGGCCTCATTTGGTGAAACAACGTTGATGATCTGTGTAGTGACCTAGCAACAACAGACGTGGATATGACAAGTATCACAAACTCAAATTTTCAATCCACATTCTCCTTGTGTTTCGACACACCTTTATTTGCACAGGTTGCTAACATGCTAGAAAATGTGAAATGAACATACTAAACACGATTGGCCCCATTTGGTGAAACAACGTCGATGATTAGTGTGATGATATAACAATAACAAATGTGGATATAATGGGCCCTAAAAACTCAAACTTTCAATCCACATTCTCACTACCTTTGGAGGCTTCACAAAGCCTCCTTTACCATTGCCTACAACTTGTGTCTCCTACTTTTTGGTGGTTTAGTTCTCGGTTATGCTTTCCAACAAGAATGTTGTCAAGTGAGTCAGGGGATTCAGAGTCTCCATTGCACCTCTCAGATGTAATTTTTAGTTATAATGGATAATTAGACTTAACTTTTCCATCATGGTACATTAGAGTTGAACATGTTTACTAGGCATGAAATCCACTATTGAGTAAACTTAGCACATCATAAATCATGTGGGAAATGTATTAATGTCCTACATTGCCTTTTTCATGGTAGCCAAAATGACTCGTAATACTTCTTAAAAAGAGGAAATTATTTATATGTGGATGGATAGGATGTCATCTCCAAGGTTTAAAAACGCCTAGTTATTTCAATGTTCCAACATAGGAAGAAGTAGAAACATGACACTTTGTAATATTCTAACTTTGATGGGTTGATTTAGTTTTATAATTTTTAATATTTTGTTATCTATGATGCACTTTACAGGTTTCATTTGGCTTGCATTATTCACATGAGTACAATTTGCGATTATTCAAAACCCAACTTCTACTTTCTCTGACACTTTGTAACCCTCCTTTTTAATTTTTATGTCGAGTAATTACAAGAAAATAGGTTATGTGTCAATGATCATCAATTAATGAGTCCCATTAAATGTTGGTCATATGAACAATAACTAGATTTTATCCGATAGATCAAAAGTTTTGGCTAAGACATCAATATGTTGTTGAGTGCTAATTGTTTATAATTCGTAGGAGATTTTTTTCGTAATAAAACTATGAAAGTATAACGTGTAATGTCTAAGTTTGATAGAATCCTTGTTTTCTTAATTTAAACTTGATGTACTTGTAGACACCTATAATTTAGCTCGAGCAATTTAAATACTTAAATTGCGCTAATTATACCATTTCCTCAAATTGATGACATATCGTCAATATCGCACATTTTCTCTGCTATCATCGTTAATTAATTACATTACGTTAGTTAATTAACTCTTTTATCCAATAATGATGCCAATTAATGACATTCCGTTAATCAGCTCCCCTTTCTATCTAGATTAATTAATTATTTCTAATTAATTAAGCTCCCTTTCTATCTAGATTAATTAATTATTTCTAATTAATTAAGCTCCCCTTTCTATCTACATTAATTAATTATTTCTAATTAATTAATACCCCTTTCTATCTAGATTAATTAATTATTCTTAATTAATTAATTCTCTCTTCTATTTAATCAATAAATAATCATTTATTTGATTAAAATCCTCTCATAACATAAATCATACTAACTATTCCTCTAAAAAGCTTATATAAGCTTGCACACTTATTAATTAATCACTTTGGTTAATTAATAAATCCCCTCAAACCCCATGAGTCACTAAAGGACAAAATAAACTCTCCTAAGGTTGTCTCACCATTTCTAAACCTCCATTATCCACAACTAACCCAACCTCTCCATTTATCCCACATGAAGAGGGATGTAGAGATTCTTCTATCCATTGGGCTATATAAGGAGCCCTCCTCCTACCTTTCTATTTACACCTACACACCTAAATGAGCATAGAGCATTCACTATAACCATTTTATAATCTTTAAGCATTCTTCCATTAAAAGAGCTAGCCTTCTCCATTTCTTGCATTCATCCACCCAAGTTTTGAAGTCATATGGAGATATGTCAAGTGGTCTTGTAGCCATGATTTGACAAGACTCCATTCTTAGAAACCTTGGGATTTCAAGCACATAATCAACTCTTTGATTGCTAGAGATCTACATAGGTTCAATCTCATCTCATTTAGCATTCAATAAGAGATAAAAGTTAATTTGTTTAACATATTAACTTGAAATATTCATTTCATGTTTAATGTAGAAATGTTGATAGGTTAGCTTTGTTTAAGCTCTTAGCATGATGATGCATAGGTTTAGTTTAACATTGTATTGAAGCTACTAGGTGTTAGTTTCAATTCTACTTACATAGCTAACTAATTCATGCATACATTTGGCTTCACCGGTGGGACTTACTCCATTGTCCTTTGCACTTAATTTCAAGTTTTTGTAGTTTAGTTTCAATTTTGGTTACTAACCCTCTTTTTACATATATTGACATAACTTGTTTTGTTGAGTTTGAATGTGTTGAGTCTTCCTTGTAGGTATAAAAGAGGTGAAGAACTGTCAAAATTGGAATTGATGGAAAAATTTCAAGATTTCTCCATGTTTTCATTTTTAGATCTTACTTTTTCAACATTCTACATGTTAGTTTTGTCAATTTCTTAAAAATCTTGAATTTTTGAGCATGTAGGTTAGTGTTTGATAGTGTTGAGTTTTCTATTTACATATTAATATGGTGGGTTGCTGTCAAAATTGAACCTTGGTGAGAAAATTTCAAGATTTCATCATGTTTTCATTTTTAGAGCTTACTTTTTCATCATTCTATATACTAGTTTTGCCAATTTCTTGAAAATCTTAAATTTTTGAGCATGTATGTTAATGTTTGATAGAGTTGAATCTTCTATTCGTATATTAATGTGATGGGTTGTTTTCAAAATTGAATGTTGATTGGAAAATTTTGATCATTTTTAGATTAAGGGACGTTTTTTTTTTTACAATTTTTTAGTTCATGTCAAGTGTATACCCGTGAGCATAAGAGCATATGCGTAACCCATGTTTCGAAGGCCATAACTTTTACTCTCGAACTCAAAATGACTCCATTTTTTTTGCGTTGGAAAGGTATTGAAGTTAACTATGCAATGAAAACATAAATTTGGTATTTATACTTACAAAAATTATAGTTTTTATTTTAATTTTAAAACTAGTAATTTTCTAACATGTCTAATGTTTTGTGAATGTTGTATTTTCATGCTTTACTTGACTTATACCAAAGCGTGTGTATGCTCTTCTCTTGCACATTTTGGTAATCTTGAGAATAAAAAACAACTTTGATCTCTATTTTTTAACATTGGGATTAAACTTGGAAATTTGATTATTCATTTTACTTAAGGGAATGAACCTTTTACAAAACATTTTTCAATGGTCTTTTGATTTGAAGTTTTCCATTTCTATATAGTTGGGATAAATTTTGTGTATGCTCTTTTCTTACACCTTCGGATAATCTTGAGAATCAAAAGTAACTTTAGTCTTAATTTTATAACATTTGGTAAATTGGAAACTTCATCTTTCATTTTTGGTTTAAGGGAATGAACATTTATCAAGCTTTTTGTATGGTTCATTAATTGTAAAGTTTTCCTTTACTTTTATTGAGATTATTTGTTATGTATGCTATTCTCTTGCATCCTTGGATGGTCTCGATAATTAAAAGAAACTTTTAATCTTCTTTTAAAAATGTGATTTGCTTGGAGAACTACGACGCTTGAGTGCGGGACCTAAAAGCGTTTGTCAAAGAAAGAAGTTCAAAACAAACTTTTCTAACTAAATGTGTGTTGCAGAGATTATCAAATGATGACGAATAAACCACATTAAGTCTAAAATATTAAAAAAACACCACATTCAAAACACTTGATTTGCAGTTTCGGATAGGGTGTGCCCGTCAAGCTTAAAACTAGGACATAACTCATTTGGCATAAGTCTTAAGCTACAAAAATGGGGGTGGTCCTAGGAACCCCAAAGTAGTCCATGCAAGAGGGAACCTTGTGGATGAAACGGGAAGTGCTTCGCATAACCTACTTGACTAGTATTACCATTTTTGAGATTCAACATCACAATTAAATCGTATGGCGACCTAGTGAGAGTACACGATGGACGCATTTATTACCCATTGTGCTTGAAGGGGGTAAAGTAAAGCCGAGATACTCCAAGAATTAGTCAGTGTGAATTTTCTTGGTAAATCGAGCTTGCTCTTAGATGACTTGTGATACCTAGGTGAGAGAACCACCTAGAAAGCTATCTTTTACCAGGAGCCAACTTGGACCACATCAAAACCAATTTGAGTTAGTTATTGTTCATCACGAAACATGTGAAGTGTTACTTTTGCTTAGTTTTTCACTTGCCCTAAGGCGAGGTGAAACTCTTCCAAAGTAAGGCCAACATTTTTCAACCCCAATTGATCTACTTCCTTCACTTTCTTTTGACACTTTGTTGATCAAAAGAAGAGTGACTACCTTTGCGTTATCAATTGATTGTTTTCGCCACTTTTGTGTCCGTTTACACCCATCCATGTTTGCGGTTGGGTTGTTAAATGTCTAAAGTGTGTGGAGATGTTTTTATATCATTGGTAGCCTTTTTATCTTGATACCCAAGTCAAGATTATCATCATAGTTAGGCTTGGTTCATCACTTTGATTCTCCTTTAAACGGTTATCTTGTTTATATCGTGTCACTACAATTTTGGTATTTACGTCTTGTTTCTTGTAAACTTGACCTAAATACCTATATTGTAAGGTTACACTATATACACTTTAACAATTCCTAGGTATACTATAGATTTAGTTTGATTTCAATTATTACCTCAATTCTGAAGAGTGTTAAGTGTTACCACTTGTGCGTGTTATATCAATATCATCTTGATATCAATAGCTTACTTCTTCTTGCAAAGTTTGGTTAACATATCTTAGTGAAATTGCTATGTCACTCACAATCATAACCGATACCTTTTTGGAATATAGGTCTTGATTGGATTTGGGGTTGCTTCTAGTATACTTTGTTTGGAGGTCGCGTTAACTTCTTGTTATTACTTACGCCTTGTTCATTTCTTTGAACTCGACATAAGTAGGGACATTTTTTTAATCATCATACAACACCAAATACCTTTCCAAAAACAAATTTAGGAAGTACTTCATTTGATTATTTGGTTTGAAACTCAACATTGTGTGATTGAATCTTGCTTAACTCGTTCATTTAAGAGCAAATCACTGTGTCACATTGGTTCTTTGACATTATTTTTTCACTTAGGTTTGATAGAAATCTTTGAACACATTCATAGATACCTTAGTGAAACTATTACACGTCATGGCCCCTAAAACAAGATTAGGGCTCAAAAAGAAGGCTTTAGAAGCAAGACAAACACAAACTTGGAAAGCCTCAAACAAACAAGGGTCAAACCCTTTATTGGCCATGATCTTGGGCCTTTATTCTCCGCGGAGAAAGAAGTAGAAGAAATGATAGATCATAGCGGTGATGAGTTAGAATCACCACATGTGGAATTTTATTTTGACCCCACCTTATTAGATGAATTCCTTTTTAGAAACAAGGATCAAGTGCTAGCACAATTTGTGGACTTAGGAGCCGAATGCATATCGAACAAGAGATAATCCCACCTACAAATGATGATAATGAAGAGGAGTGTCGACATTAAAATTTTCCTCCGTAATTTCTATTTTATTAATGTATGTATTAGGAATAGGATGTTGTTAAGTATAATTAGTAGTGGCATCCAATAGAAGATAACGGGTGCACTTGCGTCGATGCAGTGCGCCAATAATGTAAAGTACGGTATGATCAAAGTACAATAGGAATGTTGTAAAAAGTAAATATTTGTCGTAAGTGGTCCGATAATGTTAAAATGTCAAAGTTGGGATAAGTAGAGAAGTAGGGTCTACATGATTAGGAATTAGAAATATTATATTTGTAATAAGGACAAAGAGTGATGTCATAAATATTTTGTATATTTTATTTGTGGAAAAGTCTAAAAAGGTGGAACCCATGTGAGATGATAAGGTTTATCTTATCTTAGAAGATAAGCCTACATGTAAAGGCAAGAGTTTAGGCATGGAATATGATTGGCTGGAAGAGATTTCCTATCCTATCTTAGAGATAAGGTGGATAAGCCTGAATTCCTATAAATAAAGAGGCCACCCCCCCTCATTTAGCATAGAGAGAAGTAGTGAGAAATATTGTATGAGTAAGTGTGTAAATGAAGCCATTATTTTGAAGGTGTGTTAAAGAAGCCATTAAGAGGTGTAATTGTGAAGTTTCTCCCATAGTTATTTTTTGAAGGCAAGTGAAGTTAATAACACTTGAAGAACCTCATGGGTGAGATTGTAACAATTTCATGTTGATATTATAATTTACACCGATATTTTGATTTATCATTATTCCTTCTTATCATAGTCTATGGTATTTTTGTGTTATGTTTGTTCTTTGTGTTTCAGATTACATCCACCAAACTAAGAGTGTGCATTAGTTAATAATCATAGCACGAGGAGTTCTGGTGAAGAATTATCATAGTCTTAGGATTGGTGTTGACATTTTGGTTCATTTGGGACCATTCCTCGTTGGTGGATTTTTGGAGAAATATTCCCGCTTAGTTATAAAACATTTGGAGGGTAACCTTGTTTTTTCTTGTGTGCATAGTAGTTACCATGGTAAAGTCACTTTTTGCCGTGAATAGTATTTACTGCAGTAAAGTCACTTTTTACCGTGAATAGTATTTACCGTAGTAACTTCACTTTTTACTTGTGTGAATAGTGTTTACCACAAGTAAAGTCGGTTTTTTTTATGATAAGTCAAGTTTTACCATAGTTTACCGTGGTCATTTCTATTCTCTATTATAGTGATTCCAATTATTTGTGCACATAAGTCTTGTTGATTGCACTTGTGGGTTGGTATTTCACTGTGGTTAATTTTGGAAATGGGAAAGATTCCTATTTTTTCAGCCCAATCTAATGAAGATGCTTCCTCTTTCATTCAAGAGTTTAAACAATCTTGTATTTGTAATGGCCTTATAAAGAAGGAACAATGAACTGAATTTTTCCTACCTTTTTGGATAGTTTAGCCCTTAGGTGGTTTTGAAACACTAGGTGATAATGTGAAAAACTCATGGGATTTATTAAGCTGAAATTTTCTTGAAGAATTTGGTGAACAACGAAATATGCGAGATCTCATGATCGATATCATAAAGCTAGCCCAAGGAGAGAAGAAGAAGATAAGGGATTATCATGCTCATGTTCTAGAGCTAAGGAGGAAGCTCGATGCCCAGATCCGGAAAGGAAGGATTAACGGATGGGTTAATGAATGGCGTGGATAATCTCCTCTGTAAGCACTTCATTCTTGAGATGAAGCCGAGAGATCGACAACGAGTGAAGTATGACCACCCAACTACTATTGAAAAAACAAAGGAGATTGCAAGAAGGCAAGAAGAAAGCATGGAAGAAGAGCCCAAATAAATTGTTGCTAAAGTAGAGCCTACACTAAGCACCTTTGGTCCAAAATCCACAACCACTCTCGGTGAGCACAAATCCTTCTCCTAGTACATCTCGAGTATGAAGACCTGCTCGAGAAAGATGGGTCGATTAACTATTAATCTTCTTGAGGAAAAGAATTTAGTTCGAGGGAGGAGATAGAGGTCAAAAAGAAATATTTACGAAGTTGTATGTTATGGTTGTTATAAAAGGGTCATTATAAGTATAATTGTCAGAGATAGAGCTTCTACATCACAGTACAAGAGATAATGATAAAGGGAAAGCACATGTGAATTCTTTTGATGTAGTAGATAAGAGCATAAATAATGAAGTAGATGTGTTTGTAACCAAAAAGAAAGAAAGAAAAAGATAACCAAGATGGAAATGATCCTAAGAAGATGAAAGGAGAAACTAGTAAGAAACATAGGAGAAGAAAGTTGGGTGTGCAGGATTTTTCGATTTCACAGGGGACAAGGACCATACTCCATCTTGACAATCTGTCCAAAAGGCCTGCAAATATTACACATGGTCAACTCTTGGCTGTCTTCGAGAAGAGGCGGGAGCTGCGAAGTGGACTCAATGCTCAACGAAGGAAGGAGGTTGAGGTCCCTATTTTGGAGGTAGAGGCGGATCCCTACGCTCCACAGGCGAGGTATTATGTAATGGTATTTTAATTCATGATGTCTTAGTTGATGGAGGTGTCTGTGAGTTAATGTAATGACCAAGTCCTGTAATGAATATGTTGGGTTTAAAAATTGATCGCCCCCTTAACACTTATGTTAAGGTCATTAAATAAAGGAAAAAATAAACCAAAAGGTGTAGTCTCAAATGTGGCAATATCTATTATGGGTGTTGTATGTGTGGTAGACTTTCAGGTGATGAAAAATGGTACTGCTGTTGCGTACCCAATGTTGTTGGGAAAACCGTGGTTAAGGAGATTTCATGCAAGAAACTACTAGAATGAAGGCTTCATGACACTTGGACGTGGTAGAGAGAGGGTGAAGATAAACGTGATCCCTCGGCATCATAAGGCAGAACCTGTGGATTCAAGTGATGAAACTGATGATTGGACATCCTCTGATTACTCGAGTACTAGTGAAGTGGACACTGAAGATGAAGAAAGTGAGGTTGATGTTTCGGTCATGGATATCCTTCTAGTCACACCGACTCATGATCCCATAAAATTATCTGAAGAAGAAATTGATGATCGTCTCCAACAAATAAATATTAGTGATGCTGTGATGGAGAGTGAGAAGGAATCCTACCTCTAGCTCTTTCAAAGGTACTACACATATTCACTTTTGATTACAAGGAACTCCATCAAGTAAATTGGGTAGAACATTCTATTGAGTTGGTAGATGGTGCTAAGCCCATAAAGTAAATGCCATATAGAATGAATCCTAATTTTTCCAAGACTGTAAAAGAAGAAATAGATAAATTGCTTAATGCAGGATTTATATTTTCTGTGGAGAATTGAGAATGGGTTTCTCCCATTGTGATCTCAATAAAAAAGAATAGGAAGCTACGCATTTGTGTTGATTATAGGAAACTCAATAAGGCAACAAAGAATGATCATTACCCTCTTCCATTATCAGATCAGATTTTGGACGAAGTAGGCTGCCAGAGTGCTTATAGTTTCTTTGATGGATATAGCGGATACAACTAAGTTCGTATAACAGAGAAAGATCGATTGAAGACCACTTTCACCACTCCTTGGGAACATTTGCTTATAAAGTTATGCCTTTTGGGTTGTGTAATGCTCCAGCAACGTTCCAGCGCTTGATGAATAGGGTGTTTGAACCCTATATTGGGAACTTCATTAGAGTATTTCTAGATGATTTTTACATCTATGGGAGCAAGATGGACCACTGCACTTTGCAGATGAAGATAACATTTCAAAAGTTAGATGAAGCACAAGCCTCACTAAACCCTACAAAGTGTGTCTTTGGATGTTCTAAAGGCATTTTGTTAGGGCATGTTGTATCCAGAGATGGTATTGGTACTGATCCTGATAAAGTTTCAAAAATCAAAGAGTTACCATTTCCTATGAATATAAGTAAGTTGAGATCATTTTTAGGCCATGTGGGTTACTTATAGAAGGTTCATTAAGAATTTCTCAAAGATTGCATACCACTAACCTTGATTCTTGAAGAAGGATGTTACTTATGAACGGGAAATAAGGTGCATGAAGCTTTTGAACGATTGAAGGAAGCCACAGTGTCTTCACCTATTTTAAAGAATCCAGTTGAGAGCAAGCAAGCCATTTTGTGTATACGATGCCTCGGATGTAGCACTAGGAAGTACTCTAAGCCAAAAAGATGAAAATGGGAATGATCATCCAATGTACTTTGGGAGCAGACAAATGAGCAAAGTCTTGAGGTAAATTATGAGGTAAATTATCTCAGTAGCTAAAAATAGGCTCTAGCTATCATTTTTTTGTAAAGAAGTTTAGAAATTATTGTAAATTGCTCGGGAGGATAGAATAGATAATTTTGCTACAAGAATTTGAATTTGATATTATAGATAGGCCGGGAAAGAAGCATGTCAATGCGAGATGCACTCTCTCGAGCCTATGATGGTTTAGGTTCACCTTGTGATGATGATGATTTCCCGGATGCAACATTGTTATCTATTGACACAATCCCTAGTGAATACATAGATATTTGGAATTATCTAAATGAATTCAATTTTCTGATGGTGCCAATGCAAAGACTAAGAGGAAGATTACTCAAGCTAGTCGTCCATATTCTATTCTACATGGAGTATTATTTCGAATAGGACACGATGGATAGTACTGAGAGGCGAGTTGGACGTGATTAAGGGAAAGAGCTGATAGAAGAATTTCATAATGGTACATGTGGAGGACACTTCTCTAGACAACTTACAAAGAAGAAGGATCTTGGGACGCAGTTATCACCGGCCCACTCTTTTTAGAGATTGTTATAATTATTGTAAGACATGTGATATTTGTCAAACACATGGTAACTGTAGTAAGACTTCATCAGCTCCATTATGCCCTATTCTTCCACTTGGTCCCTTTGAAAAGTGGGGAATAGACATTATAGGTCCACTTCCTACTACCATGCCAAAATAAGTATATTGTAGTTGCCACATATTATTTAACCAAGTGGGTTGAAGCTAGGCCATTGAAAATGGCTTCCATAGATGAAGTGGCAAGGTTCATATATGAACGCATTGTCACCATATTTGGTTGCCCATTAAAAATTGTATGCAGATCAAGGAAGCCACTTCATTAATGAGGTGGTAGAAGCCCTAGTCAACAAGTTATCTATTAAGCACATGAAGGCATCAACATACAAGCCAAGCACAAATGGACAGGTGGAGCGAACAAATTTTGTTGTGTTGTGTCAAATTCTAGCAAAAGATGCGGCCTTGCGAGTACATAAGTGGGATAAAAGGATTCATGCAAAGCATTGTGGGCATATAGGGCAACATCAAAGTTAGCAACATGATACTCCCATTTCGGTTGGCTTATGGCATTGATCCAGTTCTTCCTATTGAGTTTGATATTCCCCTTTGTGAGAGTTATGAAAAATGAAAGGATGGATGAAAGTGATTCAATAAAAGAAAGGTTGGTACATCTTCATTTGTTAGAGGAAATGAGGGAAATAGCGAAGGATACAAGCTATAAGAAGAAAATGAAGCAGAAGGAATACTTTGATCAAAAGATCTATTGGTATCCATTTCATGTGAATGACTTGGTTCTAGTATATGATTCCAGATACATAAAAAGAAGACAGAGAAAATTTCTTCCAAAATGGATGGGGCCCTACAAAATAGCAATTGTGCATGAAAATGGTACATATCGACTGGAGGAATTGGATGGTACTCCCATTACAAAATGGGTCAACCATGACAAGTTAAAGATTTTCCAAGCACCAACTTCAGAATGTCCATAAGAGTCTACTCCGAGGATAGAGTAGAAGTTAGGAAGGGGGAAAATATCGACATTAAAATTTTCCTCCGTAATTTCTATTTTATTAATGTATGTATTAAGAATAGGATGTTAAGTATAATTAGTAGTGGCGTCAATAGAAGATAACGACGCCGTCAAGATGGTGCCGCCTTGATAATGTAGAGTATGGTAACAATCAAAGTACAATAGGAATGTTGTAAAAAGTAAATATTTGTCGTAAGTGGTCCGGTAATGTTAAAATGTCAAAGTTGGGATAAGTAGAGAAGTAGGGTCTACATGATTAGGAATTAGAAATATTATATTTGTAATAAAGACAAAGAGTGATGTCATAAATATTTTGTATATTTTATTTGTGGAAAATTCAAAAAGGTGGAACCCATGTGAGATGATAAGGTTTATCTTATCTTAGAAGATAAGCCTACATGTAAAGGCAAGAGTTTAGGCATGGAATATGATTGGCTAGAAGAGATTTCCTATCCTATTTTAGAGATAAGGTGGATAAGCCTAAATTCCTATAAATAAAGAGGCAACCCCCTCATTTAGCATATAGAGAAGTAGTGAGAAATATTGTATGAGTAAGTGTGTAAAGGGAGCCATCATTTTGAAGGTGTGTCAAAGAAGCCATTAAGAGGTGTAATTGTGAAGTTTCTCCCATAGTTATTGTTTGAAGGTAAGTGAAGTTAATAATACTTGAAGAACTTCATGGGTGAGATTATAACAATTTCATGTTGATATTATAATTTACACCGATATTTCATATTTATCATTATTCCTTCTTATCATAGTCTATGGTATTTTTGTGTTATGTTTGTTCTGTTGTGTTTCCGGATTACATCCACCAAACTAAGAGTTGTGCATTAGTTAATAATCATAACACGAGGAGTTCCCGGTGAAGAATTATCATAGTGCCGAATTAGTGTTGATAGGAGCAACCTCTTATTAACATGGAGGATATATTAACACATGGACATGCTTCTACCTCTAACGTGGGAAACGATAATGTAGTGGGATATAAAATACCTTTCCTCAAGGTACCACGTAAAGTTAGAATAGAACACGAAAATGTTGAACAACCTCCACATCATGAAGAAGAAGAGGAACCTCTCAAAGAATAAGTCACTATTCAACAACAAATTTGCAACCTTAGTCGACAATTAGCTTTGTTAACATCTCATGTACAAAAATAAACAAACAAGAATGTACAAAAGACAAAACCTAAGGTCAAAATTAGTGAACTTCAAATGGACAATCAAGGAGGAGACAATATGGAATACAATCGTATATATATCCATGTTTCTCCTACCAAAGAACAATTACTCGTGTAAGAAATGCAATCTATGAAAGTGACACTTACAATCCTTCAAGAGAGTACTGTGGGGAATAACAAGAAATATCAATATGAAGAGCTATGTCCTCATCCATTTGATAAAACTATGACGCTTCAACCCTTCCCTAAAAAGTTTGACATGCCAAAATTTGACAAATATAGAGGGAAAGGTGACCCACGAGACCATGTAAAATATTTTTACATGGCATGCTAAGTAGCCTACAGTGACAATTACCTCATACGACTCTTTCCAAAGAGTCTAGGGGCCAAATGACCTTGGAATGGTTCACTCGCTTACCTCGTGGGTCTATTTTCACATGGCTTAAGCTGGAAGAAAGGTTTATGACGACACTTATAGTACAACATAAAAAGCAATATAACCATGACAGACTTGTGTGGCACTAAACAATGTCCTAACGAGACATTCACTAGATTCCTACAAAGATGGAGAGGGATAGTCAGTCGCTTCCCTTGTGCATTCCTTGAAAAATAGCTAGTGAGTATCTTTGTACCCAATCTCAACCCAAACATCGCCTTTCATCTACAAATGCATTGTGTTCGCACCTTCGAAGAGGTTATTGAAAAGGGAATTCAAATAGAGAAAGCCCTTATTGCCAAAGGAACCATTAAATCACACTCTAAGGATAACCAAAACGCAAAACCTACGGAAAAGCCAAAAATATTTAACAAAAATAAGAACGTGGTGGGAGACAAAATCACAGATTCCAAACGAGTACAAACGGTTCAAGCTGGTCAACCTTTTAAACTGACCAAAGGACCTATTCAACCACCACCTAAACGTAGAATGTTCACTCCTCTCAATGAGCCTTTGTCAGCCATATTGAAGCAATTGGATGCAACTCACATGGTGAATTATCCCACGACATAACCCTTTGATGACAATGCTGAAAATCCATCATGGTACAAAGAGCGTGACTATTGTGAATTACATTGTGTTAAGGGACACAAAACAAACAAATGTCTATGACTTCGTCGCTACATCCAATATTTTATTGACAATGGGGAGATAGAAGTGGACACCCCCAGAAATATCGACGCGAAAGGAAAATATGGGAATATTCAAAGAACCATTCCCTAAACATGGTAAATTAGATGAGAAAAATTTGGATCGAGGAGAGTCATCCCGAGTTAAAAAGCGTTGAATTATCTATATACCAAGAATGACAATAATCATTACAATTCGCTCATTGGATGTATCTGCTCTCCTAATGACCATGTGAACACCATTTGGATCAAGGGAAATTATTGCAGACTTCTTTGCAGCTAAAGGCGCGCTCACCTCATGATTCCTGAACCCCTTCATCGACCCCACAATGGTAGGTACAACCTCTTAGAACAACTTGAGAATACATCTCGCCAAGATTTCAATTTTGGATCTTCTCAAAATAACGAATGTACATAAGGATATCTTGTACAAAACTCTTTAGGGGTTAGGAGTGCGACTAGAAGTAGACCCTTCACATCTTCAAATTTGCGGTGGAAAACATTTTACCAACTAAGTACATCTCCTTTAATCATAGGGAGATCCTTATTAAAGATCCAACACATAATCTCCCCCTATATATTGAGGTATTCGTTACCCGCCAAAAGATAAAATAGGTGCTTGTGGACAACAGATCAGGGTTGAATATATGCACATTGAAATTAATTAAGCAACTGGGACATATAGAAGAATATCTAGAGTCCCACATCATTACCATAACCACTTACGACAACACGAAAAGGGAATCAACTGGCACAATCACATTACCAATGGAAGTAGGACCCACTTGTCATCAGACGAAGTTTCATGTCTTAGACTTGGAAATTCCATACAATATGCTTCTTGGCCGACCATGGATTCATGCCATGCAGGCCGTGCCATCAACGTTCCATCAATGCATCAAATTGAAACATGAGGGACACACTGTCACAATACAAGGAGATCCAGAGCCCTTCGCTCACTGCAGAGCTCTCAATAGTTTTATGCGTAAGGGTGCCTATACATGTCCCTCTGCTGATATAGTTGTTCCTCTTCAATCTGAAGCCATGGAGTCACGGGTAGATTCTATTAGCATATGGATTTGTACGCATGCAAATGACATGCAATAGTGTGGGAACGAAGTCCCTCCTCAATGAAGGTGAGGCTGCCTTTATTGAAAACCAAAATTGTATTTACATCTGTACATTCAAAATTGTATGTGGGGGTGTTTTGGAACATCAATGGAAAGAAAATGAATGAGGAAGATGGAATGGAATGAAGGAAAGGAGTGGAATGGAATGAGTTGAAAGAACATGCAAGAGTTAGGTAAAAATAGAGCCTAATATTGCATGAAGAGGAAAGATGAATAACTAACACAAATAAAACAGAGTTTGAGTTAGCTAAACAAGAATGTGTAAAAGGGAACACATGTGAGCAAGTAGATAATTAGAGCTTGATCACTGTGAACTAGAACAATGATTAATAACGTTGAAAATAAGATCAAATATAATATTTGCATGCAAGATTCAAACACCTAACATCTAATGAACATAAGAACATCAAATGTTAAAGAATGAGACACAACATTTGTATTTCATTAACTCCAAAATGTTTTCACAAAAGAACACAAAGTTTCTTCCTGAAACAAAGCTTGCACACAAAAGTATTTCTTCTCCTCTCTCAAAGTCACCCTTACAAATGAACCCCTCACCTCCTTTTATAACCCAAAAGTTGGTTACAAAGTAGTTAGGTTTTAATATGATCATTAAATAAGGCACCTAAGTGACCTTTGACTTTTCTAACCAACTTTATTAAAGACAACTAAAAATAGAAATCACTTAAGTTACCCACAGTTTCAAAACAAATAACAACACCTTTTCTTAAAAATCCACTTTTTAAAATATAAAATAATAACCAGTGCCTTATCCATTGAAATGGCATCTGCGTATCTCAAGTATATGAGAAATGGACTCTCCAACTTCGTTAGATACCAAGAAAATTATCCCCCTAAACCGCCAGTGAAATTAGGATATGCCGCTTTTGCCAGTTGAAAGGATCTCAACCTTCCCAAAGTTTCAAACATTTTTTCTTCTGGAGGTTCATTTGGTCTAAGAATAGCCTCACAAAATACCTGCAATTCAAGAATCCTACTTGGCATATCATTTAAATTAACAATTTTGGATTGAGTGTTCTCAAATAAGTTCTATAATTTGATGCACCGCTCCATTGAAACTAACGAGAAATTGTTGGCGGGAGTGTACATGTCCTTAAACAATTTTGAAAATTACTCTTCCACCTACTCCGATGAACACCTTTGATTATTCTCATTTGCGAGGTTCATAAGGAATCTCAGCTATGAATTCTTGAATCAAGGAGAGTGGAGTGAAGGCTTCATTGCACATGCTCTCATGATGGATCATATAATCCTCAAGAAGCATCTTCCTTGATTTGAGATTCGGACACCAAAGAAAACGTGTCCTCGATGTTCAAATTCAAGAATTCCTTCAATGGCTAAACCGAGGATTCCATACTTGTCATCTCTCGCAAACCGGGAAATATCTCATCCAAATTTGATATATTAAACAAAAGATTCTTTGAAAGAAAGAATTGGATCAAGATACGCACTGACATCTTCATGAAGCTTAACTGTGGTCTTGATCATCCCTTGGCCTAAAACGAGAATCTCTGAAAACCAAGTTTTAGCGACATGGCCTAATGTGTTTATTTCTTTTGACAAATTGATAGTTTCTTCATCGGGGCAGCCACCGCATCGTAAGTACTAGGAAAGTGGATGAAATCGGATTTATCAAATGTTGAACATATTCCACCAATTGATTCTTTTCGGCCTTGAGTTGAGAGTTCGAGACTTATATTTCTCAAGTCTCTTTAGCACCATATCAATTGAATCTCGAGCCATTGCCATGTCAACCTCCCAAGTCTAAGTCTGGAAACTTCATAATCAACAAGTTTCATGGCATCACGCTCCTTATCAACTTGTGGGATGGCGAGATCTACAAATCTATTTCCATCATTATCCACCATTATTCGAGAAAGCACCTTAGGCTTCTTTGGAATGACGTCGTTTGAAAGTTTGAAAAGGGCATCAAAATCAATGTCAATTGCCTTGACAACCCTCTTCCTTTTCTTAACCTCGGAATCAACCCAGGAAGGAGTATCATGCACTATTTCCGCATACAAAATCCTAGAGCTCAAATCAATATTCTCATTGTTCTCGACATCATGAGATCCTTGAATCTTATCTATGACCTCTATTTGAGGAGAAACAACCTCAATATCCACCTCCCGATTATTTGAGAGATTTTGGGAAATCCCTTCATGAACTACATGCTCAAGTGTTTGATATTCAACTACCGCACTTGAGTGGACGCTTGTTTGAAGCATGGTCGAGGATCGTTTGCCACGAGCTTCTAAGAATTATTAACAATGTGGGTAGAAGAATCTCTACTCGAGGTAGAAAATCCTGATACACGCTCTCTTCCTTCTTTGGGGTTAGGGTCTTTAGATTTTTCTCCTTGTGACACGTTACTTGGTGAAGTGGATTTTGACAACGACATGACCTTTCTTGCTTGTTGTGTATGATTGGATGGTACATAGGTTGATCGAGAAGAGGCTTTGGTGAATGAAGGCCTCCTCGTGTTGGAAATTTTTGTGATCCTAAGCATGATCTTGAATTGATTGAGCTGGCAAGTTCTTACGTCGACCAAGATATGCTTCTTTCAAGAATTCTTTGATTCTTGGCTATCAAGAGAAAATTCATCTCTTTTGGTTTAGTCGATGCTTCTTTCAGCACGTGGGTCTTTTTCTCCAATGTAGGCTCTTCATTAACAACTATGCGTGGAGATTTGTTTTTGTTAAACTATCTTCTTTCCTTTAAAACAAAACAGATTTCTTTTCTAGTGTTCTCCTTCCTTCACCCACACGTGGAAAGGATTCTTGGCTGTGTGGACTGGTTTTTATTTCCTTTCTCTAGCGTTGAAAAGTGTTCTCTCTTGATTTACCATGTAGCCTATGCTTTGGACTGCTCCCGCATGGTGTTTTAGGATCTTTTTTTATCCTTTTACTTCATTTTGGACTGTTCTTTTTGTCTATTCCTCCCTCCATTGCATGTATTTCTTGACTGTGTTTTCTCTTTTCCACCTCTGGTGTGCGTGATTCTTGTTATTTTTGATCTTATGCTAGTCAATGCGTGGAGAAGCTGTATTTTGACTATCCTCCTGCTCCTACGTGGGATCCTCCTTGTGCATGGAATGTGGAGCTCTGTTCAATGTGGCCTGCAACATGACACTTCTTTCCTTTTAGCTTTTAACTGTTGTTCCCTGTATGCTGCGTTGAACAATGGTCTTGGAAAATGTGTTGGAAAATGCTTTCCTTTATAACTTGCGTGGAAACTGTATTCCTCCTTGTTTTCTTTTCCTTGTCTTCTTGCTGAAACGTGGAGCATCTCAAAATGGCCTGTGATCATTGTATTTTTTCAACTACATGTTGATCTTCTCCTTGATGTCCCATGGTGTGGTTATCTTTTTGCATGGAATGTATGGAAAATTGTTCTTCCTTTGGCTTTATTTTTAGATTATAAAATATTGTTGTTCCTTAGAAGAAGTGAGAAGCAATTTTAGAAAGCCTCCTATGACTATTTCCAATGAGTTCGACAGAGGAATTTATGAAGGTTAAACCAACTTCCCCTCTTCCCGGGTAGTGGAATTAATTGCCAGAGCAAATGGGGAAAGCAACGGCCAATTGCCAACGAGAATGGCAAAGTGGGCTAGCAATCTCCGTTCAATTTCCCCATGTGGGAAATCGGAGATTTCTTGCCCATTTGCCAATTTATTAATTTGGCAATTGGGAAAAGAAATCCCACAAGCGGGAATTTTAAACAATTTTGCTAGAAAGGGGAAATCCGGGCCCGAGAAGCCAATTTGGCATTCCGACAATGGGAAGCGGAAGCTTATTTTTCCCGGAAATTAAAATAAAACTTGTCGAATGAATTTTAATTAATATTTATTTAATTAAATACTCCAAAATTATTAAAAATTAATTTTATCAAACAAAGAGTAATTAATTAATTAATTTTAAATTTTTTAATGCCTAGGGAGGAGTTCTCGCCCGAAAAGGACGAAACGAAGACCGAAACGATCACAAAAATGAGACGATCGTGATGAAAGTGACAAACCACGCAAAGTAACAAATTTTGAAAAATCCCAAAATTTCCATTTTTAGTTTATATTTATTTTTTATTTTTAATAAATTTTGTGCAGTCAAAATTGGCTGATAACAATTGGCTCTAATTGGGGACAAGGACTTCATGGACGCAAAGCAATGGACCCAAACCAAAATATTCATGAACATGATCTCAAACACGATGGGGCACAAAAATGGGGTGACACAAGAGAGGAGACCGAAAGATGGGGAAAAGAAACAAACCAAAACTTTTAATTACCTATGTACATATGGGGAACAACCCGTTTTCAATTTTGATAGTGCTTGAGATATTTCCCCTTTGTAGGGCAAAGGAAAATGAGTTCCATTAGGATATGCCAAGTAATAGGTGTTATCTCCATAAAAATGTTTGATTTTGAAAGGGCCTAGCCACAATGAATCAAACTTCCCATGCTTTCCTTTTGGTTCACGTCTCTTGTCCCAAAGAAGAACCAAGTCATTGATTTGGAATTGACACTCTCTTTGGTTTTCTTGTCAAACAACCTATTTACCTTGGATTGATGTTCCTCGATCCTGTTTACCACTTGACTTCTTTGTTCCTCAAGCTTGCTTAGGAACATGATCCTTTTATCTAATGCATTGGTGAAGCATTCATCATCAACTGCTGGGCTAATTTTAATGTTGGTAACTCCAGTGTGAAGGGAATTTGAACATCGGTTCCATACAAAATTTGAAATGGAGACATCGCGATTGCCCTTTTGGGAGTTATGTGGTCAGCCCACAATGCATCATATAACTTTTTGTGCCAAGTCCTTTGATTTTCTTCGACTAACTTGTGCACAATAATAATGATGTTTTTGTTACTAGATTCAGCCTGACCATTTCCCTGAGGGTAGTAATCTGACGAATGAGATAAAGATATCCCATACCCATAACAAAAACCTATCATCTCTACAGAAGAAAAATTTGAGGCATTTTCCGTCACGATCTTGTGTGAAATTCCATAACGAACCAATATATTTTCTTTGATGAAATCACATATCACTACAGTAGATGTTTGTTTCATTGGTATAGCTTCTACCCACTTTGTAAAGTAGTCAGTTGCGGTGAGCACATGAGTATGACCAACACTAGAATTAGGATTCAAAACCCCAATGAAATCTAAACCCCATTTTTGAAAGGGTTCTTCAATAACAACTAAAACTTTTCAAAGGAAGCTTCAAAGCCAACTTTGGTCTTCTAACAAATTGTTGAAAAGCTTCACATTTTGTCACCCATTTCTGAGCATTGGAAAACATAGTGGGCTATAATAATGTGCTCACAAAATTTTATGAGCCGTCACTGGACCAGAGAAATGACCACCGCAAGCATGATTGTGAAAAGCTTCCAACAACCTAGGTTGTTGCTCTTTATCAACACATATGAGGAACATGTCGTCAATTCCTTTCTTGAACAACGTGTTATCCTAAATGACGTACTGACGACTCTTAGTTTTTAGCTCGTTTCTCCTTAGCTATCAAATTCTCTGGACACTTGCCATATGTGAGAAAGTAGGCAATATCATAATACCATTCATCTGTGGTACTGACAAAAACTACCAGTGGTAAATTTTCTTCAACTGGTTCTTCTTCAGAGTTATCTCATGGTTCATTCTCTGCGATGAGTTGGCAGAGTCCTCTTCATCGAACCAACTTGGTAGGCTTGATATCCAAATCATATTCTTGGATATTAGAGACCCAATTACCTCTTTTAGATCCTGGTTCCTATTGTGTCAACATCGATTTAAGCTGCATGGTATCGGAACTAAGACTTTGGTATGATAATTCAACACATGGTACCCGAAGTGTTTTAGGGCTCTCACCATCATGTATGCATGTCTCTCAAGAGGAGTGTAATTAAGTTCATGTTTCTTGAATCCAGAACTCATGAATGCAATAGGAGATTCGATCCCCTCTTGATTGTGTTGAGTCAAAATGGCGGAGATTGTGTGCGGCAAAGCATAACAATAAATTATGAAATCCTTTTTAAAATCGAGACACACCAATGTAGGAGCTTTTACAATAACACCCTTGATTTTCTCAAATGCCTCTCTACCTTCCTTTGACCATTTGAAGGATTCTTTTCCTTTCATCATATCAGCGATTTCTTTAGTCAGCTCGGCAAAATCTGGCACAAACCTTCTCAAAAAGTTCACCTTCCCAAAGAAGGAGTGGACTCAGGCTTACTTGTAGGCAAGGAAAGATTCTTGATAGCTTGAACACGCTTAGGATCAATTTTAGTTCCTTCCTTAGAAATAATATGACCTAGGAGTTTCCTTAGTAACCCGAAACACGAGATTTTTTTGGATTTAGAGAAATCTTATGAAGTCTACACCTTTGCAATATTTTCTCTAAATATCTTAGGTGATCTTCTTGTTTCTTTGAGAATATTGTCAAGTCATCTAGATATATCACGATGATCTTGTATTTATAATATGTGAATGCCATATCCATAGCCCTTTGAAAAGTAGCGCCAGCATTAATCAAACCAAAAGGCATTCTTCTATACGCGAACGTACCCCAGGGGTGGTGAATGTAGTTTTATGTTGATCTTCTCTAGCCACTTCAATCTGATTATAGCCAGAGAAGCCATCTAGCATAGATAGCATTTTCGATCCAGTTACTGCCTGCAAAATATGGTCCATGACTGGAAGTGGGTAGTTATCCTTTAAGGAAGCCTAATTAAGATTGTGAAAATCCACACAAATCCTAATTTCTCCATTTTTCTTGCGAATTGGTACAATATTAGCTATCCAGGTGAAATGTTGAATAGAAAACACTATTCGTGTATCTAGCATCTTTTGAACTTCATGAAATATTGTCCCTGTAATCTTGGGATTATATTGTCTTTGCTTTTACCTGAATGGAACTACACCAGGCTTCAAGGGTATGGCATGCTCCATTTCCCTAGGTTGGAAAGACTTCAAGTCTTCATATGAGTAATCCAAAACGTCAGAATATTTGGTAAGGAGGCTTATGAATTTCTTGTGCTCCTCAGGTGAGCAACACTTACCGATATTGACCAAGTGAGGTTTATCCTTGGTACCGATGTTAACCTTCTCATAGTCAGCAAAAATTTTAGGTCCTACTGCTCTTTCTCTTTGATAAACCTGTCATGTTTGTCGAAAATTTCTTCAAGTGAAACCAATCCTTTGGGAATTTTATTTCCTTTGAGTTGGATGATGCCATCACTAGGATCTTCGTTCTCAACTCCTTCTGAATGGGTGAGGTAGTTGATTCGTGAAATGCAGAATCACTTCCTTCAAAGTACAATTGTTCAAAATTATCCCTCTTTTCCAAGAAAGCAATAATCTGTTGATCATCATTAAATACTTGCCAACTTTCTGCATTGTCAGAAACACTTGGCCTAAAAACCATTTCAATGGTGTACTTGTCTTGATCAAACTCTAAATGAGGAATCATTAATGAAGGTGAGACTACTAGATAATTTGCTTTGTCATTCTTTTTGCGAGGGAAAAATTTTATGGAAAAACATCAAAAGCTTGTATTGCGTCCCACACTTTATTTCTGTAGTGTCTTAAATGATCATTCTTTACTTGGAACTGATTTCTTACCTATTTCACGATCAATTCCACATCTCCAAAGACTTCCAAAATTTTGATCCCTTTCTCCTCTGCAGCTTGAAGGCCAAGGATTAATGCCTCGTACTCTGCAGTGTTGTTAGTATTTGAAAATTCAAGTTTGTAGGAAAAAGAAATATTTCACCATTTGGAGATATGAGCACCACTCCTGCACCAGAACCCATTGAGCAAAAACTTCCATCAAACTCAAGAGTCCAGATCTCATTGGGATCTTGGCAAGTGATCTCAGGGGCATGAACTTCTACAGTCATCATATAGTTACCCATACCTGAGCCTTGGAACAAGACCTGTGCATGGGGATCATCGATTTTTGTCACTGTGAATTTTTCCTGAGTTTCTAGCATAAGCTTCTTCATTTCTCCATTGATAGGGATCATGGCGTGAGACCAGTCCGTTTGAATATCACCACCCAAATCTCTGCAAAATTTCCTGCTCAACAACATTCCATATGATAAATCAATAAGGACCTTACATATAATAAATCAATAAATTGTAGAAGATAATAAAACATAAGAGATATGGGGGCAAGGTGCCCTAATATCAATATATGCAGAATAATACCCTTAAGGTAGGGCAACACCATACAATGCTCCTTAAGGAAGGAGTAACTCCACAATCTCCCAAGATGGGAATCCACTTCGAGGGGGACACCTCCAATATACCTCTACCAAGTAGAAGAATCAACTCATACATACATTACCTCCTCATAATGATACTCACATCCTTTAAATAGGATGGGTAACACCTAATCCCAATGTAATCCGACCCATTACCCAATATAATTAATTCCTATGTGAGCCCATATAACTAACTAAGGGGATGTGTGCCACATGTCGGCATCTCCATCAACCCATATACATTATATTATCATATCCCATGTGAACCCATACATATAACTAAGGGGATGTGTGCCACATGTCGGCATCTCCATCAACCCATATATATTATATTATCATATCCCAAGGTACATAGCATTGCCTCCCTCTTTGACATGTTTCGTCCCCAAAACATAAGAAGAAGCCATATAATGAGTGTGCTTTAAATTATTGCACACTTGTCACCATGCTCGATCATCTAACCACCCATATGAAATCCTAGTGGGTGATGTTACTCCAAACATGATTCCATATTCCATTGTGCTCATCTGATTCCATCCTGGTCCATATGTGTTCCTCCTTGGCATCCATGCATATCCATAATTATTATTCATGTGATTCCATGACATATAATTATTGTTCCATTGATTCCATGTATAGCCAAAATTATTACTCCTCCAATTCCCTGTATATCCATATAGATTGCTTCCTTGTGTGTCCTAGCATGTCTCCATGATTTTTTCCTCTCATGATGATGTGGGTGTCTATATGGTGCAACCTTAGTATGCTCAACCATATCAGTCTTTTCCTCCACTTTCTTTTCCTCTTCCAACTTGTTTGCTATTTCTTTTTTCTCTTGAGTAGAGAAACTATTTTTTACTTTTTCATCATGTTATTCATCCTCTCCTTCTGATTCATCCTTATTCCCTTCTTCACCATCTTCAAATTCATCTTCATGATCCAATTTTACATTACTTTTTTCCTTGCTAAGTGTGATATCTTGCAATGTAATTTTCTTTCTCTTGTACCATAATTTCATGAATTTATTTTGCACATTAATATTAATTGTTCACAATGTCTCTAACCTAGGATATCTGAGAACAATATCCATACCATCCATATCTAAAGCATAAAAATTTGAATGTAAAACATATGTATCCATAGAAAGCTTTAAATCTTCAAAAACTTGAATATGCTTACCATCCATTTGAGATTCATTGATATGCTTATTTTGCACATGTAGATTTTGAGCTACATCCATATTCATGAAGTTATATTTGCTTCTAGGGTTTATGGAAACAATTACCTTTTTTCTTTGAATGCACCCTTCAAACTGAAATATGGAAGCTTCCTTCCTTGGAGATGCACTATCCTGTGTAGCAGCTTCATCATCAACATTTTCTTCTTTTGCACCATCAACATTTTCTTCTTCTTCTTCTTCTTCTTCTTCTTCTTCATCTTCTTTGATGTTGCTTCTTCTTCTTCTTCTTCTTCTTCTTTTTAACAAAATTGTGTTTCTTTTTTGTTTCCCATCTAGCTAAGAAAATATCCTCCATTTCCTCCCAATCCCAATCCAATAGATCTATATCCAAATAAGAATACCAATGTTGCGCTTTCCCACCAAGATGAAGATAAAAACTAACCCATACTAAACATTCTTCAAAATACATTTGTTTAAATTGTATCCACCATTTTTTGCATCAATTTCCCCATTACCATAGAAAATTGGTATATCCATGATGCATAAAAATTAGGGTTTCACAAACTTATGCATAAAAATTAGGGTTTCACAAACTTACTCCTTTGACCAATATTTTACCTGATGATTTTGTCAATCATTCAGCCTCAAATTTGAAACCACAAAGAAGTAACCCCTGCTAAAATTTTGAGAGATTTCCGAAAATGTAAGAAAATCGGAAAATTGTGGCATGTGGAGCAAAATAGTGAAAAACAATAAAACTGAAATAAATCTGTCAAAATAGATCCAAAAATTCTAAAATTTCAGTGGTATCACCATTTAATATATTACCAACAACCCCAAAAAAATTATTTCCTAATTCGTCATTATTCAGAAGATATAGACAAAACCTTAGAATTAAGGTTTCAACCCTAAAACAGACACAACGTTTGCAAAACAACTCCAAAAAATCTGAAATTCGGAGGGACTACAATGTTTGAAGATATTTAGATTCAATATATTGTAATATTTACACTATGTGATATTAATAGACACATAACCCGGAGATTGCTTGAAACCCTCACATGTTTTCTTAAGAGGGATACAATTTTCACATAATGGAGTTCATTGTTATTTTATAACAAAGGATGAGCCTTGAGAGATGTTGTTCTTTGACGCTTGCTTAAGTTGATCTCATTCATAAGATGAGTGTTGACAAAGTATTTTGTGTTATTTGCAGGACCAAATCTTAATCTCGATCACTACTTTATTGTTTTTAGTTTCACACTATGCTTTCAAACAAGATCGACGGTTCCAAATCCATTGCATGTCAACACTTATCCTCGTGAAATCATGACTACCCATCTTCTAACGTTGACGTATGTCAGACACATCGACCCCAAATCCAATTTGGCAATGCCTCTTGACATAATTACAATCCATTTATTTAGATTTTAAAAACACTAAATAAATGACTATTAAATTATTACACCGAGAGGTGTTCCTATAGTGGTAGACAAGGAGTGCAATGGCGTGCTTTGATTGAATTTTTATTTATTTTCGACTAATATTTAATGGTTAAAATAATTTATTTTGTAATGCCGACTCAATTTTAATAAATAAAATAAATATATGATTATGTATTTATACATGGAAATGGAAATGTAAGTTATTTTAAAAGTGTGAAAGATAACAAGTGTGAATTGGTAAATAATTGTGCGGGGATTTTAATTTTTATTGGAAGATAATTACTGCGAGTAAATAATAAGTGTGAATGCGTAAGTAACTATAATATTATTATATTGATCTATATTATTTTAGCTTTTAGTTTTTACTTTTAAATGCATTTTTTACTTTTACATGTAAGTAACTATATTTATTTTTAGTGGAAGATAATTAGTGCGAGAATAAATAATAAGTGTGAATAAGCATTATTATTTTTAGTATTTAAATGCATTTTTACTTTTAGGTTACTTTTATTTTAGTTTTTACTTTTTTATCAAAGACAAAAAGAGGCTAAGGACTCACTATTTTATATATTATATTATTAAAAAACCTAAAAAATCAGGGCAAGTACAAAAACCATCAACAGACGGTGATGCCAATAGGAGCTATACCATACTATTAACAAAAACAAACTAAACCAGGAAAATTATTTTCCATCCTCCTTCGAGGAACTGGTGACCATGAAAGTGGGGGTGTCCATATTCCTAGCCTTGTCTTCCACCATTAGAGCGGCCAGAGAATTGGTGAAATTGGAGACTTCAAATTGTTCCACGGGAATGTTGAGGACAAAACAAATGACATTGATTTTCTTCCCATGCCGCAAAGTATTTTGTGGCTAAATCCTTGATGAGTTGCAGCTGCCCAAGTAAAGCCCAACATCAAAAGCGAGCTGCTCCATGTCCTCATGGATGGAAAAAGCATTGTTGGCGCCCAATAAGACAATCTACACACCTATAATTTGAGAAACTTTCAAAATGTCGAGCCGAGTGGTAGATTGGCCAAGTGTCATTCATGGCCTTTACAACTTCTTCAATGGTGGTCATGTCACCAAGAGGAGTAGAAAGATGAGCTCTTAGTAGGTTTGTTGTCATCCACCATAATAGTTTTGAAGCTTCAAATCATTAACAAGGCCCAGAAAAGAGTAATGGACATCGTCAATGTTGTACTTGTGTACCAGATGATCCTGCATCTCCTTAAAAGTATTACTTACGGTGGCCTTGCCCTTCCTTGTTCTGGTTTTCATCTCAACATTATCACTTTTTCCCTTTTCCATATTATTTACAAAGCTGAGAAAATTATGAAGGAAGGGCTCGACCAGAGTGAGTATTAAAAGCTCCGCCTGCATGTGAGGGAGATCTTTCCACACGTGTCTAAAGGATATGCCCATCAAAGCCCTACGTGGGAAGTAACTCAAGTGCATCCACATTATTAATTATTGAGGGAGGTGGGGTACAACACATCAGCCACTTGTGCGATGTGGATAACCCATATTTTTAATTAAATCTCCCAATTTAGCTATTATATCAATAGGTAAGATAAGAATGAGCTTATCATTAACCTTATTTTCAACCCCAATATTGGCAAGCTTATCGGCAACCTTATTGGAAATTCTGGGAATGTGAGAGATACTCCTATTATTGAGTAATAATGTGCAATCTTCCACAATATGTTGTAAATTCCAGTGATCAACTTTCCCTTTCTTGACTACATTGATGATCATTTGGGAATCACCTTCCACCAACAAATTGGTCCATTGTTTATTCTGGAAATTTTAAGTCCTCGCCAAAGAGCCTTGGCTTCAATAAGGTTATTTGAGAAAATGCCCAGAGCTTCAGTGAACCCAAAAATAGGTTGACCAAGAGAATTTTGGAAAATACCACCCACGTCAGCTCTGCCTGGGTTGCCTTTGCGACACCATCAAAATTGAATTTTATGAAATTGTGAGGGGAGGGCACCATTTGATTTGTAATTTTTTTTCTTTTCATTCCAACCCCATTATCAATGAATTTTAGTTTTTACTTTTAAATATATGTTTACTTTTAGATTATTTTTATCACGCTGAAGGTGTTCCCTAGTTGAATTGGGGTCAGCTAACTCTGAAATCCGTTAGAAATCAGATGAAGGAGGGTGTTTACAAAGGAATGTGTTGAAATCAAATGCATGTGCATGCCCCTACACTGTCATCCACCTCGCGCCTCCTAACCTCAATCTTCTTCAATTTGGTAATTTATTTTCTATTTCGTTGTTGTTTTTGAAATATAATATCATGTGGCGAGGTGGAAATTTATG
This sequence comes from Taxus wallichiana var. yunnanensis, assembly GCA_018340775.1. Lineage (NCBI taxonomy): Eukaryota > Viridiplantae > Streptophyta > Pinopsida > Cupressales > Taxaceae > Taxus > Taxus wallichiana. Next base: position 126,845,521 of record CM031235.1, read on the forward strand.
TAGATAATGGTCACCCTTTTGTTTGTGATCGTCAGGGTGGCCATGACCGTAGGATACGTTACTGGGAAGGTTAATTCTCGCACTTTCTCGGAGGAAAATTTACAGTCTTTACGGTCACTTTTATGAGTAGGGACTGATTGTTGTTACCGCATCATTGATCACAATGGACATTTTCATTTTGCACACCGCTTTCTCTATTTATTCACTCTACCAGTGTCATGACACATCTTCTACGACTGTAACATGATACTTTTTTACAAGGTTGGCACTTTCTTAGTCTCCAGATTTAGGGTTTTATCTTCCTCTGTATGATACACTCTCTAAAAAAAAAGACTCTAAGAGCCGAGGTAGAAATGAAAAGTTCAAATTTTGTTAAATCACATATTAATAATGCAGAGTGATTGTGTAAATACAAATTAATAATGCATGATTTATTCAGTAATTTATTCTACTAAAAACCATATTGAATGCTTTGTCATTTGTGAATAAATCATTGTTTTGCATGTATTTGCTATAAGGTAGCCAAGAAGATTTTTTCCGCCTTCACCATGCAAAAAGGGGGTTTTTCGATGGGGTTTTTAGATTGCGGTCGAGCAATTTTCAATCAAGGCTGAATACTTTAACACAGAGGATAGACGAGGGAAAAATCCCCAAAGCTCCCAAAACCCCCAAAATATCATCTGTCAAAACTACCAAGCTACAGAAAGCGCTGCCAGGAGGTGAGGATAAGGTGGTTTTGTATTTCACCAGTCTTAAAGGAATCATGAAGACTTTTGAGGATTACTGCACAGTAAAAATGATTCTAAAGGGTTTTAGAGTTTGGGTGGATGAGAGAGACATTTCAATGCATGTCGTGTTTGGTAAGAGTTACAATATTTTTGGGGAAGACTTCAACGGTGCCTAAGTTGTTTATTTAGCAGAATTACCAAATTTGACTAGATTGGCAAATTGCCCTTGACTATTTGCTAAATTTAATAGGGTTACCAAATTTGGCCATATTACCAAATTGCCCCCAACCAAATTTATTTTCTTCGTATGTTTTCCTTGATGTTGTTTTTATTTTAGCATAGAAGTTGTAGTTGTTATATAGTTGTACTACGATAGAAACCATCCTAACCAACCAAAGTTTGCACATTTGAAATTGTTGTTTCAGAGATCTTGATCAATATGCAGACCATTAGTCTTAATGTTATTAACATTACGAATCTTGATGCAGGGGGAGTGCAAATCCACCGAATGGAGCAAAACATGGCTGGAATCCATAAAGTTCATATCTAATCAAGAACAAAGATCACTTTCAAACATGATTCAAGCGTACAGGTGGCCTAGATAGGTACTTTTGGATTATACATGCTAGATACACTATTTTTCTAAAGGGTTATTTTGGATTATACATGCTACATACTCTATTTTTCCGAGAGGTTATTTTAGTTTATACATGACACATGCTCTACTTTTCTTGGATTTTCTACAATTTGCATTATTTGAAAGTTTCTGATGCACGTGATGATGTGTTTTCCAAACCATAAACCTAACCCGTTTCAAATTGATTTGGTCGGGGGTAGAGGTTGTTTCATCAAGCGTGTTTCTCACGGTGGTGGTGTTGGAAAATCAACTGAGCGACAACTAGGCGATGTGAAACAAGGTGTTGATGCCTCACAAGACCTATGTTTTTGAGCACATATATTTCTCACTCTCAAGTTCGATCATGTTTGGGAGGTTCATGTACGATTCGAGTTTTCCTTTGGATGAATTTTAGCTGAAGAGTCCCCCGTAGACCACATTGTTGTGATTGCAGTACCAAATTATAGCATGGTTTTTGCACTTGGGTACACTAGCAGGATCAATGTACCCTTCCAACAAGGGCTCATAAGGTCACACTATGTGTGCATGACCTTCATTGATCCTTCCCAAAAATTAGGGATTTTGGGGTGAAGTTAATGTTGTCTCTTGTGGAGACAGATTGAAAGGAAATTAGATTGTTGTCGTGGACAACTCTATCATACGAGGCACTACTAGTTTAAAAATAGTGAGAATAATTAGGGACACGGGGAAAATCCATGGCTCAACCCCGCATTGAGCCTCGAGGTTCCTGAGCCACTCCATTGTTTGAACCACCTCCATAGCCATAACATTGCATACAACCACCGTGAGCCTTCATGCTTGGCCGTCTGAGTTTCCTCGTTCATTGCAAAGCTTCTGAGCTTGATCTTATTAGCTAATGCCACCCTACTGAGTCATCTCACAAAATCGAATGCCCAAGTATCACGTAACTCCACTCCACAGTGTGATGTTTTGTCTCTATGCTCTCACCATCGAGCCATTATCTACTTATGCATTTATGTTTTTGATCCTGCACCACGTCCAATTATTCTTCCAATGTTGCGACTACTTTGTTGGGCCTGACTATTCATAATCTAGACCCTCATGAGCTAGCACGAACTATTAAAACCACTCGGCCTCCATTCCTTTGCTATAGCTCAATTAACTTTTCTCGGTTCACTATTACTGACCGAATGAACTCCCACCTTTGTCTCAAATATGTCATGCATCGTGTCAAGCTCAACAGGTCATGTGCCATTTCCTCAACTCATAGTGATCGAGCTCCTTCCTGTGTAATACTCGAGCTCTCTTCTGCGTGACTTCGAGCCTTGTTTAACTTGGTAGAATCCTAGTTCCATGGATTGCTTGAGCCTCATACTCATTAGATCATCAAAAATTGACTAATCTTGGTCCAGGCATTTCTCGAAATGTATCCAAGCTAGATCTCGAACCCTCCATTCTAATTGTTTTATTTGACATGCGCCGAGCTCATGATCTCAACCTGGTGAGTTGACTCTCCACTTAATCATTTTACCAATCAACATTTTGCAGCTCACATTACGATTCCCTCACGCCTGCCCGTGGCCCGCGAAGAAAAACATTTGTGCCCTGACCAATCAAGAAGTGCCACATGGTAGGCCTAAGCGGACCGACGAAGTGATGGGAAAATTTTAGCACTTAGGCATTTTTGGGTGAAAAATTTAAAGTCAAAAATCGGCCCACGGATCCGACAAAGGAAAGTACAAGGATAGTGGTCAAGGCTCCACTCCAATCAGAGAGTGACATGTCATCGGTGGAAGTTGGCACGACGGAAGAACTTAAGGAATTTCACCCTCTTTTTGTCCAAAAACTTAAGGGTTGAATTCGCCACATCCCCACATCAAATTAGATGATGACACATGGATATCGGTGTTGCGGTGTGGGTCGGGAGAAAGTTAAGTTTTTTTCCCTTTGGCCAAAAAGGTCAAGGCACAAAATGAACCCGCGGTCCCATCTGTGAATAGGAAGGTGCCACGTGTTTAGTGCAAGAGCCGGGAAGCGGGCGATTTTAAGGATTTTTGAATTTTTCCTTTTTTGTAAAAGGCGTAAAGGAAGAAATTTGACCACATCTCTTTGGCGAATCAGAGGTCGCCACATGTCATTTCAGTGACACGTCATCAAATCTTCGGTGGGCTGTCGGAGAACATTGAAAAAATTTGCACTTTTGCCCCGAAAAGGTAAAATGTTGGTTTCGGCCCCCCATCCAATCAAAGCATGACATGTCACAACGGAGCTTTTTGCAGTTTTGTGGAAAAGAGGAGAAAAGAAAGATTTTTGCCCGCGAACCCAATTTTTTCCCTAAATCTTTAGAGGGCCATATCTTTCGATCCAGAGCTCAGTTTTCACGATTTTGGTGGCGTTGGAAAGTTGTCAAGATCCTCTACATGATGGACTCTTCAATTTTGAATTTTGGTCAAAATTGATGGGATAAAATGTAAAAACAACTCTGGCACGGGAAAAGGAGCAAAACCGACATTCAACTACCAGTTTTTAATGTAGTATGGCTTCCATTCTTCTCCAGCATGGTTGAAAATCTTGGGAATAGATTTTTAAGGGTGCCCTTGTCTTTTTAATAGATCTAGTTGGGTGGTGGAGCTTTCAAATCAATATTTCCCACGTTTTCCTTTCTCCTTGTCTTCTGCTTCATCGTTAAAAGCCAGTTTTGGCTCATTTGTACGGAAGACAATCTGGGATGTTGGGAAACTCTGCTAAAAGTTTTCCCAACTCCATTTTTGAGCTACAAACCTTCTCTTATGCTTGGAAAAATGATTTGTGCCTCTGAGAAAAAAATGTAATGGTCTATGTGCATTTTGAGCAATAAAAAACGTGTTTTGTGGTGTTCTTTCAACCCTTCATCGTGTTTTATTGTTTCCCCATGACTCTCACTTCATAATTTGCTTTTTGTGTATGTATTTCATGTTTGCAGGTGTAGGATGTTGTGTTTCATGGAGATTTAATGGCATATTTGAAGATGCGGGTTTGTGTCACTTTTGTCCGACCTCCCTCAATCTTTTTTTCCTTTGTTTCATTCTCTCTCATCGATTGTTTCATGTTTTCCTTCTCTACGGTGTATCACCGTTTTAGTGTAGGCTTTCATTTTTCATGCATTTTCTCTCTTCCCTGGTCCCTTGGAATGATTAGACTAGGCTTAGATTAGTTTTCTTGCACTAGAATAGCTTGTGGTAGGTAGTTTAGGAAGAGGAACCAACCTTCTCTGGAGAGTTTTTTCCCATTTTTGCAATTCCCACACTTGGGGAAAAAATTCAATGTTGTGTAATCACACTTTGGATGCCCGTATCAAACTAGAAATCTAAGAAACATCTAGGGGTTCTATGATTACGAACTAACAAATACCTTATTATTTATTTTTCATTTCTGTTATGATGATCATTTTACCAATCAACATTTTACAGCTCACATTTTGGAGAAAAATTCGGCCCTTAGCCTCTTTTCAATTTAAAAAAAATTCAATGACAACTATATTGTTTGTGTGTGGTGTTTGTTAGGGATTCCCATGGGGGAATCACTTTTAAAATATGACCAAGGGATTTTTGTGTGTTGCTTTTATTATGGTTCCTTATTATTATTAATATTTTGTATGTGTTTAATTTGTGATGTGTTACCCCTTCCCTTTAATTATTATGTGTTGAGTTAATATTGTAAATAACCTTGTGTGGAAATAAATAAATCTAAAATGTCATAGGAATGTAAGTAATGAAGTTATTGGTATTAATGCAATGTTGTAAGAAATGTGTAAGAGAATTTATGAAAATGTTTTGGAGTGTAAGACACTTCATCCCCTTGGGAATTCGAATTTGTCCTTATGGGCTAAATTTGGAGGCTTGTGGGACAAGTTAAACTTGTCCCACACCTCTTAAAATTAATTACCAACCATATTTATGGGTTGGAGGTCAAGTTTTGACTTGTTTAATGTATTTTGACATGACTATTTGTAAGCATTAATTGTACTTCTCTTACATGCTTTTAATTTTGTCCCTTTTGGGGGTATGGGTTATTTGGAGTGTGTAAGTTGTTTGTCTCTTCATTTATGGTGATTAATTAATGATGTTGAATTTTATTTTAGGGTTGAGGAAGAATGATGTGGCATCCCACTTGGAATCCACATCACCCTCTTCTCTTCCTTTCCTTTATAAGTCAAACTCTTTGCTTATTTTTGGGTTGTTGAAGCTTTGCACATTTTTCCTCTTCGCGCATTTTCTTCTTTGGTTGAAGCTTTGTGCATTTTACTCTTGGGACGCATTTTCTTTTTGGTTAAAACCTTGCACATTTTCCTCTTCAACGCATTTCTTCACTGGTTGGAGCCTTGCTTGTGGAAGGCATTTGGAGATCCATTGCATGTGTGTTGTTCTTGTTTGGACTATTTTTCGGGCATCATATAGCTTGCTTTGTTGTTGGAACGAACCCCATCATGGAGAGGTAGGAACACTGTGAATTTTAAAATTCTTCTTTTCTTCCCTTACGCATGTCTAAAATGGTGTTTGTTATATGTAATTATTGGTTGGTTGAGTAGACTACTTAGGGCATGGTGTAGGAGAAGGTTTGTGGGGATTTCATATGGGGGCATAAGGGTATGCCAATGGCATCAATTATTGTGGAGGAGTTTGGGATTGGGATCCACCATGGAAAATAAATAGCTTGCATTTCTTACTCTTGGGGGGCATAAGGGAGAAACTTTGGGGGGGCATAAGGAGGAAGTTTGGGGGCATAAGGGTATGGAAGATGATATATTTTGGTGGGTTTTTTAGGTGGATTCCCATTTCCCATTGGGAGGCATAAGTAGTTCCCCATAGTTCCTTGCTCTTGTTTTGGCTTGCTTGATGAAGCCTCAGTCTTGTTTGCATTTGTTATGTAGTTGGGAACTACATCTTTCTTGAAACGTGTTTTTGATATATGTGCAATGCCTTTGCCTATGTGTTTTGTGGAAGCCATTGTTGCCATGTGTTGGATTTCATCCTTTATTTCTTTATGGTTGGGGCTCGGGGGCCAATGAGGAAGGACGACTTCTCCTTTCTCATTGGATATCTTGGTTGGGTGGAGAGTGTTGCCTTTCCCCCTGTTTTGTTGTGATCCTTTGGAAGATTGAAGAAAATCAACATGTTGTTGTTCTGGAACAAAAGAAATGCACAGTTTTGACAGTTCCTTGTTATTGAAAAGTTATTGTAACCCTTCCCACGTTGAGGTGGATGAAATGTTTATTATTTGTAATGGAAAGGCACTTGTATGAAAAATGAAAGATTAAATTTGATATGTGAAATGTAAAATTTGCAAATCCGTTTTCTGTTTGGAAGAATGTGATATATTTTGTATAACTGTATTTGAAATCGAAAAGAAGGAAGTGTTGTAAAGTTGTCGTTGGAATGTAATAAAAGGATTGCTGCTCTGTTCTCAAAATATATTATTGTGTTGAAACGGAATTGCTGTGATGAAATGAAATCCTGGTTTGGATGGAAAACACGTATAAGGCAAAAGAAAATGTTTTATTCTTTTTATTTAAATTGAAAATTGGAAATCAAGCTTGCTCATTGGATGTTATATGGATGTCGGGATCAATTGTAATGTATTGATAGAAAATGTTTTAAGATCTGTAGAGTTTGATCTCTGTTTTTGATTATTTTAAATTTGGAAATCAATTTATCTAGAAATGTACAGTTTAAACCTTCCTTATGAGCTAAGTAACGAAACATGTCATTTTAGGTATAATAAGTCCCGACGAACTCAAGTTGACTTCAACACTTAATAAAGACCCTTCAACACTTTATAAAATCAAATTTGAAAACTGACACAACCATTTTTCTATCTAATGTTGGAGAATATGAAATGCTATTAAATCGACAAATTAAACCTTAGAAACTCATACTAGAACTAGTCTCCAAAATCTACTAACTTGTTAAGTAAGAGAAAGAATTAAAGTTGAACAAAATCCTTTAAGTTGTCAAATTGCCAGTGTTTCTTTTAAAAGCCTGTGGAAAGTTTTACTCCACTGGCCTTTCAAAAAATATAAGTATAATAATCTACCTGATAAAAGGATTAAAATTTTCCTTGGAAAAATGTTCCTAGTTTTCTCCGCTTCTCCGCCGACTCATGTAAAATCACGAGTTGACACATGGTACGCGTGAGTGTCACATGGCATAGAAATTTTCCTTGGGGTAGATGCACACGCAACAAGGAGGTCTTCCTTTGTTGACGCTTGCGTTAGGATAAATGTGTTGGCGTGCGTCATGAGAAAAGTGCCTTGATGTAATGTAGATGCGTGTCAAGTAGAAGTATGTTGACATGTGACAAGTGAAAGAGTTGATGCTCATCCAGAGAAAAGAGTTGACATGTGACAGCTGGAAGTTGTTGACGCACGCCAAGAAGGAGGTGTTGACATGTGGTTGATGTGCGTGAAGGAGATGTGTTGATGCGTGACAAGAAGGTCATCGACGTGCATCGAGGAGGAGTTAACGTGCAAAACCGAGAAGTTGTTGACGTGCGTCGAGGAGAAGCGTTGACACGTAAAAACTAGGGGTTGTTGAAGCTCGTCAAGGGAGGCATTGACGCGTGACAACCAAGGGTTGTTGACGTGCGTCAATAGGAGGTGTTGACATGTGATAACATGAGGTTGTTGACGCACGCCAATAGATAATGTTAAGTGCTCCTCCTTAAGAAAATGACAGGTGAAATTTGGAATATGAAATCCTGGTCTTGTTAGTTAGCCTTGTAACCTCGTTGTTGTTACACTCTTAATCAAAAAAAAAAATCCTTAATTTTCCTATTAATCCTAGTTTAATTCTTAGGTCTCAAGTGGTGGTTCGAAGCGGGCACTACAATGGTTGTATTTGATGAAATACTTTCAATGCCTTCACGAGGATTTACACATTCCATTTAAGCTCTACATTATGATATTCCATTGAACGAAATCTCATTTAGGAATAGTAGCACGAAATTCAATGAAAGATGTAGGCCAATGTTATTTCCTGTGTCTTCAATTAATAACATTCTCACAATATATGTCACACTTTCCCTATCTAAAAGGTTTATTCATTAAATTTTTTTAGTAGGAAAGGCATGCTCAATTTAATGGAAGAAAATGACCAATATTTCTATAATGTTTTGAAGGCCTTTTCAGCAAAACAATTTTGGGCATATCTTGCATTCATTACCTTCAACAAGACTACATTTTAGCTAGGCATTTTACATATCTACCTTGATGCTTTCGACAACATATGATAAAAATACCTTCTCCATTAAAGGATCTTTACCGGATGGAAAATCAATTACCATGAAAACTCTTCATAAAGCGGTGCATCAAGCTAAGGAAGAACACGCTCTGGAAAGGGAGTTCACAACATAGATGAGTGTAATTGATACATGTCATCATAAAAATCTTGTCCAATTAAACAGTTTCTACGATGAGGATTCACATAGGATTCTGGTGTATGAGCACATGAGCAATTGATCTCTTAACAAAATGTTGTCGCTAGATACTGACTTTGTAGACTTGAGCATCCATGTTCAAATTGCAGTAGGGACAACAAGGGGCATCCGATATTTGCATTGTGACATAAAAGCCCCAAAAATTCTCCTCGACCATATATGCGGTCCTAAATTATCTGACTTTTTTGTTAGAAAAATTGTTAAAGGCCATAGTTACCAAATACGGTACCATATTTTTCCGTATTTTAATGCTACGGCAAAAACACACAAAAATGTGAAGTTTTTTTTACATATGGAAATTTATGATTTAAATTAATTGAAAATAGTTATACACAAAATAAATATAATTAATTAGTAGTTTTTATTGAATATATTTTGAAAATATTTATGGCTGCACTCGTTTGAGTTATATATATTTTATTTTTTAACATTTTTTTGATAATTTATCTGTCATATGACTATTATGATATCAATAATTGTGATTGTTGTAAAATTGTATTTGAAAAGTTAAAAAATATTATATTTTTTAAATATATAGCTTACTATATTTTGTTTCCGTATTTATCCTATTTTTATGATAGATCATTTTTTCCCATATTTTAAGTCCACCGTATTATACACTCCATACAAAATTTTCTACCTTGTTAAAGGTAGAGATGACTCGAATATTTACAAGGGCTTGTAGTACTAAGGGTTATATAACGCCTAAGTGGTATAAAACCTTGCCTATTACTATGAAGGTAGATGTTTATAGCTTTGGAGAGATGCTACTTGAAATTATACGTTGTTGAAAATCATTGGACTCAGGTTCCCCACAAATTGAAATCATGTTATCAAAATGGGTTTTCGAGTGCTTGAAGAACGGTGGCCTTGCTTAACTAGTGGAGCAGTAACAAGTAGAAGGTTTTACAATTGAGTCAACTCAGTTGGAAATAATGGTATTGGTAGGTTTGTGGTGCATTCAAGATAACCCATGTCTAAGGCCATATATGAAAATGGTGGTTCAAATGCTAGAGGGAACAATTGACATTCTTTGTGCCCCCACTTCCAACATCTTTTGATAACAAAATAAAAAATCTAGATATGTATTAATATCAAATTATCGTAGACTAGAAAGTGTACACGAGTTGTTAGTTAAGTTAGAAGTGATATTTAATTGAAGTTAGTTTGTGATTTTATATTGATGTTAATAAAATAAGTGAAATAAATGTATTTTATAAGAACACATCTCCCTTAGTCATTTTGTCAAATAACTTGTGGCCCACTTAAAACAACCACTTGAGACCCAAGAACAATCTAGGATTAGTTAGGAAAATTATGGAATAATTTTTTTTTTATTAAGAGTATCAACAACTAGGTTACAAGGCAATAGTTAACACAACAAGGTTTAAGGCCAACTATGAAGAATGATTTCAAAGAATTTCCTCTTGCATTTAGCACTAACAAAACACAAGGTCAAAACAAGGGGTTAGGTTAATAACTTAGGTTAGGAGAGAAAGTTCTCACTCAACCCCTCTCTAACTGGCTCACAGGGTTCAACTTGATTTTTCACAAAAATAATGCCATCAAAACTTCCCTAAATCATACACATTGCATAGGAAATTTTCTCACCTTTCCAACGGTATAAAGAATTCCTCCTAACTCATATTTTGCAATATATGAGCCGACGGACTTTAGGAGGGAAATTTTTGCAAGGAGAGTCCGCGGGCGGCGGAGGGAGAAAAAATTTTCCCTCCATTTGGCGCAAAAGCGCAATTCTCCTTCATGCACCCGTGCGTGCTCGATGAGGGAGACACGTGTTGCGCACCCTGGTTGGTTGGGAGAAATAGCGGGCCGATGGAGCGGGTTGAGACAATAAGTCTTTTTCGCTAAAAAGCGTAAGGGGACTGAATTAGTCCGCGCCAACGCTGACGCCATGATTCCATGTGTCGCTCAGGGATTGCCACGGGGGAAAATGTACGGGTGGGAGCGGCGGAAGAATTAAGATTTTCAGGCTTAAAACCACAAAGGTTCAATTTTACGCGTGCCTCCGCCGAAGGCAAAAAGGTGCCACATGTCAAGACCCTATCTCTCGCGGGTGATGGGGTGGCGGGGAAAATTACGATTTTTGCCAAAAAAAACTCAAAAATTCAAGGTCAAGAACAATCCCACGCCTCCACCAAGCCATAGGATGCCACGTGTCGTCATATGATTGGATGTGGGTGACAAGGGTGTGGAAAACTTCAAGGCATTTTTAAGCCAAAATTCCAAATTTCAAAGGGAAATTTTCTAAAGTCATTCAGGTGACACCATGTGTCACCCAATGATTGGAGTGCGGGTGACGGGGTGGTTGAAAAATCCAAGGCATGGTGTGGTGGGGCCTGGAAGGCAAAATAGAAATTTTTGCCAAATGGGAAAAAAGGTTAAGTTCTAAAATTTCTCCCACGCATCCATCGAGCCACGTGCCAAAGCACGTGATGGCCACGGGTAGCGGGAATGCGGGAAAAATGGAAAAAAGCAAATTTTAAAAGACAAGTTTTTAAAGGGTCCCCTTTTGAGGTGACATGTGGCAGAACTTGATTGGTTTTGGGATGGCGGGGGCCGAGAATTTTTAGGGAAATTTTCAAAAGTTAAAAATTAAAGTTTAACAGTTAGATTTTTTTTTTTAAGGCCAAATTGAAGTAAAACTTCAAATGGCCATAACTTTTGATAGGAAGCTTAGATTTTGGAAAACAAGGACTTTTTGGAAATCTCTCGAAGCCCTCTTTGTATAAGAATCATAAATTTTGGATTTTGATGAATTTTGAGAGGTCAATTTTGAGAAAAAAATGCAGAGTTTTTAGGGTTGGTAAATTTTAACTTAAATTTTTTTGTTCAATTTTGATCTCCCACTTCCTCAACATGTCAAATAGGCATGGAGACTTGTTTTTAAGGGGATTTAGGAAGGTTTCCAAGATCCAATTAGTTAGAAGGAGTTGAAATTTAAATTTGTTTACATCATGGGCAGCAGTATTGTGCAAGTTTAATTTTAATTTTACCAGTTCTCAAGGATCTTTCTTAAGTTTTAATGTCAATTTGAGTTCCTAAGGACTTGTTATGTCTCAATTTTAATGTTTCATTTCTAATTTGTTGATAAGGATTCAAATTGTTCATTTATAGATAATTAATTACCAATTTTGAATTACAAAACAAAGGTCATTCATTAAAGGATTTATTAAACATTTTACATCCTCCAAGTATGGAAAATTCATTCCATTCTAGTATAATGCATTCAATTGATTCAAACAACCATTTATCAGTCAATATGCAAAGTCTGATTTCCAAATTTCAAACACATTTCAAGGGAATAAAACATTTATAGTCTTTCCTTCACATGCATTCTTATTTCCAAACAGAGATTATAAATCACAACAACAAATAAATTCCAATACAACATTGCAAGTTGAGATAAGTAGAGCATTCCTTTATTGATTTACAACAAACAACTTTACAACTTATCTCTTTCTTTGATTTTGATTTTAATATAGTTAAAATATATCATTCTTTCACATTCTTCCAAAACAGAGAATGGAATAATTAACTCTTTACATTTCACATTTCAATTTCATCTTTCCCATCAATACAAGTAACTTCTCATTACAAATAATCATACAAATCATCCACTTAAAGTGGGAAGGGTTACAATAAACTTGCTCCAAGAAGGGATTTGTCAAACTATACATTTCTTTTGCTCTAAAACAATAAAGCATGCTGGTTTCTTCATCTTCAATGGATCTCAACAAAATAGGGGAAAGGAAATGCTCTCCACCCAACCAAGATATCCAATGAGAAGGAGAAGCCATCCTTCCTCATGGCCCCCAAGCCCAAACCATAATGAAATAAGAGATGAAAATCAACTCATGGAAACAAGACTTCAACAAACACACATGCAACATTTTCACATTTTAAAAACACATTTCAAGAAGAATGTAGTTCACAACTACATTAAACAAACAAACAAAATTGAGGCTTCATCAAGCAAGCCAAAAAGATCAAGGATCTATGGGGAACTACTTATGCCTCCCAATGGGAAATGGGAATCCACCTATACAACCCACCAATAATAATCCATCTCACATATCCTTATGCCCCCCAAAATTCCTCCTTATGCCCCCAAATTTTCTCCCTTATGCCCCCCAAGAGTAAGAAATGCAAGCTATTTCTTTTCCATGGTGGATCCCAATCCCAAACTCCCTCCACAATAAAAATGATGCCATTGGCATTCCCTTATGCCCCCATATGAAATCCCCATAGCCTTCTCCTACACCATATCCTAAGTAGTCTACCCAACTAACCAATCAAACACATAAAACATTCACCATTTCATACATGCATAGAAAGAGAAAGAAGCATTTTAAAGGCTCAAGTTCCTACCTCTCCATAATGGAGTTTGTTCCAATAACAACAAGCTCTCCAATGCCCAAAATATAGTCCAAAATTAGCAAAAAACACACATGCAAATGATCTCCAATCTCCTTCCACAAGCAAGACTCCCAAAACAACAAGAAATTCACCCAAGAGAAGTATGCAAAGTTTCAACAACCCAAAAACAAGCAAAGAGTTCAAATTTTTAAAGGAGAGGGAAGAGAAGAGGATGATGTGGATCCATGTGGGATGCCACATCATTCTTCCTCACCCCAAAAAAAAGTCAACATCATTCACCTAAGCACAATAAATTAAAATGACAGATTTACTTACACACTCCAAAACAACCCATACCCCAAAAGGACAAAATTTAAAACATGTAAGAGAAGTGCAATTAAAACTTACAATTAGTCATTTCAAAATGCATTAAAAAGGTCTAATTTTAACCTCCAAACCATAGGTATGGTTGGTGAATAATTTTAAGAGGTGTGGGACAAGTTTAACTTGTCCCACAAGCCTCAAATATAGCCTCCAAGGACAAATTCGAATTCCCAAGAGGATGAAGTGTTTAACACTCCAAAATCTATCTTACATTCTCTTACATATCCCTTACACATTCTTACATATTTCTTACACACTCTTACATATTTCTTACACACTCTTACAACATTACATTTAAGAGAAACAACTTCATTAATTACATTCTTATGACACATTTGATTTATTTATTTTAACACATGATTATTCACAACATTAACTCAACATATAATAACTAATGAAAGGGTAACACATCACAAAATAAACACATGCAAACATTACTAAAAGGAACCACATTAAAGAAATACATAAAATCCCTTGGTCACATTTAAAAGGTGATCCCCCATGGGAATTCCTAACAAACACAACACACAAATAATAACAGTTGCCATGGTGACCTTGTTGAATTCATCCAGAATTCTAATATGGTTGGTCTCCAATCCCCCGACATTGTTGTGATTTTTATCCTGTAAAATAAAATACCTCCTTGGCCTCGTGGCCATATCAGAACATCCAAAATGATATAAACAACATCTCAAGATCATCTAAACATATGAATCACAACAACATCAAGAAATCAACATTATCATTTTCAGTTTAATAAATCAACTATATCATCATCAATAAATTTCCATACTAGATCTACTCACAATATCAATATCACATATCCGAGCAATCATCCATAATATATCCATGTCAAACAGTATATCATCATCCACATGTAATAATGTCTCTAATAATCATCATGCATAATAACTGAATCAAGATCCATAATAATCCATGGTCTAACATCTAAACATCATACTAAATCAAAACATAATAATGTCCATAATAAGATCAACAATATCAAGATCAGTATCTAAAAGTGTCAAAGGGAAGTGGGCACTACATCCCCCTCCCCTTAGACTCGACTTCCTCCTGGAAGTCACTGGAAAAATGTGAAACTACACTCGTAACATGGTGGCATCCTCCCAAGTGGCTGCAGTCTCATCGTATCTGTCCCACTATACCCGTACCTGATCAATCTCTCTGCCTCGAAGGCCCAAGGTCCTGCGATCTATGATACAGATGGGCTCCACCATCACCTGCCCCGATCCTGCACCTGCAAAGAGGTCCAATCTAGCACATGAGAAGGATCTGCAATGTACCTCCTAAGAATAGAAACATGAAACACATCATGTACGTGAGACAAGATGGGTGGCAATGCTAGACGATAAGCCAAAGGTCGATACGCTCCAAGATCTCAAAAGGACCAATGAATCGAGGAGCTAACTTAGAACCTTTTCCATAATGGATAGGGCTCTTATGTGGTCTAACACGAAGGAACACCTTCATGCCCACATCAAAATTATGTTCGGTCCTATGCTGATCAGTGTACTTCTTCTGCTTATCCTGTGCCTCCTGTAGTCTCTGTCTAATCATCACTACCTGCTGCTCCATGTCTTGCAAAAGGGCTGGTCTAAGAGATACTCTATCCTCCAACCTGTCCCAGCTAAGGGGTGTCCTGCACTCTCTACCATACAAGGCCTGAAAAGGATCCATGCCTATAGAACTCTGGAAACTATTATTGTAGGAAAACTCCACTAAGTACATGTACTCCTCCCATCTCGCCTGATGATCCATCACGTACATCCTGAGCATGTCCTCCAAAATATGATTCACCCTCTCAGTCATCCATCAGTCTCGGGGTGATAAGATGTGCTGAAATTAATCCTCGTCCCGAGGGCATGTTGCATGGTAGTCCAGAAATGGGAAGTGTACAAAGGATTGCGGTCACAAATGATCTTCAAGAGAATCCGTGTAACCTGAAAATCTCATCCAAATAGACATGTGCCACTGCACTAGTTGTATAAGTGGTCTTCACTGGAGAAAAGTGAGCCACTTTTGTCAATTTATCAACCGTGACCATGATGGCGTCGTGGTGATATCTCGACATCGGTAGCCCAACTATAAAGTCCATGGAAATGGTGTCCCACTTCCACTCGGTATAGCATGAGGAAAGAGAAGGCCAGCTGGATGTTGATGCTCGGCCTTCACTTTCTGGCACTCTAAATAGCGTGACACAAACTGAGCCACATCTCTGTGAAGTCCTCTCTAGTGGTATAAATGTCTCAAGGTAGCGTGCATCTTCTTCACCCCAGGATGGGCTGAATAGGGTGCATGATGTGCCTCTGTCAAGATGTCTGCCTCAAGCCTCATCTCTGGGAACATAAATCTGACCTCTGTGCTTGAGAAGACCATCTGCCTCTAGTGAGAATCCATCAAACTTCCCTCAAGGGGTCTCTAGGACTCGATCTCTGCTCAAAATGTAATGTAGAAGCTGTCAAGAGGAAGCTGCTGAAGAATCCTGCTCCCAAATTTGTGCCCACTGAAGTGGCCATACTCACATGTCTCCATCTGCCAAGAGCATCCACATTCTCCTTCCCCTTCACATGCTCTATCTCACATGTCATACTCACAAAGCAACTCCATCCAATGCCGTTGATGAGAATTTAGATTGGGTTGCGTGAAGAGGTGGCGAAGACTCAAGTGATCCATCCGAGTGTGAATCTCTGACCAAGAAGAAAGTGCCTCCATCAAACCAAGGTGTGCACAACTGCCGCAAGCTCAAGATCATGAGTTGGGTAATTAAGCTCATAATCTTTGAGTTTGCGAGACTCAAAAGCCACTACTTTGCCCTCCTGCATCAGTACACCTCCAAGGCCTGCCAACGAAGCATCGTGCATACAAAGAACTCACCATGTGGATCCACATACTGTAAGAATAGGTGTTGTAGTGAGACATTCCTTTAGTGTCTGAAGGCCTGCTCACATATTTGACCAAACAAACTTCTTCCCTTTCCACTGAAGGGAAGTGATGGGGTGTGTGCTATCCGAGAGAAGTCCTGAACAAATCTCCTGTAGTAACCTACTAACCCCATGAAGTTGTGCACCTCTATCATAGTAGTGGGTGTTGGCCAATCCATAATGGCTCTAATCTTGGAAGGATTGACTATGATACCTTCCCTAGAGATGATATGACCCAAGTATTGTACCTACCTTTGACTGAAAGAAAGCACACTTCTCCAAGTTCCCGTAAAGCTGCTGCTCACGAAGACACTGAAGAACCTGGCGAAGGTGCCCCTCATGCTCCTCATGCGTATGTGAGTAAATCAGAATGTCATCAAGGAAGATGAGCATGAAGCGATCTAAGAAGGTCCTGAATACCCCATTCATCAAACTCATAAACATGTGGGGCATTCGTCAAACCAAAAGGCACCACTAGTGAACTCATAGTGCCCATATCTCATACGAAAAGCAGTCTTATGAATGTCTGCCTCCGTAATCCTCAACTGATGATAGCCTGACTTGAGATCAATCTTAGAGAACACCGTGGCTCCCTTCATCTGATCAAACAAGTCATCAATACGTAGAAGGGGATAATGATTCTTGATCATTACCTTATTTAGTTGGTGGTAATCGATACACACAACCGAGGATCCATCCTTCTTCTTCACAAAAATCATCGGTGCACCCCAAGGGGATACACTAGGATGGATAAGGCCTTTCTCCAGAAGGCCCTCTAGCTATAACTTGAGCTCACAGAGCTCTCGGGGTGGTCATCGATAAGGTGCTCGTGAGATAGGATCTACTCCTAGAACTAGATCTATATGAAAATCAATCTCACGTTGGGGTGACATCCCTGGTAGCTCCCCAGGAAAGACATCTCAAATCTCTCAGAATGGGATGATCATCTAGCGATGGTCCACTAGACCCATCCTTTGACCTATCACTGACTGTAACATCATACATCTGAAAACCCCATCACACACACCGCTTAAGCTGCATAGCGAAGATGGTGTGAATAGAAATGGGTCTCCTGACTCCTGAAATCACCGACTCAACTCCAAGATCATCTACACAAGATATAGTCTTGTGATAACAATCCATCTGGCCCTGTGTGTAGATAACCAATCCATACCTAAGATGACTCCATACGAGCCCAAAGGAAGAATACAGAGATTTGAAGTAGTGGTGAAAGGTCCCAAATCCACAACACACTCCTTAACTAAGGAGTCTACAGAGATCTTGGCTCGAAGCCATCTCAACATCCCAACAATGACCCCCCGCTGTCATGCCACCACCTGCATTGCTCTCTAAACAATGCTACAATAAATGAATTGAAAGAACTAGAGTCAAACAATATGGAGGTAGGAACACCACCAATACTACTGTAGTCTCAATAACTATGCTCTGGTGCTCGGCTGGTGGTTCTCAACTGCTACATAAATCCTGTGGCTGCATCCCATATCACCAACTATCGGCTCTGAGATCGGTGCCTTACCCTTGTTAGGGTTCCGAGGGAAGTCTCTCAAAAAATGTCCCGTGACTCCACATCCAAAACAACCCCTGATCCCCTCCAAGGAGTAGCACCCCCAATAAGTGCTCTAGAAGTAGGTGATGTGGATCTTGATGATCAGCTATGGTCTATTGTGGCCTCTACTGGTGAGCTCCCGCTGATTGAGCTCTAGGTCCACCTTGTGTCCTGATGGGACCCCTAGGAGGAAGCCCCATACTCGACCTCTCTGTGCATCAGCTCTCTGTGGAGGTCTATAAGGTGGGTGGGACTACTGCTGCTTGCTGTTAGGGTCTAAAGGATGATTGTGAAGAATGTTGACCACCACGAGGAGGAGGGGCTACCCCCTCGATCTACTATCCTGCATCTGTTGTATGTGGCTCCTGACTCGGTCTCTAGCCTGTTGGGTCTTCCCCGAGTCTCCTCTACTATGTAGGCCTTCTCAACGGCCTCTGCTAAAGTCTGTGGGTAGTGGATCTAAACCGCACCTCCAATGTCTAGATTTAGGCCCCGGATGAACCTGTGGATCTGCACCTGCTCATCCTACATGTACTCAACATATTGGAGTAGATCCAAAACCTACTCTCATACTCTTCCACTATAAGGGATGCCTGTCGAAGGTCATGGAACTCATCGATCCTCTGTTGTATGAACCTCCGTGATAGATATCTACTCTGAATCTCTCCTCAAATAGCTCCCAGGTGACTATCTCAGAATCTACATGGAGCTTCTACTCCTCTGTCCTCCACCATACTCCAGCTCCATCCCTCAGTAGATGGATCACAACACGAGCTTTCATGTTGCTAGAACAAGGAAAAAGCTTGAAGTAACCGCTCAAGCTCACTAGCCAAGCCTTTGCCTGCCTGAAATCCACTTGTGTCACCTGAGTAATGTGATGGCCGAAGCTTCAGGATCTCCCTGATGTGATCTACAGCTGTGGTCTGATGGCCTTTAGGCCTCTCTGCATGCTCGTCCCTGAGCCTAGGGCTCGAGACCTCTCTTTGTGTCCTAAAACTCGGTCACCATGTCCCCTCAGAGGTGAATCTACTTTGGCTAACTCTCCATGAAAATTCTCTCCCCATGCTCCTCACTGAGTGGAGGAGGTGCATGTCCCTCAATGGAAGTGACTCTATCATGTTTGGCATGCCCTCCAACTGATCCTCCATGTAACGCGACATTAACATCCTGAAGGGTCTGCAAGATCTGTGGTAGGATGGCTGCTACAGCATGATCCGGAGGTGGTATATCTAAGTCTATGTGGAAAGACTCCTCATCTTTCTCATGTGCCTCCTGCATAGAACAAAATGAGAGTTAGTTCATTATTTTAAGTCTTCTTCATTTCTAAGTTTACTATCACATACAATTTTCAAACAGTTTTGTTTTCTAGATTTAAAAGGTGTGCTAGTTTAAAGTTCATGTCTCAAGTTTTTCTCTAGTGTGCCCAATGGTCCAAGATTTTGAACCAATACTTTGATACCAAGTGTAATGCCCACTTAAAACAACCACTTGAGACCCAAGAACAACTAGGATTAGTTAGGAAAATTATGGAATAATTTTTTTGTTTAAGAGTATCAACAACTAGGTTACAAGGCAATAGTTAGCACAACAAGATTTAAGATCAACTATAAAGAATGATTTACATAATTTCCTCTTACATCTAGCACTAACAAAACACAAGGTCAAAACAAGGGGTTAGGTTAACCACTTAGGTCAGGAGAGAAATTTCTCACTCAACCCCTCTCTAACTAGCTCACAGGGTTCAACTTGATTTTTCACAAAATTAATGCCATCAAAACTTCCCTAAATCATTCCCATTGGATAGGAAATTTTCTCACCTTTCCAATAGTATAAAGAAGTCCTCCTAACTCCTTATATTTTGCAAGATATGAGCCGGCGGACTTTAGGGGAGAAATTTTCCCAGGAGAGTCCGCGGGCCTAGGGAGGAAATTTTCCCCAAGCGCGGTGGTGGAGCGAGGAGGAACTTTATGAATTTTCCTCCTTTGGTGCAAAAGCACAATTCTCCTTCGCGCACCCGTGAGCCCGATGAGGGAGACACGTGTCGCCCCCTGGTTGGTTGGGAGAAATGGCGGGCCGACGGAGCGGGTTGAGACTTTAAGTCTCTTTCACCCAAAAGTGCAAGGGGACCGAATTGGTCGCGTAAATGCCGACATGCCAAGATGCCATGTGTCACTAAGGGATTAGCGCGGGGAAAAATGGATGGGCGGGAGCGGTGGAAGAATTAAGATTTTAGGATTAAAACCAGAAAGGTTCAATTTTGTGCGTGCCTCCGCTGAAGGCAAAAAGGTGCCACGTGTCATGACCCTATTGGTCGCAGGTGACGATGGGGTGGCGGGAAAATTACAATTTTGCCAAACAAACTAAAAACTTCAAAGTCAAGAACAATCCCATGTCTCCGCCAAGCCATAGGCTGCCACGTGTCATCATATGATTGGACGTGGGTGGCGGGCGGCGGGGAAAAGTTTGGATTTTTGCCCAAGCCAAAAATCCCAAATTTCAAAGGGGAAATTTTCTCCGCTTCTCCCATCGTCTCTAGGTGATGCCACGTGTCACCCAATGATTGGGTGCGGGTGACGGGGGCGGTGGAAAAATCAAGGCATTAAGCCAAAAGGAAAAAAGTCTAAAAAGCTTGCGTGGGCCCACGCATGTGCGTGAAGGAGAAAAATCTAAGACATGGCACTGTGTGTGTGGGGCCACGGAGGCAAAATGGAAATTTTTCCAAATGGAGAAAAAGGTTAAGTTCTAAAATTTCTCCCGTGCATCCATTGAGCCATATGTTAGCACGTGATTGGCCACGGGTTAGCGGGAATGCGGGAAAAATGGGAAAATTTTCCCAAGGCAAAATTTTCAAAAAGACAAGTTTTAAAGGGTCCGCCCCTCGAGGTGCCATGTGGTAGAACTCGATTGGTTGCGGGATGGTGGGGGCTGCATGGAATTTTTGGGAAATTTTTCCAAAGTTAAAAATTAAAGTTTAATCAGTTAGATTTATTTTTTTTGAAGGCCAAATTGAAGTAAAACTTCAAATGGCCATAACTTTTGATAGGAAGCTCAGATTTGGGAAAACGAGGACTTTTTGGAAATCTCTCAAAGCCCTCTTTACACAGAGTCATCAATTTTGGAATTTGATGAATTTTGAGAGGTCAATTTTAAGAAAACAATCTGTAGGGTTTTGTAAAGCAAACTGGTAAATTTTGACTTAAAAGTTTTTGTTCAATTTTGATCTGTTCCTTTCTCAACATGCCAAATAGACATGGAGACTTATTTTTAAGGGGATTTAGGAAGGTTTCCAAGATTCAATTAGTTAGAAAGAGTTGTAATTTAATTTTTTTACATCATTGGACAACAGATTGATGATGTGCAAGTTTGATTTTAATTTTACAAGTTCTCAAGGATCTTTCTTAAGTTTTATTGTCTAATTGAGTTCCTTAGGACTTACTACATCTAAATTTTAATGTTTCATTTCTAATTTCTTGATAAGGATTCGAACTGTTCATTTTTTGATAATTGATTGCCAGTTTTGAATTACAAAACAAAGATCATTCACTAAAGGATTTATTAAACATTTTACATCCTCCAAGTATGGAAAACTCATTCCATTCTAGTCTAATGTATTCAATTGATTCAAACAACCATTTATCAAAGTCAATATGCAAAGTCTCGATTTCCAATTTCAAACACTTTTCAAGGAATAAAACATTGTCTTTCCTTCACACACATTCTTCTTTCCAAACAAAGATTATAAATCACAACAAGAAAATAAATTCAATACAACATTGCAAGTTGAGATAAGTAGAGCATTCCTTTATTGATTTCCAACAAAAAACTTTACAACTTATTTCTTTCTTTGATTTCAAATACAATTTGCAAAATATATAACATTCTTTCACATTCTTTTCAAAATAGAGAATGGAATAATTAACTCTTTACATTTCACATTTCAATTTCAATCTTTCCTCATCAATACAAGTAACTTCTCATTACAAATAATCATACAAATCATCCACTTCAAAGTGGGAAGGGTTACAATAAACTTGCTCACAAGAAGGGACTGTCAAACTGTACATTTCTTTTGCTCCAAAACAACAACATGTTGGTTTTCTTCATCTTTCAATTGATCACAACAAAGAATGGGGGAAAGGCAACGCTCTCCACCCAACCAAGATATCCAATGAGAAGGGAGAAGCCATCCTTCCTCATTGGCCCCCGAGCCCCAACCATAATGAAATAAGAGATGAAAATCAACTCATGGCAACAAGACTTCCACAAACACACATGCAGCATTTTCACATTTTAAAAACACATTTCAAGAAGAATGTAGTTCACAACTACATTAAACAAATACAAACAAAATTGAGGCTTCATCAAGCAAGCCAAAAAGAGCAAGGATCTATGGGGAACTACTTATGCCTCCCAATGGGAAATGGGAATCCACCTATACAACCCCCAAAAATAATCCATCTCACATATCCTTATGCCCCCCCAAATTCCTCCTTATGCCCCCAAAGTTTCTCCCTTATGCCCCCAAGAGTAAGAAATGCAAGCTATTTCTTTTCCATGGTGGATCCCAATCCCAAACTCCCTCCACAATAAAACTGATGCCATTGGCATTCCCTTATGCCCCCATATGAAATCCCATAGCCTTCTCCTACACCATATCCTAAGTAGTCTACCCAACCAGCCAATCAAACACATAAAACATTTACCATTTCATACATGCATAGAAAGAGAAGAAGCATTTAAAAAGGCTCAAGTTCCTACCTCTCCATAATGGAGTTTGTTCCAATAACAACAAGCTTTTCAATACCCAAAATACAGTCCAAAATCAGCAACAACACACATGCAAATGATCTCCAATCTTCTTCCACAAGAAAGACTCCCAAAACAGCAAGAAATTCACCAAGAGAATATGCAAAGTTTCAACAACCCAAAACAAGCAAGAGTTTCAATTTTTAAAGGAGAGGGAAGAGAAGAGGATGATGTGGATCCATGTGGGATGCCACATCATTCTTCCTCAACCCCAAAAAAAAGTCAACATCATTCACCTAAGCACAATAAATTAAAATGACAGATTTACTTACACACTCCAAAACAACCCATACCCCAAAAGGACTGAATTTAAAACATGTAAGAGAAGTGCAATTAAAACTTACAATTAGTCATATCAAAATGCATTAAAAGGTCTAATTTTAACCTCCAAACCATAGGTATGGTTGGTGAATAATTTTAAGAGGTGTGGGACAAGTTTAACTTGTCCCACAAGCCTCCAAATATAGCCTACAAGGACAAATTTGAATTCCCAAGAGGATGAAGTGTTTAACACTCCAAAATCTATTCTTACATTCTCTTACACATCCCTTACACATTCTTACATATTTCTTACACACTCTTACATATTTCTTACACACTCTTACAACATTACATTTAAGAGAAAAAAACTTCATTCATTAATTACATTCTTATGACACATTTGATTTATTTATTTTAACACATGATTATTCACAACATTAACTCAACATATAATAACTAATGAAAGGGGTAACACATCACAAAATAAACACATGCAAACATTACTAAAAGGAACCACATTAAAGAAATACATAAAATCCCTTGGTCACATTTAAAAGGTGATCCCCCCATGGGAATCCCTAACAAACACAACACACAAATAATAATAGTTGCCATGGTGACCTTGTTGAATTCATCTAGAATTCTAATATGGTTGGTTTCCAATTCCTCGACATTGTTGTGATTTTTATACCTGCAAAATACAAATACCTCCTTGGCCTCGTGGCCATATCAGAACATCCAAAATGATATAAACAACATCTCAAGATCATCTAAACATATGAATCACAACAACATCAAGAAATCAACATTATCATTTTCAGTTTAATAAATCAACTATATCATCATCAATAAATTTCCATACTAGATCTACTCACAATATCCAATATCACATGCCCGAACAATCATCTATAATATATCCATGTCAAACAATATATCATCATCCACATGTAATAGTGTCTTTAATAATCATTATGCATAATAACTGAATCAAGATCCATAATAATCATGGTCTAACATCTAAACATATCAAAACATATATCCAATATCAAGATCAATATCTAAAAGTGTCGAAAGGAAAGTATCATCATACCCTATTTTAAAATTCTTATTTTAGACGTCTGAGGAATCACGGGGGCTTCATTAGCTAGATAATATTCTAGCAAGTTCATTCATATTAAGGTAATTAAAATTGATCAAGATACCATACATTAGTGGATGAAAGGGTTTGATTTAATGATATTTTGAATTAAGTATTGGGGGTAGGTTCAGGTGGGACGAAGGAGAACATGATATATTTTCTATTTGATATATTAGGGTGGAAATAAAAAGGGGAAAAAAAATTGTAATGGAAAAATAGGTAAGTAATGTATATAGAAAAATAGCTGGTATTTCCATACAAATAACATAACAAGTGGGGTATTATCAATTGAATAAAAGGAGGTAAAAAATAACATTAAGGGTATTATTTAATATCCTTTGAATGAATGTGATATAACATACTTTTACTAAGTGAACCGTCATGCTAGGAATATGCTAATAAAATTTGTGATTTCTATTTTAACATCTTCCAAAATTCATTTTCCGTCATGTTTGGAAGGCATTTTAAACAAACCCTTTCTCTGGACATAATCCATTTCATGAGACCAAATCTATTATAGGAAATTTTCGAACAATTCCCATACCATTTTTATGATTTAAAAAAATTAAGGATAAAGGTTTTTTGAATAGGATTCTACTTAGGAGATATAAAATATGGGTCAAAATCTAGACAGAACAATAAAAGATGGAGAAAACATAGAAATGCATCTACTCAATAGCCTAAGAAACAACACTAGAGACAAGTAGTGATAAAGCTACAAAAACAACAGGACCCCGCTTGATAGGAGGAAATCATCGAGAGATAGAGAGAGAGATAGAGAGAGAGAGAGATCTTTGTGCCAAAAGGAGAAAAAGTAAATAAAAGAGCCTAAGGCCAGCAAAGGAAACATGTCCAAGTTTCTATTTGAAGCGGAAAGGCGGGTCGTCGGGAGGCATTTTGGATTTTTGGCTTTTTTTGTTGAAAAATAAAAAATGTTTTAAAATATGTCGTGCCTCCACCGATGCCCATAGAAGCGCGTGTATGTCCAAAAGTTTCAAGCGGGCGGGAGGACTATCGGGAAACTTAGAAATTTAGGATTTTTATTGAAAAATCGTAAAGGTTTAAAACATGCCGCGCCTCTATTGACACCCAGAGCAGCCACATGTCCGGTCAACCGTTACATGCGGGGAGGTAGGCCATCGGGGAGACAATGGAATTTTTGCCAATTTTACAAAAAGTGAAGTTTACAGATGCAGCCCATAAACCCATGGAAGTGTTTTGGCCAAAATAAAGGTTTCGGGGCTGCGGGGCCATGGAGGAAATCCAAAGAAAAGTGAATTTTCAAACTTAGAGCCTTTTTTTCGCGAAAGAGAATATTTAGGCTGCTGAGATGGCGAGAGACTTCATGTCTTTTATCATTTTTTGGCAAAAAGTGCAACTTCTATTTTTCGGCCCGCATGGATCCGCTTTGCAAATATTTTTTTGTGAGTTAGTTTTTTTTTTGTATGAGTCGATGCAAAAACTTCAAACAACCATATATTTTGATTGGAACCTTGGATATGAGAGAGTAAGGACTTTTTGGAAAGGGCTCAAACTCCTTTATGCCAAGGAAGGATAAAATATTATTTTTAGAAGACTTAGGTGGGTGAAAATAAGGAAAACATCTTCACGCCATTAATACGTGATTTGACTACTTCATCTACCTAGATATGATTTGATCCACCATTCTTCCTTCTCCAACATGCCAAACAGACATGGAGAATTGCACTTATGATTTTGGACCGATTACATGGATTAATTGTTAGTGGTTGAGATTTCAAATTGGATTTATTTTCTCCTTTCTCTGTAAAGGAATTTCCTTGTCTCTTGCACGATTAATGAAGTTCGTGTAAATTTCTGGGGAAATACAGTCTATTTTGGTATGCGTTTTGATCATCCTTGGTTCATTTTAATGTTTCATCTTATTTTTCATTATTCGGGGTAATTTATGCCTTTTTAAATGTTTATTGTAGGTTTTCAATGAATCTAAAAGGAAATCTACGTACTTAAAACTAGAAATTACCCTATTTCATTTTCCAAGTAGAGGATACTTTAAATTTTTAAGTTCATTCCATCCCAATTTTAATGTGTTTAACTTTCCTACAACAATGCGAAGAAAAGCAAGAAGGTAGTTCCATTTTCAAAACGTGCCTTTCAAACAACACAGAGAATGTAATATTTCTTAATACATAATTCCAACAACATATTTTAAACAAGAGCAACACCATTTTGTGGAAAATAAATCAACTTCAATAAAATGAAATAATTCCTTTTACAACTTCTTCTTTTTGTTTGCCAAAAGACAACATACATAATAGATCTTTCTTTTTTTCTTAGTCAAATATAACTTTCATGTCCAAAAACAGAACAACTTTTCACCACAAATACTATTACAAGGTCATCCACTTAAAGTGGGAAATTTTACAATAAGGAAACTAAATAGAACTTTGAAGTTTGTCTTCATACACAGCTCCAAGAACAGCAACAAGAGAGATCCACCATGTTTCATTTGGTCACAACAAAAAAGGGGGAGAGGCAACACTCTCCACCCAACCAAGAATTCCAATGAAGAGGAGAAGCCATCCTCCTCATTGGCCCCGAGCCCCAACCACATTACAATGAAAGGTGGATTCAACTCATGGAAACAAACAAGCTTCCACATCACAATACCATATTTTACAATCATACCAAAGTCCACATAATACAACTACAATCACAAGAAGGAAAGTAACAAAATACACAAGGCTTCATCATGCAAAATCCAAAGGAGTAAGATCTATGGGGAAGCCACTTATACCTCCCAATGGGAAATGGGTGTCCACCTAAAAACCCACCAATAAAACATCTCAAAACCCCTACATACTCTTATGCCTCCCTCATTCTCTTATGCCTCCCTACAAATCTCTTATGGATCCCTCAAAAGATAAACCGAGTAAGAAAAAGCAAGTAATTTCTTGTCCAAGGTGGAACACCAATCCCAACTCCCTCCAAAAATAGAAATAAATCTTATGACTCCCTACAAATCTCTTATGCCTCCCTACATGCAAGATCCCCATAGTCTCTTCCTACACCACACTTAGGCAATCTACCATACCAACCAACAAACATACCAAAACACTCAAAACATTCACATATACATAATACAAAAAGGGAATCATTTTACAAGAGTCAAGCTCCTACCTCTCCATGGTAGAGCTTGATCCAAGAGTTCCACAACAAGATTCTTCAAGTCTAAAAAATCACCAAAAGCTCCAAAATCCACAAGCATTCCAAAATCCTCCAACTCTCCAAAATTACAAGAGCACAAAAAGGAATGAAGTAACCCCTAAATAACAAAAGAATTCGAATAAATAGAAAAGGAAGAGAGGAGTGTGAGGTGGATCCATGTAGGATGACACATCACTCATCCTCAACTCCACCTCACAAGTAAAACTTCAAACTCAAAATCACAATTAATAAGTGGGTGAAGAAATGACATTTTACTTACACACACAATCCAAGCCCACACCCCTTAAGGACTAAAAATAATTACATGTAAGAAGGTGCAATAAAAACTTACAATTTGTCTTCCCAAAATACATAATGAGGCCTAATTTTAACCCCCCAACCCATAGGTAGGGTTGATATAGAAATTAAGAGGTGTGGGACAAGTTTAAGTTGTCTCACAAGCCTCCAAAATTCGGCCCCTAAGGACAAATCCAAATTTCAAAGGGAAGGTGGAGTGTTCCACACTCAAGGTTACTTACACATCACTTACAACACATAATCCAAGAGCCATCAAATCTAATAAATGAATTATTTTGACCCATTATAATAATTTAGCAACATGATTAACTCACTAATCTAGACACAAATTAAATAAATAATAAAGGGGAAAATACATCACTAAATAATCACATACAAAAATTAAATAAAGGGAACAAAATAAAAGAATACACATAACCCCTTAGTCACATTTGAAGGTGATTTCCCCCATGGGAGCCCCTACCAACAATCCAAACATACACACATAACAAAATACATGTGGTCACGGTGAATCTTGTTGAATTCATCTAGGATTCCAATGTGGTTGGTTTCAATCCCTGATGTTTTTGTGACATATTAACTCTACAAAACACATAACCCCTCCTTCACCTCGTGACCGCATTAAAACATCTAAAATAAATATACAATATAACTCCAAAATCATCTATATATAAATCAAAACATCTTATAGGCAAGTAATGATATTATTTACAATTTCATCAATCACCATATGATCATAAGATTAGTTCAATTATCTAGGTCTACTCAATATGACGAAATATCACATGTCGAAAACACACACACACACACACACACACACACACATAACCATGTCAATCAACATATCAACATCAGTATAAAATGTCTCTAATAATCCACATGCATCATATATGAATCAAAATCAACAAAAATTGATGATCTCTAACATCTAACATCATGCCAAATCAAAAGCTACAATAATATCCATAAGTATAGTCAACAATATCATAATCAATATCAAAAAGGTGTCGAAGGGAAGTGGACACTAGGTATTATCAATTAAATAATAGGAGGTAAAAATAACATTTAGGTATTATTTAATACCCTTTGAATGGATGTGATATACCATACTTTTACTAAGTGAACCCGTCGTGCTAGGAATATCCTAATAAAAGTTGTGATTTCTAATTTAACATCTTCCAAAATTGATTTTCTGTCATGTTTGGAAGGCATTTTAAACAAACAATTTCTCTGGACATCATGCATTTCATGAGACCAAATCTATTATAGGCATTTTTCAAACAATTCCCATACCTTTTTATGATTTAAAAAAAAAAAAGGATAAAGGTTTTTTTGACTAGGATCCTACCTAGGAGATACAAAATATGGGTCAAAATCCAGATAGAACAATAAAAGAAGGAGAAAAACATATAAATGCATCTACTCAACAACCCAAGAAACATCTAGAAATAACACTAGAGACAAGTAGTGAGAAAACTACAAAAAACAACGGGACTCCCGCCAATAGGAGGGAAATCATTTGAGAAAGAGATAGAGAGAAGATGTTTTCAATTTTTTTGAAATAATTTCATTCCATCCCTCTTCCTCCATTTCATGACCGATAAGTTCACATGATTCATAAACTGAAAGTTTTGAAATTATAATTATTCTAATGCAAACCTTCCCAAAAATACAGAACCTTGAGTCTATTGGGGTCACACGAAATTTTTTTCCCCATATGTCTTGTCCTCAAAATTTGATTTCGGTTCTTCAATAGTTAGTACGATTTTAATATTACCTAGAGTTAGGATTCAAGTGAGCCTCAGCGGTGTTATCTTCCTTTGTTAAACTTCATCCATTCTCATCTTATTCTTCACCCGATCTATCCATAATGTCATTTACATCATTCGATGCCATATCAATATCATTTTAATTTTCATATTTTTATTCCACCTCAGTAGAAACAGTTCATAGATTGTGCATAGTTAAAACTTGGGTCCGTAGGAGAGCCAATGGGTAATAACATTTCCTAATATGTGCACTTCATATCTAGTCACAAGGATATGTCCCTAAGTCATTTGAGATGCTAATAGTTTGCTAAAAATAGGGAGCTCTTTGGTGAAAGCAACAGGGGACCACCCAAAGATGGGATTTGACTGTCTAATGATTGACAAACTAAGTAAATCAATAAATAAATTTCTCTGCACAACCTCCAATGATGGATTAGAATGTGATCCTCCTTGTTCCCTACCATTGTTTGACATTTGTTTTCACCATAAGTTGAGCTCTTGAACAACCTATGTTTTACTCTCCAATGTCTTTTAGCTGGAGCCGACTACATTTCTAGTGGATCTAAGACCCACACAGCTGCTCGCCCCATATCTAACTCTGTTACATATGTTACAAAACAGAGGGAGTATTCATATTCAAAAACTTGGTATATAGATCTATGTAGTGCCCACTCCTCTTCGACACTATTTTCATTATGTTGATATTACTTTTGGACTGATACTTAGACATTTTGATTATGATACATTGATTAGTAGATG
Source organism: Taxus wallichiana var. yunnanensis (assembly GCA_018340775.1). Classification (NCBI taxonomy): domain Eukaryota; kingdom Viridiplantae; phylum Streptophyta; class Pinopsida; order Cupressales; family Taxaceae; genus Taxus; species Taxus wallichiana. The sequence continues at coordinate 126,875,830 of CM031235.1, forward strand.
ATAGACTATGTAGATATTTGGACTATTGACATGTTGTGATTCACATTTTGATTATGATACACTAGATGACATTGGTAGACAGATTCGATATATGTTGATTTGCACTATTTAGATTTTATATTGACACGTTATACTCTAGATGTTCGAGTAGAATTATAATCTCATGGATGTTAGGATCAAATTATTTGATATGTTGATAGATGATAGAATTACTTAATTTTGGATGATGATTATTGATTCTATGTAGATGTATTATTATTTCTCGATGTTTTTGATGTGGCCGTGAGGCCAGAGAGGTATTATGTTTGTGTTGTAGGGATATTTTATCACATACATTGAAAGGGGATAGGGGACCAACCACAGAAGGATGTCGGGTGTTGTGCAACATGGCCAAATTTGACAACTGTGTCTTATGTTTATGTGGTGTTTTTGCATGCCTAGTTAGGAGGTTTCCCATGGGGGGTGACCTCACATGTGTGGCCATGGGGGTAATGCTTAATTATTTTAATTTTGTGTGTATTTTATTTTGTTTTATGTTTTTAATTATTGGAAATTTTAGTCACTTTATTAGCAATTATTAATGTGTCTTAATTAGCTAATCCAACTTAATTTGTTAACTAAAATAAGGATGTGACAATTGGATAGTTATGAGGGTAGATGTTCCTTGAAATATTGTGGATGTGGAGTGAATTTTTGTTGGATTTTATGTTTTGTACTCTTTCCCAACTTCAAAATTCAGATTTTGACTTGGGAGGCCCTTTTGGAGGCTTTTGGGACAAGCTAAGCTTACCCCATGCCTCTTAAATTTACCCAACAACCCTATGGTATGAGAAGTTGATTTTATACTTATTTATGAATTGTGGAGTGTAAATGGGTGAAAATAATTACACTTTCCTACTTACCACAATTAATTTTTCCCTGGTAGACCTGGTGTTCAAGTTTGAGTGTCATGTGGGCTTGTCATAAGTCTTACATGTTCATTTATTGTCTTAGGCATGGTGTTTGACTTGTGTGTTGGAATGGAGGAATGATGAAGTGACATCCTACATGGAGCCACCTCATCATCCTCACATCCCATTTCTATTTATTGATAGAATTGGATGAATTTGGGGGTTACTTGTTCATTTTCTTTCTTGTGCACTTCTCGAATTGGGAGCTTGTTGGAGTTATTTTGGAGTGTGCTTGGCTTGAAGGTGTAAAAAAAATATTGTGGAGTGAAGAATATTGGAAGCTTGATGGAGAGGTAGGATCTCCATCTTTGTTATTTTCTTATTTATGTTTGTAGATGTGAAAATTGTGCTTGTTAAATATTGTATGAGTTTTGTGAATGTGTTTTTGTGTGGTTGGGTAGTATGCCTTAAGAAGGGAGTGAGAGATGGAAGTATGGGACCATTGGGGAGGGAAAAGGGAGTTGTGAGGCATGCATTTGGAGGGAGTGTGATTGGTAGGTTTACTATGGGGAGTGAAAAGGAAATCATGGTCATATTTTGCATACTTGCAAGGGGAGAGATAAGGATGTTTTGTTGTTTGTATTGTGCACATGGAGGCTTTGGGTGAAACTCCTACTTCACTTGGGAGGAAAAAGGAGGTGGTTCCCATATTCCTTTCTCTTTTTGGTTTGATATCAAACCTATGTGTTGTTTGAGAAAGTTGTAAATTTTGTTGAGTATGTCCATTTAGATGTGTTGAATGTTTTTGGATTGTATGTTTTTGTGGAAGCCATGCTTGTAAAAAGTTGTCAAATGTTTCTCAAGATCCCTCATTGTTCTTTGGTTGGGGCTCGGGGGCCAATAAGGGGATTGCTTATCCTCTTGTTGGATTAAAGGTTCGGAGGATTGTAGTGCCCACTTCCCTTTGACACCTTTTTGTTATTGATTATGATATTGTCGACTATACTTATGTACATTATTGTAGCTTTTGATTTAGCATGATGTTAGTGTAGTGCCCACAATTTACACACCCAAAGACAACAGTAAAAATACTAGGATAATTTTTTTGACTTACATTGCTCACGACATACAACACAGTAAGGGCTCCGAGTACAGAACTCGACACACATGCGACAATCACATAAGTCATCGACTCACATAGACACATGCAGATGACATTGGCATGTCGATACCACACTTTTCCCAACGAATGAATACTAACAAAGACCCAACCACAAGAAACGTGACTTTAGGAATGACGAACCCATGACATATCATTACTTTAAATGTATTTTAGTTACGGCTAACTTTCCAAGATCCTTATTAGGTAAGCATGATTTTCTCCCTTTTTCCACCTACATGTTCTGAAAATTCGTTTCACAGATCACATATTGTTCAACCATTTAATTTTCTCTTTACCCTTATGACAAATCTTCATGACTTACATAAGTATTCTCCATATTTCAAAATGCCTACAAGATTCTAATTTTCTCATTCTTATGTTAAGATTTTGCTTCTCAAACTTTTATTTAGTGTATAAAATTTACTCTTGCTACACAAGAGATTCTAACGTGATGTCCAGATGAGGTATTGGGATTAAGGAAGACATAGAGTCGAGATAGCTCCCCAAGAACCTCCATCGATCACGGAATAGTTATTTCGCTACCAAAGTTAATAAAGTTCAATAACTTATGGACTTCCTTTTTATATTTATATATCTTTTGTTTGCTCAAAGTTTGGTCACACCAAGATAATTTATATTCTTTGCAATGCATGAAAAAGTTTAATTAAGTGATAAGGACTCTAAGATTGACCTTAATCCTAATCTCAAATCTCGTGTGCAGCATCATATGATATGCTCTTATATCGCACTAAGGTCTCGTTCTTAGCATCGTCTTAAACAAAAGAGTTACGACAACACTTGTCTGACATCATAAGGAAGTACAAGGCTAGGAGCATTAAAACTACACATAACCACAAATGATCTATGTTCACGAAGATCTCATATCCTTGCATAGCATGTTTCCGCATAAGGAATATTATTTATTCCTTAATGCCATAAAATGACATAACAAGGGATTATGAGACAAGAATGCAGTTTCTAAGGTTCTCTAAAAACAACATCTTTCAACACAATTTCGTATGCAAGGAGTTAGATTATGGTTTTCTAACCACAAGTGAACATCCTAGTCAATTAGGGTTTAGTCCCATTCCAATTTTTCACTTAGGGCTTTACGCTCTCTTATAGATTAGATTAAGGTTTTAAACATATTCACCCTATAAACCCTCCGTAAGAGATCAAAGCACTCTATTGTCACTAGCCAAAGATGGCACCTATAGCTAGGAGGATCTATTCATAAGAAAAATTTTAAGTGATAGAACCACTATTTCACTAGCTCCAAGATGTCATCTGGATCTCACAAGAAATTCATTCGATGCTAGAAGATTTATTTGACTGTGTTGCTCCTATGTGTCTAGTTTATGTCGATGTCACCAAACGTACCTATAAGACGATAAACCCCTCTTCTTGGGATCTTATTTGCCTAAACCAAGGTGCTCCATCGGGTGAAAAGGTTAAGTTCGTTCTACTGATTTAAATTTCTTATAAGGTAAAAAGGATCACACATGCAGGCAAGTTAAGCACGAATATTTTATTAGGGTTCAGTGTTCCCATTAAAACTCTTTATTACGTTTACAAGGTAAGAAGATAACCCAATGATTAATTTAATTGTTTATTGAATGCTGAGAAAGTACTACAATATATTAACTTCAATTTCAATTTACTATGTATAAATCAAACACTTTTTGCCATACACAACTAAGAAACAAATTAAACCGGTGATTAGATGCACATTCCCTAAGTATCCCTAAAACTGGCATATCATGCATATTAACAAATTTCATTTATAACTTTTCGGTAACAAGAGACTGCATTAGACAGTTATTCATTTTACAATGACCTATAAAAAAATTACAATAATAATAATTAAATTACACATTGCCTTTTTGTCGTCGAACTTCCATCCTGCAAAACCCACGTGAGCATGATATCAACAATAAATCGCTGGCATGGCATCCACCCTAAAACAATCATAATTATCATTTTTCAGTTCCCATTTACATCTGACAATAATTACAATATGCAATCGAAATAAAAAAGGTCTAGAAACATGTAATCATTGCATTTCGTTTTTCTTCATTTTATAAACTCAGAGAGAGAGAGAAAGGAAGAGAGAAAATGTCATTTTGTCTAAAGTTCCAATACACACAACAAGTTTCATTATAGTGTTTTAAACAGTTATTTACGTGTGTTAAAAGTTTCCAGGGTGATTTGGCAACCCTACGAGGGTCCGCAACTTTCTACTTTTACATTTTCTCACTAGCTGCAAAACGTACAAAACGGGCTCGGAGGCTAAGAAACTGCTTCCAAAGGTTATCTTCCGATGAGCACACACGTCACGATTAACTTTCTATGTGCCCCTAGATATACCAAGAATTCATAGCAACTGACGGAATTGAAAAAGAGCGGACGGTTTGCGTTTGGCGGTTAGTTCTCCGGGGCCACTGGTCGTAGTTCACCCAGTTATAAAATGCCAAAAGTTAACTCGAGGGCCCAGAAACCCACATCCATAACTGATGTTTGAAGGAGAAGCATGTAATGAGACATCTCCTACTAGTTCCCCTACATAAGGAGAGTTCATCAGAGTCGACGGGGCTGAGAACTAGTAAACCATTTTCAAATGACGATAAGTTTTCTAGAGCGACAAGATGAAACTGGACCAGTTTGACCTCGTCAAACTGTGATGGAGGCTCTACAAAATAGCTTCGCCAAACTATCTTGAAAAGTTCTCTTTCCTATACTAAATGTTCCATGCATTTGTCTAGTATAATC